>CM042028.1:65897500-67147500 GCA_023525975.1 Smallanthus sonchifolius | reverse complement strand
TGGTTGTTCACGTATTTGATATGAAGTGACCTTTTAGACAAGTTCTCTATCATATTATTTGTTGACAAAACTTTGATTCCCTACCTTCTTGCCCTCATCTCATGCAATATTTTTTCTTTTTACACTATTACTATTATCATTTAACATGTTAACAACATAATTATGAATGCTTTTAAAATTGGAAAAACTTAATAGAAATGTAACCAACTTTTTAAACTGTTCCAATTAAGTCACTTAAACTGTTTTTTATCCTAATTTAGTCACTCAACTTTTACGTAACCAGCTAATCAGATACTTTTTACCTGTTTAACAGGTTTTCATGCTGATGTGTCATTTAACATGTTGACGTAGCATTTATTTTTGATTTTTTTTAATATGCTAGCGTGGAATTAGTATATATATATATATTTAATTTAAAATTAAAAAAACTCTTCTTATTCTTTCATACACTCACGACTAGGGGTGTAAACGAGCCGAGCCGAGCCCGAGCCTGACACTAATCGAGCTCGGCTCGTTAGATTATCCTGAAGCTCGAGCTCGGCTCGATTCGAGCCTACAGATCGTGGATCGAGCTTGGCTCAAGGAGTGAAAATAAAGCTCGAGATCGGCTCGGCAAGGCTCGGTTTCTTTCATGAAAATAATATAAAATTTCACTAGGTTCGTTAAGGCTCGCGAGCCTAAAAGAACATAGAAGGCAAAGCTTGAGCTCGGGCACGGGACGAGGGCGATCGGCATACTGTGGCGTTGTGACGACGCACTTTACATTTCACATGGTTGCATCGCTGCGAGCCGCTTGAGATTCGCCTTAGTTTTTTTTTACCAGCATCAAGTGGTCCGCGCGGGTTCAGTACCCGGGCACATGGCGGGTGTCGTGGCTCGGCACGCGGGATGGTGGGTGGCTCCTAGTCCGCATGGCGGGTGACGTAGCGCGGCGTGTGCGGATGGCGTCCGGAATCCGGGTGCGCGAGGGTGACCACATGGCGTGTCCGTGCGCGACCTAGCATATTGAACCTGGTCCGCGTATCCGTGTCCGAATATGTTCACGCGCATCCTGTCGTGTGCATCCCGGTCCGTGTGACGTGGCCAGATATGCGCGCGGGTCCACGTCCCACTGCAGCAGCAGTTTGTAACTGCTGAACAGTTTCCTGTTGATCAGCTCTTTAGAGTTAAGAATTGACAGTTTCAAATCAAAATTCAAAAACCAAAAAAAGAGCATTGAAGACGTTTAATTTTCTCTTTATTTTCGTTTTTAAACCCTTTCAGCTGTTATTCTTTTTCTGTATAAATACCAAAACTTGTTTGGCATTTCAACACACTAGAAACCAACTGAATAGAACATAAAATTTCTGCAAGAACTCTTACTTCTACTCTCTTCTTCTCAAGGTACTATTTCGGGTTTAGAGTCCTCCCCAGCTGTACACACAGCTGATAAACTAGGAGAGCCTTAGATGATCAAACCCTTGAAGCTTGTTTGATAAGAAACACAAAAGATATGACCAGACTAATCAGACTCTTTTTATTATGAATGAAAAACGAATTACAAAACTCAAACAGGTTATCTATTTATACTAGAGGAATCCTTGATGACCAAGTTTCCTTGTTTGACTCTACTACTCAAAAGATTTAAAAACATACGGATAAACCTATCATACCACAATTCAAATAGTAAACTAAAATAAACAATTATTAAATCTTTAGTTAATCTCCTCCAACCGCCCCTATAGAGATTACCGTACCGCCCTTTAATGAACCGACTCAAACACTAATCTTGATTGGAATTGCTTGTTTCACACTCCCTCTCAATTTCAATTTCATCCATCCCCATGTTTGAGCACAACTTCTTCAACCTTGCTTTAGATAACCCTTTTGTTAACGCATCCGCTAACTGTTCTTCTGTCTCAACATACATTAAATCAAATTCACCCTTAAGCACCTTTTCTCGAACGAAATGATAATGTATCTCAACATGTTTTGTACGTGCATGAAACATTGGATTTTCTGCTAATTGGATAGCTGACATGTTATCACAATAGAGCTTTACTTTGTACTCCACTCTTTGATTCATGTTCTCTAAAAGACGCACTAGCCACACCAACTCTTGAGTAGCTACAGCTGAGGCTCTATACTCGGCTTCGGTTGTTGACAACGAGACTGTAGGTTGTCGTTTACTGCACCACGAGACTGCTCCACTTCCAATTTTAAATACGTAGCATGTTGTTGACCTTCTTTGATCTGAATCTCCAGAGCAAAGTCTGAGTCACAGAATCCAACGAGTTCTTTTCCCGACTCCCTCTTGAACCTAATTCCATAGCCACCAGTTCCTTTGATGTACCGTAGGACCCTTCGTACAACAAACATGTGTGGCCTTTGTGGATTTTGCATATATCGGCTGAGTACTCCAACAACAAACGATATATCAGGTCGGGTTAGTGTTAAATAAATCAGACTACCAACTATATTGCAGTATTCAGTTGGATTATCTATCTCACCACCCTCATCTGCTCGGATTTTCATATTGCTATCCATAGGTGTGACTGCACTTTTGTGTTCTTTCATTCCAAACTTTACCAACATGTCATTTGAATACCTTCTTTGGTGTAACAGAATGCCATTGCCATACTCAACTTCTAAACCCAGAAAATGTCTTAGTCGTCCCAAGTCCATCATGAAACGAGTATTCAAATTTTCTTTCAACTGGTCAATTTCTTCTATAAGGTCTCCGGTAATAACCAAATCGTCTACGTTCACGAGGACTGTTGCAGTTTTGTTTCCGATTACCTTCACAAACAGACTAGCATCGGCTGATGTACTAGTGAAGCCATTGTGCTTGAGAAACTCCGCTATCTTTCCATACCACGCCCTCGGGGATTGTTTTAGCCCGTAGAGAACTTTCTTGAGCTTACACACATATCCTGGATGCAACTTACTTTCAAATCCAGTTGGTTGATCCATGTAGATAGCTCGGTCCAAATCACCGTATAAGAAAGCATTGTTAACGTCCATTTGCCAAAGATCCCAATCTTTACTTGCTGTTATGGCTAGTAATACTCGGACTGTTGTTAACTTTGCAACTGGGCTGAATGTTTCATCATAGTCGAGCCCATACTCTTGTGAGAAACCATGAGCCACTAACCCGGCTTTATGTCTCTCTACCGAACCGTCAGAACGCCTCTTGATCTTAAACACCCACCTACATGAAATTGGCTTTGCTTCTTCTGGTTTTGGAACGAGTTCCCACGTCTGGTTCTTTGTCAAAGCATCGAGTTCATTCTACATTGCCTTGACCCACTCGTCTGAATCACACACGTCATAATAGGAATCTGGTTCAACATCCTCTTTTTCTACCGTGGCCAGATTTGCATACCGTACATTAGGTCTGCGTTCCCTGTTAGACCGCTGAAGTTCGTTTGCTGGGCTGTTTGGTTGGGCTTCTTCTTGATGGTCTGAGTTTGAACTGGGCTTCTCTTCTTGGGTCTCTACTTCTGGCTCACTGTCAATCATTAAACTTATGGATGGTGATTTTAGCTTTTCTATCAGCACTTCTGAATCAGGTAACTTTTCGTTGCTTGAGGACCACCAAGACGAATTCTCGTCAAAGACAACATGTCTAGATATGAAGCACTTTCCGGTAATGGGGTCACAACATTTCCAACCCTTTCGTTCTTCATCATACCCAATAAAGATACATCGAACCGCCTTTTTATCTAACTTCTGTCTTTGATGGTTTGGTATGAAAACATAGCAGACACAACCAAATACCTTAAGGTACGAAACATTTGGTCTTTTGTTGTGTAGTTTTTCAAAATGGGAGATATACCCAAGTCCTTGTTGAGGGGTTCGGTTAATGACATACGTTGCAATATTTATAGATTCCGCCTAGAATCTCTCGGGAATGTTTTTGCTGTGAATAAGGCTTCCTGACACCACTTGTAGATGTCGATTTTTGCGCTCCGATACGCCATTTTGTTGTGGCGTATTAGCACAAGTAAGCTGTCTCCCAATCTTACATTCTTTGAGAAACATATTAAACTCTTGACTTGTGTACTCTCCACCATTGTTTGATCGGAGGTACTTAATCATTCTTCCGGTGACACGTTCGGCTTCAAGTTTAAATTCTTTAAACGTGGACAACGCCTCGCTTTTCTGCTTCATAAAGAATACCCAAACGTATCGTGAGAAGTCATCTATAAAGGTGATAAAGTACTGCATACCGCTTAGAGACTTCTGCTTCATTAGTCCACACACATCCGTGTGAACAAGTTCAAGCGACATGGTTGCCTTGTATGTGGATCGATTAAACGGTAGTTGGTGAGCTTTTCCGAATTGGCACCCTGCACACACTTCATTTTTATCAACCTCTAGCTTGGGTAGTCCGACAAGTGGCTCCTTTTGCATGATTATACCAATTTTCTCGTACCCGACATGCCCAAGTCGTTGATGCCATAAATCAAATGTTTGTGAGTTCTTAGTCTTCTCAACATAGGCTGTTTCTGCAGAGAGAACATACACACTTTCTCTCCGATGTCCCTTAAGTACTAGTTTTGATGATGTTTCGAAGTGTTCAAAAACCCTAACGTTTTTGGGACCGAAAACCATGTAGTTTCCAGCATCAGTGATTTGTGGGAGGGAGATTAGGTTCTTTTTCATACCAGGCACGTGGTAAACATCTTTTAGCACCAGCTCCTTATCCTTGGTTTTTGAGGGAAATACATCTCCAATACTAGAGATATTATGTTTTGAGTTGTCGGCTATTACTACAATTCTATTTCCCAAGTATCTTATAGGATTTGACAGCTTACCTCGTTCCCCTGTCATGTGGTGTGAACACCCCGAGTCCATTATCCAATCATCCAACTTGTTAACTTCTGATTCAACCGTGACTGTAAGGGCTTGTACTTCTTCATTATCGTTAATACATTCTTGTGCCACAAGAGCGTTGACCTTCTAGGTTTCTTCTTCCTCAACCTCGGCTGAATTGCCTTCTTCTTGTGCTTTCTTCTTGCAATCTTTAGCCATATGTCCCTTACGACCACAATTGTAACAATTATATGGAAATCGTTTCCAATTGGGTTTCGTTTTCTGATCATCATTCGGGTCCTCCTTGTCTTGTGTTTTCTTCTGTTCACTAGTTGAGGGTCTGTTCTTGTCATACCTTTTCTTCGGATTTTTGTTGAATCGGTGTTTCCCTCGGCTGCTACCAGCATACAGTGCCTCATCTTCCTTTTTGATCGAGACACCTGCCAATTGTTTAGCCAAGGATTCTTGACCGGCTAAGAGGTTTTCAAACTCTACCAAAGTTGGTTGAGTTGCCCAGCCTTGTATGGCTGTAATAAAACTCCTATACTCAGGTTTTAGGCCATGTGTAATGACCCGTTTCATCCTGGCTTCTCCGACACGGGATTGCTCATCGAGCTCACCAATTTCTCGACATAGGGTTTTCACTTTGCGGAAGTACTGGGGGATAGACAGGTCGGCTTGGGATGTCATCATTAACTCGCTTTCGAGTAATTGTAATCTTGCATCGTTCTTTTTCGAAAACAAACGTGCGAAGGTATCCCAAGCTTGTTTGGGGTACTCAACCTCTTGAAGGTGTTCAAGCATCTCTTCTTCAACCGTGGTCTTTAAGATAAACATTGCTTTCCCTGCCTTCACCCTCTATTTATGGACTGCTCCATTCGTATCCACCCTAGGAACTTGGGTTTCTGACCCGTTAACAATTTCCCATAGATCTTGGCCCTGAAGATATGAGATCATGCATGTTGACCATGTGTTATAATTGGTATTGTTTAACTTCTTAATACCACCTATAACCTGGAAGTCCGACATGTTCTCAACTGGTTTGGCTGCGTTCTTACGATCGGTTGACTCCTGCACTGCAGTGTGAAGAAACGGGACTGATCGGACTGGTTGCTTCACCCGCTGTACCGTCGCTAACTTCTGGCTGCCTTGTTTTTCATCTTCAGTATCTGGCTCTGATACCAGATTGATAAACTGGGAGAGCCTTGGATGATCAAACCCTTGAAGCTTGTTTGATAAGAAACACAAAAGATATGACCGGACTAATCAGACTCTTTTTATTATGAATGAAAAACGAATTACAAAACTCAAACATGACCCTATCTATTTATACTAGAGGAATCCTTGATGACCAAGTTTCTTTGTACACATTCAAACATTGGGGTGTAATATGGATATTTTTACAAATGATGAACTCAATTAAGTTTACTTTTTTTTATGATAATAAACAATCAAATATATTATACCTATTAAAAGATGTAGGTCGGTTTCTACAGTAAGTAAATTAGTTTTTTATTCATTCTACTCCTTTAAGCTATATACTATCAAAGAGAGAAATTAACAGCTTGAGACCACTACCCCAGTGGTTTGCGACTCTTCCCTCCACCCACCTTTCCTACGTTTTAATCCCGGCGACTGTTTCTTTTTAAATTGCTTTAACAAAGCATATGTACGAACACGAAATAATATTTTTTAAATTACCTATAATAATGATAGTTCCAGATAAAAAAATTTATTTATCGGACAAGTTTACTAATTTATCAAGATTATATTGGAGGCTTATTTATTTAAAATAGGTTTAATTGAATAACCAAAACTTTGAAAATCATGTACAAAAACATTTGTTGAATTAATAAATTTACGATTAGTAATATAGTTATTTGTAAAATATGTATATTAGTTTTAAATAAAAATTGTAGAACTTGACCGCATGTTACGGTTTTGAATAAAATTTATATCGAAACGCAAGTAGAATCAAACATATTGTAACGATATATTCAGAATTAATAAAATATTTTGTTGTGAAAAAATTTAAAATATATTATATTTAACCCGTAGGTCGGATGTTTTGCGAATTGGTATGCCAATTTTATTTGAAAATTACACAAGAATAAGAATAGTTCTCATCAATGTTGCACCTCCTGAGCCTTAGAGGTGCCATTTTTATGTTTAAACCTTTTATTTTAATTTTTTTAATCCAACTTTTTTCCATAGGTTTTAATGTTTTGTTTCAATATGTAGGAATATTTTATTTTTCTACTATTTTTTCGTGTTTTCGCTTATATTTTGGTTCGAGTCTACGAACCCGCCGCGAAGCGCGGGAAAAAAACTAGTTAATACAATAATACAAAGTTACATCTAAAAACAATGCAAAAATATAAGTCAATGCCACAAGGAACGCAAATATTATCAAGAATACAACACAATACAATACTCAGGATGTTTGAAGACTATACAAATAAGCGAGTGAAAACCCTGAGGAGCATCCCAAACCGAATCCGACCCTAAGGTAACCGGTGAAAACAGGTCATGGTTGGCGCCCAGTTGGAGTTTGAGGGAAGATTTAGATAAGTTTGGAAGGAGCTCAAGCGGAGAAGATTTGATTAACATAATCTTTTAAATTATTAAAAATTATTTTTTACTATTTTTCGGATTTTTGTTTTCTATCCAAACTACGGTTTATCCATATAAGATGGGATCTAGGGCTTTGTTTTGTTTGGTTGATTGTTTATGAATATTTTTGTTCTCATAAGAACATTTAGTCCAAGCGTTCGACTGAAACTTGTGATAGAAGCTTTTTTTATTTTATTGTGTGTTTCTTGATTGCCATTTGATTGTGTTTCCGTTTGCATCAAGTGGTTATCAAAGTATTAAATAATGATTTTACAGAATAGATGTTATAAAGCCTTTACAAGGAGTAAATAAAGGAGAGAAATAAGCTAAAATATACACGGTATAATATTAAGCTAACTATATATGGTATAATATTTCTATGGAGAAGATTGAGTGATTGAGGAGTGATTTACGGAGTCATCCTTGATACGCCCCCGTAAGATGGAGGCTCCATCGGAGACTCCAATCTTGGATCGAAATTTAAGAAAGGACCGTCTTGGCAGCGGTTTAGTGAGAGCATCGGCCGGTTGATCGTTGGTACTGATGTGATAAACTTTTAACAACCCGTGAGCAACATTTTCCCGAACAAAGTAGTAATCAAGTGCCACGTGCTTCATTCTGTTGGAATTATATGTCCGGTCACGATTATTTAACGCTACTAACTGAGTTGTGACCCGTAAGAGTTACACCTAGGGCAATGAACATTAAATCTACTTAACCCGCTTAACTGGTAATTACGAACTGTTAGCGAGACGATATATTTTATATATATTCGTTAGACGGGAATTATTATTTATACTAGTTTATAAATAATAGTTTTATATTGTTTTAATCTTTCATTAAAACATTAAAAGAGGTTCGGGCTTTACATCTCGTATTGGACTTTGGGCCCGGAAACAATTAGTAGGGTTTATAATTATTATATATAATTATAAATCTAATATATGTTTTTCGGCTTCTAAGGAACACAGCCGCCAAGAAAAGAAAACAAGAAGTCGTTTGATTTCCTTGCCACTTTTTCCGGTCATTACCAAGTTGCTAGGGACAAAGGAAAAAGGCTCCTGCCCCGTTCCCGCAATTTCCGGCGGCCTCAAGCCGTCCCGTTCCCGCGTTTTTGGTTCATGTCTAGCTTCGGTTCGTTGTACCTCGGTGTCTCGATCGGTTAATCATTAACCACTAAGGTATAATTAATCTCATTGGTAGATTAAATATTTATTCCTTGCTCGTATGTTTTTGTAACCCAGATCCTGTCGGGTTTTATTTTGTGTTGGATCGGTTTCGTTCCGCTGCGTATTAATAATTACTAAATAATTATTATTAATCTATAATTTATTTATCAACCGTTTTTTATAACTAATCTAACTGATCACCACTGGCCAAAATACCCAACAGTGGTATCAGAGCCTTGGTTGCGACATACGAATCGGATCCGGTCTTTTAACCGGTTATAGATCACAAACTTTAACTTGTTTAAAGTTTCTGATCTAGATCTTTTTAGGGCAATTTTTATTTATTTATTTTGGTCAAAGTTTTTTTATTTATTTTATTTGACCAAAAGAATTGCCCAGTTATTTGATTGTATTAAATATGTAAATCTGGCCCGACCCTGTCTTGTGTTTGTTTTCTGTTTTTGGTTTTATGGTTTGGCCCATTTGATGGCTCAAAATTGTAATAGATTAGCTTTTATGTTTTGGCCCACTTTGATGGCTCAAAGTTGTAATAGCTTAGGGTTTTATTTTTTTTGTATTCTGTATAAATATTGTAAAAATAAAGACCCGAAGATAAAACAGAAGACGGAGACAGGATCTTGGATTTAGTGGGAGTCACACGGAACAGCTAGATGCATGCACGGAGTTCATCCTTGTGGTTGTTTGTGTGTTGTGACCCCGTGACCTAGTTTGGTCTTGCTATTAGGCTCTAGCAAGATCAAACATTTTTTCCTTGGCCATATGATTTACATATTTTTGTGTTTGCTATTGTGGTTGCTTTTATCTTATAAATGTTATAACATACCAACCAAATACCAAAATTTTCAAAATCAAATTAACAACAAGTTATAATTTTTTTTTACAACTTGTGGATTTTTATATTAAAACAAAAGGTTTGTTTTTAAAATAAATGATAACCAATAAAGTTTTGCAATTTAAACTAATTTTAAATTTTCAAAACGAATAACTTAATAGTTCATTTAAACTATTAACTTTTAATTGGTTAATTACATCGCGACAAACTTAGTTTTAATATGTTATTTAAAATTAAGTGTCCTGAGAGATGAAAGGGCTCATCACGTTGTCACGATCTAATATATAGTAAAACTGACTTTTACAACACACGTATGATTTATCATTCGTTGTGTTTGACCCTATTCGGTAAACACTAAAATTAAATCCCATATTTAAAATCTTTAGTCTATGCCATCCTACTATAAGGAACACTTGGGGCATAACGTGAAACACCAGTGTTTGGAGCCACAGCACCGCACTTGGTGCGTAACCTATCCCTCCAAGGTGCAAGGGTTTCGTTGACACATCCGACCCATCCACATGTACCTGTACTAGGGCGACTATTACTTTTCTCTCTAATACATGCCCCAGCTGTATGGAGACCAAAAGTGGGCATAGATGAGGCTAAACGTATCAATGCATAGACAAGAGTTGTCTTAGCGGCCTCATACTCGAGAATTGTGCATTTTTCCACAATTGGCAATTATTGTCAGTCTGCCTAAATCACTTACTAATGTTGCGTGCCACAGCCGCCATTACTAATTGATATAACCAGATTCTCTATTCTTATTCTATTCTTGCCATGGGTCATTAATATAAGAATTTATTACATCCAAAATACTAATTAACCTTTAATTTGCTTATTTAACAAGATGTCTACTGAAAATGGATCCCACTCCTCCTTCTCTCTCAAGTCTTTGCTTGAGAATGAAAAACCGAATGACACCAACCTCATCTTGAACTCTCTCCCTAGTTCTTATGACAACTTCGTGATGAACTTAAATATGAACACATGGGAGAAGACTATGCCCGAACTGCACGACATGCAGGAAAAGGCCGAGATGAGAATATCAAGTGAGACTAATCAAGAGTTGATGGTCAAATCTGCTGGTGTTAACAAGCCCAAAACCAAGAAAAGGGGTTATAACAACAAAGGTAAGAAGCAAGTTATTGTTGCTGCCAAGAATGCCACTAACAAAAACAAGCAAGTTGCAAAAGCACCCCCTCCCAAGGAGCGTCAGTGTTTTGAATGCAACAATATGGGGCACTGGAAATGTAACTGCCCTGAATATCTAGCTAAGCTGAGATCGGAGAGAGCCAATGGTGAAGGCACCTCTTCTGGTATTTCAATCTATGATATTGAACTTTTCACTGTCTCTAGCGACACATGGGTATTTGATACCGAATGTGCTTATCACATCGTTAATGTATTGCACAAGCCTGAAAAAGTGGAAGAAGCTGAAACAAGGCGAGATGGAACTCATCGTTGGTGATGGGAAGAGAGTACTAGTTCTTGCAACTGGAACATTTCACCTTTCATGTCCTTCTAGCCTTGTAGTTATCTTAAATAACTGTTTGTTTGCACCTGGTTTAACCAGAAACATTATTTCAGTTTCGTTATTGTTTGAACAAGGTTTTAAGTACGTTTTTAATGGAATTAATATTTCTACTTACTTAAATGATATTTTCTATTTTGAGGCTAAACCTCGAAATGGAATTTATGAGGTTGATGTTCAAACTAATAATAACATATACAATCTTTCTAAACGTATCAAATCTAGCATTAATGATACACTTCTATGGCATTGTAGACTTGGTCACATAAGCAAGGCCCGCATGAAAAGGCTCCAATCCGAAGGGATCCTTGAATCCACCGGACAAGAATCCTTTGAAGACTGCAATTCTTGCTTAGCTGGCATACTCACTAAAGGATCCTTCACCAGCATTGGTGAACGAGCCAAGGATCTGCTAGGACTCATACACACTGATGTATGTGGCCCTTTCAGAACCATGTCTAGAAATCATGAAAGATACTTCGTTTCATTCATCGATGATTATAGTCGATATGCTTATGTCTATTTTAGAAACACAAGCATGAAACTTTTGAAAACTTCAAAGAGTTTCAAAACGAAGTGGAAAAACCAACTCGGTAAAACGATAAAGACACTTCGATCAGATCGAGGTGGTGAATATCTCAGCACAGAGTTCATAAATCATCTCAAGGAGCGTGGAATAGTTTCACAACCTACTCCACCTGGCACACCCCAACTTAATGGCGTGAGCGAGAGGAGAAATTGAACCCTACTTAATATGGTTCGATCGATGATGTGTAGAACAAACTTGCCTCACTCCTTCTGGAGTTATGCTCTTATGACCGCCACCCGCATTGTCAATCTGGCACCGACTAAGAAGGTAAACAAGACTCCATATGTGATATGGCATGGGTCTAAACCCAATCTGTCTTACGTTAGAGTATGGGGATGTGATGCATATGTCACCAGCGATTCTGATGACAAGCTCGATCCTAGAGGCGAAAAGGTCGTTTTCGTTGGATACTATAACAGAAGCGGATATTATTTCTACCATCCCGATGCAAATGTTATTTCCATCAAAAGGAAGGCACACTTCCTCGAGAAAGAAATTCTTGAACGAGGAACTGGAGATAATATAGTGGATCTTGAAGAAATTCGAGAACCACAAACAACCGCTGATGAAGTCGGAGCGTCTGAACAATAAGAAGTTGTTGCTGGTGAATCAGACATAAACACAAGCGTTCGCAGAAGTGTAAGGACTCGCAAAGAACCTGACAGATACCTATGGCATCTTGATAGTACTGAGGTCCTATTAGTAGCCGAGTCTAATGACGAACCTACTAACTATAAATCTGCTATTTCAGATCCAGAATCTACAAAATGGCTAGAAGCCATGAACGCCGAGATGCAATCTATGCGTGATAATCAAGTCTGGGACTTGGTTGAGCTACCCCCCGAATCTCGGGCAGTAGGGAGCAAATGGATTTTCAAGAGAAAAACCGACATGCATGGAAATATACACACCTATAAAGCACGGCTAGTTGCGAAAGGTTTTACTCAGACTAAAGGCATTGACTATGATGAAACCTTCTCGCCCGTTTCTATGATCAAATCGATCAGGATATTGTTTGCCATAACCGCGTACTATGACTATGAGATATGGTAAATGGATGTCAAAATCGCTTTCCTTAATGAGCATCTCTCTGAAGATGTTTATATGGTACAACCTAATGGTTTTGTTGATCCAAAATATCCTAATAGGGTATGTAAACTGAATAAGTCTATTTATGGACTCAAACAAGCATCTCGAAGCTGGAATCTTCGTTTTGACCAAAAGATCAAAGAGTTTGGTTTTGTCAAAAATGAAGATGAGCCTTGTGTTTACAGAAAGGCTAGTGGGAGCACTATATCATTCTTCATCTTGTATGTGGATGATATACTTATCATTGGAAACAACATCCCTATGCTTAACGATGTTAAACACCGGTTGGGAACTTGTTTTGCAATGAAAGATCTTGGAGAAGCAGCTTACATTCTAGGAATCAAGATCTACAGGGATAGATCTAAACGGCTTCTAGGGCTTAGTCAAGGCACATACATAGACAAAGTCATGGCACGCTTTCATATGGAAAACTCTAAGAAAGGAGGTGTTCCTATGACTAAAGGCACCGTGCTGAACAAATCGCAATCTCCTTCAACGGACATTGAAACCAAGCGTATGGAAGCAATTCCATATGCTTCGGCGATTGGTTCTATCATGTATGCTATGTTATGTACCAGGCCTGACGTCTCGTATGCTTTAAGCATGACCAGTCGTTTTCAGCAAAGTCTTTGCATTGCCCATTGGACTGCAGTCAAGAACATCCTGAAGTACTTGAGAAGGACTAAAGACATGTTCTTAATATTTGGAGGAGTGGAAGAAGAGCTCACTGTAAGATGTTACACTGACGCCAGCTTCCAAACTGACCGAGATGACTCTCGCTCACAATCAGGATTCATATTCACTCTAAACGGAGGAGCTATCTCCTGGAAGAGCTCCAAGCAGAGTGTGGTGGCGGATTCAACCACCGAATCTGAGTATATAGCTGCATCAGATGCTGCTAAGGAAGCTGCTTGGATGAAGAAATTCATTACTGACCTCGATGTGGTTCCGAGTATTCGCCAACCAATCGAGATACTTTGTGATAACACAGGTGCTATAGCTCAAGCCAAAGAGCCCAGATCTCATCACAAAGCCAAGCACATTCTCAGAAAGTTCCACTATATACGGGAAATTGTGGAACGTGGAGACGCGTGATAAGCAAAGTAGACACAGATCAAAACCTAGCGGACCCGTTTACTTAGCCCATGTCTCAGGACAAGCATGATCTTCATAGAGATGCTATTGGTCTTAGATTTGCTAGTAATATGTTTTGATTTAGTATTTTGAATGTGTGAACAATTAAACAGTTGTACTTTTGAATTCTTTTGGTTTACTGATTTAAATGCAATTCTGAATTCTTACAACTGTGTTCGATTTTAATACGTTTAATCCATGAATCTTGTATTCTTAATCATCCGAAGTCGATCAGAATCGTGGGAACGACTCTGAATTAAGACTATTCTGAACTTGGACTCAAGTAGTTGACTTCCAATTTCACAGACCTCATCTTGGATAACGTTGGATGTAACTCGCTTCAAATCATCTTCATGGATTTTAATCATAAGATGTTTTGATATTGGTATACTCATTTAATATCCTTTGACCTGAGATGCATACTAGAACTTTCGTTTACCAAGGGCTGTTCTTTAATCACTGTCAACCGCTGTCGCGTAACTGCCAGTCATAAAGGCATTGGTTAGGAACAGATCTGAAGTTCAGTGGGAGTTGTATGTAGTCGATAAGGGATTCTGTACTCTTACATGATATGTAACAGTTAGACATCGTGGCGCCCTCGTGATTCAAACTGGTGAAGTGTAAGGCCTTACCCAAACTTACTGTGTGTTTGATTGGACCACTTTGATTCTTGAACGAGAACAATAATAATTGAACGCCATATGAGAATGAATCTAATCCATGTCTCATTGATTCAATTGATGTCTTATACGGAAAAGATGAATGACAACTATTACCATAAGTCTATTGTCTTGCAATAGCAAGATGTTTTGGTTAATGACTTTTGAAGTGTCATACCTTGTTAGGGGCAACCATGTGTAGCTAGAACACCGTTGGCTGTCTGCGTTAAGGACTTAATCGAAGGACGTCCAAGTGGGAGATTGTTGGAATTATATGTCCGGTCACGATTATTTAACGCTACTAACTGAGTTGTGACCCGTAAGAGTTACACCTAGGGCAATGAACATTAAATCTACTTAACCCGCTTAACTGGTAATTACGAACTGTTAGCGAGACGATATATTTTATATATATTCGTTAGACGGGAATTATTATTTATACTAGTTTATAAATAATAATTTTATATTGTTTTAATCTTTCATTAAAACATTAAAAGGGGTTCGGGATTTACATCTCGTATTGGACTTTGGGCCCGAAAACAATTAGTAGGGTTTATAATTATTATATATAATTATAAATCTAATATGTGTTTTTCGGCTTCTAAGTAACACAGGTGCCAAGAAAAGAAAACAAGAAGTCGTTTGATTTCCTTGCCACTTTTTCCGGTCATTACCAAGTTGCTAGGGACAAAGGAAAAAAGGCTCCTGCCCCGTTCCCGTAATTTTCGGCGGCCTCAAGCGGGCGCCGCCTCGTTCCCGCGTTTTTTGGTTCATGTCTAGCTTCGGTTCGTTGTACCTCGGTGTCTCGATCGGTTAATCATTAACCACTAAGGTATAATTAATCTCATTGGTAGATTAAATATTTATTCCGTGCTCGTATGTTTTTGTAACCCAGATCCTGTCGGGTTTTTTTTTGTGTTGGATCGGTTTCGTTCCGCTGCGTATTAATAATTACTAAATAATTATTATTAATCTATAATTTATTTATCAACCGTTTTTGATAACTAATCTAACTGATCACCACTAGTCAAAATACCCAACACATTCTTGAGTGATAAACCGGATTGGCACATAGGTACGTGGCACCCGTGTTATCGCAATATAAAGTCGGTGGTTTTGAAGCTGTGATTTGGAGTTCTTGTAACAGATTTTCAACCCAAGTGACTTCGGCCGCCGCTTTAGCGAAAGCTTTATATTCGGTTTCCGTTGAGGATCAAGAAACAATTTTTTGTCGTGTGGACTTCCATGAGACTATATTCGATCCAAGGTAGATGAGATATGCCGAAGTGGATTGTCCCCCGTCATTGATGCCACCCCAGTCGGAGTCGGCAAAGGCAGTAATGGTGACGGGTGCTCTTCGCTTTAAAAACAAACCGTAGTGAATGGTGCCTTTTAAGTATCGCATGACCCGTTTTAGAGCTTGCATGTGTTTTGTTGTAGGTGCATGCATGTATTGTGACAATTTGTTAACCCCAAAGCAAACATCCGGTCGAGTAAACGCTAAATATTGTAGCGAGCCAATGATTTTCCGGTAGGTAGTTGGATCTATGCGGGATGAACCATCTTCCGGAGCGAGAGATTCGGATGAGCTTAACGGAGTAACCACATCTTTCGCACCATCCAGGTGAAAATTGGTGAGAAGGTCATTGATGTGTTTATGTTGTGATAAGAACATGCCTTCAGGAGTGGAGATGACCTCTATGCCCAAAAAGTGGTGGAGATCACCAAGGTCCTTGATGGAAAATCTTTTGGACAGTAGGTCCACAACCTGTCAAAACAATGTCATCCACATACACTAAAAAATACATGGTTATTCCGTTATGATCATAGATAAAAAGAGAGGCATCCGATTGGGACTTCTTGAACCCGTGAGTCAATAGGAATGTTTTAAGCTCCATGTACCACGCTAGTGGTGCTTGTTTGAGCCAGTAAAGGGACTTTCGGAGTTTACAAATGTGAGTTGGGAGTTGTTGGTTCTTGTACCCCGGAGGTTGAATCATGTAAACGTCCTCATGGAGTGTGCCTTGTAAAAAGGCGTTGTTGACATCAAGTTGTCAAGAGTCCAATTTTTAGCGAGTGCAAGAGATAGAACAACCCGAATAGTGACCGTTTTAGTGACCGGGCTAAAGGTTTCAAAAAAATCTTTACCCGGTTGTTGATGGAAACCTTTCGCCACTGGACGAGCTTTGTACTTATCGATAGAGCCATCCGGTTTTCGTTTTACTCGAAATACCCATTTGCAACCAATGGGTTTGTGTGTCGATAGGGGAACAAGTTCCCATGTATGATTGTGAAGTAGGGCATTGTACTCATCATCCATGGCTTTTCTCCATAAGGGGTCTTTGATGGCTTGGGAAACGCATGTTGGTTCGATGGTGGGAGGAATGGGATGGACTGTGGTGTTGTTGACATAGTTGGGACCATAGTATTTCGAGTTTGGTATTCTTGTTCTTGGAGGAGGAGGTGGGGCCGGGTGGTGTGGTGAAGTTGGCGTGATGATAGGGGAGGTAGGGGGTGTTGACGGTGGTGTAGGAATTGGTGTAGGAGGGTGGTCAGAATTAGCAAGTGGGGTAGGCGGAACTAGGGAGGCGTTGTGTGTGGGTTCGGCATGTGTGTGTGGAGAGGAGTGTGGGGTGGGGGATGTAGGAGTAGGGGTGTGAAAGGTTGAGTCATAGATGTTGTGGGGATATTAAGATTAGGAACGGGTATCGTAGTAGGGATTGTGGAGGGGGTTGGTGTGGTAGGTGAAGTTGGTGGTAGGTGAAGTTGGTGGTATGGGAACAGTGGGTGAAGGTCGTTGTAAAAAATCATCAATTTGGATAGGAGTGTTGGTGGTGGCATGTGGGGCACGAAATGGGAAGAGGTGTGTCACAAATTGGACATGACGAGAGTGAGAAAGACGGTTTGTTTTGATGTCGAGACATTTGTAGGCGGACTTGGAGGTGGAATAGCCGAGGAAGACAAGGATGAAGTTTAGATGGTGAATATGGTTTGAGCCATGGATAGCAAAGGCTAAGTTTAGTGTAGTTTGGTGGTTGTTGATACAACGTTTCATAAGGGGTTTTGTGGTTAAGGATGGGTGTGGGTAATCGGTTGATTAAGTAAACCGCCGTTTGAAAAGCATGGGACCAAAAACGTAGAGGTAGACCGGCATAATGTAGGAGGGCTAAACCGGTTTCCACTACATGTCGGTGACGTCGTTCCACGGTGCCATTTTGTTCGGGTGTGTGAGGCGGTGTGGTGAAGTGAGAGATACCAAGAGATTGAAAAAGGGGAACAAGTGCTTGGTACTCTCCCCCGTTATCCGAGAAAACGGATATGAGAGGCGTTTGAAAATAGTGTTCCACCAATTTTTTGAAGCGAGGAAATAGGATGGAGACATCCGATTTATATCGCATGGGGTAGAGCCATACATATTTAGTGTGAAAGACAACAAATATTACATAGTATTAGTAACCATCAATAGACTTTTGTGTTGGTCCCCAAACATCCGTATATATAAGTTGCAAGGGTTTTGTAGTCACAAATGAGGTGTCACTAAATGGAAGTTTATGACTTTTATTGATAGAACATGACTCACAATGAAACTTAGAATTCAACATTTTATTCGAAGGAGAACTAATAAACTTTGCAAGAGATTTAAAAGTCTTGATCGATGGGTGACTAAGACAATGATGCCAATCATGCACAGTGGATGTCATGACCGAGTTTACTTGGGGAAGGGATGAAGCCGGTGCATAGTACACGTCATGGTCGTTCACTCCCCGAAGTAGAGGCGCCCCCGTGAGTAGATGCTTCACAAAAAAACAAGAGGGAAAAAATTCAACAGAAACTTTGTTAGTTTTGCATAATTCGGCAACCGAAATTAGATTACGACGTAATTTAGGAACACATAAAACGTGTGGAATGGAAAGAGAGCGGGACATAGTAGAAATACTAGTGTCACCGGTGTGAGAGATTTTAAGACCCGTACCATCACCAAGTATAATTTCGTCGAGGCCACCGTAGTCCATCGGAGTTTGCAAGTTGGAGCGATCCGATGTAATGTGGTGTGATGCTCCACTGTCAAAGATCCAAGTGGGTGGAGCCTGGTTTGTACTAGTTGTTGTGGTATTGACTACGGCCCCTGTGGTGGTTTCAATGTTATTCTCATGGAGAAACCGTGAGAGTTTGCGACACTCCTTTGTATCATGACCATTTATGGAGCAAAAATGGCAGTGAGAGTTGGAGCAATTGTTGCGATTACGGGTGTAGGAACCTTGTGGTTTTGACCATTGTGAGCGGGGGTTGCGTGACCCGGGACGAGATCCATGATTTGACCTCTGATTGGAGGCCGAGAAATCCATGGACCGGCTGGATTGACAGACCCATTTCGTGATGCATGGGTATAATTTGCCGTGAGAACAGCAATGGATATTTCGGTTTCTTTCAAGAGCCTCTCAAAGTCTACCAATTTTTCATAGAGTTCCGAGTAGGTGATAGGGCTATCTTGGACTTTGATTGCGGCTACAATGGTTTTGAATTCATCTCCTAGTTGATTGACGATATGAATCATCAAGTCTTCATCACTAACCGGACTTTGAGCCAAGGTAAGCTCATCGGCAATCGAGCGCGAGAAACTCCTCAATGGTGCATGATCCTTTGGGATTGGTTGTGAGTCTAGATTTAAGGGAGATGATTCTGGAGCGGGAAGCGTTGGCGTAGCTTGTGGTAAGACGGGTCCAGGCTTCACACGATGTTTCAGCGGAAGACAACAGTGGTTGTATGGCGTCTGTGCAACTGCCGAGCAAGGCACTGATCAAGATTTGATCTTGGCGGTACCAGCAAGAATACTCGGCACTGGTTTTTCTAGGGGGGTGTGAAGACCTTTCGATGAAGTGGTGAAGGTCTAGGCCGATTAGGGTAGATAGAACTTGTTTTCGCCAAACAAGAAAATTGGATCCAGTTAGTTTGATAGGAAAATGGTTGGTGGCTGTGAGATGAATGATAGCAGGGGTGGCCGGAGGGCTTGATTTGTCCGCTTTGATTGTCATAATGGCGATCGGCAGGTTAAGAAAGATGATAGAGGCCGGCAATATGGATCGGATTTTTCTCAGAGGAGATAAGTTGCTCCTGATACCATATCAAAATATTGAATAATGATTTTACAGAACAGATGTGAGGCTATTATAAAGCCTTTACAAGGAGTAAATAAAGGAGAGAAATAAGCTAAAATATACACGGTATAATATTAAGCTAACTATATATGGTATAATATTTCTATGGAGAAGATTGAGTGATTGAGGAGTGATTTACGGAGTCATCCTTGATAGTGGTATCAGAGCTACGGTTAATCAGATGACTCAACATGATAGCGATTACTCTCGTGTCCATAGAGTCGCCGACCGAGACAATGGCAGAGATAGTCCCGACTCACTTGCTTGTGGAGAAAACCGACGCCCTACATGCAAAATCGCCGATCAAGGAAGTGGAAGAGTTGGTGCCCACCCACGTGTAACAAGAGGAAAACTTCAAAACATGTGTTATTGACTTGTGAGCAACAACTATTGCATACTCTCCATACTTTGATTCTCACAATTGTATTGGGTATAACTTCATTCATAGAAGCTTAGGGTTGGTTTGTATAAAACCAAAATGTTTGTAAAATAAAATTAAGACTTTGACCTTTACAAAACAATTTAAAGTTTTTATAAAAATTGTTGAGTTTTTTAGGGTCAAATATTAGTGGAAAAATCTTTCATAAAAAGAAAGAATTCAAAACTGAAATCAAATCAAAAGGATTAGGTTAATCAAATGGCCAAATGGGGAAGCGACCAACTATTTTGGAAGAAAACAAAGACTCCTTCCTTGTTATAAGAAAATATACTTTACATTTTAAGCAAAGACCACCATCATGTTTTTTAGTCAATAAGATATCTTACTACTCATTTTATTTATTATTTCTTATTTGAAATAAAGCATTTGACCATATTTTTTATGGAGAAAGAGGTGTAGAATCTCTCAAAATATATACGCTTCATTTATTTGAGAGATCTAAAAGTTCATAAGAGAAAAAGTGTGGGTACTACAAATTGTAATATTCATTATCACAGATTCTTGTAGGTAAATGGTGGTCACTTTTAGAGTTACTGAGAAGTGTGAAGGTGATCACTACCTACGCCAAAGAGGTGATCACCTCCTAGAAAGTGAGAAGTTGTGGTAATCTCTACTTTTTTTTGAGAAAAGTTTTGGTAATCTCTGCCTCTTAGAGAAAAGTTTGTATAGTTTGATTATATGGTGATATCTTTCTAAGGGTGAAAGGGGTGGGATACTCGGGTTGGGAATGAGTTGGTCGAGTAGGCCGAGTACCCGGGGGTACACCGTCCCCTTCAAATCGAGTTGGCCGAGTACCCGAAATCAAGTTGTGTAATCGAGTAAATTTACTCGGATGTGGGAGAGAGAGAGAGAGAGATCCGTTGGGGAGAGAGAGAGAGCCGTTGGGGGAGAGAGAGAGAGCCGGTTGGGCTTTTTTTATTTAAAAAAAATAAATTTTTTCTTATATATACCCATACTGTACAAACATAATTTTCATCTCATTTATATACTCTCATCTATATATTTACACTTCTAAAAAGAAATGGAAGAGTCATCAAAAAAATCAACAAAGCCTAGAAAATTTAGGCCAAAAGTTCAATATCAACCGCGACCCAAACGAACCCAAGCCGCTCCCCGAACCCAACCACCTCCTCAACAACCACAACCACCTCCTCAACCAATTTCAAGCTATTTCCCACAACCTCAATATTCAAACTACTAACCCTAAAATTCAACCGATCCAAATATACTATCTCAAGATATGGATCCAAATTATTTATCTCAATTTTTGCTTGATATGGATCCAAATTTTTTATCTTAATTTTCCTACCAATACCAAAACCAATCGTATCATGATCCAAACGAGATCATTCGTTCGGAATCCAAAGATGAAGGAGAAGACGAGGATGTTGAAGAAGAAACGGAAAATGAGGATGTTGATGAGCAAGAAGAAGAAGTTGTCGTCGAAGTTGAAGAAGTTGTCGTCGAAGATGTTGGTGCCAAGCCGAAAAGACAACACAAAATCCGGTTACCACCAAAGAAATGGTCCGAAGAAGAAGAACTTGCCGTGGTCAAAGCTTATATTCATAAGACCCAAAATAAAATAAAAGGAAATCAACAAAGAGGGGATTAGTTTTGTAAGAAAGTTTTAGCGCATTTTACCTCTTTATTTGGTGAAAACGATCGAACCGTAGACCAAGTGTCTTGGAAATAGAAGGATCTTAATAAAAAAATGACTGCTGTCACACACCAACCGACGGCGGAAACGTCGGGGCGGGACATGTAGACTGTTCATGAGCATAAGGTTGACTAGATTTCAATATTTTAATCATCAAATTTAACTTCAAATAATTCAGCACAACCAAATTCAAACAAGTACATAAACGAAATACATAATAGTCTTTATTTAAATTTTTAAGTCCAAAGCCTATTTGTAGCATGCCTTGATCAAACTCACTCATTAGCACCTGAAACATGAATAAAATAAAGTTAACTAAAAAGTTGGTGAGCATACACATGTTTGTATATAGATAGCATATAGATTATGAATAAACAAATCCTTACATATCATGATAAAATAAGGCATTTATGGAGAGCAGCTATTGTGTAACCTAGTACAATCAAACCTTTGTAACTAGCATGCAAAATTATGTTGTCGGTAACAATCACCCCAATCTGGGTGGGTTTGTCAGACTCAATAGATCTATCATTGTTTACCGTCGGCTTGAATAGTTAATGATTGCACATAAATTACACACAAAAGTTAGCACAACTAGCACTCAGGCATAAAGCTCAAATTACACACATGAATGTAAAGATGATTTGTATTTGTGTTGTTTGTGTAAATGTAAGCCATAGTTTGTATAGTGTTAATGTTTCACCCCAAAAAGTGTAAAAGTGTAAAAGGGGCTATGTAATACTCACTTGATTCAAAAGGCGTAGCTAACACGAGAGACAAGATAGTAATATGATCATTGTAATGCACAACGTTAACCTAGATTGGAAGGTATATTGAATTAATAGTGTGCATAATAGTCTATGTCTAAGTCTAGGGTTGAATTGGACGTGTGTATAAAGTTAGTGGTTTGTTCTTGAAAGGTATTGCATAAAATGAAATGTTTGAAATGGATATTTTTAGAACATTTTGATCAAAGTTTGAGTCTGAATAACTAAATAAATAAATTACAAAATTATTATTTATTTACTTAGTTATAAAAATAATGTAGATATTAGGGGTAATTAAGTATAACTTAAATAAATAATTCTTAAATATAAATTAAATAAATAATTTTTACCTTATTTATTTATTTATAAAATATGTAACCTAGTCTTTTAGTTATAAAAATGTATCGGGTGTTTTATATTAATTATAATTTAATAATTAACTTTTGTTAATCTATTTATATAAATATGTGTAAATATAATTTTGTAGATTTAAATGTATAAATTCTATTTATTCTAGAAATAGGCATTTGATCTTTTTAAATAAGGTTAATATAAATCTTTATAAAATCAATTATTTTTATTTGAAAATTCATTTGGAATGCTTATTGATTTTAAAATATAAATTTTAGTATTCTGCCAAGATTTTCTCACACACACGACCGTTCTTGGGACAAGGCACGATCGTGCTAGGACCACGGGCGCGACCGTGTTGTTCAAACAGAAGACATAACTAAGCTGTTCACTAGGCACGACCGTGTCTGGGCCAGGCACGACCGTGTCTATGGTTCTGAGGCACGACCAAGTCTAGCCAAGAGGCATGACCGGGTCTGAGTTCGTGGGGCACGACCGTGCTGGTATTGACACGACCGTGTCTCATGAAGCACGACCGCGCTAGGAGATTAGCGCGACCGTGTCTGTTCCAAAACAGAAACGAAATGCTTAAATCTTATGATGTTAATGTTGGAAATTATAGGGATTTCATCCATTAGGTGATTACTAGTCTATTGGTATAAGTTAATTGCATTTAAAACATGTCCAAAGTAGGATTCGATTAAACCTTTTTAGAATGAACCCTAGATTCGGGTTCGTGTTAAATTAGCTATTGTAAGCCCAAATTGTAGTTTCCGAGATTTTTCTGATCTATCTAAAACCCTTGCACGTGTTACTAAGTTTAAAATTCAATTTCATGATAAAACTATTTCCTTAAATCAA
The DNA here is from genome assembly GCA_023525975.1 of Smallanthus sonchifolius. NCBI lineage: Eukaryota > Viridiplantae > Streptophyta > Magnoliopsida > Asterales > Asteraceae > Smallanthus > Smallanthus sonchifolius. The sequence goes on along the minus strand of CM042028.1, from coordinate 67,123,829 downwards.
TAAATATTAACTTTAAATTAATATATAAAGTATGTATTCTTGAAACATGCAAATATATATATATATATAAGAGTCCTTTTCGTAAATTTATAAATAATATGAGTTTATTTTAACTATTTAAAATTTTAACAAAACTTATAAATCCTTAGGCTTAGAAATTGTTTTATAATCTTATAAAACAATAAAATTTATAAGAACAATCTAAGTTTTATAAAAATAAAATATATATACTTTTACATAAAGTTAAGAGACCAAAACTGCCATTCTTTGGAACCTTCTTTAAACTGAAACTAAACTCTTAAACATAAAATGTTAAATCAGTGAAACTTCAAGAACCTGTTTTGCCATTTGCCCAAAACTCCAAGACCCAATCCCGGTCACGAGTTCGACTCCCGCAAGGGACGGTTTTGAGCTCAAATTTTTTTCGAAAACACAATTCTGGCCACATTCAACGAACCTCGAGCTCCACCTCGAGCGTGCGACCGTAACCCGAGATGTCTCGGTACCCATTTTCGACTTTAATGGCCGCGTGGGGTTCGAATTCGAGGCCATCGGCTCAACCCCCACCTCCCCAACCGTATGCGTAATCAATGCCAAAATTGGCTATAAATATCGATTTCTAAACATCAACAACACACCACTCATACTCTCCATACTCTCAATTCTACCAAATTAAACTCGCATTTGCTGATTAAGGTGGCGTCGGCCGACTCCAGAAACTACAACTCGATCTCCCTCGTTTCTCCATCATATCAGGTAATTCGAAGGTCCTCCTGCATCGATTGCGTGCTATAAACATTTGCCCTCTGTCAATTTACGATGACAAAGGGATTCCAATTCAGATTTACGGATTCTAGTTTCTAGGGTTCATAATGAAATTAGGGGCGATTCGGGAATGTGTTTTTTTAAATTTTCTTTCCGGTTAAACTAACAGCGAGCCCCGTAGCCGGGATGGTTAATCTGTTGTGTGTGTGTTGCGACCGGGACGGTGCGGGTTCGATCCGGCCAACCCAGTTTTATTTTATTTCATTTCTTTTATGCTTATTTAATCATATTTAATATTCCTAATAATTTTTATAAAATCTGTTAAACCTATATAAACTCAAAAACAATTTTTAGTTACACTTTTACTTTCTGGAATATTTTTAATTAAATAGAAACTTAGTTAAAACCTATAATTAATTAAAACATTAATTATGGTTTTAAATTCATAAAAACTATAAAAACAAACTTTTTAAAACTTTTATAAAAATTATAATTTCACAGAAATTATTTATTTAAAATAAACTTATATTATTTGTATTAAAAGAATTCTTTATCCTAATCATTAATTTAAACTTATAAACTTATAAAACTAAATGGAAATTTTAACATTTTAAACTTGTAAATTTTATTTAAATACTTTAAGAAGCCTTATTTAAAATAGTTATAAACTTATAAATTATTTATAAGTTAAACGTTATAAAAGTCATATTTAACATATTTGTTAAAACTTATAACTCCACATCTTTACCTAAACTTATAACCACGTTTTAAAACATCTTACAATATAGTTTGTGAAACAAATACCTAATGCTTTATATAGATTATTTAATAAAGTAAGTATTCGTTTAAATAATTATTTACCCTTAACAATTAAATTGTTATTACCTTAATTATTTACTCTTTAAATAATTATTATAAACACTTAGTAGTTATTTATTAATTAAATAATTATTCTTAGTCATTATTTATTTAATAATTACTATGAATCCTTAATAAATATTCATTCTTTAAAATAATTATTATTAATCCTTGATAATTATTTATTCTTTCATTTATTAGGTACAACATTATTCATAAGATACTTAGAAAACTATTTTGGATTATTATTTCCTAACTTGAGTAATTAATAATTATAAGGTTTCTAAATAATTATTTTAAATAATAATTATTTTAAATAATAATTATTCTAAACCATAACCCTATCAAACCTTGTGAAACCCTACTTAGAAACTTATATAAACTTTATAAACACAACCATTCCCATCTCCCAATTGGGACCCTAGTAAATCTTGAAATCCTAGATCCTTACCATAGACTTATAGGATCATACTTAAATCTTTAAACTTGCATACTTAGGCTTACCGTGAGGATATTCTCCCTCCAAGTCTTGCAAATACTTATCCGTGTCAGAAACTATTCATCATCCAAGTGAGTATACTTAGCCCATTTTTCCTTTCTATACTTTTGGGGTGAAACATGTTCAAAACTTTAAACTTATACAATTCCTGTACAACTATGACTAGATGTTTATTCTTATGTTAAACTTGAGACTTGTATGTTTAGATTAAACTTAAAACTAGCACATTCATTAGCTTTGATCAAGCCGATAGTAACAATGATAGATCTATTGTATTTGTCCAATCCACCTTGATTGATTGACCCCTTCGGGGGGGGGGGGGGGAGCCCTTGGTGATTGTTACTAAATTAAACTTTAAACTTGCGAATTATAAGGGTAACCTGCGGGTTATGCCTAAACTTGGTTGGAGGTTTGAAGTGCACAATGTTTAAGATGCTTGTTTCTCATACTTACATTATAGAATGCATATATCATAGTAAATTGTAATTCTTTTCAAATCCTTGTTAAACTGTGTCAAAACCTTTGTATCTTACCAACTATTTTGTAATTGACAGATTCTTTCACATGTTTCAGGTACTACAACCTGAGACTTTATTGTGATCACATAGGATGCTTGGACCTAGAATGCTTAATCAATTAGACTTGTATTCTTGTTATGTATTTGATTTATTCTTTGTATTGGAACCTTGAAGTTATTTAATAAAACTATTGAAACTTTAATAGTCAACCTTGTGCTATTGAACAACCGCGTCCGCCCCGACGTATAATCCGCCGTCGGTTGGGGTGTGACAGATTGGTATCAGAGCCAGGTTATAGGGAATTAGGTTATTAGACACATGATCTAGACTATAACTTAGGAGACCCAAACATGAGTTATCTCATGTCCCTTACTAGGAATTCTCTCCTCATTCTACTCTTAAATCTTATACGTGAACGCTTGGAGATTCTACGTTTCTACTTACCTACGTGCTACAAGAGGCTACTACATCGAGGACACGTTCTTAGGCTTCAAGCCTAATCCACCACTAAACTCTCGTCAAGAATATTTAAGTTCTAGATAATGTATGAGAACTTGTGCGGACCGGAAGGGTGGATACCTGTATTCTGGGAAATTCTGTCAAGGAAAGCATTTCGTATAAATCCAAATTAACCGTTGGACCCGTATGCTTTCCTGGGAATTCTTGGGATGAGTATCCACTTATAGGAATGCACGACTTCTCTAAACATTAGTAAGCTCAAACTTCTCTTGATATATCAAAGTACTCACTTAGTGATATGCACTAAATGAGTGCCGTCTCAAATACTTCACGCTTCATAAATTCATGATTCAAAAAAAAACTTTCCTCTATAACCTTTATTCTATGATTCTTAAGTCCCGTCTTGGCACATGACAGCATGCTTACTCGTCATGACCTGAAGGAGTTACCTTCAAGGAGAAATTCTTTCGAGATTATACTACATTCATTTATATATACTACCCAATAAACTTCGTGATCGTTGTAATACAACCCTTAAAACTGTGTATTACTCTACAAATCCTCCTATAAACTTCATCATTTTATGAACATAACACTTAAGGGGAAACCCTTGTGTTTCATCGTATTTTCATCACTCAATCAAACTACTCTAAATAATTCACTCAAACTTTTGCTACACTTTTATACATCTCAAAGTGTTCATACATCTTTAAACTTCATGATCCTTGTAATACCAGCACATTTAAAACTATGTATTGACATACAAGTCTTTTTACAAACTTTATTATTTTATAAACTTGGCACATAAGGGGAAACCCTTGTGTCTCATTTCATTTGTCGTCAATCAAGCAGACTTCATTTTATGACTAACTCAAAACCTTGTTACACTTTTAAAACTCAAAACCTTCATGCGTCCTTAGAACTTACGCATCACCGTTCCTGTAAACAAAACTTAACGTCTTTTAAAATCTAAAGTACATTAACAAAGAAATTTGTAACCTAAGTAATTTCCTTGTAGAGAAAGAAGCCTACTATAGAACAAACAAGCTCCACGTTTAAAGACTCTAAGCCCACAATGAACCTTGACATAGTACCATAAACCCAAACATCGGTGACAACAACTGAGAGAAGTTGTAGGCCCATGAGGAAGTTCTAGCTAGGGAAATAGGGTACTTAAGTGAGTCCTTGTGACCACCCCTTTCTTCCGGGAATTTTCCTCGTTAGCCCATCAACTTCCAATTAAAACTATTTTTGAATATTACTGTGATAACTCAGTATTATGTATAAAAACTTTTGAATATATTTGATCAACTTACTTACAACCTTTCTTTCTACTCTCCCTCTTGCTAGGTAATGGACTCCCACTCACACTCTTCACCAGTGTATCGTCCAGGAGGAGAGTCCGACCGAGAAGAGAGTAGCGAGTCACCGGTGTATCAACCAAGTCCTTATCCTAATGCACGGGCAAGAGCTGAACTCAACACCAACTGGACCAGAAACCCTAGGACATCACCACCAAGGAATCCCTATCAACCACCTCATATTCACCACCGGTTCTCATCACCACTAAGGGACCCGTACCTAGCACCTACCACTACCCTAAGGGCTAGGCATACCGGAGTACCTGCCGTGGCAATGGGGATCCCGGTGTCTAACATTCCTAGGTTTCTGGAAACCGAAGAATTTATGAGGAGGGAGATAGAGAATAGGGCACGGCACGACCTGTTAAACCAAAGGATCAACGACATGGCCAATCAAATCTGGATCCAGGAAGAAAAGATCATAACTTTGGAGGAAGACAGAGAAATCCTCGAGCACCGTACCGAAACCACTAGAGCGGAGGCTAGGTTTGCGATCCGGGTAACCCTAGCAGTACTTGTGATAGTATTAGTCTGTTTCTTAGTGGAGAGCTATCTAAGGCGTGCATGAAACCCCTATTTTCCTTAATTTTAATTTTCCGTTTAATGACGAATGCCTTATGTAAGGGCTAGAAGTCCCAATTTTGAAACATTTAATGAAAGACATTTGGAAATTTCATCTTGTCATCATCTATTAGTTTAACTTTCCTTTCATCATTACAAACTTAACACTTCTACCCAAACACTTTCGTCAAGAGTAGCTCACGTTAGTACTAGAGATAATTAACAACGTTGCATTAAACTATAAAAATCCTAAGTGACACACGCACACTTGAAGAATAAACTTTGAAACAAACCTTCAAATTCGTAAGCACTCTTTTAAAACAACTCGACTTACGAACCACTGCTGTAATCGACTATGATCCTTACCCTTTATATAAACTTCACACTTCTAACTTTTCGTTTGACAATCATACGTACCTTTTCATAAGTCTTACTTATACTATTTACCAATGTCCAACTCGTCATTTTTAAACATCTTAATCGCACTTTATATAAAAGAAAACTATATCTGCTGTTATGAATCAAGATAAATCATTTGTAAACACACTATCATAAACCTTATCGAAACTTTTCCTGTTACCCTATGCTTGGAGACTTTCCTCATTCAACTCTTGTCACGTAAAAGACTTACTATAAATCACAACGGGAACTAAAAGCTCAAATACACGTTACTAAAACATTAAACTTCGTATACACAACTATAAGGTCAGAGACTTTTGGGTCATGTAAAACTTGTACAAATACTCAATCCCGTATTCTTAAAACTAAACATGATCAATAAAGGATCGTTTAAAGCTTAATACTGAAACTTGAAACTCAACTGACTTATCCTATTTTCAAACTTATACATGGATTCTTAGTCTTGAAAACTTTGTGTGTCCATCTTAACCAAACCCTATAAGACTTGATAAACGTACATTCCATATATACGAGAAAACTTCACTCTTGATACTAGACACTAGCAGGAAGGAGGACATTACTCTCTTTAGCAGAGTACATCCCCTGACTCCTATCTAAACCAAACATCGGGATCCACAAATCTTCTGGACAACTCGAAACTTCTGTGAGAAAGCGTATAACGGTTAAGCCTGTTCCAAAGGCTGTCCCATACCTCTCTTAAACACTAGAGTATTTAGATAACCGCTTTATACTCGAAACGTAATCGTATACTTCTATACACTGAAGCTAAACTAAGAGACTTTAAGGCTATTCTATGTTTGACGTATTCTTGTTCAAACACAATTTAAACTATTCTATGTTTGACGTATTCTTGATCAAACACAATTTAAACTATTCTATGTTTGACGTATTCTTGATCAAACACAATTTAAACTATTCTATGTTTGACGTATTCTTGTTCAAACATGATGAACGTATGAGACTTTAAACTACTCCATGTTTGACGTATTCTTGATCAAACATGATGAACGTATGAGACTTTGAACTACTCCATGTTTGACGTATTCTTGTTCAAACATGATGAACGTACGAGACTTTAAGCTACTCCATGTTTGACGTACACTTGTTCAAACCCGATGGACGTATAAGACTTTAAGCTACTCCATGTTTGACGTATGCTTGTTCAAACACGATGGACGTATAAGACTTTAAACTATTCCATGTTTTACGTATGCTTATTCAAACATGATGACCGTATAAGACTTTTAAACTACTCAAGGTTTGATGTATTCTTGATTAAACCCGAGGAAAGTGTAAAGACTTTAAACTACTCAATGATTGAAGTATTCTTAATCAATCACGAGGAAACTTTGAAACTCTAAATCTTGTCACATTCTTTTCTTTACTCATTGAATGACGCTTCTCTCTGAGGGACTCGTTAATCAATGATCACTCTTACGTGGAAACACTAGTCATGAGTTAAACAAATTCTTGTACTCTTTATTGATCCACGCACAAACGGAAGGACCTATGCGGACTATGTGATGATTTAAAAACTTGCGGGTGCACACGTAAGTATGAAAATCAGCGTATGGAAAGACATAGTAAACTCTGTTGTGTGCTATGATCTAAGACTTATCGTAAAAGGTAGCCACGGAACCTAGGTGCCGTAGCAAATCCTTAGACGTACTAGACTACAAACTCAAATCATTTCACTATCATCGAATCCATTCTGAGTGACGCATCTCACTTTACATCTTGAATGATAATTCAACAGTTATTTCCTCAAATACATTTCTGAAAACAAATCTTCATATATTTCAATGAAACTATATGCTTCTTAGGGAAACTCTTGGCAACCATATACTTTGAAAACTTAGAAACTTGAGCGTAATCTTATTCCAACCATTCCATTTAAAATTCTAAACGTAACCCAGGGTTACTTGGTGGACGTGAGGTACCTTTTCTCCTTATCCTTGCACGTATCATAAACTCCAAACTTGAAAACAAAAACATTCTACTTTAATTTCGAGACGAAATTTCCTAAAGTAGGGGAGACTGTAATATCCGAGATTTCTCCGATCTATCTAAAACCCTTGCATGTGTTACTAAGTTTAAAATTCAATTTCATGATAAAACTATTTCCTTAAATCAATAAATATTAACTTTAAATTAATATATAAAGTATGTATTCTTGAAACATGCAAATATATATATAAGAGTCCTTAAAACTTCGTAAATTTATAAATAATATGAGTTTATTTTAACTACTTAAAATTTTAACAAAACTTATAAATCCTTAGGCTTAGAAATTGTTTTATAATCTTATAAAACAATAAAATTTATAAGAACAATCTAAGTTTTATAAAAATAAAATATATATACTTTTACATAAAGTTAAGGGACCAAAACTGCCATTCTTTGGAACCTTCTTTAAAATGAAACTAAACTCTTAAACATAAAATGTTAAATCAGTGAAACTTCAAGGACCTGTTTTGCCATTTGCCCAAAACTCCAAGACCCAATCCCGGTCACGAGTTCGACTCCCGCAAGGGACGGTTTTGAGCTCAATTTTTTTTCGAAAACGCAATTCCGGCCACATTCAACGAACCTCGAGCTCCACCTCGAGCGTGCGACCGTAACCCGAGATGTCTCGGTACCCATTTTTGACTTTATTGGCCGCTTGGGGTTCGAATTCGAGGCCATCGGCTCAACCCCCACCTCCCCAACCGTATGCGTAATCAATTCCAAAATTGGCTATAAATATCGATTTCTAAACATCAACAACACACCACTCATACTCTCCATACTCTCAATTCTACCAAATTAAACTCGCATTTGCCGATTAAGGTGGCGTCGGCCGACTCCAGAAACTACAACTCGATCTCCCTCGTTTCTCCATCATATCAGGTAATTCGAAGGTCCTCCTGCATCGATTTCGTGATATAAACATTTGCCCTCTGTCAATTTACGATGACAGAGGGATTCCAATTTAGATTTACGGATTCTAGTTTCTAGGGTTCATAATGAAATTAGGGGCGATTCGGGAATGTGTTTTTGTAAATTTTCTTTCCGGTTAAACTAACAGCGAGCCCCGTAGCCGGGATGGTTAATCTGTTGTGTGTGTGTTGCGACCGGGACGGCGCGGGTTCGATTCGGCCAACCCAGTTTTATTTTATTTCATTTCTTTTATGCTTATTTAATCATATTTAATATTCTAAATATTTTTTATAAAATCTGTTAAACTTATATAAACTCAAAAACAATTTTTAGTTACACTTTTACTTTCTGGAATATTTTTAATTAAATAGAAACTTAGTTAAAACCTATAATTAATTAAAACTTTAATTATGGTTTTAAATTCATAAAAACTATAAAAAAAAACTTTTTAAAAATTTTATAAAAATTATAATTTCACATAAATTATTTATTTAAAATAAACTTATATTATTTGTATTAAAAGAATTCTTTATCCTAATCATTAATTTAAACTTATAAACTTATAAAACTAAATGGAAATTTTAACATTTTAAACTTGTAAATTTTATTTAAATACTTTAAGAAGCCTTATTTAAAATAGTTATAAACTTATAAATTATTTATAAGTTAAACGTTATAAAAAGTCATATTTAACATATTTGTTAAAACTTATAACTCCACATCTTTACCTAAACTTATAACCACGTTTTAAAACATCTTACAAGATAGTTTGTGAAAAAAATACCTAATGTTTTATATAGATTATTTAATAAAGTAAGTATTCGTTTAAATAATTATTTACCCTTAACATTTAAATTGTTATTACCTTAATTATTTACTCTTTAAATAATTATTATAAACACTTAGTAGTTATTTATTAATTAAATAATTATTCTTAGTCATTATTTATTTAATAATTACTATAAATCCTTAATAAATATTCATTCTTTAAAATAATTATTATTAATCCTTGATGATTATTTATTCTTTCATTTATTAGGTACAACATTATTCATAAGATACTTAGAAAACTATTTTGGATTATTATTTCCTAACTTGAGTAATTAATAATTATAAGGTTTCTAAATAATTATTTTAAATAATAATTATTCTAAACCATAACCCTATCAAACCTTGTTATTCAAACCTTGTGAAACCCTACTTAGAAACTTATATAAACTTTATAAACACAACCATTCCCATCTCCCAATTGGGACCCTAGTAAATCTTGAAATCCTAGATCCTTACCATAGACTTATAGGATCATACTTAAATCTTTAAACTTGCATACTTAGGCTTACCGTGAGGATATTCTCCCTCCAAGTCTTGCAAATACTTATCCGTGTCGGATACTATTCATCATCCAAGTGAGTATACTTAGCCCATTTTTCCTTTCTATACTTTTGGGGTGAAACATGTTCAAAACTTTAAACTTATACAATTCTTGTACAACTATGACTAGATGCTTATTCTTATGTTAAACTTGAGACTTGTATGCTTAGATTAAACTTAAAACTAGCACATTCATTAGCTTTGATCAAGCCGATAGTAACAATGATAGATCTATTGTATTTGACCAATCCACCTTGATTGATTGACCCCTTCGGGGGGGAGCCCTTGGTGATTGGTACTAAATTAAAATTTAAACTTGCGACTTATAAGGGTAACCTGCGGGTTATGCCTAAACTTGGTTGGAGGTTTGAAGTGCACAATGTTTAAGATGCTTGTTTCTCATACTTACATTATAGAATGCATATATCATAGTGAATTGTAATTCTTTTCAAATCCTTGTTAACTGTGTCAAAACCTTTGTATCTTACCAACTATTTTGTAATTGACAGATTCTTTCACATGTTTCAGGTACTACAACATGAGACTTTATTGTGATCACATAGGATGCTCGGACCTAGAATGCTTAATCAATTAGACTTGTATTCTTGTTATGTATTTGATTTATTCTTTGTACTGGAACCTTGAAGTTATTTAATAAAACTATTGAAACTTTAATAGTCAACCTTGTGCTATTGAACAACCGCGTCCGCCCCGACGTATAATCCACCGTCGGTTGGGGTGTGACACAAATTAGGTTGGGGCTTTTGATCTGTAGACTAAAACGAAGGTGTAGGAGGTTTCAATTACCCGAAACGACGATGAATCGATAGCATACGGTAGATGCGCGTTCCGGGGTCGACGGATTTGATCTCCGGTGCCCTTTGCTGCAACTCCGGCTAAATCAATGTTTTTGGGAGCTTCAGACAGGATCGATAATGCGTTTGCTTGGGAGGATTGCAATCAAAATGGTGGATTCGATGGTCTCATGAAAGAATTTGACGGTTATGAGATGAATTGACACAATTGATTTTATTTGTTGTAAATACGATGATTAAAAGACTTAATTGTGTTTGTTAATAGTAGGGACGAGTGGAACGGTTACGAATTCGAATGTCACTGCGATTAAAGACTGTATTTACGTTTTAACTGATGAGAGGCGACCGTGCCCATAAGAGGCGCGACCGTTCCAAAGCAAGGCGCGCGACCGTGCCAAAGCATTTGACGCGACCGTGTCAGAACAAGGCCCGACCGTGCCTATTAGGGTTTCTGGTTATTTATAAAATCAGTCCTTGCAAATTTCAGTATTGACAGATTTGTATAAATATGAACTTATGTAGAATTTAATATGATATACTCGTGTAAAATTTGCGGATTTACGTTGAAACATAGTATTTAATTGTTTGTACGAATAGAACAAATCAGTGTACTAGAATTGGGTTTGAAATGTATCACATTGAATTGAAATACAAAAAATGAAAATCAGAAATGTTACAGTATCCCCATGTTTAGGGAATTTCGTCCCGAAATTTAGCTAGTGGAGGCGACGGCATCAGTGAAGATATGGGGGGTACTTGAGCTTCATTTGGTCCTCTCGTTCCCAAGTAAACTCAGGACCACGTTTAGATTCCCAACGAACTTTGACAATAGGAATACGGCTTCACTTGAGCTGCTTGACCTCACGATCCATGATTTCCACTGGTCTCTCAACGAAGTGCATCGTTTCGTCAATGTGCACGTCGTCAAGAGGTATGTGAAGATTCTCATCAGCAAGACATTTCTTCAAATTAGACACGTGAAAAGTAGGATGCACATTGCCAAGTGATGGAGGTAAGTCGAGTTTGTAACCCACTTTCCCAATCCTTTCTAGGATCTTGAATGGACCCACATAGCGAGGTGCTAACTTGCCTTTCTTTCCAAAGAGGATTACACCCTTCCACGGAGACACCTTTAGAAGAACAAGGTCACCGACTTGGAATTTCAAGGGTTTTCGTTGTTTGTCGGCATAACTCTTTTGCCGACTTATCGCTACTCGAATGTTGTCACAGATTTGGATAATCTTGTCGGATGTTTCTTGAATTAGCTCGGGACCGGTGATTTGTGCTTCACCAATCTCGTTCCAACAGATAGGAGAACGACACTTGCGACCATAGAGAGCTTCAAATGGAGCCATGTTGATACTCGTGTGGTAGCTATTATTGCAGGAGAACTCGATTAGGGTAAGATGTGAGTCCCAATTGCCACCAAAATCAATTACACAAGCTCTAATCATATCCTCAAGAGTTTGGATTGTTCGCTCGGTCTGACCATCAGTTTGGGGATGGTAGGCCGTGCTCAAATCCAATCGTGTACCAAGAGCAGTTTGGAGAGATTGCCAGAAACGGGAGGTGAACCGAGCATCTCTATCCGATATTATGTTTAAGGGAACACCGTGACGGCTCACAATTTCGTCAATGTAAATTCGGGCTAATTTCTCAACCCGATAGTCTTCACGAATAGGCAAGAAATGAGCAGATTTGGTGAGGCGGTCAATGATCACCCAAATGCTATCATAACCACTTGAGGTGCGAGGGAGTTTGACAATGAAGTCCATAGCTAAATTTTCCCATTTCCATACGGGAATTTCTGGTTGTTCAAGCAAACCGGAAGGACGTTGGTGTTCGGCTTTGACTTTGGAGCAAGTTAGACATTTGGCAACATAGAGAGCAATGTCTTTCTTCATACCGGGCCACCAATATTGTTGGCGAAGATCTTGGTACATTTTATCCGCACCAGGATGAATAGAATAACGAGTCTTGTGAGCCTCGTTCATGAGAAATGTACGGAGATCATCGCGATCGGGAACCCAAATACGGTTCAAGTAATAAAGTAAGCCATTGGGTTTTGATTCAAGCTGAAGTTCAACACCACACGACATTTCCTCGTACATGTTACCCTCGGTGACTGAGACATGTTGAGCTTCTAAGATGTGATTTTTAATGTTGGTTTGAATTCGGACACAATGAAGCATGGCATGGTCCTTTCGACTCAAAGCGTCGGCTACAACATTCGCTTTACCGGGATGATAACGAATCTCGCAGTCATAGTCGTTAAGGAGTTCAACCCAACGTCTTTGCCTCATATTGAGTTCTTTTTTATTGAAGATGTGTTGGAGACTTTTGTGGTCGGTGAACACCACACATTTTGTGCCATAAAGGTAATGTCTCCAAATCTTTAATGCGAATACGACCGCATGAAACACACCACTTTTAAAAACAAAACTTTAACGTGCGGAAGTCTTAACCCAGGAATTTTTTTTTTTACCCTCTCGCGTACCGCGAGAAAACAAGCTTCCTCCCTCGCGTATCGCGAGGGAGTCAAAAACTCAGAAAGTTTCCAGTTTTCAGCAGTTTTCACACTTAACCATTTTTCTAACCTTTTTCACCAATACATCTAAACATAAAATCCCAAACACTTGGGCATTTGAACACACACTTATACCACCAATTTAACACCAAAAACACGATTCCTAGATTCAAAATATACATCCTTTACGGGAAAGTCAATTTACTTCAAAAATATGCACCTAAAACATATACGAGAACCCGCGATCACCTTGGACTTGACTTGGACTACTTCGGAGCTTTTCCTACAACCACATAAACATATCACCATTAGTATTGAGATATATATCATAACAATAAGTAATTTCTACTTATTTCACCCATTCACCCATTTTGACCCGTTTGCGCCCAAAGATGCATTTGGGTGCAAACACTTGCATTACACCTTGCATGTTCCATTCTTTACTTAACATAACATCTTCACAACATTTAATAGTGCATATCATCTTATCGAATTAGCGACTACGGTTATTTTCACCCATTTAACCCTTTTGACCCGTTAACATTCAAATTGATGTTTGATTGCATACCACTTGTATTTCACCTACAAGTTTTATTTACTCTTTACATTATCATTTCATTTATGACACAAAGGTCATAACTTTCTTTCCATTCTTCATCTTGGTACATAGACCAAGATCTTACCACATTTCCATTATGGTTCTTTGACCATAACCTCCCCTTTTCCATTATGATTCTTTGATCATAACCTCCACATATTAGATATAGTATTATAACCATATTCACATTCATACATATACTTATGCATAATCAATTCATTTCATGTATCATTCATACTATGCACAACATAACACATACATCACATATCACATTACTAAGTACGTGCAAAGGCACTTACCTTGCGGATTTGAAGATCCCGCACCTCCTTCTAGTTTAGCAATTTGATTACCTAAACATATACACCTAGTTCAGTAATCTAAACATACATAAAAATCACTTTAAAACTGAGTTCACAACCCAATTTCCCATTTCCACCCAAAATGACCCGTTTGGGTTATTCCCACATCCAAACACTCCCTTTAATCCAAGAACTCAACCTCTTGAATTCTCCTTCCAATACCTTGACACTAATTTTTCATCAAATTAGTTCTTTAAGTTAATTTGGGGTTTGTTTATGTGTCTAACATCATAAAAACACCTAATCATCAATAATTCAACATTCTAGCATTATGATCCAAACACCCCCAATTTTCACCATATGAACCCTAACTTCTCATAATCAAAATTAAAGGGTTCTAGGATGTTAACCATCATTCTTTAACTTTAGTTTAGCTAGATTATCAATAATCTAACACCATTTCATCACATGCATACAAAATTTTGGGTTTCACCCAAAACCCACCAAGAACACATACATGGTGGAATCAAGAGGAAGAGAATCACTTACTTGATGTTATGAAGGTGTTGTGTGAGCCAAAACCTTCACAAAACAAGCCTCAATTGCATGATTTGAGCTTCAAACTTGATTTCTCTTTTTTTTCTTGATATGAACGACCCCAACAAGACCAAATGCTGAATTTTGACTTTCATATGGTCAAATATGGCAGATTTGCCATATTTACCATTTCAGTCCCTTAACTTCCATTTTACCCATTTCGTTCTATAGTTAGTTAAAACTAACATATCCCATTACAAACTTGAAACCCACTTGTTTCAACTTATTTATACAATATTATTTCCACCATAATATTAAATATAAATATTTAATTATTTGAAGACGAAACCCGGATTTTGGTTCGTTACACCGCACCCAACTCGAGGTCGTGTGTCATATAATTCTTCTCATGAATCTTAAGTTGCCTTGATGCATAAGCGATTACTTTGCCTCGTTGCATGAGGACACAACCGAGACCTTGGTTGGAAGCATCACAATAGACAACTAGATCATCATTCCCATCAGGGAGAGTCAAAATAGGAGCATTGCATAACTTTTGCTTAAGAGTTTGGAAAGCTTCTTGTTTTGGTCCCCATTCATAAGGTTTACCCTTGTGAGTTAAAGCGGTAAGAGGGACAACAATCTTAGAGAAATTTGAGATGAAACGATGATAATATCCCGTAAGACCAAGAAATGAACGAACTTCGGTGGGGGTCTTCGGGACATTCCAATTTTTAACCGCTTCGATCTTAGCAGGGTCAACATGAATTCCTTTGTCGTTGACGATATGACCAAGAAATTGAACTTCCTTTAGCCAAAATTCACATTTGGAGAATTTGGCATATAGTTGTTCCTTCCTCAAGAGATCCAAAACAAGTCTAAGGTGTTGCTCATGGTCAGATTTAGTCTTGGAGTATATTAAGATATCATCAATGAAGACGATCACGAATTTATCAAGGTACAGTTTGCACAACGATTTATGAGGTCCATGAAAACTGCGGGTGCATTGGTTAGTCCAAAAGGCATGACCATGAACTCGTAGTGACCATACCTTGTTCGGAAGGCAGTCTTTGGAATATCTCCCTCTTGTACACGGGTTGGTGATAACCAGATCGAAGATAAATCTTCGAGAAGCAAGTCGAACCTTGAAGTTGATCGAAGAGATCATCAATTCTAGGCAACGGATAACAGCTTTTGATGGTAAGATTGTTGAGTTCGCGGTAGTCAATACACATGCGGAATGATCCATCCTTCTTCTTGATGAATAATACGGGTGCACCCCACGGTGAATGACTTGGACGGATGAAGCCCTTGTTGGAGAGTTCTTGGAGTTGACTCGCAAGCTCTTGAATTTCAGAAGGTGCAAGACGGTAGGGAGCTCTAGCCACGGGGTTAGCTCCGGGTATGAGGTCAATGCAAAATTCTACTTGTCGAATGGGTGGAAGACCGGATAGATCTTTGGGAAATACTTCAGGAAAATCCCGAATGATGGGAATGTCTTGGATACTCTTCTTTTTGACATCCTTTTGAACAACATGAGCTAAGAAGGCTACGTACTTCTTTCGTAAGTACTTTTGGGCGGTAGTGCATGACATTAACTTGAGTCCTTTGCAAGGATTTTCACCAAAGACTCTTAACGTTTCTCCTGACGGTAGAGGTATTCGGATGCACTTCTCGATACAGATGACTTCGGCATGATGATTTGATAGCCAATCCATGCCTATGATGATATCAAAACTTCCTAGTGACATTGGTACAAGGTTGATTGGAAATGTATGATCATTAAGCTCTAGAGAGCAGTCGTGAATAACAGAGTCAATTGTAAGGGAGTCACCATTTGCTACTTCGACGGTGAAGGTTTTCTCTAATTGGGATCGTGTCTTTGCAAGTAAGGGTTCAAAGTTAAGTGACACAAAACTTTTATCGGCACCGGTATCAAATAAAATGGAGGCATATTGACTATTAACAAGTAACATACCGTTGACCACATCATTGTTGGCTTGAGCTTCATTGGCGTTTATGTTGAAAGCACGCTCACGAGCTCTGCCTTGTCTAGCATTGATGAACCTTGGGCACTGGTCATGAAAATGATTTGGGTTACCACATTCATAACAAGCACGCTCATTTGCAATAGCGGGGACACCTTGATTAGCCACTTGGGGGTTGGTTCGGTTTGGTGGGTTAACTTGGCCTGCAAGTGCTTTGGCTCTACAAACATTGACTGTATGGCCATATTTCCCGCAGTGAGTGCAAAGGCGACATGGAATGTTTTGGAGATGGTGATAGTTGCATGTGGCACAGAGTGGGTAGATCCCAACATATGGCTTTTTGGCTGGTGCTTGAACCATAGGTGCAGCTTGGTTAACAGGGATGGCAGGAGTGATCATAGCATAGTTTCTAGCCTTTCTTTTCTTATTATTACGGGAGGGTTCAGTTGTAGATTCTTTGATGTGTGTGGGAGGGATTGTGGTGTCAGGAACTTTCTTGGTGCCTTTTCTAGTTAGAGTTCCCGCTTTCACATGGTTGTCGGTTAATGTAGCAGATAAGCGGATAGCATCTTCGAGTGTTGCGGGATTTCTCCCTAAGACAATATCTTGAATTTGCCTAGGTAATCCACCAATATACTTCTCAATGCAGCGGGATAAAGGTGTGACCATATGGGGCACAAGGAGACTCAACTCATGGAACTGAGTTGTATAAGCTAGACTTTCACCACCATCTTGGGCAAGATCCCAAAAATCGGCTTCCAGTTTCTTTACCTCATTTCGAGGATAAAATTCTTCAATCATTAGCCTTTTAACCTCATCCCAAGGTAAGGCCATTGCTACTTCCACGCCTCTAGTTCTCTTTTCCCCATTCCACCACGTGAGTGCCCGTTTTTGTAAGACACTTGTGGCATGACGAACACGAAGGTTATTGTAACGAACCAAAATCCGGGTTTCGTCTTCAAATAATTAAATATTTATATTTAATATTATGGTGGAAATAATATTGTATAAATAAGTTGAAACAAGTGGGTTTCAAGTTTGTAATGTGATTATGTTAGTTTTAACTAACTATAGAACGAAATGGGTAAAATAGAAGTTAAGGGACTGAAATGGTAAATATGGAAAATCTGCCATATTTGACCATATGAAAGTCAAAATTCAGCATTTGGTCTTATTGGGGTCGTTCATATCAAGAGAGAAAAAGAGAAATCAAGTTTGAAGCTCAAATCATGCAATTGAGGCTTGTTTTGTGAAGGTTTTGGCTCACACAACACCTTCATAACATCAAGTAAGTGATTCTCTTCCTCTTGATTCCACCATGTATGTGTTCTTGGTGGGTTTTGGGTGAAACCCAAAATTTTGTATGCATGTGATGAAATGGTGTTAGATTATTGATAATCTAGCTAAACTAAAGTTAAAGAATGATGGTTAACATCCTAGAACCCTTTAATTTTGATTATGAGAAGTTAGGGTTCATATGGTGAAAATTGGGGGTGTTTGGATCATAATGCTAGAATGTTGAATTATTGATGATTATGTGTTTTTATGATGTTAGACACATAAATAAACCCCAAATTAACTTAAAGAACTAATTTGATGAAAAATTAGTGTCAAGGTATTGGAAGGAGAATTCAAGAGGTTGAGTTCTTGGTTTAAAGAGGGTGTTTGGATGTGGGAATAACCCAAACGGGTCATTTTGGGTGGAAATGGGAAATTGGGTTGTGAACTCAGTTTTAAAGTGATTTTTATGTATGTTTAGATTACTGAACTAGGTGTATATGTTTAGGTAATCAAATTGCTAAACTAGAAGGAGGTGCGGGATCTTCAAATCCGCAAGGTAAGTGCCTTTGCATTTACTTAGTAATGTGATATGTGATGTATGTGTTATGTTGTGCATAGTATGAATGATACATGAAATGAATTGATTATGCATAAGTGTATGTATGAATGTGAATATGGTTATAATACTATATCTAATATGTGGAGGTTATGATCAAAGAATCATAATGGAAAAGGGGAGGTTATGGTCAAAGAACCATAATGGAAATGTGGTAAGATCTTGGTCTATGTACCAAGATGAAGAATGGAAAGAAAGTTATGACCTTTGTGTCATAAATGAAATGATAATGTAAAGAGTAAATAAAACTTGTAGGTGAAATACAAGTGGTATGCAATCAAACATCAATTTGAATGTTAACGGGTCAAAAGGGTTAAATGGGTGAAAATAACTATAGTCGCTAATTCGATAAGATGATATGCACTATTAAATGTTGTGAAGATGTTATGTTAAGTAAAGAATGGAACTTGCAAGGTGTAATGCAAGTGTTTGCACCCAAATGCATCTTTGGGCGCAAACGGGTCAAAATGGGTGAATGGGTGAAATAAGTAGAAATTACTTATTGTTATGATATATATCTCAATACTAATGGTGATATGTTTATGTGGTTGTAGGAAAAGCTCCGAAGTAGTCCAAGTCAAGTCCAAGGTGATCGCGGGTTCTCGTATATGTTTTTGGTGCATATTTTTGAAGTAAATTGACTTTCTCGTAAAGGATGTATATTTTGAATCTAGGAATCGTGTTTTTGGTGTTAAATTGGTGGTATAAGTGTGTGTTCAAATTCCCAAGTGTTTGGGATTTTATGTTTAGATGTATTGGTGAAAAAGGTTGGAAAAATGGTTAAGTGTGAAAACTGCTGAAAACTAGAAACTTTCTGAGAAAATGGGTCCCTCGCGGTACGCGAGAGTCCAGGAAGGATTCTCTCGCGGTACGCGAGAGGGTAAAAAAAAAAAATTTCCTGAGTTAAGACTTTCGCGCGTTAAAGTTTTGTTTTTAAAAGTGGTGTGTTTCAACTTGGTATCAGAGCAATGGTTTGAGGGATTTGGTGTGAGTGGCACCAAACTCAAACCGGATGCTCTTGATATGGGGGAGGGGTGATACGAGAATCCAAGAAGGACTTGACTAAGACTCGGAGCTTTCGGAAATGAAAGGTTAGTAATGTTATGATTAATGATAATTCCATATGGCGTTTATGTATATGTACGAATGATTGGCAAAGTGTTATGTGTGCCGAAACTTGTCTTGTGATTTGTTATATGAATATGATAATTGCAATTGGGCATAGCGCGTTATTAATCATGTCTGGCCAATATGATTAATATGACGAGATGTGCAAGGGTCTTTATAATAACCATATGACAATGAACATTTACAAGGATTAGGTGAAGGTGATTATATATGTATGTATGTATATAAGTAGATAACTATACATATACTTAATACATATAGGGGTGTAAGTGTGATAAGTATTTAAGGTATTGATAGTATAAGGGTGTTAAGGTGTTTGTTTCTAAATCCCAATTAAGAGATGGCAGAAGAATCGAGCAATCGGGAACCGTTGGATCCACGGATCCAAGAGTTGATAAAAGAGGAGGTGGCCAAGGCCTTTGAGCAAGCCACAAATCTGTTGATGGAAGAAATGAGGGGGACTATTAAACTCTCTCTCGAGGAGATCATGAAAGAGAAAGATAAGGAACCTCGGGGTTGTACACTGAAGGATTTCATGGTGATCAAACCCAAGGAATATAACGGGCAAGTGGACCCGATTCTGAGCCACAGGTGGGTGGTAGACATGGAGTCAAACTTTGAGACGACAAGGTGTAAGCCCGAGGATAGAGTGATATTTAGCGTGCCACTATTGACTGGGCGGGCTAAGGAGTGGCTGCTAAATCTCCGAAAGGAGAGGGGTGAAAGAGGGGTGACCTCCATGTCATGGGAGGAGTTTAAAGCGGCATTCCTAAAGTACCATTGCCCACAGGCCGCTATTGACAGGATGACCGAGGAGTTTCTCCTCATGAGGCAGACGACAGAGACTATTGATGAATTAGCTGGGACTTTCTTCGATCGGGCCAAGTTCTGTCCAGATGTGGTGTCGACCGAGAAAGCCAAGATTGACAGGTTCTATGCTATGCTGACGGTGGAGTTCAGGGATAGCATATCTCCATCCTCATTTACCACACTTGTAGACTTAATAAACAGGTGTCGGGAAAGAGAGGTGGAGTTGAGGAGGCAAGAAGCTAGGGGAGAAAAGAGGAAACGTGAAATAGTGGATCAAGTGGTGAGTAAGATAAAGGGCGGGAGCCCTAGTAAGAAGCAGTTCATCAAGCCTTCGTCGCGGGGGTGCAAAATTTGTGGAAAGGAGCACATTGGGGAGTGCCGGAAGGGATCTCAAAACTGCTATAAATGTGGAAAACCGGGGCATTTTGCTCATCAGTGTTCAAGCCAAGTGCATATATGCTACAATTGTTATAAACCCGGGCACAATAGGGCGGATTGTCCCGAGTTAAAGCAAGGTGGAAGTGGAAAGAAAGTGGAGACGCCAAAGCCAAAAGGAAGAGCCTTCCACATTTCGGCGGAAGAGGCAAAGAACAACTCGGAGGTGGTGTCAGGTATATTCAAGATTAACTCATTACCTGCACTAGTTCTATTTGATTCGGGGGCTAGCCGTTCTTTTGTTTCCTTGAAAATTTTTAAGCATTCCTCTTTTGTAAGTAGCAAGTTAGATGAACCCTTAGAAATCGAAGCGGCTAATGATAAGAGTTTCCTTGTCTTTGACATTTTTAGAGATTGTAAGTTGAGAGCGGGGGGCGAAACTTTCTTTATTGATTTGATTCCTATGGCTATGGGAGATTTTGATGTTATTGTGGGGATGGATTGGTTGTCAAAGAATAAGGCGAGTATTTTATGTGGACCGAAGGCGATCCAACTTGTTTCCCCGTCGGGAGAGTCCATCTACATAGAAGGTGATAAAAAGGGTAAAGTAAGGTTGTGCACTTATGTGAAGGAGACCAAGTACATGGCGCGTGGGTGCAAGGCGTTCATGGCTTGTGTCGCGGATGTGAATGAAAGAGTAAAGGAGATTCACGATGTACCGGTTGTGAACCAATTCGTAGATGTGTTTCCTGACGAGTTACCGGGGATTCCGCCGGATAGGGAGATAGAGTTTGGAATTGACTTGATGCCGGGTGCTAAACCGGTAGCTAAAGCGCCTTATAGATTGGCACCGCCAGAAATGAAAGAACTCATGGAGCAATTACAAGAGTTACTTGAAAAGGGTTTCATACGCCCAAGTGTTTCACCTTGGGGTGCGCCCGTTCTCTTCGTCAAAAAGAAGGATGGGAGCATGAGAATGTGTATGGATTACCGGGAGTTGAACAAGTTGACAGTGAAGAATAGGTACCCATTGCCTAGGATTGACGATCTTTTCAACCAATTGCAAGGGGCGTCATGGTTTTCTAAGATTGACTTGAAGTCCGGGTATCATCAGTTGAAAGTGAAGGAAGAGGATGTTCATAAGACAGCTTTTCGCACTCGTTACGGTCACTATGAGTTTACGGTTATGCCTTTCGGTTTGACCAACGCACCTGCGGTTTTCATGGATCTCATGAACCGGGTGTGTAGACCGTTCCTTGATCGTTCGGTCATTGTGTTTATTGACGATCTTCTCATCTATTCAAGGAGCGAAGGTGATCACGCTTGTCATTTGCGTGAGATTCTTGAAGTCTTGCAAAAGGAGAAGCTTTATGCTAAATTCTCCAAGTGCGCATTTTGGTTGCGCGAGATCCAATTCTTGGGTCATGTGATTAATGAAAGAGGAATTACCGTTGACCCCTCCAAGATTATGGCTGTTAAAGAATGGTCATCACCGAAGACGCCTTCGGAGATTAGAAGTTTCTTGGGGTTAGCGGGTTATTATCGGAGGTTCATCGAAAACTTCTCTCGGATTGCTTTGCCGATGACGAAGTTGACTCGTAAGGAGACAAAGTTTGTTTGGAGTCCCGAGCAAGAATCTGCCTTTCAACTCTTGAAAGAAAAGTTGACTAAGGCGCCTGTTTTATCCTTACCGGACGGGACCGAGGATTTTGTTGTTTATTCGGATGCCTCACATTCGGGGTTGGGGTGTGTTTTGATGCAAAGGGGGAAAGTGATTGCCTATGCATCTAGGCAATTAAAGACTCACGAGGTGAATTACCCAACCCATGATTTAGAGCTTGCAGCCGTGGTTTTCGCGCTCAAGATTTGGAGGCATTATTTGTATGGTGCTAAGTGTACGATCTACACGGATCACAAAAGTCTCAAATATTTCTTTAACCAAAAGGACCTCAATATGAGGCAAAGACGGTGGCTTGAATTGGTTAAGGATTATGATTGTGAGATACTTTATCATCTGGGTAAAGCGAATGTTGTGGCGGATGCGCTTAGTAGAAAGTCAAGTCATTCACCTATCAAGGTGAAGTCATTTAAGATGACAATTTCATCATCTCTTATTGATGAAATCCGGGAGGCCCAAGTGTTAGCACTTGGTGGTGACTTGAAGAAAGAACGGATGATTGCCTATGTTGATAAGCTTGGTGAAAATAGCATGAGTTTGAAGACATGCTTTGATAGAATTTGGATACCTAGGTTGTCAAGTGTCTTGACAACTATTCTTGACGAGGCGCATAAATCCAAATATTCTATCCATCCGGTGTCATTTTTGGTGTCATTTTTGGTGGCCGGGTATGAGGCGTGATATTGTTAAGTATGTGGAGAGGTGTATCACATGCTTAAGGGTTAAGGCGGAGCATCAAAAGCCGTATGGAAAGCTGCAACCGCTCGAAATACCGCTTTGGAAGTGGGAAAATGTAACCATGGATTTGATTACTAAACTACCAAAGACTCGAAAAGGTTATGATGCGATATGGGTAGTAGTGGATCGGTTGACAAAGAGTGCACATTTCCTCCCAATAAAGGAAATGTACTCGTCGGATAGACTAGCGGAAATCTATGTGAAAGAAATTGTGTCACGCCATGGGGTGCCGGTGTCAATTATTTCGGACCGGGATACGAGATTCACTTCTCGTTTTTGGAAGAAATTCCATGAGGATATGGGGACAAGGTTGAACCTTAGCACCGCTTATCATCCGCAAACGGATGGGCAAAGCGAGCGTACGATTCAAACGCTCGAGGATATGTTACGCGCGTGTGCTTTGGATTTTGGGGGTAGTTGGGACGACCATTTACCGTTGGCGGAATTTGCATACAATAATAGTTACCATTCTAGCATTGGTATGCCGCCTTTTGAGGCATTGTATGGGAGGAAATGTAGAACACCCGTATGTTGGGGTGAAATTGGTCAACGGGAACTTGGCAGCAAGGAAGTGGTCATGGAAACGAATGATAGTATTGACCAAATAAAGGCTCGCTTAAAGGCGGCGCAAGATCGCCAAAAATCTTATGCGGATAATAGGAAGCGAGCGATTGAGTTTCAAGTGGGGGACTTTGTGCTATTGAAAGTCTCTCCTTGGAAAGGGGTGATAAGGTTTAGGAAACGGGGGAAGTTAAGCCCACGTTTCATTGGACCATTTAAAGTGATGGCAAGGGTGGGTACAGTAGCTTATCGATTGGAGTTACCGGAGGGACTAAGTAGACTTCATAACACGTTCCATGTGTCTCATTTGCGAAAATGTGTAGCGGATGAATATACTTTTGTTCCATTGGATGATATAGAAATTGATGAAAAGTTGAACTATGTGGAAGAACCGATGGCAATCTTAGATAGGAAAGTGAAGCGGTTGCGTAATAAAGAGATTAGCCAAGTGTTGGTTCGATGGAAGCATAGAAAGGGGGCGGAAATGACTTGGGAAACCGAGGAAGAAATGCTCAAATTCTACCCGAACCTTTTTATGTGAAGTCGGGTTTCGGGGACGAAACCCAAATAAGGGGAGGTGATTTGTAACGAACCAAAATCTGGGTTTCGTCTTCAAATAATTAAATATTTATATTTAATATTATGGTGGAAATAATATTGTATAAATAAGTTGAAACAAGTGGGTTTCAAGTTTGTAATGGGATATGTTAGTTTTAACTAACTATAGAACGAAATGGGTAAAATGGAAGTTAAGGGACTGAAATGGTAAATATGGCAAATCTGCCATATTTGACCATATGAAAGTCAAAATTCAGCATTTGGTCTTGTTGGGGTCGTTCATATCAAGAAAAAAAAAAGAGAAATCAAGTTTGAAGCTCAAATCATGCAATTGAGGCTTGTTTTGTGATGGTTTTGGCTCACACAACACCTTCATAACATCAAGTAAGTGATTCTCTTCCTCTTGATTCCACCATGTATGTGTTCTTGGTGGGTTTTGGGTGAAACCCGAAATTTTGTATGCATGTGATGAAATGGTGTTAGATTATTGATAATTTAGCTAAACTAAAGTTAAAGAATGATGGTTAACATCCTAGAACCCTTTAATTTTGATTATGAGAAGTTAGGGTTCATATGGTGAAAATTGGGGGTGTTTGGATCATAATGCTAGAATGTTGAATTATTGATGATTAAGTGTTTTTATGATGTTAGACACATAAACAAACCCCAAATTAACTTAAAGAACTAATTTGATGAAAAATTAGTGTCAAGGTATTGGAAGGAGAATTCAAGAGGTTGAGTTCTTGGTTTAAAGGGGGTGTTTGGATGTGGGAATAACCCAAACGGGTCATTTTGGGTGGAAATGGGAAATTGGGTTGTGAACTCAGTTTTAAAGTGATTTTTATGTATGTTTAGATTAGTGAACTAGGTGTATATGTTTAGGTAATCAAATTGCTAAACTAGAAGGAGGTGCGGGATCTTCAAATCCGCAAGGTAAGTGCCTTTGCACTTACTTAGTAATGTGATATGTGATGTATGTGTTATGTTGTGCATAGTATGAATGATACATGAAATGAATTGATTATGCATAAGTGTATGTATGAATGTGAATATGGTTATAATACTATATCTAATATGTGGAGGTTATGATCAAAGAATCATAATGGAAAATGGGAGGTTATGGTCAAAGAACCATAATGGAAATGTGGTAAGATCTTGGTCTATTACCAAGATGAAGAATGGAAAGAAAGTTATGACCTTTGTGTCATAAATGAAATGATAATGTAAAGAGTAAATAAAACTTGTAGGTGAAATACAAGTGGTATGCAATCAAACATCAATTTGAATGTTAACGGGTCAAAAGGGTTAAATGGGTGAAAATAACTGTAGTCGCTAATTCGATAAGATGATATGCACTATTAAATGTTGTGAAGATGTTATGTTAAGTAAAGAATGGAACTTGCAAGGTGTAATGCAAGTGTTTGCACCCAAATGCATCTTTGGGCGCAAACGGGTCAAAATGGGTGAATGGGTGAAATAAGTAGAAATTACTTATTGTTATGATATATATCTCAATACTAATGGTGATATGTTTATGTGGTTGTAGGAAAAGCTCCGAAGTAGTCCAAGTCAAGTCCAAGGTGATCGCGGGTTCTCGTATATGTTTTTGGTGCATATTTTTGAAGTAAATTGACTTTCCCGTAAAGGATGTATATTTTGAATCTAGGAATCGTGTTTTTGGTGTTAAATTGGTGGTATAAGTGTGTGTTCAAATGCCCAAGTGTTTGGGATTTTATGTTTAGATGTATTGGTGAAAAAGGTTGGAAAAATAGTTAAGTGTGAAAACTGCTGAAAACTGGAAACTTTCTGAGAAAATGGGTCCCTCGCGGTACGCGAGAGTCCAGGAAGGATTCTCTCGCGGTACGCGAGAGGGTAAAAAAAAAAAAATTCCTGGGTTAAAGTTTTGTTTTTAAAAGTGGTGTGTTTCAGTTATCGGGGCAGTCACTATTGAGGAAGGTATTCTCAATACTTTCGAACCATTGAAGAAGTCATGTGGCTCCCTCGGTACCATAGAACTTAAGAGGATTACACGAATTGAAGTGCTTGAAGGTGCATTGCGTTGGGTTGGCACCACCACCACCATTAGTTCCATGGGTACCATTAATGGCTCCATTAGCTTGGGTGAGTTGAGTTACAAGTTGTGCAAGGATAGTAGCAATGTCGGTATTGTTGTTGGTCACGGGAGCACGACGGGGAGGCATTCTACAGAATTGCACAACAAAAGAAAAGATGTTTAGAACTTATGAATTTTGTTTGGATTTAAAAGAATAAGATAGCAAATAAAATAGTTAATCATACTTTGGATTGTACTCAAATAGTGATATAATCACTTGAATACTATGACACATTAAGGTTAATTAAACTCATATAATTTTCAAGGAGACATGCTTTAGCCTATAAGTAAACACTCAT
Source organism: Smallanthus sonchifolius (assembly GCA_023525975.1). Classification (NCBI taxonomy): domain Eukaryota; kingdom Viridiplantae; phylum Streptophyta; class Magnoliopsida; order Asterales; family Asteraceae; genus Smallanthus; species Smallanthus sonchifolius. The sequence continues at coordinate 67,097,177 of CM042028.1, read as the reverse complement.
CCCGGGAATTCCCAGGAAAGCATACGGGTCCCTCGGTTGATTGGGATTTATACGAAATGCTTTCCTAGACAGAAAACCCAGAATACAGGTGTCACTCTTCCAGATTGCACGTGTCCTCAAATAATTGACAAAGTTTAAAAGCCTTAACGAGGAAATAAAGAATTTTTTTTTTATAGATTTAGATCCATGAAGTTTCCACATGCTAAGAAGATGATGATAGAGGAGTAGGTAAGAATATTATGGGGTTTTAGGGTATAGGTAGGGATATTGTTTATTTAATTATTATTTGAGTATATCTTAATAAGTCATGAATTTTTGACAAGTAAGACATCAAGAACGAAATAATAACTAATCATAGTAAGCATGTAACACATAGCATGTAGCACATATCACATAATCATGAAGCATGGCATAAGTGGGTGTCCATAAGTTATAGTCTAGGTCAAGGGTGTCTAATAACCTAGTTCCCTATAACCAAGGCTCTGATACCAATCTGTCACACCCCAACCGGCGGCGGAAACGTCAGGGCGGGACATGTAGACTGTTCATGAGCACACGGTTGACTAGATTTCAATATTTTAATCATCAAATTTAACTTCAAATAATTCAACACAACCAAATTCAAACAAGTACATAAACGAAATACATAATAGTCTTTATTTAAATTTAACTAAGTCCAAAGCCTATGTGTAGCATGCCTTGATCAAACTCACTCATTAGCACCTGAAACATGAATAAAATAAAGTCAACTAAAAAGTTGGTGAGCATACACAGGTTTGTATATAGATAGCATATAGATTATGAATAAACAAATCCTTACATATCATGATAAAATAAGGCATTTATGAAGAGCAGCTATTGTGTAACCTAGTACAATCAAACCTTTGTAACTAGCATGCAAAATTGTGTTGTCGGTAACAATCACCCCAATCTGGGTGGGTTTGTCAGACTCAATAGATCTATCATTGTTTACCGTCAGCTTGAATAGTTAATGATTGCACATAAATTGCACACAAAAGTTAGCACAACTAGCACTCAGGCATAAAGCTCAAATTGCACACATGAATGTAAAGATGATTTGTATTTATGTAGTTTGTGTAAATGTAAGCAATAGTTTGTATAGTGTTCATGTTCCACCCCAAAAAGTGTAAAAGAGTAAAAGGGGCTATGTAATACTCACTTGATTCAAAAGGCGTAGCTAACTCTAAGAGTGTCTGCAAGGAATGGTATGCGTTACTGTCTACACAAGATTTTGAACGTGCCCATTCCTCCCGGTCCTCGATTCCGGCTAACCAGAAAACACTCATAATTCGTGAACTCAACTGTGGTGTTCATCCAATCGACTTTGAGACTGGTGAATATGGACCAGAGACCACCATCGCGTTCCCATTCCACCCTGATATTACAAGCATCTCCATTTTTTCACACTTAGATGGATTGCTATGTGCTTGGGTCCAGGATACCCATGAGTTGTTCTTGTGGAACCCAACAACCACTTCGTACAAGCGTCTGTCAACTCCTGAGGGCCCGTGCATATATGTAGATAATGTGGATTTCATTGGTTTCTACAAGGACCCTATTCACGACTACAACGTCTTGCACGTGAGGCGAGGATCAGTTGCGTTCGAAGCCCACATCTATTCCCGCCAAGCAGCGTCATGGAGAAAAATACCTTTCCATGTCAATGTAGAGTACCTAAAACGCAGCTAAAGTTGGTCAACTGGCACTCAATGTGGAGAAACAGTATACTACACAGTTTCTGATCCCCGGTACGAGTGTAAAAATGTAGTCGTTGCCTTTAATACAGTCTCTGAACAAGAGAAAGAGCTGACCTTCCCACCGGTGCAATGTGCAGGCGCTTTCATCAAAAATTTTGTTAATGTCCGAGGCAACCTTCACATGATTGTTACAACTGGACTGCATGCGATCACCCTCGAGCTGTGGGTACTAAGAGGAGAACAGTGTGCCAATGCCTACTCAAACCCTCCGATCCGTCCTATACCAGTTCCTTTATGGTGTTCCATTACACACTACATGACAAATGGGAAATGGTTTGTGATGAGGGACTCAAGAAAGCTTTTTGAAATCCCTTCTAATATGGAGCGCCTTGAATTCTACTTTCGTGACCAAGTAGGAGCAGTGTTCCTAGAGACCGTGGTCTCACCAGCTATATGACCTCATTTTCAATTTATGCTTAATGTACCCTCTTATGTCTGGCAAACCGTTTTTTGGGCCATAAAACACACTAACTGCATTTAAGAAACTTATTGTACTGTCTTGTGGTTTGCGGATTTAAAAGAATTTGTCCCTCGACCCAATAATGTATAGATTGTGTGTGTATAAAAATTGGTTACCTTCATGTATAGGAAAAACGTAACGTACATCACCTTCTGCGCCACACATCAAAATGCCTAATAGCCATAAGCGACGCCGGTCAAATCCTTCTCCCTCACTTGAACAACGAAGGGAGCGTAAACGAAAATATTATGCCGCACATAAGGCCGCTAAGAATTCCTGTACCACAAACGCCCCAAGGGCGACCGAAGCTATTCCATCAACATTTGTGTCTACTCCGCGTGAAATGGATGACAACTTTCCCGAAACTCCTCAAGGTTAATATTTATCTAACAGTGTCAGCTCCCCTTCACTTTGCGTCCAATGCGCTTGTACTCACCACATTGAATTGCCTTAATTTGCAGGCCTGGTTGCTGAACCATCCAGAGAATCATCAAACACAAACGACGATCTATACAACTTCGCATACGCGAGCATACCGAAAACCCACCGCCTCCTAAAGGAACGACCCCCATGTCCTCGTTGTGGAGCTAAGCTTCTTCCCTTTGAAGTTGCTACATTATGTTGCATGAGCGGAAAAACAGTATTGGCAAATACCACAATCTCGCCAGAATTGCACCTCTTGTTCACATCCCAAGATGACATTGGCAAGGTTTTTAGGGAAAACATTCGTGCTTACAACACAAACTTCGCCTTCGCCTCAATGGGTGTTATGTTAGACGAGACGGTCAACAACATGAAATCAGGTGTATACACCTTCTGTGCACATAAGGGAATATACCATAACATCGACTAGTTTGTTTCCCGTGACGGAACACCCAGATACTTACAGTTGAATTTTTATGACCCCGACACAGAGCTAGACCACCGGTTACAATGGCCAAACCTGGATCGCACAATCACACAAATGATTCGCACATCCCTTTCTACAAACCCGTATGTCAGTACATTTCGAAGCCTAGCCGAACTTGGACCCCTTGATAATAACAGGGTCACTTTAAATGCATCGGTTGAACTAGACCAACGTGTATACAACCGCCCCACAACATCCGAGGTTGCTGGTATTTGGATAGAAGGCATTGATAACATCACGGCCTTCAAGAGAAGCATTGTCATGTATGGAAGGTCTCAACACCCATAGACTATTCAACCATACTTTGGTTGCTACGACCCACTTTCATACCCCCTTTTCTTCCCTAATGGCGAGTCGGGGTGGCATCCTACCATACCACTCCAAGGAGTACACAATACTCAACATGAGACAGCCGCCGAACCTATAGACGACGGCACAAAAGGTACAAACATCTTCCACCAAACTATTACGTATGCATTTTACTAAACAAAGTACTTGTACTACTTCTAAGCAAGCGCTAACTTCTTAAACCACACATTGTTCAGAGTCAACCGCCAAAAAAAGTAGGAACACAGTTTCAATGCGGGAGTACTACTGCTACAAATTACAAGTTCGTCCAGCTGAAAACCCCATCCTGCTGGGTGGCAGACTACTACAACAATTTGCGGTGGACGTATACATCAAACTAGAGACGTCAAGCTTACAGTTCTATCAACAAAACCAGCGTAAAATAAGGGCCGATCTATACCAAGGGATTGTAGATTGCGTAAACGCTGGTGAGGTACAGCCAAGCAACCTGGGCAAGTGAATTGTTCTGCTTGCATCGTTCATCGGTAGACCTTGGTCCAGGATGACGGCAAACCTGATTTTTTCTTGACAATGACGTGTAATCCGCACTGGCCAGAGATAGTAGACAATTTAAATGTCGGCCAGTCAGCACAAGACCGTCCGGATCTGGTTTCCCTCGTCTTTCATGCTAAACTAGAGGACCTGAAAGACCAGCTATTCAAAAAACACCTCCTGGGAGAGATCAGGGCACACGTCCATGTCATCGAATTCCAGAAACGTGGCTTACCCCATGCATATTTCCTTCTTATAATGCACCCCCAACACAAAATCAACACCCCAGACCAGTATGATAGGTTTGTGTCGGCCGAAATCCCAAACATTCAAACCCTTCCAACCTTGCACGCCCTTGTCCTAGCACATATGATTCATGGCCCTTGCGGTCCACTGCGAACAACCAGCCCCTGCATGCAAGGTGATCCAAAAAAATGCCGCTTCCGCTACCCAACACAATTCAACGAACAGACAACCCATGGGGATGACGCATATCCGTTGTATCGAAGAAGAAATAACACAAGCACACGTTAGAGGCCACTCACTTGACAATAGATGGGTTGTCCCGTATAACCCGACCCTGCTCATGATGTTCAACTGCCATATAAATGTAAAGATATGCTCGAGCATCAAATCGGTCAAATACCTATTCAAATATGTATACAAAGGGCATGACAAACAAGTTATCTAAATAGACAAAGATGACCATGACGTGGTAATCAATGAAATCAAAAGGTTTCAAGACGCGAAGTACGTGTCTCTGCCTGAGGCCTTGTGGCGTATCTTCTCCTTCGGCCTCTCCCAAATCCACCCCCTTGTTTTGGCGTTACAACTACACTTACTAGAGAATCACATGGTCATTTTTACAGACCGCGATACAATGGCCGAAATTGTAGAAAGGGAAAGAGATAAGAAGACGATGCTCACCGCATTTTTTGAAAAAAATAGAACAGACACAACATCAAGGGAGTATTTGTATAAAGACTTCCCAAAGTACTTCACATGGAATGGAACATCCAGGCGGTGGAACCCACGTAGGCAAAAGTCACAAAGAGGGAGAATTGTGTCCGCAAACCCGGCAGAAGGCGAAAGATTCTACTTACGACTCCTTCTTACACATGTTAGGGGCCCTACTTCATTCCAACATCTTCGGTCGGTTAATGGTGTCCCTCATACAACATTCCGCAAAGCCGCCCTAGCATGGTTGTAAAAATCGCTAGGCGCTAGTCGGGCGGTGGGGTGGGGCCTAGGCCTAGGCGGGATTAATCGGGGCCTAGGCGGGATTAATCGGATTGGAATTTTTATATGTAATTTTCAGTTTTTTATATATATACACACATTTTTATATGTAATCTCGCCGGAACCCTACCGGAATATCACCGGAAAAACGGGAAGTGGCCGATTTTTGGCCGACTAGGTCCGCCTAGGCCCGATTTTGACCCAATTTTTCCGATTATCGATTTTTAGTCCGATTTGGCCAAAATTAATCCTCGACCCGCCGCCTAGCGACTAATCGGCGCCTAGGCGCGATTTTTGCAACACTGCGCCCTAGAAATGGGCTTAATAGAAAACAACGACAGTCTGTCTCAATGTCTAGAGGAAGCAGCTATATTTAACTTACCAAATGCCCTTCATAGGTTATTTGCAACCATATTGGTTTTTTGCGAACTAGGCGATGTCAGAAAACTATGGTCTACCCATTTTGAAGACCTGTCCGAAGACTACCGTCGACAATCACAAAACAACCCCAACACTCAAAATATGGTCCTGGCTGAAATCGGCACGTTCTTGCAATCAATGGGTAAAAAAATAGATGACTTCGATCTCCCATCCATATCCCACCAACACAACATGCAAACCACATGGCAGCGTGACCTACAAGACGAGTACAACATAAAGGTGGACCCAACGCACCTAAAAGCCAAAGAATCGCTCAACTCCGATCAAAAAACGGTGTTCGACAAGATAATGACCCACGTCGACCATGATTTACCGGGGGTTTTCTTCTTAGACGGCCTAGGTGGGACTGGGAAAACGTTCTTGTACAAGGCATTGATCGCAGAAGTTCGCTCGCGTGGATTGATTGCCCTAGCAACAGCCTCCCCAGGCGCCGCTGCAAATAACATGCCAGGCAGTAGAACAACACATTCAAGATTCAAGATACCAATAAACCTAGATAAGAACTCCATGTGCGGCATAAAAAAACAAACGGAGGCTGCTGAAATAATCAAGTTAGCCACCCTGATAATTTGGGATGAAGCATCGATGGTGAAACGCCAAGCGATAGAAGCATTAGACCGCACAATGCAAGATGTTATAGGGAGTAGCCTCCCATTTGGTGGGAAAATAATGCTAATGGGTGGCGACTTCAGACAGGTATTACCAGTAGTTAGGCGTGGCACAAGAGCACAGATAGTAGAAGCCAGTTTCCGCATGTCGCCTTTTTGGTCATGTACTCAGAAACTACGACTATCTATAAATATGCAAGCACTAACCGACAAACGGTTCTCAGAGTTCCTTCTACGAGTAGGCGATGGAACTGAAGTATCTACGGATGGAAACTTCATCCGAATCCCCCGAGGCGATGGCGATCCCATTCACCACACGCGAAAACTCTATCAAAGACCTGATTAATGTCGTCTTCCCATCCCTCCATAACAACGCACACTCCTCCGACTACATTACATCCAGAGCGATCTTAACAACCAGGAATGAGAGTGTGGAAGAGCTCAACGACCACATGATCAACATCTTTCGCGGGCCAGAAAGGGTTTACTACAGCTTTGACACAACTGAAGATGACCACCACCACCTATACCCAACTGAATTCTTAAACTCCCTAACTATCAGCGGCTTGCCACCACATAAACTCCGCTTGAAGATTGGATGCCCCATTATCTTGTTGCGCTACATCGATCCATCAAATGGCCTATGCAATTGCACCAGGCTGGTATGCAAAGGTTTCCAACCAAATGCTATTGACGCAGAAATAGTCGTGGGTGAACACATCGGAAAAAGGGGTATCCTACCAATAATCCCTCTCTCCCTGTCAGAGGACAACATGCTCCCATTCAAGCTAAAAAGAAATTAATTCTTGATTCGGCTTAGCTTCTCCATGACAATAAACAAGGCACAAGGACAAACCATACCCCACGTCGGTGTCTACCTACCAGAACTTGTGTTCTCGCACGTCCAACTATACGTGGCATTATCAAAAGGCACCTCACGCGAAAACACAAAGGTCTTGGTCCATCCGTCAAAAAAATTCCAAGATGCCGGGGTTTTCACCCAAAATGTTGTCTACCGAGAAGTCCTCCATGACCGATAACCCCTCAGTATATGACAAAACATGTTCGTAATAAACTGAAGACCCCAGACTCCCGACAGGTTACTACGCAACTTCACTCCCAAAAGGTACTACAACAACCAAACCTTATACATGCTAACAACGTAGCCACATACGGTGCACTACACCACCAAAAATAAAAGCTTAAACCTCTTTTGTTATACATGCTTTTGTTATACATGCTTTTGTTCATACCTTCGTACGCATATAACATGAAAAAATTAAATAAATAAGCACATAACACAAAATAATGCAATATAATTTTTTTGCCATCTATGCCATTTATAAAGCTACCAATTTGTGCCATTTATAAAGCTAGGGGATAATGTTGTTCGGCTGTATTTAACTCTACGCAAAATTTAATGCAAACGTTATGAAAGAGATAAGTTCCACCTCTATATCACCTGCATCATACTAACATCCCCGCCTTTATGCTATAGCTAACCAACCAGAATCATGGATAGAAAAACGAGCGCTACAAACCATACCACAGGTGCTTCATTAACATCAATCGTTACATCTCGGTAAATACATTATCATAAAATCATATCAATGCTACTTACATTTTCAAACCTTATTTCTTCTCAGCAACGAAGCCAACATCGCCCACAGAACCACAAAAAATGGAGATGTCGAACGACACTCAAGAGACACCATCTTTATTCTCAACATTGAATCAGGTACCCCCCACTGACGAAACAAGACCGGAAAAATCAAAGGGACCTCCTAATGACACCTCTACACCTATCGCTACAAACCAAGATGTAGATCATCCCCCGAACTATTGGGAGGAGAAGTGGTGGACAGAGCACATGAATGAGATTATCAAGTTCTGCAAGCCATTTGACCAAAATTGAAATACCAACCACCAAAGTCGTGCGAAGACAATGACTCCTTTTATATAACTAGACTAATGATTGTATCCAGCACGAGGTTACAATTGTCTTTTGGAAAAATCATATTGAAATAAAAATTTATTAAAGGAATAGGTCCTTAAATCAATATTATGCAACTGACACACTAAAATCTCACCACGGTCACAACACACTACATGAAATACCTAACCACTGCTTGGCACGGTAAACAAAAGGCTACAACCACTCCTAACGCCTGACTTACTTAATAACTTCTTAACATACTTTGTTGGATTTCCCTGTTTGTGAAAAAACACGAAAGAATAGCATGCGCGTCCAACCTACATAAATATGAATATATTTCACATGCATATACTCTTAATTGTTGGCCATATCTTTTAATGTTAACATAAAAAACCTAACTAATGCTTGCCCCAGTAAACAAAACGCTACAACCACTCCTGATCCCTAACTTACTTAATAACTTCTTAACATAATTGGTTAGATTTCCCGGTTTGTGAAAAAACACGAAAAAATAGACCTCGTGTCCAATCTACATAAATATAGATATAGTTCACAAACATATACTGCTGATTGTTGGCCATACCTTTTAATGCTAACTGTTACAATAAACTACTTGCATCTACAGTAGACTAATATACAACTATGTCATGTAGTGATTACCGCACGTGTACCCTATGGCTCAATTAAAACAACAAAATACCACGACTGCCTACGACCACCGTAATACTTCCATTGAAGATGTCAACAACTAGGGGTTTATTCGACCATCGGTCTGATGCTGTTGATCTACGTCAAAATAATGAGTACATGATTCTACACTTAAAACGCAGATGTGGTGAGATAAGGTTGTATACATATTCAACAACAAGATTGTCATGGCGGAAAATCGGCTTCCTAAATGAATCCCAACACGGGACCCATGACCATCAATGGTCTAACGGGACTTTCAACAACGGGGTCCTATATTTTTGCACCACACCACAATCTTCTGGGAAACCCAATCTCCTGATGGGTTTTGATGTGGCCTCTAACAAATTCAGCAACATTGACTTCCCCAAAATACCAAATGAAGCTAGATATGCAAATTTAGTGGTCGTTCGTAACGAACTACACATGTTTGTCACTCATGGGTTCCTTTCCTGGTCGGTGGATTTGTGGAGGATGACAGGTGAAACATGGACAAAGGTATGGGCATTCCCACCCATCAGGCCTATACTATTAGGGTGCACCATCACCCATGTGATGAACACGGACAAATTCCTTGTAATCTCGGACTATGGGGATACTAATGAAATAGATACGGCTAAGAATGGTCACGAATGCTACTATCCTTTGGTAAAATATACAGCGAAACAGGCAGTTGTTTACAACGAGACTCTCGCGTCAACATAAAAGACAAAAATATGCACCCTTTAACTTTATGTCTGAATTTTGAACATATTTGTTGTAAACCTTCCTTGTTGGGTAAACCTACCCAAATGTATTTTTTTTGGAGTATTTAAGAATGTTGATAATGTGTGTTTTTGTTGCTTACAGTGTCCTACCTTATGTGGTGGATTTTGTGATAAAAATAACAGGTGTCTTCACTTTCAGCACGACATACGTAAAAATGAATGTATACCGGACCGTTGATGATTTCTCACCTCTCACACACTGCAAAACTGGGTACACGGTGGCATTAGTTTGGGTTGACTTTATTAGTACTGCTGAGGGTGGCGACGTATTATATATTATCCTTCTTGATCAAAACGTAAGTGTCTGTGCTTCCTTCTATTTAATTAAATTAACATCTATTATAAATAAAAAAACAACTACATTCATACAGAGAGAAAATGGCCGCCATCGTCCCGCTACATTTAGTGAAACTATACAGTAACAAAATGTTCATACACAAAATGTATGTCCGTAATTCATGTTAAGGAGTTCACATACCATCACTATCCAAGACATCAGAGCTACTTAATGATTTACGGAGATGCCCAAATTGTTATCGGTGAAGAATCAAAACTCGTTCCGTTTGAATGTGATATCCCAAAGGGGTTTAGGCTGTATCCATCGGTTTCTTCTATTATGCACCTGACGCACGAAAGGAGGAATTTAAAAATAATAGTGGGTACGTAATCCACACAACTATAAATATATGCATCATTTTATGTGTGTGTATGACGCTATATTTTTCCCTACTACTATATATATGTATTTATATATACAGGTGTAGATATATAAACACACCCATACACAACGAACAAACATAAACTGGGTATTGCTGGTACAAATGTGGTAGGAAGAATAATAGGAAGTGAACGCATACGACGGTTGGGAAAATTTGATTTATTCATACAAGATGCCACGTGAGTCTTCATTTATATACATAAAAAAACCTAACAACAGTGTGCTTTCCAAATTGTTATTATGTTAAACGGCTCTAACTTAGAATGCATGCCCGCAGTGGTCACATAATACAATTGTTTTTGTATGACACGAACAATACTAAACGTGTCCGTACATTTAAGGCAATGATACAAAAAAGTGTCATCTACGCATCTCGACTCAAGTTGGTTCAACTTAAAAAAGGTAACTCGCTATTGCCACACCCGTTTACATATCACAATTAATTATACATAATTGGTACAAACTTATATATTGTCTTTCATAATTTCTGTCTTATGTCAGGCAACATTCTAACCTCTACTCAGTTTACTACAACCACGTTTGAACCAAACATGCCAGAGGCACAAAACATTGGAGTTAAAATGCGCACATGCTACCCGTGTTCGTGTACCTTAACTTGACTCATTTTTCGTCAAATATTGTTACTATACTATGTGTCTGTTCCAGGATCTTCGAGGACTCCAAACATTACCCTACACACTTGCTGTATTTAAACTATGTTTTGCACCATTCTAAGATTTCTAATTAGCCTTTACAGTAAGGTCGTCATCTGGGATTTCTTTACAGACATAACTAAAACTGTTCCATATATTATTAAAATAGAACATTGTCATTCTTATCTTGTTAGTGGATCCGTGGACTTTTCAACCTACATTACATTGCAAACCAACTTACGATGGCTCAACAATCAGGTATAGCACTCAGAATTTGTACCGTATGTGTTCTAAAAGACTACTACCTTAAATAAAAACCAATTCATAAACTACCAAAACACAAATTTAGACCCGTAAATAGTACACTCCGCAGCAACGCGCGGATTCCAGACTAGTTTTGATAATGATGCATTAACATTTTAATATTAATGTAATTATTACTATACTTGTATTTAACAAACTTTAAAAAGTTTCTTCATCAAATACAACTTCTTTAATGCATGATACTTATGTCAGCAATTTTGTTTTTTTATTTTTTTTTATTTTACACTTTAGTCATTAAATTATACAAAATTTATCTTTAAGCTCCTAAACTTTTGAAAAGTTTTTTATTTACATTTCTTTTAACCAATTTATACTATAGCTTCCTGAACTTTAATAAAGTTATCATTTACATATTGATTTTTTTTCTTTTTTTACCAAGTTATGAGACATGACACACGCCCAATCGTTTGTTTTTTTTCTCTTATAACTTTAAAAATATGAAATTATATAAAATTTTAAAATATTAAGTTCTATAAAATTCCTAATATAGCGCTTCGACGTTCTTATTTTTATCAATATTTTAATGTACATTTTTTTCAACAATCAAGTTATGCGTGATCATGTACAGTTATCTAAGCACAAACGTAAAGCCGTTAAAGCCACTTTGAGGATTCGTTTTTTTTACAGTTTTTTTTCCTATTACACTATATCAGCGTTTCGACGTGAATTATTTTACTATTTCGACATGAATTATTTTAGTGTTTGTACATGTCGTCGAAACTGAACCTTACAAATTTTACCACCCCGTCACGTAGCACGGGTTACGCCCACTAGTTAATTATTACATGGAAAGTAAACATTATAAAACTAGATGAAAAATACATCATTTTCAATTCTTTTAAAGATCGAGAGACAATGAGATAGATTCAAAATTTTATATATATTATAATAATTATTATTTTTAACTCTTTTATATATTATTTATTATTATTTTTAAATAAGCTAAACGAGCAAGCTAACAAGCCAGTTATTGAGCGGACTACGAGCCGAGTCTACCTTGGCTCGGGCTCATTTTTTCGAGCTGAGGTTTTTAAACAACCCTACTTTTTACAACCACTATAAGATGGTTGTTGTAAGAAACGATTTTACCCGAAGCTATCATATCATGTTCTTTTAGTGATAATCATCTAATATGTGATATGTGATAGTAGAAAATTACACTCTTAACCATAACCCTAACTACTATATTCTCATTCCAATCTATAATAATATCCATAGACAGTAATTTCATCAGAACAAACATATTCTCAATACAAATTTCAATCCTAAAAAGTTATATCCATAATTAGATTTATTAAGTACTATATACAAAGTTTTATGATTTAACATAGCAATGATCAGATTTTTTTAATAAATCCAAACACCCATCAACAAGTTTATCATCATAAAAGATTAAATAACTAACCAGCTATTTAAAGATTTTCTTAGACTAATTGTAGTGGTTTAACTAAAAATTAAAAAAGTGACTGCAACGTAGGCAGTGGAGTTCTCACTAACTAAACTTTTAAAAGTGTGTAATGGGTTAACTAAAAACACAATTATTTTTTTATTTAAAAATGTGGGTAAAGTTTGATTGGTTGATTGTGAGTTGGCCCCACACCCCAAGCTAGAGGTGTGCAAACCGTTTCGGGTTATAAACTGGTCTTTTTTTTAATTACAAAACCGGTTTGTGTTGAAACCGGTTTGTGGCACAACCCGGTTTGGGATGGAAAAATTTGAACCTATACAAACCAGTTTGGGTCGGGTTAAAACCGGATTGTAATGAGAGCACGAGAACATGAAATGGTGTACGGCCTGATGAATTGGGTTGGGGTCTAACCGGTTTGGGCCAAACAAGTTTTTTTGAGGGTATCGGTTCGGAAATCCAAACCGGTTTTTTTGTCCATCTCTACCCAAGCCCTTCACGCCAGTTAAACCCACGACGCCCCTGCCCTTGACCTTCACGCCCCCTATATATTGGTGTTTGGCGCCCTCCTTGATGAGGTGGCAAGTGACGTCCATCTTTTTAGTGCATTAAAAAAAAAAAAAAAAAGTAAAGTGTCATTTTCGTCCCTATGGTTTGACTATTTTAGTCAGATTCATCCAAAAACTTTTTTTTTGGATTTTCCGTCCCTAACTTTTCAAAATCTAGCCATTTTCATCCAACTGACTAACTCGGTTAAAATTTTAATGTTAAATGAGGGGCAATTTGGTCTTTTTAAAATTCCCTTTTTTTAAACTTTTTTTTATTCCCTTTTATCCCCCCTATCCTGATGTGTAGATCGACCAAATCCAGCCCTTCCCCCACCATTTCCATCAATCTTCGGTTCACCTTCCCCATCTTCAACCCTGTGGTGGTTCTGGTCGGCTCACTAACGGCGAGGTGATGTACATCCGGCAACGACAGCTACTACTGTATGAGAACGGCGACCGTGATGGTTGACCCGTCGTTGGTGTTTGAAAACCCTAGGTTCAGAACTGCTTACATTGCTTTACAGGCATGGAATCGACCGTCAATTGGGTCGGATCTGGTGTGTGCGGCTATAGTGGAGTGTTCTATGCACACCAGATAACCACTTCGAAACAACCTTCGTCGGAATCGACCTCAACCACGGCGACATTGCCGGAAGAACTCGGTCTTCTCACCGATCTGGCGCTGTTTCACATCAACTCGAACCGGTTTTTGCGGAACGATTCCAAAAAAGTTTAAGAATTTGAAGATTCTCTTTGAGCTTGATATCAGCAACAACATGCTCTCCGGAAAATTCCCTTACGTTGTTCTTAAATTACCGGAATTAAAGTTTTTAGATCTCCGGTTTAACGAGTTTGAAGGTAAAGTTCCACGGCTGTCTTCCGGCGAGTATTGGGAACATGTCAGATACTTTGAATGAGATTATTATGATGAATAATGGATTATAGTCGTGTGTGCCGGAGGAAATTGGAAGTATACCGGAAAGTGTTTGTAGGTTGCCGAGGTTGAAGAATTTTACTTATTCCGATAACTTTTTTTACCGGAGAGCCTCCTGTTTGTTTGAATTTGGCTACTTTTGATGATCGGAGGAATTGTTTGTATTAGCATTAAATTTTGGAGATCGCCTTTAGGACCTGCAACAAGAACCACCAACACTTTTTTTTTAATTATGCAAATAATTTATGGATTAAAAAAGTTGTTTTATATTGGGATAATTTCTTTATATAAAAACTTAAATCAGTTAAGATTTTCACAGTTGTTTATTATAAAGGGGGAATAAAAAAAGGAATTTTGAAAAGACCAGATTGTCTCTGATTTAACTTAAAACTTTAACGTAGTTAGTCAGTTAGATGAAAATGGTTAGATTTTTGAAGTGAGGGACGAAAAAAATAATAAAAAGTTTCTGGATAAAACCGGCTATATCCAAACCACATGGACAAAATAACACTTTACTCTAAAAAAAAATAAAATAAAAAGTTTGTTAAATCTCCGTCACCTTCAGGTCACCCTACCATCCAAAAACCAAACCAACAGCACAACTCCGTCCAGATACCCTTTTTCTTGTGTACAAAAATACTTAAAATAAACCCACCCACCAATAGTGAAAAAACACACACACAAATGGCCACCTCAATTCTCCTCTCCAGCTCCTTCTCCCCCATCCCCCGAATTCCCGGATGTCCCAAATTCACCTTCTCTACTCCCAAACTCAATCGTATAGCAACACCCATTAACAGTTATTCTAACAGGAGTTTTCTAAAGAGCACCCAATTATCGCCTTCAACCTGTTCGACGAAATGCCGCAGAGTATTCGTTCTCGGAGAATCCGATACAAGCGTTTCCAACGATGTTCTGGTGGGTGAGGATTCGGCCAATTTCGATTTAGCGAAGCAAAAGATCACTTCTTGGATATATTTTACTGGGGTTTTGGGGGTTGTGCTTTTTATTCTTGATATTGCTTGGCTTGACAATTCTACTGGATTTGGTAAAGTTTTCATCGATTCTGTTTCAAGCGTTTCCGACAGCCCCGAGGTTAGTTTTCATTGATTCTTTATTGGATTTGTGAATTTTAATGATGAAGGGTTGGCATGATTTAACTGTTGATTGAAATTTAACCCCATTTGGGAATTGAATGATGCAAGTTATTTGAGTCAAATTTAGGCAAATTGGATTTTAATAATCCAAACTATGACAGCTAATAATCCATACTATCAATTTGACCGGACAATCCCAACTTTCACTTTGGTTGCCATGGTAATCCAAGTAGCTATAAACAGTTTACACCGGATTTACACTTGATTTCGCTTGTACGTTTTCTCATTTGGTTTATAATTATCAATTTGAGAGGAACGAGTGATATCTAAGTGTAAATCTTTGATGACTATGCTACTAGGATAAATAAATGTTGGAAGTTTCATTGGTCAAATTGTCAGTATGGATTATTATCAACCAATGAGTCATAGTTTGGATTTTTAAAATCCAATTTGCCTCAATTTTAAGGAATTAAACATACAAAATCTTTTGGAACTGAACGAATAAGTTTGATAATTTGTAGATCTTTGGGGCGGCCGGGCGGGTTTCTAATGTCTGGTTTGTTTATGCAGGTTGTAATGTTCCTTCTTACAGTTATTTTTGCCATTGTACATAGTGGTTTGGCTAATCTTAGAGATCCCGGTGAAAAACTCATTGGCGAGCGCGCTTTTCGTGTGTTGTTTGCTGGAACGTCTCTTCCTCTTGCTGTTAGTACAATTGTGAGTAATGTGGGTCAGTTGGACCCGACTTGACCCTATAGATAGTTAAATCCGGCCTTTATATTCTGCCTTTATGCCGTGTCATTGGTGAATTCACTGATTCTTGTATGATTAAACTTTCTTTGAATCACATGTAAATGGTAGTATGATACTACATTTGTTCCAAAATAATGAAACATTTGAATTTGAACATAGAGTAACAAGGGTGTGATTTGATTATTATTCAACCATCTAAGATGTTCCTCAACAGGAAAGAGGAATGTGTTACTTTTGTTTTCTAATGATTACTAATGGACAAAAACAAGAAAATTTTGATTGATATTTACTCTATTTTCAACTCATTTCTATGTCTATTTGCTCTTTATCTGTAGCTACTATCACTCATCATTGTATGTTGGTGGTAGTTTACAGCTTTCATTATTAGTACTCTTGTATGGTTGTTTGCTCTGATTCTCTTAGCTATATATTATGCTATCGATTACTATACTATATTGTATAAAGAAAAGGTTTTTGGAGTCGGGGGTCTTAGCGGGAGCAGCCTCTCTATCCCTTGGGATAGAGTTAAGGTTCGCCCCCCATTACACCCTCCCCAAACCCTACCAATAGCTCTCTTATGAGTGGGGTTATACTGGGTACATTTGTTTGTTCAACTCATTTCTGGATTGTGTCATATCAGGCATGCCGTTAATCCACCTTAACATTTGGTCTGTGGCAACTTGCTAGCATTCACCTAAAACTTAGTTGTTAACCATTTGTCAATGTTGTTTTTTGTTAACGTTTTCCATGTGATTGTTTTAATGTGTTGAGTTACATTGAAGAGTTGTGATTCAGGTGTATTTCATCAACCATAGATATGATGGTGTTCAGTTATGGCAGTTGCAAAGTGTTCCATGGTTGCATCATCTGTTGTGGGTCACTAATTTCATATCATTCCTCTTCCTTTATCCGTCAACGTTTAACTTATTAGAGGTAGCTGCTGTGGATAAACCTAAGATGCATCTTTGGGAAAGTGGTATCATGAGAATCACCAGGCATCCACAGGTATTTCATGCTTTGAAATTATAGGTGGCAATGTTGACCCATTTACAGTTAATTGGGCCAGTTGGGTTTGTACTTTGTCTTTAACGGGTCACATTGGTAAATCTTGAAAATTTATCTAAAATGAAAATTGCTCGAACGGGCCAAGCTGATTAAAGCTCCGGAGAGTGTATTCTCAAAATGCATAAAACCTCCTAAATCAATTTTTTTCTTTCGAAAAACTAGTCTATCATTCAGACTATATTTTTTAACCATATTAAAAACATTATTTGTTTATATAACTCAATAAAATAAAAGAGGAAAGGTGCTTGTGGGCCGGTTTGGGTTGTAGTTTGCCTTTAACAGGTCACATTGGCAAATTATGAAAAATCAGCCAAAATGAAATTGCTTGAGTGGGTCAAACTGGTTGAAAGTCATCGAGTGTGTATTCACAATGCATAAAACCTCCTAAATCAAATTTTTTTTTTTGAAAAATTAGGTTATCATTCAGACATTATTGTTTCTAATCATATTCAAACATTATTTGTTTATAAAACTCAAGAAAAAAAAGACAGAAAAGCGCTTGTGATTGGTTGGACCCGACTTGACCCATGCTAAAAAAACCCATTCTAATATGACCCATTACCCAAACCGCCTGACCCGCCCTTTCGGGCTCTGTTTCAGTTGGTAGGACAGGTGATGTGGTGCATTGCTCACACAGTTTGGATTGGGAACTCTGTGGCTGTAGCAGCTTCGGTTGGGCTAATCGGGCATCACTTGTTTGGTGCTTGGAATGGAGATAGGAGGTTGAAAATTAGATACGGTGAAGCTTTTGACACTGTGAAAAGTCGAACCAGTGTCATCCCGTTTGCAGCGATCCTTGATGGCCGTCAAAAGTTGCCCAAAGATTATTATAAGGAGTTCATAAGGTTACCATATTTAGCTATTACTGGATTGACTTTAGGAGCTTACTTTGCTCATCCACTCATGCAGGCTGCTAGTTTCAGGCTTCATTGGTAGTGTTCACTTTGAAAAATTTGTACCAAACACACAATACCAAGTTTTAGTCACATATGTGGTTAAATATGTATATCCTTATCGGTTTACTGGCTTTTTTTTATCCCCATATTAATATAACAATGATTCATTAGTTTGACATGGTATTGTAAACAACAATGATTAATTAGTTTACAAAATTTTTAGATTTTTTGTGTAGATAATTAGTGCGTCTAACTATGTTCATATAAATTAAATTATTTCAACAACAATTTTTTGATAAATTTATTTAGGAGGTTTTATGCTTTTAAAAGAAACGTCTGACCCTTTTCCTTTTAGGCTAGTCTTTTAGCCGTTTTACCTGTTGGGATGTAATTTACCGTGAACCAAATCATTAGCGGTAAATATAGGTAGAAATTGCTACCTCTAGCATCTTCAATGTTTGGGAAAGCGTTTTCAACTTCTCATGCAATTCTATCGGAAGAGCTAAAAATGAGTTAAGTACACGGATAGCTCTTGTGGTATGTCTAAATTTTGGATTTGGTTCCTAAATTTGAAAAATTACACTGTCAGTCTCAAATTATGCTTAAACGTAACATGTTTGGTCCCTAGAGTGGATGAAGGTTAAATTTTCTGTTAAATATTTTAAAAATGATCAAAATACTCCTAGATTAAAAAACTAAAAATAAAAAAAAAGTTTTTTTAAAGTGGTGGTGCCGACTAAGAACTAGGGGTATAAATATAGGTTTTTTTAATTTCTATTTTATTTTTTAATCTAGATGTATTTTGATCATTTTCAAAATATTTAAACTACTTACCTACTTTTTAGACTATGAGTAATGAAGGGTGAAGGTGAGAGCACACCCTCTGCCACGTAGACAGTGGCAGAACTCACCATCACCTTCACCCATGTGTGTAATGGTAGGGTGAAGGTGGCTAGTTTTGTAATAATTAAATAATTATTATTTTTTTAATTTAATTAATACTAAAATTAAAACGTAATATAAAAAAAACAATATAACATTTAAAAAACAACATAATATTAAAAAGAAAAAACAACATAATACTAAAAAAAACTACATATTATATTTTTCTTCAACTTGTTTCTTCAATTTAATGAATTTCTCTCGCTCGTCGCGGGCCAAATGATCTATGTTCATGAAATAAAGTCTCATATCGCTCGCATTTTGTTTTTCCTCCTTTATTTTGAGCTTCCTCTCGGATATCTCGTTGAACTTGGCCATCCGGTCGGATATAGTGTCTAAACTCTCCTTGTACTTGTTGGTTTGGGTTGATGACGATGATGCGGCTCGTTTTGCTTTGTCTCTTCCGATAGGGCTGGTGGCTTCTTCCGGAAACTCAAGCTCATCACCCGAGTCGTTGAGATTAATGCTACGCCTATCCAAATTAGATTGGCTAACGTCATGGCCGGATGAGCTTTTTGATCGTTTAGACGATGATTGTCCCATTAACGGGACTGGTTCAAACTTCGTACACTTTCTCAATAGTTCCCAAAGTGGAACCATTTTAAACACCGACCCATTATTATTTTATTTATACGCTTCTAACGCGCATTGAAAGATATCAAGGTCACTTTGACCATTCCGGCGGTTGTTTAACTTGTTTTTGTAGTTTCCAGAAAACTTGTCAACCTTCAACCAGATATCCCTCCACTTGCCACTTACCATGTCCTCCGTACGGTATCCGCCTTTATCCATTGCTTCACAAAATTGTTCATATATTTTTTTCCAAAAAATTCCGGCTTTTTGGTTACGTCCTATAAAATTAAATAGCATACCATTTAATAAAAAAAACATTACAAAAATAATAATACTTCTATAATAACAATACGTACCAACTATTGGATCCTCCGACACGTTGATCCACGCTTTCACCAAAGCTAGCTCCTCATCCGGCAACCACTTTTTGGAACGCCCTTTAACCGTACCCGATTCGGGTGTAGAAGTAGTGGCTTTCTTTTTATGTGTTCTTTTTTTGTTTGTGGTGGCGGTTGCGTTTCGGGTAAAATGTCGGGTGACGGTTGAGTCTCGGGTACAATGTCGGGTGACGGTCGTGGGGTTACGTAGTCTTGCATATAGTCGGATAAAAAATCGGTTGTGGGTGTAGACGGATTTGAAGTCGGGAAATGAGTGACTCCAATTTGCAAACGTTAACAACGGGTTCGCCTCCGGGGGTTGTGGAATATACCCCCCCATATGGTTCGGGTTGTTCTTGCGGTTTGGGTTGTTCGGGTGGTTTGGGTTGTTTACAAATTGCCATGGAAACATTTTTAAAATTTTTATAAAAATATAGAGAGAAGAATGAAAAAATATAGAGAGAAGAATGAAGAAATTTTTATAAAAATTTAGTTGTTTAAGTTGGTATTTATATAGGGTAAAAAAAAATAATAAATTGTCAAACGGTAACATTTCCATTCAAACGGCCAAAAAATTAAATGTTATTCACTCTCTCACACCAGTGAACACCACCACCCGCCCCTCACCACGCCCCCCTTCACCCCCACCTGGCGCGGTGTTCCACGCCCGGGCTCTCATGCTTGGTTTACGCATAGTCTTATGCCAAAAGTGACGTGATTGTTTAATGAATGCTATCGAGTATTGAGTGAACTCTTTAAGTAGTCTTGCATGTCTTTGACTTTGACTTTGGCATTTTTCATCTCCATTGACTTTGGTCAACATTGCCGGATCGTGTGATTGTGTCCTATGATTGTGATCAACAACCAACATTGGTGTTCTTGGGAAATCCCGCGTTCTTCAAAAGATTACCAAGATGTAATTCGATAACCATCCTAACTTACTACTAAGATTGTAGTCTTTCAGTACAAAGATCTTTTTAATTCTAACATACAATTCACGGGTTTATTTTAGTCTAAACGGGGTGAGGTCAGTTTTGGGTCGAACATGAAACACGTTTAGCTAAACGGGTCGTGTTTGTTTTAACCCGACATGTTGACCCGTTTAACCCATTTGTTTTTGTATATATTTTTTAAAAGAGTAAACTGCCATTTTCGTCCCTGTGGTTTGGTCAAAATTGTCACTTTCATCCAATAGTTTGTTTTCGCGCATCTGGGTACTCGTGGTTTTAAAATCTTGACACTTTCATCCAGTCAGTTAACACCATCCATTTTTCTCAGTTAAATGAGGGGTATTTCAGTTCTTTTACATATCTGTTTTATTTCTTCATTTTTTTACTCTCATTTAATCATCCCTAATTTGCCTTTTCTTCTCGTAATCACCTCCGCGATCAAGAGGTATACTGCCACTTTGCCTTTTCTTCTCGTAATCACCTCCGCGATCAAGAGGTATATTGTTTGATTATGATTTATGAACCCTAGATCATCACTGCTAGTATTTCATAATCATATGGCCGTTAAAACTTGTCTAAAACATACAAAAAAGTGTCACTGGAAACCTAGTGTTGTCGCCGGAAACTTGATCGGGGAGAGAGGAAGAAGGCTAGAAGGGGGATGATTAAATGAGAGGTTAAATTGGGGATGATTAAATGAGAGTAAAAAAAATGAAGAAATAATACAAAAATGTAAAAGGATTGAAATACACCTCATTTAACTGAGAAAAAATAGATGGTGTAACTAACTGGATGAAAGTGACAAGATTTTAAAACCACAAGGACCCAGATACGAGAAAACAAACTATTGGATGAAAGTGATAATTTTGACAAAACCATAGGGACGAAAATAGCAGTTTACTCTTTTTAAAATACGTTTTATATAATAATTAAACTAGTTAGGTACTTTTTATGTCAAAAATTTAAATACAAATTCGTATAGTTTAAACCTAATTACTAAAAAAATAAAAAAATATACGTAAATTTGTAATTTTAAAGCAATAATATGAAAAAAAATGAAATAATAATTTTTTTTCGGGTTAAACGTCATGTTCGTGTCAACCCACAAATACACATGTCGTGTTCGGGTTCATGTATCTACACGATTTTTGGGTGTGAAATTCTCGGGTTCGTGTGAAGTTCAACCCACCAAACCCAGGAACGCGACCCCTTTAGCCAAGTCGGAGTAAAGATTAGGACAAATTGCTTAAAAGGTTGACCCATTTTGAAATTTTCAATTTAAGGTATTCTTTTAACCATTTGCCACATGTTATATCATCGCTACTGCGCTACATGAGAAGAACCGAAAGCTAGCATGATCAAAATTACCGATACAAGAACTGCCAGATCATCATAAGTGGAAGAATGTTCAAGGTAATTATGGATTCGGTATTTTGGACAGACATGATTAATGTTTTTAATGAATAATCGATTATTGCAGCCGTCGCAACCATCACCGTTTCACTCCAGATCCATCCTAACCTAAAAAAGAAATAAAAACGATACAAACAATGTTGTCCAATAATGTCTTGCCACGTGGACCACTCACGAATTACAACCGTAGAAGTGTTGCTCAAATGTTTTTAGTTACGAATAGGAGTATTACATATATATAGAAAAATTTAAATTAAAAGGTTTGTAGTCCGACGGTTAGGATAATTGCCTTCCAAGCAATATACCCGGGTTCGAATCCCGGCAAACGCATTTTTCTAGTTTTTTGTTTCAGGACATTAACTATGGCCCTTTTTCAGAGAACGTTTTTTATTTTTAAGTTTTTCCTTTTATTTTCGTTTGTCTTTTTTGTTTTTATTGATTTTATAATTAATATTGTTATTTAAAAAAAGTATAGTTATAACCATTGTTCTTCAAAACCAGACCGGACCGGGAATCGGACATATAACCGGTCCGGTTGTGTGTAGTTGAACCGCTTTTATTTGAACCGATCGGACTGGTGAACTGGACAAGGGGTCGAACCGGATTTCAAATTTTTTTCTTCAAAATCTCATTTATGATTAATTTAGCATTTCAAGTTGCATATTTTATTTATTTAAACTTTCATATGTCATGATTAAAATTGCAAATTCACATAAAAACAAAAATATTTTATATTTTATATCTATATATATAGTTTTAATTTTTACATTATTTATAACGTCATCCGGTTTTTAAATCCGGTTCAACCGGTCCGACCAATGGACCTCTAAAACGATTAGTTTACTCTCAGATCCGGTTACGAAAACATTGGTTATAACCTAATCTTCAAGTAATGATCTTCGTAGTGTATATATATAATGGGAGAGGTTCAAATAATAAGTAGTTTTTAGCTAATACATCTAAGAAATGACAAAAACCTTAAGAAACGATATCAAACGAACTCCGATTGAGCTAATTCCAACGGCGTTGGAACCGTCTAGTCGAACTCTACCATCTTAGTTTTTAGGATTTAGCTTTTAAGGTTTAGATTTTACGTTTGAATTTTAGGGTTTTAGCCTTATGGTTTAGCCTTAGGGTTTAACTTTTAGGATTTAGATTTTATGGTTTAGGTTTTTTTTTAGGGTTGGGGGTTTAGGTTTTTGGAGGGTGGGGGGGTTAGGTTTTTGGGGGCTGGGCGAGGGGGGGGGTTAGGTTTTTGGGGGGTGGGGGTGGTGGCTTTAGGCTTTTCGGGGTGGGGTTGGAGGGGGGTTTAGGTTTTTGGGGGTGCGGGTGGTGGGGGGGGGGGGGGGTTTAGGTTTTTGGATCCGGGTTAGGGTTCGATGAGACGGTTCCAACGCCGCTGGAATGAGCTCAATCGGAGTTCATTTGACCCACTTCTTAGGATTTTTTAGCGAAAAACCACTTTTTAGTGGAATCGTCCCCTATATATATATATAAATTTTGTTATAAAAACAAGAGTAAAGTGCCATTTTCGTCCTTATGGTTTAGCCGTTTTAGCCACTTTGATCCAGAAACTTTTTTTTAGCTTTTCCGTCCATGATTTTTCAAAATCTAGTCATTTTTCATCCAACTTAAAATTTTAACGTTAAATCAGGGCCTATTTAGTATTTTTAAAAATCTTTCATTTAACCCTTTTTTTAATCCCTTAACCCTTTTTTTAATCCCTTTATTCCCCCCCCCCCCCCAAATTGAAAGGGTCAAAACAGATGGACGCGAGGATGCAGGGCAGCGAAAGGGAGTCGAGTTTGTTCTGAAAGTCTGACAGACATGCGGTGGATGTTGCGAGATCAGGGAGGTTTGAATTGCGAGGTGGTTTTGAGGTGTTGTGCTAAGCTGATGCCATAGAGCTAAGCAATGTTTGACAGCAGGCGGCGGAGTTGGTGAGGGGTTTGATGGAGTCGATTCGGAGCACGTAGTCGAAATCCATCGGGCAAGAGGTCGAATTAGCAACCTGAGATTGAACTGGAAATGAAAACGAGAATACTGTGAGGATGGTGGCGGTTACGAGAAGATCCATGATTGGTTGTTGGGGTTTGGAATTAGGGACTGAATTTTGTAAGTTCATGGATCAAAAAGAGAAGAAATTGCATCGAAATTGGGGACGTTGGTGGGGATTTCGTAGATGGCTGGCTTATTAGGGAAACATCCTGGAAAGGATGGAGGGAGATTTGGGGAAAATAAACTCCATGAATTAGTAGTTTCAGCTAGAGGTGCACAAAAAAACCTGTTTTTTTTGTTACCCGGTCCAAACCGGTTTGGGATAAACCGGTTTAGAGCAAACCAGTTCAGGTTAGGCTAAAACCGCCGGTTTGAAACCGGTTTGAAGCATTCTGGGGGTGATCGGGTTGGGGACCGGTTTGTGTGAACCGGTTCGATAAACCGTTTTTTCGCTGAAAAAAAATAGCCGTTACTCAACGGATTTATAGCCGTTAGGGTCGAATTTGACTGTTTTTTTGGCCTTTATTCACCTAGAATTCACTATAAATAGGTGGGGGTTATTTAGGTTTAATCACACCTCTTTCTACACTTTTTAATATCTAAAACCGCTCTTTAAACGCTCAAAAACACTCTCTAAACTCTCTCTAAACTCTAAAAAAAAGCATGACAAGTTTTGGTGTTGGTGGTTCCTCAAACGAAGTTACCGTTGTGGAAATTCGAGCAACAACGAGAAATCCGGCAATTTGGTGCAATTACGATCTATGTTTGTTGTCAAACGGGAAGGAACGTGCTCGGTGCGAGATGTGTGGTGCGTTTTTGGGGAAAGATTCAAACACTAGTTTGAAAACGCATATGGAAAAATCTTACCCGTCCTTGAAGGGAATTCCAAGTGAAGGTCAAGTCTTGATGACAAGCGAAGGAGGAATTTGGAACTTTGATCCAAATATTGTTCGAGATCGAATGGCGAGGTTAGTGATTCAAGAAGGATTTCCATTCAACCACTTTGACAATCCGCGCTTGACAATGATGATTCAAGAGACACTCCAACCACGTTATCATCAAGTAAGTCGCACAACCCTTAGAAGAGATTGTATAAAAATGTGGAAAAAAGCAAAAAAAGAATTAATTTTAGATTTTGAAAATTTGGAAACCGGTGTAAACTTAACCACCGATGTTTGGTCAGCTCCACATGGCATACCAGATTCGTACCTTTGCGTTACCGTGCATTGGGTTGATCCCAAAACGTGGCAAATGATGAAACGTACAATCGCGTTTGACTTGTTTGAATATCCACACACCGGCGAAAATTTATTTTATATATTAGATGGTGTTATAACCGAATTTAAATTACAAAATAAACTTTTTTTAATATCTTTTGATAATGCATCTAATAATACAAATGCGGTTCAAAAACTAAAAATTAAATATAAACTGGTTTGCAATGGCGTTTTTTTTTCCATAGTCGATGTGTCGCACACATCATTAACTTGGCGGTGCAAGCCGGGCTTGCAATTGAAGAGGTTTCAAACTTAACATATACTTTTCGACTAATGCTTAAAGATATTTTTTGTAACAAAAAAAGATACCATGATTATATTAGATTTTGTCGTGAAACGAATAATCTTTGCTTAGGTCCGAATTGGGATGTCAAGACAAGATGGAACTCGACTTATACTATGTTTTATAGCGCTTTATTACAAAGAGAAACTTTAGAACTATTTCATGAAATGCTTGACTCAAAACCTCGTCGTAAAATTCTAAAGTTTCCTTCTACGAGTTGGGACATTTTAAACGACGTAACCGAATTGCTTGAAGTTTTCAAAACCGCCACCACTTTTTTATCCAGTGTTTATTATCCCACAAGTCCATTAACTCTAAAACAAATATATTTAATGGCTAACAAGTTGTATGAACTTGAAAATAAAAGCCCTCTTTTTACAAAAATGATAGAACCGATGAAAGAAAAATTAGTGAAATATTTTAAAGAAATGTCTCCCGTTATAACTTGTGCCGCCGCGTTAAACCTACCATAAATGTTTACGGGGTTGAAACTTTGATTGATAGAATTACTTACGCTTTGAATTTGGATAGTGAAGACATCCATTTTGCACAAGTCACAAAAACATATTTTAACAAATGTTTACAAGATTTATTTGATGTTTATTTACATAAATATGTTACAACTCCGACTCCACATGATACAATGGGTACATCATCAAGTGGTAGCTCGAGAGATGTTAATTTGAATTTATATAACGAAATGTTAAATGAATTTAGTAAACGGGCTCGAGGTACCACCCCGAGTAACGAACTCAGAAGGTATATTGGCACAAAATTTTTAGCGTTTATGCCTCCTACCGTTTTTGAGGAGTTTGATATTTTGGCTTGGTGAAAAAAAAACGAAGCTTCGTTTCCGATTCTTTTCGCCATGGCCCGTGATTTACTAACCGTCCAAGCTTTCACGGTAGCTTCGGAATCTGCGTTTTCTTTTAGTGGCAGGGTCTTATCGATACAAAGGACTAGACTCACCCCCTAGCGATGAAAATGTGTATTTGCTTGAAGGACCATTTGAATGCGATGGATAGGATACAAGACCAAACTTCTCTCGAAGACGAAATTCAAGCCGAAAAAATCATACACAACAACGAGGTTGATCTTGGAATATCCGAACCAGTCACCGATGAAGAACTAGCCGAAGATGCAAGGCTACGAAGCTCCAGTTCCGAAGACAACGCACAAGAATAATCAATCAATATTACAAAAAATAAAAATATATATTGTCATTTGTAATGTTTTAGAATTTTATAATTTTATCTTGTAATGTTTTTTAATTTCCGAACTTTCCAAATATTAATAAACGTCGAACTTTATGTTTTATATTTGTTATATATTTTTTTGATTTTATATTAAAAATATAAAATTTATTTGAATTTTTTTTTTAATAAAAACCGGTTTAAACCGGTTTATAGGGCAAACCGGTTTGTAACCAACCCTAACCGGTTTGACCAGTTAGACATTTTCTACCTCCGAAACCGGTTTAACCCGAACCGGTTTAGGGCCAAACCGGTTTTGACTTTTCGTTGACCAAACCGGTTGTTCGGGTTGAACCGGTTTGGGTTAAAAAACCGATTTTTACACCTCTAGTTTCAGCTTCAACCAGGGGGTGTGGGGTGGGGGGGGGGGAGGGTTGTGGGGAATAAAGGAGATTAAAAAAAGAGTTAAAAGAATGATTTTTGAAAAGACCAAATTGCCCCTGATTTAACGTTAAAAATTTAAGAGAGTTAGTCAGTTGGATGAAAAATGGCTTGATTTTGAAAAATCAGGTACGGAAAAGCTAAAAAAAAAGTTTTTGGACGGAAGTGGCTAAAATGGCTAAACCACATGAACGAAAATGACACTTTACTCTAAAAACAATTTTATTTATAAATTTACAAATTTAAAATATTATAAACTTATTATGTTCTTTTAACTATGTAACTTTAAATAAAAAGTAATAGTTATTTTATATTTTGTACTATTATTACGTTATTAATTTTTATTATGTTTTAAAAAAATATGGTGATGATATAACAATGTTTTTGAGTGGGTGAGTTTTTGAAGAATGGGTGGTTTTCTAATGTGAGTATTTTTGAGTTTCCTTACTGGGGATGGTCTAAATCATCTCATATGAAATCTTATGATTTTATGAAATCTTAGGCAATCATGAAGAATAGAGAGTTCAAAAGAGATTCATGCAAACCACATTATAGCAGTTAGCAATGGAGAGGCAATCAACATATTAAACCCTAGGTGGCTAATGTTTATTAAGCAATCGAACCCTAGGTGGTTGAAGAACTGTAACACCCGACCCATTCGGGCACTAATACGGGTTGTATGAGGACATATATGCCATTGTCAATCGAGCCGTATAAGTGTCCTTCTAGTGCATCGCCTTACGACCATAAAGGTCGTATGAGTATGGCCATACTAGCCATATTGTGTACAATGCAACAAAGTTTCATTTGAAACTTGTCAAATGCATGTGGTACACTAAACAACACATTGAAACATCTAGAGTCAGTTGTTTCATTATAAATAGCAAGTCTTTGGCTCTTAGAACTTCACTTTCTTCCTCCTACAACACTTCTTCAAGCCACCATCTTTAAGGTAATTATTTAATTAAGTTATTTTATGATTTTGAGTTACATTATTTTTTGTTGGTTAGTGATTATCATCTAGAGATAGAAGGATTTGAGGTATTAATTGAAGCAGAAGTATTAGCAAAGGATGTTGGAAACCAATTGGTAAGTTGGTTTCTATAATAATAGGTTCTAGACAACGTCCCATATGGGCAGTATGGTCCAAGCCCTAATACAACCGTATAACAAAGACATACGTGCTATATGTGTGAATCATATAAAGTCGTATACCATGTTACACGATTCGTAAGGTGTAACTCAAATACGGGTCGTATGCACTGTCATACGAGTCGTATGTACTGTCATACGAATTGTATAAAAGACCTACAATACGTGCAGTATATAATCAAAACATGACATATGAGTCGGTATGTTATGTAACATCCATGATTTTTTTTCCGGCCTTTTTTTATTTTTTATTCATTTTATTTATACAATAATAACAACAACTTTCAATCCCGTACTTGTTCAACACATTAAGCTACATTAAGTACTACTTTAACATGTATCAATTCGAAGTTTCAACCTTGCAAATATATATATATATATATATTTGTGTGTGTAATTAATTATAAATATATATGTAAAATATATATAGTGGTTATACTAAATGAATCGATTATACAACTTTCGACATAAGACTTATACATCTCTAATCACGCCTTTACATCCTTTTATACAAATATATGTATTTACGTATAAATTTACAATATATATATATAATTGATGTTATCACTTATATAAATTGTCGATTTAATAGAAAGTTGATCTTTTATGAAATATTTATACTTAAACAAGTAATAATTAGACTTTTATAAGGTTTATAAATACAATCTTTATTAGTAATTACAAAGGAGTTTACTCCTTATAAACTTAAATAAAAACAAATAATAAATTAGGTATTTATAAAGTTTATAAACAATTTTTATAAATAATTAAGATGATTTTTAATCAAATAATCGAGTATAGAACTCTTTAAACAGCAAAAGAACCCTCTCAATTCTTCTTGAACCCCCCATTCCAGTTGGACCCCCACTTGAACCCCCCTGTCTTCTATGTGAACCCTGTAATTGATCTATACTCAATTTTGACTTCGCAAAGTTAAAACCCGATCAAAATCAGCCTCAAATCCACAAATTCGAAACCGTTATCAAATGCAAATCACTCGAAAACATTGCATTACCTTTTCAAATACTCGTCATAACTCAATTTAATGGTAATCAAAGGTTTTAAACTCAAAAATCAAGCCCTGTAACCGTTTGTCGTTTCGAAATCAAACCATACGTTTATGATGAAATCAAGCTATAAAACCAAGCTAACAACGTGCGCGACCTTCTTTTTGTACTCACTGAAAACTCAAAACCACTTCGAAGCGGCTCTGGATCACAAATAAACTCCGATGAACACAAAACCTTAAATTCTAGTCGTTTGTCTCCGTCCCGCAAGCATCACAGGTAATCTTTGCGACTAATTACTCGTTATGGCCCATAAAACAAAAACCCTAAAGCTTCACGGTCAATCAGTGCATAATCAGCGGCTCCTTGGAGGCTAGGTGTGACATCTTTAAAAATTGTATGATTCTTGTTTTGTGTAATCTTACTTCGATTTAATGTACGAGCCTCGTTTTGCCTCATTTTATTTAATATATCAAATTAATTCCAATTCTTAATAAGTAATTACATTAATATTTTTAAACAAAGATGGAATTTATTAAAGTGATTAGTTATATTTATAAAAGTTTAAAAGTTATAAAATTTTATATGTTAAATGAATTTAAATGTCTTTTTTTGTATTTTTTTTTTATCAAAAAGAATTTCATTAAATAGATCATGAACCCTCATTTTGATGTTGAACCCCCTCAAAAGCACTTGAACTCTCCTCTGTGAACCCCCATATCTTTGGACCCTGAGATCAAGAACAATTTTGACTTTTAAAAAGTCAAAATCGTTTCCATAGCATTCATCCTTCATATCCCACCAAATCCGAATGTTTAAAACCCTCTAAACTAGTTTCTATCAATCGAGAGGAACGAAGAATTCGAGGAAATTGTCATCAAATTTGAACATTTGAAAACCCAAATTGAAAACCTAATATCAAGTTTCAAAAATCGATGAATCTCGCTCTAATCTCAACTGTTAATGCGTTCAAAAGGGAGCTAAACATCCCTATAAGTACCCATATCAGTTCGCAAACGAAAATACCACAAAAAATTCGTCTTTTGTTTCTTTTCCTGTTCCAAGTGACGCAAAGTGCTCCCGATTCAAATCGTTGACGACTTGGGATCTCCTCTGCGTGACTTACGATTTCAGGTATCATCCCCTCCTAATCACATTAGCCTCTGACTTGTTTTGTAAACACAAATCGATTTTAGGGTTTGATGGGTTCTGGTTTCATGCTTGCATATTTGGGGAAGAAGATGAATTTAATCAAGTTCTTATATTTTTGTTTCTGAATTTTAAATAAATTGAGTCTCTGGTCTAGTGGCTAAGCCTTTGCACTTTCAGACCAAAGGTCATGGGTTCTAAAACCATTGCCCTTTTTTTTTGCTTGTTTTGGTTTTAAGCACTTACACATACATTCATAAATACATGTATTAGTATGTTTTTAAACAACTAAATATTATTAAACCAATTCTTTTTTTAGAATTTTCAATTTATCATATTATTATATATATTGTTTTATAAAAAAATAAATAAATAAAAGGCATTCTTTTTAAAAATAGTATAAATAAATGATGTATTTTTCTTTAAATAAACATAAAGGGATTTTGTATACTTTTTATTTTTATAAAAGATTTTGCGACAAACCATTTAAAGTTATATTTTTATAACGTTATTTAAATAGGGAACTGTTTATATTACTAAGCATTTTTAAAGATTTCGTTTTCTTCTTTAAAACGCAAGAATTATAAAATGCATTTTATAAATCCTTTAGAATTTGTTCAAACATTTTACTTTTAAAACTATATATTTCTTAATTCTTTTTTTACGTTTAGAATTATATTTTATTATGACACTTAATTTCCTACTAAAACCCTATAGTATTCAACTCATCTATTTCAATCTTTATCAAATGTACATTTGCACTTTAGCCCCTATATTTCCCAAACTTATCAGACACTTCCCAAACTCGGTTAAAGTATACAAATAGAGTAACTTTTAAACTGGTATGTAGTTATCTGACAAACAGTAAGGTTCTGGCTAGGAAAGACGGGGTTCTGATCCGGCCAACTCTTTCCTGAGAACTTGA
Organism: Smallanthus sonchifolius; assembly: GCA_023525975.1. Taxonomy (NCBI): domain Eukaryota; kingdom Viridiplantae; phylum Streptophyta; class Magnoliopsida; order Asterales; family Asteraceae; genus Smallanthus; species Smallanthus sonchifolius. The sequence continues at coordinate 67,065,438 of CM042028.1, read as the reverse complement.
TGTTGGAGGTGCTACTCTAGTACGATAACCACTCTAGTATACGACAACTACTTTCCTCTATTTACAAAACAACCCCTCATTCTTCCACAATTCTATAAACTTACCTAAACTCGAATTTACTTAGGGAATTCTTAAAGCATCTCCTAAACCAAGTTAATTCAGTAATCAAGATCAATCCACTTGCTGCAAGGTGAGTTCATAACCCCTCTTTTACTTTCTACTTTGGGGTGAAAAACATGCTCATATATCAGAACTGAAACCAAGTTCTCGAGTCAAAACTATACTTTTTTGCATTCAATAACAAATTTTCTAATTCTAGTAAAACTAAACTGGTTTATACATGTTGCTATTCTATGTCACTTTAACTACAAAGTCTCTCTTATTTTCTTAAACTTACACAACCATTAACTTCGGGGAAGCCACGGGAGTACGTAAATAGATCTATTGGCCTGACTAGCCCATCCGGTCCTCGGGTTGATGCATGCCAATCAATTTCGAGCGTCCTTAAAGTTGTGGATTCTGATCAACTTGGAAGGAGCTGGGTGTTCAGAAACTACATACTAGACACTTATACTTAGTCTAACACCCTGACAAAGTGTCGGACGGGAGAGCTATCGATCACTAGGGTTGGTTGTGGACTCATGTATAAAAGTTTAATTACTTGGAATTTGATACTTGTTTATGACTTGCATCTTGTTATCTATTACTCAATATCTATATATATCTAAACCTATGTTCTCACCAACTTTTTAGTTGACCTGTTTTAACATGTTTTTCAGGTGAAGCTAACTAGGATGTTGACAAGCTCATGCTAGGATCAAGGACTATGCTTTAGTGGACTTAGCTAGAATTAACAAAAAGAAGAATTATTTGTTCTATTTGTTTTATTTGGTTTATTTGTTCTAAAATATTGATGTAATAACTATTTGGTTTTAATAGTAAATTTCTTTTGATCATATGTAATGATTTAATTTCGTCGCCCCCTCGTGTTTCCTCCTTGGCGGGGGTGTGACACTAAGGTTTGAACCGATTGAGTGGGGAAGATGATGGTTGAGTCCGGATATTAAAAACTAGGCGAATCCGTTTGTAGCATGGCTGTTAGCCCAACTCTACCGGTTAAGTTGCACGACTCATGCAGATGAGGTCGCGGGTTCGAAACCTAGCCCCACCTTTTTTCTTTTGCGAGCCCTGCACCCTGAACTAGTTCCTACCTAGCTTGTGCTTAACATCTTTTGAATCCAGCCTTATATCAGAATGAGGTCTTGGTCCAGCGGTTAAGTTTGGTTGTTCCATGAGGCAGAGGTCACGGGTTCGACCCGAACTCTGCCCATTTTTTTTAAAACTTTGTTTCATTACTTAATCCCCTCATACATATACATGTTTAAATATACATATATACATAAACTCATATTTCTCTTATAAAATCATTTTTATCAACAACGAAATACTCAGATCTATTAAAATGTTAAATTTTCAAATGATCCATTTTATATATTAGATTAAAACCCGATAAACCCGAGTTTACTAAAATAATTTCTTTAACATATTTTTATTTAAAACCCTTAGTTCATAAGAGTTATAATCTGAATAAATACGATCATTTTTTTTTTGTGTAAGACCATTTACTGTGTACACTTTTCTTACATAATTTACCCTTATCATATAAAATCATTCAAATCAAGATTTTATACTCTTAATCATCAAGTAAATATGGCTTAATTATTTATTCATTAGAACAATATATTTATACTCGAAATGACGGTTTAAATTCAGAGTTAAGTAAATCATTAATTTTAACCTTATTATCTTTTATGAAAAACAAACTAAATCAATAAAAAAGGTTTATAGTTAAGTACTTACTTATTCGGTCAATCCTTATTCAATTATTCATTTATTAATGCTTTTATGAACAAAAGAAAAATACGTATTTATTATTTCATTCAACCATTTACGAACAAAAAGAACACTTATTATTTTATTTATATACATTCATTTATTTACAAACCAGAGAAAACTACTTATTTATCCATCATTTTATTCTTGCACTTTTAAACAAAAGACACCAACTATTTACATCCAGCCATTTATTTACAAACCAAAGGAAAGTCTTTTCCTTATTCATTTGATCATCCTAATGCAATAACTTACATGAGGAAACCCACACCAATCCCTCTCCACATTAGGATACCATTATTCAATTGCACAACCACTGATGCACTTATACTATCAAACATAGGTTAAACTTGTGATTAACTAGAACAATTGTGCAACAACACACTTGTGTGACATTCAAGCTATTCTTTGCAAGGTGAGTTTACATAGCCCCTTTTTCATTTTTATACTTTTGGGGTGAAACATGTCTACAATTACATTACTTACACAATTCAGTACCTTTGTTCTTATGTAAATGTCTTTATGCTTTATGTCTTAAACTGCTTGGTGACCAAAACGTGTGTTCATGTTAGTACAATCGTTAACTTGCGCGGCATGCCTAAGGTAGTACCATTTATGATCATTTATATGGGAAACCGATACATTACTTAACACGAACCTTGGCGGGTTAGTGTATACATTTGGTACTTCACGCAGTCTGGGGGACTGTGCATACATATTTACACGGGTTGATTGTACGCTTGGAACCTTGTATGTTTTCACATTTATGCTCTAGACATGCTTTAACATATTGAATTGTAAACTTACTTAACTTCGTTTGGTGTCAAAACCTATGTTACTCACCAACTACTAGTAGTTGACATTTACTTACATGTTTCAGGTGCACCCGTTTGAGGACAAGTCTTGATCATATAGGACTATGGACCTAGTTGAATTTAATTCAAATATTGATTGTGCTATATTTCTTTTGTACAATGTGTATCTTATTTCCTTGTAATAAATACCTAATATGATGGAATAAATATTGAAACTTATTAAATAGTTGATCATGTGCTTTTGAACAACCGCGTCGGCCCCGACGTTTAATCTGCCACCGGCCGGGTGTGACATGTTATATGGGCCGTATAAGGTCTATACAAACCGTATAAGGAGGTTGTGATACAAGTCGTATAAGCATAATACGGGACATATGAACTTGAAGGTAGAAGATTTGAAATCATGGTTTAACGCGTTTAAAAACGTTTAAAGTTGCAGAACCTTCGATTAAGACTATCATGCACACTTGGTTATATTTATAGGTTTATCTTCGTGGTTATCGAGAACCGAGTGTTACCGGGAGAATTAGGTATTCGAGAGAAGTGTTTAAGCTAAAGGTGAGTGATATAAACATTTTCAAGATGAGATACATGCTTTTAATGGTGTTTTGAAAAGTTGAATTCTTGAAGATAGTATAAAATGCTCATATAAATAATCATTCAAACTATATATATTCGTATAAGCGGTACTAGTTTATATTCTTGTATTGAACCTAAGAGGGTCATAGTGGTATACAACCGTGATTTGGTGAATATGTAAAGTTAAACCCGGGTCTATAAACGTGTAACCGGGTAAAACGTAATATATGGACAACATGCATTTGAGTTCATACTTAATTATTCTAGATGTATTTGTAAATGATTTGATAAAGTTGTTTATTTATTTAAGTCACTTGTTGGCGTATATTTTTTTGTATGTCTCAAGTAATCACTAGATGTCGAGTTGAGGAAGTTCATAAGGTGCTTTGAAGGCTTCTTATTGAAGACATTTATTTAAATTCTAAGTATTAGATGCTTTTATTTCTTTTGAAACTCCTATATGGTGAAATAAAAGTTTAAATTTCCGCTACTAAGTCTGTATCAATCGGTCACATTAAGCCCTGTCCTGAGTGTGGCGTGACAAAAACATGGAAGACTATCACTAGAGCAGTTAACCGTTTTTTGCTTGGTTTCATTGTCATATAGTTCCTCAGAAGTTGAAATCTAGATGGTTGATGCTTACTACGAAATCAAAAACAAAGAACAGACAACGAACCCTAGTGCCCAACAAGGCAGCAAACAACGAGAAATCGAATAGTTGATGCTTATTGAGAAATCAAAATAGAACCTCACTGTCTCACCGGTCGTATAATGAAGAATTTGGGTACGAAACATAAAAACCGAGCTACTGCATTTCTCCATTAGGAAACGAATGGCCGTACACAATACTAGATGTCTGAAAGCTCACACAACTCTTAGTATTATGGGAGATAAGTTCATGATTGTCGGTAATAGATTCAATTTTATTCAAAGCCCTAGCAAAAGTTTGGGCCTCGTTTTCTTTACTATATATGGGCGGGCTCTCACCATTACTACTCAAAGCTGTCGGTAATCACTGATGGCCTTTTTAATCCGCGGGTGGTTACCGACGACATTTTTAATTTAGGTATTATTCTAAAATAATAATAATAGTAGTAGTAATGATAATAATATTAATAATAATTGCCTTTTATCGACATCAATTTCATTGACGACTTTAGGTCAAAGCATTCAAGGTTGCCGCCAGTCGACAACAATCCATTTTCCCTTAACTCTAAATTTCACTTGATCAAAATCCACCGCACCACCGTCAACGACGTCTCCACCACTATACCACCGTCAACGACGTCTCCACCACTGTACCACTGTTAGCCACTATCTCCTAAAGCTGTATATCTCACAGTCATTTGATGATTGTATACCATCACACTACCACCATCAACACCTAATCGTTTGATGATTGTATACCCCCACACTACCACCATCAGCACCCAATTACTGGGAATAACTTGTTTGAATTATGCATTGGTTTGTAAAACTTGGCATTTTGTTAGTAACGTGTCATTTTGTTGGTTGATTTTGTTTGTAACTTGACATTTTGTTGGTTGCTTTTCTTAGTAACATGGCATTTTGGTTAGTAACTTGGCATCTTGTTAAAGACTTGACATTTTGTTGGTTGATTTTGTTAGTAACTTGGTATTTTAGTTGATATTACTTGCATTTTGAATATGATAGTATTGAGATTAGTAATTTGGCAACTTGTTGAACATGAAATTTTGAGTTCTGAATTAGGATTTATACTTGTGCAAATGTGTATGGTACGTGTATGTGTGTATGTGTAAATGAATAGTATGTTTGAGACTTAGACTTGTGAATTAGGGTTGTGCAAATATATATATGTTTATGCTACGTGGTTAACTTGGAATGTGACTTAGATCCTTGTTCTAATTTAAGTTATGTGGTTAAATGGTTAAGACTTGTGTATGTATGTGCAAATGACTAGTATGTTTGGGAGTTGGACGTGTAAATTAGGCTTTTGCAAATGACCACTACCAATCCCTATTATGTCATTACCAGTGAGCCCCGTTCTTTCATCACCTGAAGATCTCACGCTCTTCATCTTGACCCAGAGGTATGCAATTATTGTTATATAATGCATTAATTATATCATCAACAGTAAACTAATTATTTGTTTTATATTTATAACTTGTCATCTTAAAAAGAAAAAGTAGAAGCGTTGTTGGCATAAAACATGACACGAAACATAGAGGTGTAGTCGCTATTAAGGAAGTGGGACGCTAACCCTACACATGATGCAACTAATATGATCGACTATGGAAGAACCACCGGTTGGACGATAAGAAGAAAGATGCCACCCCAAGACTCAACACCAATTTAGCTAGTTTTTTCTTTTGTATAAACAAATACAATATTTAATTTTATTATAATTAGTTTTTTTTGTTTACCGTGTATTTTTTTATTTTTTACGTTTATTCAAATTTATAATTAAATAAAATATTAAAATAAGTTAAAAAAATATATTATTTTAAAATTTTATTATTAAAATAAAAATAAATACCAAAAGAATCATCGATAATTCTGTCGCTATATTATTCATCAGTAATCCGTCGGTAAAGCTCGTTGGTAATATGTGGGAAATCATATTACCCACAACCATATTTATGACGGGTTATCACTGACGGGTTTCCTTTGGTACATGCCGACGGATTTCTAACGCGTTGTGTCGTTTGTGATACTCATTCGTTTTGTAAAGTGAATGCAATTACAAAAAATAAAAAATAAAAAAATCATTACTTTAAATTAATAAATCCCAAATTCTGAAATGGTAAATGAAAATCTAAGCAAAAATATCATAAAAACATTTAACATAATCAAACTCAAGATTAAAATAAAACTATAATTTCTAATTCATAAGTAAATTAGAGATGTTATATATTATCAATAACCTATTTTTCAAAAAATGAAGATAAATAGGTTGAAGAAGTGGATACACCGTATGTACACTGGGTGGTGGGCAATGGGCATTCAGTGCATGTTTTGTATTTTATTGAAAGAAGATAAGGCGCAGAGATAACCCATGGATACAACCAATTTTCTTAAGAAGGTAAATCCCCATCCTAGATCCGTATCATTAAAATTTCAACAAAATAAAAATGTTCGATAAAAAATGACATGGATGATGTAGATTTTCTCTATCAATGAGTTCTGCTTAATTATAGCTGTATTGCTACGGAGGTTATCTTGCTTCTATAACATCTCCTTTGATATATAACAATCAGTAATCTTGCTTATATATGGCTGGTGGAGTTGGAAGGATAAAGCTTGGATCACAAGGTATGGAGGTATCAGCTCTCGGACTAGGGTGCATGAGTATGACCAATAGTCTCTATGGACCAGGCAAGTCTGAGGAAGACATGATCAAACTTATTCACCATGCTGTCAACTCCGGAGTCACTCATCTTGATACCGCAGACTCGTACGGACCTCATGCAAACGAAATACTCATTGGAAAGGTTGATGGTCATTTGATCATTATTATTTATTATTTGTGGATTTTGCTGTTGATTTTTACCTCAGTTTCTTTTGTGGTTCAGGCGTTGAAGGGATTGGAAAGAGGAAGTGTGCAATTGGCAACAAAATTTGGGATCAAATGGTTGGAAGGAGAGTGTGAAGTCTGTGGTGATCCGGAGTATGTCAGGGCTTGTTGTGAAGCTAGTTTGAAACGGCATGATGTTGATTACATTGATTTGTATTATGCCCATCGCATCGACTCTCGTGTTCCAATCGAGATCACGGTAATTAGCATTTTGAGATCTATGTTTTTCTTCATTTGCATATATTTGCACCGGCTTACTGCTCAAATATTCATTACTAACAGAACAATTCAATTTTGATCATGTCTGAATTGTTGGGCTAATCGGTTTCTTAACGGGTCGCGGGTCATAAATTTGGAGCTTCATATAGATATGGGTCAAATGGGTTGCAACAGTTATATTATTTTAACATGTTTATTTTATGGTTTTTGATTGTGTCAAGTAATAGAGTAGTGGGACAAAGTCATGAGTTATGTTTACTAGTTTTTATGCTTTTACTTTGTTATGTCTGTGGGCTATATAGTTGCGGGTTTTAGGGTTATAATAGCGTGTCGCTTGTTCAAGTTTCACGTTCTTATCAATCAAAGAGCCGATCACCGGTTTTTGATCAATTGTTGTGTTTGTGTTGTTGTTTCTATTGTGCGATTAACATCTGATACCCAACATGAATTCCAAATATATTGACTATTAGACCAAAATGTACTTGAGTTATAGTGTAGAGACTGAACTTGTAATTTGATAGTATATATAAACTATCTTATGTAACCCTACAACACACCCATTCTCAATATACAAATACATTTGATATTTAAGTTGGTATCAGAGCACCAGGAGAACAACTGCCAGAAACACCGCCGGAGGGGCGGCCGACCGTCGCCACCACCCTACCCACCACCACAACACAACAACCGCTGCTGTCTTCATCTTCTACAACTTCTTTCACCGCCGCCAACCACCACCACACCAATATCACCACCACAACATCACCACCATCGAACACCACTGTCTCCACCGCCACAACAATACCACCACAAAACCATATGTCGTCTTTAAACCCTAACCCTAGCAGCCGCCTCAATATCCGAAACCATCGGCCGCCGCGGCCACCCTACTCACTACCACATCCTCATCGCCACGACAACATCTCCACCACACCACACCTGCTCATCGCCGCCGTCTTCCGTCCTAAACCAAAACCCTAGTGCGCCGCCACCTCCAAGCTGCTGCGACCACAACAGGTAAGCCGCCACAGCTCCTCCCCACGTCTAGGGTTAGTAAAAATAACACGCTCTCGTCACCCTAGACACCGTCACCGCCACCATACAACAGGGGTTGTTTTCCCGGTGACTTCCACCTCGCGAAAGCCACAGTGCTTTCAGTTCCTTGTTTGCGACGGTTGCAACATTCCATATCCATAATCAGGGAGAAGAACAAGGTAACAAAACCCTACGAACCGGGTGAAACAGTCTGATGGACGAAAGTTCTTGACGGGCGAAAGTTGGAGAAGATGAAGACCTTTTATCTTTTAAGTTTTTTGTTTTTACTTCTCAACCTAAATCGCTCACGCGTTTAGTTTATGAGGGAGTATTAGACCAAATTGTAATTGAGCTATAGTGTAGGGATTAAACTTGTAATTTGTTAGTATATATAAACTACTTATGTAACCATACATCACACCCATTCTCAATATATGAAGACATTTAGTATTTAAGTTAATCACAATGTATTTTTAATTTCTTCTTGTTTCGGAATCAATAATTATTGAACATAATTCAAATTGTATTACTGGTCTTATGGATAAACATAACTACGGGAACATTAATTGATGTGGGTCATGTAGAAGCATGTTTTAGTAACTATAGATTAAATTCTATGTATCGGTGTACTATGCTAGTACGCAGGTGGGTGTTCCTGCGTACTTAGCAAGTACACCAGATTGGTGCTGCGTACTTAGTAAGTACGTAAGGCTTTTGCCCTGCGTACTTATCAAGTACGCATGACCAATGCCCTGCGTACTTAGCCAAGTACGCAGGTATTGTTCCTTCCCCTATAAATTGAGATGATGGCCTCATTTGAGGTGGAAGTTTTGGGAACTAGGACGAGAGGTGTCCGGGCGGGATGAGCTCTCCCGCCCTTGGACCGTGAGCGTAGACGAGAGATGTGTACTTCTTCGGTTTGTAATGTGAGATGACTTTGTTGTTATGGATTACATATCGTTTTTGTGTTGATTCTCTTCTTTATGTTCGTGTTTTTCTCTCTGTCTGTTTCTTGGTTCCCACACAAATCACTGAACAGATCCGTGTATTTCCATTGCTCGACCGAGGCCCCGGGACTTACAGGTCATATGGAAGGCCCCTAAACCGGGCGACCTCACTTGTTGGATTTACTCATAAACATAGTCATAAATACTGAACTTAAATTAAAACATTCGTCATTCAATTACATAATCAAAACAGCGGAAGTCTTTACAAATAAAAACATAACATATTCTTAACAACAAAAGTGGGATGTCAGTCTTGTGTCGGGTAACCATCACGCCTTCGCACGACCCTTTCCTTTGTTACCTGAAATGTATACTAAAAGTCAGCTAACGCTGGTGAGTTCTAGATTAAAGACATTCACACATAACATTTATCTTATCATAAATATAATAAATGAATGTGTATTCGTACTTTTATATATTCTTTACTTTATTGTTCTCACATAACATTCATTGAGGGTACATACATACTTTCATTGAGAGAACACATATTGGCCATAATCTTAAGGGAGATCAACCCATCATACTTGTCGCGAATGTCACAAAGACATCGCAGTCAGAACTACCGTCGTAGCCCATTTCATTACCGTCCGGCTCTAGAAAACCGTCCGTCATATCGTTAATTTCGTCCGGCAACCTTTGTCCGTCCGCTCTTTACCGTCCTACCGTCGTAGTCCGTCATTTTTATCCGTCTGCCCTAGGGCATCCGTTTCCCACGTGACCATTATGTATGCAACCGTTCTACATTAGTTAAGGCTTGCTTCGACCGTCCATTTATACCTTCTCATACGTCCTAGCTTGCGAAGGAACGTTTTTGTCCCGGTTGCAAAATAATCACGTGGTCGTCCGTTTACCGAAGTAGCCGTTGTCATAGAAGGGTTCATAACGTTTACATTCATTCATAACATGCAATATATATAATATAAAGCAAGATTTCATTCATTTACGTTATGTCCTTCTTTCGTTCATTCTTTGTATCATACGATTCATTCTTTATTCATAATTCATTTTCACATATATAAGTAATTATATATATATATATACGTATGATCACATTGACACTTATAACATTTATTCATTTAGTGTATACACTTCAGCCCCAAAACATTTATAAATCATTTGCACATAACATAGAAGGGGGCACATAGAACTCACCTGATGAGCTACTCTAGGTTGTCCTAAACAAAGGCCCAACAGCGTCACTTCCGATCTGGATTAGGTAGTTAAATACACATTAGACCCAACCCTGACTCTAATGGTTTGATCATTCTAAACTTACTGACTTTACTTAACCAACCTGTGGCCTGCTGTCTGCTGCCTGCGCACTTAGTAAGTGCGCAGGGACTTGCTCATGCGCACTTGGTAAGTGCGCAGGAGTCTTCCTCCTGCGTACTTGGTAAGTACGAAGGGACTACTGCCTGCGCACTTAGTAGTACGCAGGGATTCCTTCCTGCGCACTTGGTAAGTACGCAGTACCTGGTTCTTGGACCAAAATTTCGGAATTCTTGCATGTTAATCCGATCATGCTAATCTTACAATTTTCTTTGATCAAAACGTGCGGTTTTCATTCTAGATTCTATTTCTAAGCTTATTATCAAGTTTCATCCGTAAAAACATCACCTATTTAGCTAAAACTCGAGAAACCCCAAAAATGAACAAGAACTCATATTATGATCGAATCATTACCTGGATTGGAATTCTGATCCGGAGGTTTTGCTCACGATCTCAGTAGTAACGTGCTCCTTAAATCTCGTGACGATCCGTCGACTTTCTCTCTCTAGACCCGGGCTCCCTTTCTCTCTCTAAGATGGTGCAAGTGAGGGTGAAATGAGTTAGTGGGCTGCCTTGCCCCTTTTATACCTGGGCTTCCCTCGGCCCGTTGGAGCCGAGCCCAAGCCCATCCGTTCTTATTTCGCTTTAGGACGTTTAAATCTCCATCGTATTTTATTTACTTATTTTACTATTTTCGGAATGTTACAAGTCTACCCTCCTTAAAGAGGTTTCGTCCTCAAAACTATTTATACGTCAAACAATTGAGGGTATAGTCCCCTCATCTCGTCTTCTTTTTCCCATGTAGCTTCCGACCCTTTTCTGTGCTTCCATTGTACTTTGATTAAAGGGATCGATTTATTGCGTAGTCGTTTTTCAGCTCGGTCAAGAATAGCTATTGGTTCCTCTACATAATTCAGACTGTTATCCACTTCGATATCGTCGTAGGGTATGTGAGCTGTGTCGTCGGCTAGGCATTTGCGTAAGTGCGACACGTGGAACGTAGGGTGTATTCCACTAAGCTCAACAGGTAGGTCGAGTCTGTAAGCAACTTGACCCACTCTCGCTAAGATCTTGAAAGGTCCGACGAACCTTGGACTCAGTTTGCCATGCTTTCTGAATCGGATGATTCATTTCCATGGTGATACTTTCAATAGTACCATGTCCCCCACTTGAAACTCTAAGTCCCTTCTTCTCTTGTCCGCGTATGATTTTTATCTGTCCTTTGCGGCTTTCATTCGAGCCTTGATTTGATCAAATTTTTCAGAAGTTGCTTTGACCACTTCGAGACTTGCAAAATCCTTCTGCCCAATTTCCCCCCAACAAACCGGGGTTCTGCATTTTCTCCCATATAACATTTCAAATGGCGGCATGCCAATAGTCGTGTGATAGCTGTTGTTATATGAAAATTCTGCCAATGGTAGATGGCTGTCCCAACTCCCACCGAAGTCAATGATACAGGCCCGGAGCATGTCCTCCAAGGTCTGAATGGTCCTTTCAGATTGGCCATCGGTTTGAGGGTGGTAAGCAGTGCTGATGTTCAGTCTAGTGCCCATTGCTTCGTTGAATTTCTTCCAAAACCTTGACGTGAATCTAGTATCCCTGTCAGACACAATCGACAGCGGCATACCATGTCTGCTCACAATCTCCTTGATAAATACTTCTGCTAGTCTTTCTGACGAGGAAGACTCACGTATGGGCAGGAAGTGAGCACTTTTCGTCAAACGGTCGACGATCACCCAAATGGTATCATTGCCTTTAGCTGTTCGCGGTAGCTTGGTAATGAAGTCCATTGCGATCTCTTCCCACTTCCATTCTGGTATAGGTAAAGGTTGCATTTTACCGCATGGTTTCTGCTGCTCGGCTTTAACTAGTGAACACGTTAAGCACTTGCTCACGTATTCAGTCACATCATTCTTCATGCCAGGCCACCAGTACTCTTTCTTCAAGTCTTGATACATTTTGTTTGTCCCGGGGTGGATAGAATAACGAGACTTATGGGCCTCATCGAGTATTTTGGCTCTAAGCTCGCCAATCTTAGGTATCCACATCCGGCCAAACCTAGTTCGTACACCGTATTTATTTGCACTTAAGTTCCCTAGTTGTCCTACTATTCTTTCCCGTTTCACATTTCTTTCTAACAGTGCTTCATCTTGTGCCTTTGTTACTTCGCCCATCAAATCTGGTGTTATAATCAGCTGACACGCTTTGATCCGGATAGGTGCCGATTCTTCCTTTCTACTTAAAGCGTCAGCCACAACATTTGCCTTGCCTGGATGGTATAATATTTCACAGTCATAGTCTTTCAGTAGCTCTAACCACCTCCTTTGCCTCATGTTTAATTCTTTTTGCTCGAAAAAGTACTTCAAGCTTTTATGATCGAAGTAGATGGTGCATTTAACTCCATACAAATAGTGCCTCCATATTTTCAATGCGAAAACTACTGCTGCTAACTCGAGATCGTGCGTTGGGTAGTTAACCTCGTGAATCTTTAGTTGTCGTGAGGCATAAGCAATTACCTTTCCTCGTTGCATAAGTACGCAACCTAAACCCTGCCCCGAAGCGTCAGAGTAGACTACCAAGTCTTCATTTCCCTCAGGTAGAGTCAAGACTGGAGCTTGGGTTAATCGTGTCTTAAGTTCCTCAAACGCGTTATTTTGGGTTTGACTCCATTCATATTTCACTTCTTTCCGTGTCAGTTTAGTTAGTGGCGAGGCTATCCTTGAGAAATCTTGAATGAACCTTCGATAGTAGCCTGCCAATCCAAGAAAACTTCGTATCTCTGTTGGTGTCTTTGGGATGTTCCATTCCTTTACTGTTTCTATCTTTGCAGGATCTACCATGATGCCGTTTGGGTTTATCACATGACCTAGGAATTGGACTTCCCTAAGCCAGAACGCGCATTTGGAGAATTTCGCGTACAACTTCTCCTGCTTTAACACTTCCAGAACTTCTCTTAGGTGACAGTGGTGATCACCCTCGTTTTTCGAATATATCAGTATGTCGTCTATGAAAACTATCACTGATCGATCCAACATTGGTCGACATACTCTATTCATCAAATCCATGAACGCTGCTGGAGCGTTAGTCAATCCGAAGGACATCACGAGGAATTCATAATGTCCATAACGCGTGCGAAACGAGGTCTTTGGTACGTCTTCTTCTCTTACTTTCAACTGATGGTAACCCGACCTAAGATCGATCTTTGAGAACCAACTCGCACCTTGCAGTTGATCAAAAAGATCGTCTATTCTAGGTAACGGGTATTTGTTCTTTACTGTTCTCTTGTTCAATTCGCGGTAATCAATGCACATGCGCATGCTGCCGTCCTTTTTCTTTACAAATAATACCGGAGCGCCCCATGGTGAGATGCTCGGTCTAACAAATCCTTTTTCTGTTAGTTCCTCTAGTTGAGACATCAATTCTTTCATTTCTGACGGAGCCAATCGGTAGGGGGCTTTGGCAACGGGCTCAGCTCCTGGCAGTAAATCAATCTGAAATTCTATTTCCCGATCGGGTGGCAACCCAGGTAGATCCTCAGGGAACACTTCCGGAAAGTTGCACACCACGGGTACATTCTTGAGTTCTTTCGTTTTCATTCTATCGTCAATAACATACGCCAGATAAGCTTCGCAACCGCACCTCATATAACTTTCGGCCTTAATCATCGAGATGACGTTCGGCATCGTGCAATTCCAATCCCCATAAACCGTAATTGGACTGCCGCTAGGAGCTTTGAGGTGTATTCTCTTACGTTTACATATGATTTGAGCTTCGTTGGCAGCTAACCAATCCATACCCAATACTATATCGAATCCTCCTAAGGTGAGAAGGAATAATCTAGAAGGAAACCTATGTCCCTCTATTTCTATGATGCAATCCTCCGTGACTTGGAATACTGCCGAATTTTTACCAACGGCAGTTTGTACGCTAAAGGCCTTTACTATGGCGTTGATAGTGCAATCTAGTTTACGACTAAATGCATTTGATATAAAGCTTTTACTAGCACCAGATTCAAATAAAATCGCAGCACGTTCATCATTAACTAGAAACGTACCTGACACGACATCAGGGTTTCCCCTTGCTTCTTCCTCAGTTAAGGCACAGGCCCGAGTCCTTGCCTTTTGTTGTTCCTGTTCCTTCTCCTTTCCCGAACCAAATTGGCCGGCCTTCCTGCAATTCTTTGTCAGATGTCCAAACAATCCACATACTTGACATTTGACATCCTTCAAACAATCTCGAGAGTAGTGCCCCGGCCTTCCGCACTTATAACACACGGTGGTGCCGATTCGACACTCGCCAAGATGTTGTTTTCCACATCTCTTGCACGTTTCATATCCGACCAACCTCGGTTTCTTAATTTCAATTGTTTCATTCCCTTTTCCGGTGCCTCTAGACGAGTTCTCCCACTTCCTCTTTTGTGTCACAGGTGCCGGGTCCTCGTTGGCATAATCGTCGTAAACGATTCCAGACAGGTTGACTACCGACTCGAAGGTCGAGGGTAGGTTGGCTTTTACGTGGACACGGACCCTTTGTGGTAGACCCTTGACATAGTATTTGATCATACGTTCTTCGGTTTCCACCAAGTGTGGTACCAGTTGGGCCAGCTCGTTGAACCTTGAAGTATATTGGCGATGAGTCTTGTCGCCAGCTTTGAAGTTTAGGAACTCGTTCTCCACACGATCAATCTCATTCTGTGGGCAGAACTTTTGGATTACGAGCTTTTTCAAGTCTTCCCATGTCATTCGGGCAAGAGCATGTGGCGACTTTGTTCTTTGAATATTTCTCCACCAACCTAGTGCTTCATTGGTGAAAGAATGAGCAACATATTTAACCGCCTGGTCTGGTCGGCACTCGCTGATGTTGATTACAGCGTTCATTCTCTCAATCCATTCCAAAGTAGCCACCGAATCCTTGCTACCATGGGTCTCCATCTTTGAAACCTTTATAAGTGCACCCTTTAGTGCTTGGCCCCACTTTTATCTCATCCCCGTCGCTGTCATATACTGTCTCTTCGTGGTTTCCTTCATCCCCCTCTCTACTTTTCTTTATTGCCTCGGATAGTAGATCAGGCAATACCTTCTGCAAAGTGAGCACAACTTCACGGGCAATAGCATCCCTGACTTCAGGTTCCAACTGTATAGGCCCTGGACTGTTGTCCCTAATTGGGGTCACTTCTGTTTCGCGCACACTTTCGGTGTGCTCTGCGTGCACACTCTCTTCTTCTTCAAATCTTGGGTTCAACGGAGGTCTACCTCGTCGGCCAGTGCGACCGCCTCGAGGTCCTGTCCTTCCTCCACCGTCCATAGTTCTTAATTTCCTGGATTGTTAAAAAGGGAATACATCAATGTCCTCTCTTCAGATCATAGTTTGGAACAGTACGAGCAAGGTAAATTCTTAATTACAGTGACCGGTTTGTGATTACTAATTTACATTGCTTTTCGGGTTCGAAACTCTTCAAATCAGTCGTGGCATTAACATCTATTTGTTCTAAGTTAAGGTATCTATTCCTATGCAAGAGCATTAACTTTACGACTTACTTACCGTGCTAGCGTTGGCGTTGGTTACCCATACTGACATCCGTGCGTTGGTCCCATAATCAGTTTGAGTCTAGACATTTAGGGATGCCTAAATCTCTCAAACTATCGCTCTGATACCAACTTGGAAGGCCCCTAAACCGGGCGACCTCACTTGTTGGATTTACTCATAAACATAGTCATAAATACTGAACTTAAATTAAAACATTCGTCATTCAATTACATAATCAAAACAGCGGAAGTCTTTACAAATAAAAACATAACATATTCTTAACAACAAAAGTGGGATGTCAGTCTTGTGTCGGGTAACCATCACGCCTTCGCACGACCCTTTCCTTTGTTACCTGAAATGTATACTAAAAGTCAGCTAACGCTGGTGAGTTCTAGATTAAAGACATTCACACATAACATTTATCTTATCATAAATATAATAAATGAATGTGTATTCGTACTTTTATATATTCTTTACTTTATTGTTCTCACATAACATTCATTGAGGGTACATACATACTTTCATTGAGAGAACACATATTGGCCATAATCTTAAGGGAGATCAACCCATCATACTTGTCGCGAATGTCACAAAGACATCGCTGTCAGAACTACCGTCGTAGCTCATTTCATTACCGTCCGGCTCTAGAAAACCGTCTGTCATATCGTTAATTTCGTCCGGCAACCTTTGTCCGTCCGCTCTTTACCGTCCTACCGTCGTAGTCCGTCATTTTTATCCGTCTGCCCTAGGGCATCCGTTTCCCACGTGACCATTATGTATGCAACCGTTCTACATTAGTTAAGGCTTGCTTCGACCGTCCATTTATACCTTTTCATACGTCCTAGCTTGCGAAGGAACGTTTTTGTCCCGGTTGCAAAATAATCACGTGATCGTCCGTCTACCGAAGTAGCCGTTGTCATAGAAGGGTTCATAACGTTTACATTCATTCATAACATGCAATATATATAATATAAAGCAAGATTTCATTCATTTACGTTATGTCCTTCTTTCGTTCATTCTTTGTATCATACGATTCATTCTTTATTCATAATTCATTTTCACATATATAAGTAATTATATATATATATATACGTATGATCACATTGACACTTATAACATTTATTCATTTAGTGTATACACTTCAGCCCCAAAACATTTATAAATCATTTGCACATAACATAGAAGGGGGCACATAGAACTCACCTGATGAGCTACTCTAGGTTGTCCTAAACAAAGGCCCAACAGCGTCACTTCCGATCTGGATTAGGTAGTTAAATACACATTAGACCCAACCCTGACTCTAATCGTTTGATCATTCTAAACTTACTGACTTTACTTAACCAACCTGTGGCCTGCTGTCTGCTGCCTGCGCACTTAGTAAGTGCGCAGGGACTTGCTCATGCGCACTTGGTAAGTGCGCAGGAGTCTTCCTCCTGCGTACTTGGTAAGTACGAAGGGACTACTGCCTGCGCACTTAGTAGTACGCAGGGATTCCTTCCTGCGCACTTGGTAAGTACGCAGTACCTGGTTCTTGGACCAAAATTTCGGAATTCTTGCATGTTAATCCGATCATGCTAATCTTACAATTTTCTTTGATCAAAACGTGCGGTTTTCATTCTAGATTCTATTTCTAAGCTTATTATCAAGTTTCATCCGTAAAAACATCACCTATTTAGCTAAAACTCGAGAAACCCCAAAAATGAACAAGAACTCATATTATGATCGAATCATTACCTGGATTGGAATTCTGATCCGGAGGTTTTGCTCACGATCTCAGTAGTAACGTGCTCCTTAAATCTCGTGATGATCCGTCGACTTTCTCTCTCTAGACCCGGGCTCCCTTTCTCTCTCTAAGATGGTGCAAGTGAGGGTGAAATGAGTTAGTGGGCTGCCTTGCCCCTTTTATACCTGGGCTTCCCTCGGCCCGTTGGAGCCGAGCCCAAGCCCATCCGTTCTTATTTCGCTTTAGGACGTTTAAATCTCCATCGTATTTTATTTACTTATTTTACTATTTTCGGAATGTTACATCATATGTGTCGATTATATTAGGCTGATAGTCATTTGTTATTTTAGATAGTTATTCAAATAAGTCCTAGTTTATTACATTAGAACTTTATCTGTTATCTTTTAGTTTGTTTGGTTGTAATGCTATATAAGCATGGTTTGGGTCTTTAATGAAATCAATGAGTTCTGGTAGTCGTTTCTGCATTATCACATTATTTAAAACCAACAATTAAGGGAGAACAAGCCCTTGCACTGATTCAACAAGCAGTGCACGATGTGTTTTCGAGTAGTTGCATCCACATCAAAACAAGTATGGATCCTCCTTCAAACGAAGTACAAGGAGATTCCAAAGTTATGATGGTAAAGCTAGGCGTGAATTAAAATAAAAGTAACTCTGACTTTATATCAAGAGTGATGAAGATAGTGAACCAACAACATTCATATGGATAGGAGACCACTGATCAAGTTGTGGTGGAGAAAGGTCCTTCAGAGTCTACCAATCCATTGGGATCATATTACCACTACAATAGAAGAACCCGAGGATCTCACCTACCTCTCATTTGATGAGTTTTCTACACACTCATGAGGCACGGGTCAATAGAGGGAAGGACGTTGTTGAAGAAGAATCCAGAGAAGACGAGTATGTTGCTTATGCTTTGTCTCGATGGAGGGGACGGACCCCTTTATGTGGAAAAAATCATGGATGAGGAAGATCTGAGGCACAATAGATTTGGGCATATTAAAGTTGATTGTTGGTATGAACCTCATGCCCAAGCTACCGTGAGAGATGTAGCTGACGATCAGGAAATAAATCAGTATGGTTTATTGACAGTCGTTGTTCTAATCACATGAAAGGGCAGAAGAGCATGTTATAATGGGGAATGGCAAGTCTAATCAGGTTGAAGGAAAAGGTTCAATCAAGATTGAGATGTCGAATGAAAAATATGAGACACTTCAAGAAGTACAGTTTGCCCCTGCTATTGGTTTTAATTTACTAAGTTTTGGGTAGCTAATAGTGTTGGGTTACTCTATTTTGCTTGATAACTCGAGTGTGTTATAAAGTACAAAAAGGACTACGAAAGACTTGACAAGAGGTATAGCAGCCATGCAACAAACATAGTCTATCTTATGGCACCTACAGTTTGTACACCTACATGAGAAAGGATTCCAACAGCTTGGTGAGAAATCCATGGTGATAGGTATACCAAAAACGAAATCATTTAACCTGTGTGAAGGGTGTATTTTTGGGAAACCGGCTAGGAGACCTTTTCCTATTCATGTATGGTGTATGGAGAACATCAAAACCATTGTAGCTTGTACATCTCGTAGGTCCTATACAAACTAGGTCTCTCGGAGGAAATACACATTTTTATGCTGATAGAAGACTATAGTTGGATAAGTTAGGTCTTTTTCATGACCAAGAAATCTAAAGTTTTCAAAAATTTCAAGGTATTTAAAGCCAAAGCAGAAAGAGTGAGGTCAGAATATTATCATTCTTCGCACTAATCGGGGATGAGAGTTTTATTTCGAGGAATTCGAGACCTTTTTTCAAGAACATGACATCACTCATGAACTAACCACTCCATACACACCTGAACAAAATGGTGCAGCGAAGCGCAAAATGGAACCATAGTAGAAATGGCGAGAAGTATTCTTAAAGGAAAAGAATTAGGTGATAAATACTAGGGAGAAGCGGTAGCTACAACATTCTATATTTTGAGCCTCTCTCCTACTTAAGCCAAAGGTGAGAAAATAACCTTCAAGTTATGGCATGGTTGAAAATTTTTGGTAATTAAGTCACTTAAAAGTATTAGGATGTGTGGGTTAAAGCCCCTCCACAACCTTAACTCCAAAGCCTACCATTTATAATCCCGTTACAAAGTCAATCATAACTACCCGTGATGTTATATTTAACGAGCATGCAAAGTGGGAATAAGAGGAGAACGAAAGAATGCAAGTAGGGAGCGCAACTTATGAACGAGATGACAAAAACAGTTATGGTCTTGAATGAGACAGAAGTAGAATACCTCCCTCGACTCTTAGCACACCCCTCTCGGCCACATGTTCAAATATCTTTACAAACATGACAACCCATGCAAACAGACCCACTTTCGGATCAAACCTTGAAACTAAAGCGACAGTTCAAGCGATAGAAGTGAAAGCCTTGACCTTTTAGGTGATCCAAGAAGCAAAACTTCTAAATATAGGAGTCTAAATGACATCTATGATTCGTAACCCACACCTTATACCAAGGCTAACAAAACGGAGGAGAGGAGAGCAATAATGGTGTATGAACTTCAGGTATTGGAAAGACATAACACCTGGACCCTCGCTAATCTACCAAAGGGAAAGATAACAATTAGCTTGAAGTGGGGTTTCAAGAGTAAACAACACCCCAATGGTGAAGTTCACAAGTATAAAGCATGCCCTGTGTAAAAAAGGATATGCTCAAGAATAAGAAGTTGATTGATTTTGAAGACACGTTTTCACCAGTGGCAAGATTTAAAACAACACACATGGTGTTATCACTGGCAGCTCAACAAGGATGTCAAGTCTTTTAGTTTGATGTTAACTAAGCATTCTTGAATGGTAACTTATAGGTGGAAGTGTATGTAATACAACCTCTAGGGTTCAAAGTTGCGGGTCAATCATCTAAGGTATATAAACTTCATAAAGCACTATATGGGTTGAAGCAAACACCTCGTGCTTGGTACAGTTGCATCGACACTGACTTCCAAAATCATGGCTATATGAGAAGTAAGCGAGCCTACACTTTACATTACAAGATTTCCAACTACGAATAGTATTATTGTTTGCTTATACGTTGATGACATAATATATGTAAGTTCTTTAGGAGTTCAGAAAGAATATGATCCAGGAATTTGAGATGACGGATATCGATGTGCTACACTATTTCCTTGGATTAGAAGTGATGCAAAAGGATGATGGTATCTTTTTATCTCAACATATATACACTTAATATGTTCTCGATTTGGCATGACATGATGCAAAGGATAGTAACACCTATGAATGCAAATGATAAATTACAAAAAGATGCTAGAGAGGCAATTACAGATGATTCTAAGTTCAGGAGTCTTGTTGATAAGTTGCTTTATCTTACCCGTACGTGCCCTGACATTACCTACATTGTAAGTCTAATTTCCAGGTTCATGCAAAATCCATCAACAAGTCACTTTGGGGTAGCTAACTGAGTATTGAGATAAGTGTCTAAGACTGCTAATTTTGGTCTATGGTATTCAATAAATAATGAGCTGAAGCTTGAGCGATTTAGATATAGCAACTAGGGAAGTACCTATATATAGCGACAGGAAAAGCATCTCAGGTCATGCATTCTAATTAGGAAATGATGTATCTTGGAATGCAAAGAAATAGTTGGTAGTAGCTTTATCTACTACTAAAGTAGAGTATATCGCAGCAATAGCTGCTACTTGTCAAGTTGTATGGATCATAAAACTTTTGCACTAACTAGGTCATGAGCAAGTGGAAGCTACAAAGATATATTGTGATAATATATCAACATTTTTTCTAAGTAAGAATCTAGCTTTCCATGTGTTGGTAATCAAAGTGCGAATTTGGATGAACAACACACAAATATGATAATCTTGCTTGTGATTTTCTGGAAATTCTTTGTATATTCATCACATCTGATTACATATACGTATGGTGTGTATATAACCCTAATTTTATGAACCGATGCATCGTTAGAACAACTCAATAGTTTCTAACTTAAAAATACACACTTTGGACCCTTGACTTTACATATATACATATTAGACTCTAAACATACTTTCTAGTATTTACAACTTTGACCCAAACTATCATTTGGTTTAATACTTTCAATACTTCCCCTTAAACTAAATATAGTTTGAAGAGGGTCTTCTTGCTTGACTTGCGCTTACAACAGTGTTGATTCATCATCATAGATGAGATTAGATTCTTGTTTCTTTTTGTTTCTCCTTGCCCTTCCATTTGGTGCATTCAAATGCGAAGTGACTGAATCTACCATATTCATATCATATGAGTTCTTCCTTGATTTTGTTTCCTCGACCGGTACCTCTTTCTCGTCCTCTTTCTTCTTTGTTAAAGTTTCTTCCTCATCCTCTATCACGACCTTGACAGCTTAAACTTGCCATTAGAAGTTGGGTTTTATAGTTTGCCTCCGGTTCATCTTGACTTTTAATACGTTCTTCAAAGGCTGTTATTCTTCCAACAGCTTCTTCAAATGACATTATGTCAAGTTCTGAATATTGCTCAATAGTTGCCATGATCAGTAGAAATTTCTTTGGAAACGAGTTAAGCAATTTCCTTACAGTACCTTATCTTTCAAAGTACTACCAAGAATTTTGAACTTAGCTTTTATACTACTTAACTTTCCTGCAAAGTCACTTGCTACTTCGTTTGTATTCATTCTCAAAGCCTCTAGTTCACTCCTCAAGGTTTGTAAACGTGCTTTCCAGACTAGATTGGCTCCAAAATATTTGATTTTGATTGTCCCAAATTTCCTTTGCAGTCAAGTACGGTGCAACTTGCATTAATACATCTTGAGTGTTTGGAAGATCATTGCCTTGGTTGTGTTTGCTTTCTTCTCATCTACTGCTTCCTTTGCATCAACCACTTCCCAAAGACCATAGGCCTTCAAGATTGTTTCCATCAATAATGTCCAAGTAGTATAATTTGTTTCATCCAGCTTGGGACATTGAAGTGAAACATTTCCTTGCTCACGAACTGTTGTACTGCTTGATACGTTATCATGCTTGTTGTCTTCTTTGCTTGTTGTGCTTGCTTGCTTCCTAAAACTTGCTCACACTATCTTCTTGAAATGTGCCAACTTTCTTGCTAATCAGGACCAAAATGGTTAGTTCAACTAGGTAATGATTTTAACTTTGGAGAGAGGCAACATGTACATTAAAACAAAGTGTTACTCAAATTTGAGAAGAATGAGATGGCTTTTGTTCGCAGATGGGAGAGCTCAAGAAACTGGTTGAAAAGGGTAAAATCAAATATATAGGTCTATCTGAGGCCACACCTTCCACCATCAGAAGAGCCCATGCTATTCATCCAATTACAGCTGTACAGTTAGAGTGGTCTTTGTGGGTCAGAGTCCATGAGGATGAAGTAATTCCGACTTGCAGAGAATTAGGTATTGGAATTGTTCCATACGGTCCTCTCGGAAGTGGTTTTTTCGCTTCGGGTCCAAAGTTGGTTGAGGGCTTGCCTGATGAAGATGTTAGGAAGGTTTGTGTTATTCCAGATTTTTGTAAGAATGAATTGAATGCTACTTTGTGATGGATTGTTATTCATGTTTTGATTCCGAATATTTTTCATGTATCTCTTTAGAACATTCCAAGATTACAAGGGGAGAACCTTGAACACAACCTGATCTTCTTTGAGAAGATTCATGAAATTGCACAGAGGAAAAGGTGCACCACATCTCAGTTGGCACTAGCATGGGTCCTGCACCAAGGGGATGACTTGAGTCCCATCCCAGGCACCTCAAAGATGGAGAACTTTAACCAAAACATTGGAGTTTTGTCGGTCAAACTATCACCACAGGACATCGCTGAGCTTGAATCTATAGCTTCAGCTGAAGCTATTAAGGGTAGTAGGTTACCTCCAACACTCTTGGCTCTTTCAAACGTTGAGACTGTGCCTTTGTCATCGTGGAATTAATTCACTCTTTTGCAAAGATAGTTGTTGGCAAATTCCATTTTATTTTTCCGGTATATCTTGTGTGTTTCTAGTTATTAATTCTTATTGAAACATGTTTATGAGTTGAAATCTTGCTTCTTATTTGTGAATGTGTTCTCCATTCGGACTTGAAGAACTAAAATTTCTCTTTATATGAAACACTTTTTTAACATAGAGTTATTTCATGTTATATTGTTTTCTTTGTGGCTTCTGAAGCTAGCCAATTTCAATGGAAGCGAGAACTACACACTACAAGAAAACTTACCTTTAGCGACGACACTTTTAGCGACGAAATTGTGTCGTCTCTATAAATGAACCTATTGCGACGAAATTTTGTCGCTACAGGGTTTTTCAAATTTTTTGATTTTCAGAATCTATAGAGACTAAAAGTAGTCGCTACAGGTCTTGGCGGGATGGAGGGAAATCTTGGCGATTTGCGAAAATGTTATAGAGACGACATTTCGTCTCTATAGATGAAAATATTTTATTTTTTAATTTTTATAAAGCATATTGTTTATAAATGGAAAAAGAAAAAGATTTTTTTTTGTAAAGCTACCCACAGAGATTAAAATCTGTTGCTATAGAGAGTTTTTTAAAACATTTTTAATTAATTAAAAACAACCGGCCCCAAACCTTGATGAGTCGTTCTCTGGCTCTCTGCACATGTACCCCAAACCCTAAACGAAATTTCGCTTCTCCGTCTCCACCAGCGTCCTCCGTTCTCCGCTCCTAGCTTCGCATTTCCGTCCGTCTCTGCCACGGTCCTCCATTCTCCGATATCAGGTGCGTGAAGCTTTCGTCTCCACACCCGTCTTCCAATTCAGGCCCGTCTCCACAACCCTATTCAAAATCCGACTTCTATTTCATGTTTGTCTCCACATTTCAGGTCCAAAACCAGGTGCAATTTCGTAAGATCAACCCATGGCTTGGTACTAATCGGTTCAGATCCTTGAAGAAGACGATTGGTACTAATCGGGTCAGATAATTGAACACACTCGTGTTTAGTCTTCCTTCCAGACGGTAATCACATCTCCATTTGTTAGTTTTTGCTTTTGAGAATTTTAATTTTCGAGTATTTGTTAATCTCTTTCAATTTTTAACAAGTTTTGTGTAATGGAACAGTTTTGTTGAACTAAGTTGACAGTTAGGTTATAAATGGTCTTTAGCTCAACTGTATGTGTTTATATGTTGCAAGTTCCAAGTCTATATAAGAAAAACAATATATAAATTCGTTGGCCTGCATTAGAAGAGAAATTTTTAGTTAAAAAGAAAATGATGAGATCACTGGCAGGAAGTAGTAGATGGGTATAGCAAGCACACAGCTCAGATTATCATAAAAATGCACCATCGAGACACATTTACACAAACTCAACTCAAAAATGGATGAATTATGTACCAGTTATCTCCCTATCCATTTTCATTCTTTTTGCACTTTGTGCTTCTTGCAGGCTATTTACTACCGCTTGACTATTTACTTTGTGAAACATTACTGCAGCAACCAAAAAAGTTTCAAAGGGCTAGTAGTTTTGGTAAGTTTTGATTTGATGGTTTGTTTTTGTAGTGATTTGGGAGCAAATAATTGTCTCTGTCTTTAACTGTTTTCTTATTTAATTCTAATTCAAATGACTTTGTATTCTTTATTTAAATATATTGATGATTGGATTGTTTGTTTGTTTATAGTTTGTTCAGGCTTCAAAGGAAGGTGACGATTGACTTTTGATGCTCAAAAGTCTTCATCTTTGATCAAGGGTTTGTTGATTTGATTTGTCTACATAGATTAACTTTGTCCCCAAGGTACAATCGCCAATTTTCAAGATTACTGTTATTTAATGAATGATATGAGGATGGGGAATATTTGTTATGGGTGTAAACGAGCCAAGCCGACT
This sequence comes from Smallanthus sonchifolius, assembly GCA_023525975.1. Taxonomy (NCBI): domain Eukaryota; kingdom Viridiplantae; phylum Streptophyta; class Magnoliopsida; order Asterales; family Asteraceae; genus Smallanthus; species Smallanthus sonchifolius. The sequence continues at coordinate 67,039,940 of CM042028.1, read as the reverse complement.
CGTGAGCTACTCGAGATCGGCTTGTTTAATAAACGAGCCCGGGCCCGAGCCTCACTTATCGAGCTTGAGCCCGCTCGCGAGCCTAAACAAGCCTATTTTTTATATAGTTTTTTAATTAATATATTAAATATATATTTATAATAAAAATAACTAAATAATATATATTATGTTATATATAAAATTATAATATATATATAAATAATTATAAATATATATATATAATAAATAAAGTAATAAATAATAAACGACCCGAACTCAAGCTTGAAAAACTACTCACGGGCCGAGTTTGAGCTTTAGGATTAGGGCTCGAATCGATTAACTAATAAATTCATTCGTATCATTTATTGTATGTATATGTGCATGTTTGTGTATAATTTATATATATATATATATATATATTTGATAGATTAAATAAAAAATATATAAATAAAATGCGCGTTTGAGCTCGCGAGAGTTATGACAATTGAGCATGCTTTTGAGATCGGATTGCCAATCTAATTCTTAATAATACGACAGTTATGACAATTGATAAGAGTTGGATTACATTACGAAATCGGAGATGTCCAGAATTCTTAAACGGTCTTCGCAGCTTTATGGAGATTGCCAAGAACCATGTCAACAGTGAAGGCAAAGCGCATTGCCCATGTAAACGTTGTGCCAATTCGAATTAGTTACTCCAGGAATTGCCTATGATTTATGCCCACATACATGACCATGGGTTTCTACAATCATATACAACATGGGTTTATCATGGCGAGAAATATCCTAATGCTTCGGAGATAGAATCCATTTGGGATCTAGACACACACACTCCAGCAACAAATAATGAGATGTTTGATGTGCTTGATGATGTTATGGCAGAACAAAATACAAATGAAGAAAATATAGACAAAGATAAAGAAAATATGTTAGACCCGGAATTTGATGCATTGTTTAAGGAGCTCAACACTGAGTTATACCCTGGTTGTAGTTGGATGTCTTTTTTAAACTACTTAGCAAAATTGATGCATATTAAAGTCATCAACAAATGGACAAATACTTCGTTTGACCAACTTTTAGACTTTCTAAGAGTTGCACTGCCGAAAGAAAATCAGATTCCAGCCTCGCACTATGAAGCTAAAAAGAAGCTGAGAAAGATAGGGTTAGGATATCAATCTATTCATGCATGCATTAATGACTGTGCACTGTTTTGGAAGGAGAATGCCTTGATGCAAAACTGTCCGGTTTGTAACGAGAGCAGATGGGTTGACAAAAACACAAAGGGGAAGAAAGTACCACAAAAAGTGTTGCGCTACTTTTCTTTAACTTCTCGGCTTAGACGGAAGTATAGTTCCAGACTCACGGCAAACGATATGATCTGGCATGATACTGGATGCTCAACGGATGGTATGATGCGTCATCCGGTTGACAGGAAGGCATGGCAAGAATTTGACAAAAGATATCCTAATTTTGCCAAAGAACTCAGGAACGTCCACTTGGGTTTGGCTGCTGATGGCTTTAATCTGTTCGGTAACATGAGCCAGAGTTACAGTATGTGGCCGGTGGTGTTGATAACGTATAATACACCACCATGGTTATGAATGAAAGAGTCTTCTTTTATGTTAACTTTGCTAATTCCCGGCCCTAAATCATCTGGAAATGACATTGATGTTTTCCTAAGGCCTTTAGTGGATGAGTTGAAATTGTTGTGGGCCGATAGAGTTCAAGTGAGAGATGCATCAACCGAAACTGTATTCAGGATACGCGCGGCACTATTATGGACTATCAACGATTATCCTGCTCGTAGCAGCTTGTCTGGATGGAGTGGCCAAGTTTATAAAGCATGCCCTACTTGTAACGCAGACACACCTTCGTGCCCTATAACAAATAAGATAGCTTATGTTGGTCACATGCGATTCTTGGCTAGGAATCATAAATGGAGGGAAGATGTGTTGTTTAATGGCACAAAAGAGACTAGAGCTCCTCCTAAACCATTGAGTAATGCAAAAATATTAAAACAACTACAAAGTCTTCCCGATCGTATTTCAGGGAAACATCCAAGCTATGGAGGTGTGAAAAGAAAGCGTGTTGCGTCAGAGTTGAATTGGACCAAACGAAGTATCTTTTTCAAGCTGGATTATTGGTATTCTCTCCTTTTAAAATACAATCTTGATGTTATGCACTTGGAGAAAAATGTGTGAAAGCTTGTTGAGTACTTTGCTGATGAATGAAAAATCAAAAGACACACCCAAAGCAAGACAAGACTTGGAAAAAATGGGTATTCGGCAAAATCTATGGCTAAAAAGGAATAACAACAAGGTCTACCAACCACATGCTACTTACTGTTTCACACTTAATGATCGAGAACGTTTTTGTAAGTTCATTAGAGGAGTGAGACTACCTGATGGTTTTGGATCAAACTTTAAAAATAAGGTTCTTTCTAATAATTCAAATATAATCGGGTTAAAGTCACATGATTGTCACATGATTATCACATCCTAATGCAACGATTGCTACCAATAGGGGTCCAAGCATGCCTGCCCGCGAATGTTTCAGCAGCAATTATTGACCTTTGCACGCTCTTTCAAAAAATTTGTGCACGATCATTAGATGTGAAAGACATGGATAAAGAAAATAAGGAAGTGGTCAAGATATTATGCAAATTGGAATTGATATATCCTCCAGCATTTTTTGACATAATGGTTCATCTAGTTCTTCATTTACCTGAAGAAGCTATTCTTGGTGGGTCTGTGTATATGAGATGGATGTATCCTTTTGAAAGATATATGAAGAAGCTGAAAGCGTATGTTAGAAATAAAGCCGGGCCTGAAGGCTCAATAGCAAAGGGTTATGTTGCAGATGAAGCATTAACATTCTGCTCTATGTGTCTTAAGGGTATGCAAACCAAATTCAACCGTCCCGGTAGAAATGAAGATGTTGGCATTCCTAAAAGACAGTTCAATGTATTTTCATCACAATGTCGACCAATTTCAAAGAACAGAATCATATCACTTTCTGAAGAGGCCAGAAAATCCATGGAATGGTTTGTACTGAACAACAACGATGAGATTGAGGACTACAAATCGTAAGTTTTTTGGTTTTTATTTTATTTTCATTTTAGCTATTATGATAAACTAATTTGAACTTTTTATCCCTCATCCAGTGAATTTGAATATGAATTTCCTGGATGCGATGTAAAAACAAAATTTTCCTCATGGTTTAGATATAAAGAAATTACATCTTCATCATCTAGCGAATTAAGTGCATTGGCACATGGGCCGTTGAACGCATATTCTTACACTGCTTGCATAGTTAACGGTGTTAGATTTGTGGTACATAGTCGTGATGTCCGACGTACTACTCAGAACAGTGGTGTTGCTTCAATAGGGGAAGATGGTACTCCATATTATGGTCAACTAGAGGAAATCATAGAGTTGAACTATATAGATGGTTACTCAGTTGTACTATTTGGTTGTAAATGGTTCAAAACGTCGGGTAACGGACGATTAATTAAGAAAGGCAATATTGTTGTTATCGACATCAGCCGTGAAATGTATCCTGCTAGTCAATGGTACGATTATCAACACTTCATTTTAGCCACAAAATGTCACATCCCGTCCGACGACGGATTATACGCCGGGCTGACGCGGTTGGTCAAAAGCACATGATCATTTATTTACTAAGTTTCAATATTTATTCCATCGTATTAAATTTTCATTACAAGGAAATAAGATATACATTGTACATAACATAATCAAACTTTGGATTAAATTTAACTAGATCCATGGTCCTATATGATCAAACTTGTTCTCAAACGGGTGCACCTGAAACATGTAAGTAAATGTCAACTACAAGTAGTTGGTGAGTAACATATGTTTTAACACCAAACAAAGTTGAGTAAGGCTTACAATTCAATATGTTCAAAGCAAGTCTAAAGCATAAATGTGAAAACATACAAGGTTCCAAGCGTACAATCAAGCCGTGTAAATGGAAAGCTAGTTACGCAATCCCACTGATTGCCATTTTGAAAAAGTAGTAAGATGTATACATAAAAACCTGCCAAGGTTCTGTGTTATGTATGAATCGGATTCCCCTATAAATGATCATGTTAGGTACTACCTTAGGCTTGGGTAGCAGGTTCATGATTGCACTGACATGAACACATGTAATGGTCACCAAAAAGTTTAAGACATAAAGCATCAAGACCATAGCATAAGAACAAAGATATTAAATTGTGTAAGTAAAGTATTTGTAGACATATTTCACCCCAAAAGTAAAAATAGAAAAAAGGGGCTATGTAAACTCACCTGAAATAAAGCTAATAAGTTGTGTGAATTGCAAAGACGAGATAGGCCTCGTGAGAATCCCTCACAATCGACTTACACAGTTAATTCGTATTATAGGCTCAAAGTACGACTAATTTAAGTAAAGAATTTATAAAGTTTCGAGGGGGTTTCTCTTTGGAGTTTGGGATCGGATATAGGGTTGGTAGGAGGATATTATTTATCATCAAAATTGAAATATTAACAAGGTAGTTTATTAGTTAATTGAAATCTCAAACTAGTTATGTAATACTTATAACCCTAGTATGATTGAATTTATTTAAGTGATTACAAAAATATAATAACGAAATAAATTGCGGATTAAAGACGGTTTAGATAATTATTCTATTTAAAATAATTATTTAAACTCTCTAAATAATCCATTCTATTTAAATGGTAAATGATTGATATGTTGTGTAACTAATAGTTTTAAAAAATATATATATAATAAATGATTTGTATAATTTAAAAATAATCATCTAAATTATTTTAAATTATCCTTTGCGAAGACAATTATCTAATATAATTATATAAATAAAAGAGGGTGTGTAAACCCTTACAAGGCGAGTGGTTTCATAAACGTAATCATTTCTATGCAACATAAAACTTATAAATTTGAGGCTCCTATATGAATAATTCGTTTGAGAGTTTGTTTTAAAAGGATTTAGTAATAACAAAATGAAAGGTTTTTCTTTGAAAACTTAACAATTAAATTATTAAAGTGATCTTTGGGTTTATAGATTTCATAAAATAATCCTTATAAAAGAAGTGGGCTAATAATACTATTTTTAAAAATAAAATGGGACTGCCAGGGATCGAACCCGGGTCTGCCCGGTGGGAGTTCGACACCTTAACCACTGGACCAGTGTGTCCTTAGTGTAATGAACCCGGTTTTAATAGTTGACAAGCAGTGTTTACAAAGGAGGCTGTTTCAGAATGCGCGCAGAAAGGGGAGAAGGGGAGTGGATTCGAACTCACGACCTTGGATGGGGAGGGCCAAGGATTAACCAGACGATCTGGGCACAATGCCTTGACAGAATACCGAATCGTTTAGTCTTATCAGTTATGATCAACCCACAATCGATCCCATATGAATGCATAAACCGTAGTTACCTTAATCAACCCAAAAGGCCACCGATTGATCTTAGAATCATATAGCTTTCATTCTCTAAGTAAAAACGAGTCTGATGATGTAAAGATTACCTACAATGGCCAAGCAACGAGTGAGATCGGATGGGAGTTGCTTGTTCGAGTTCTTCGGGAGAATTCGTGACTCAGAGGTGTTTGGGAGAGAAATTGTGCGTCAAGGGAGACTACAAGAGGCGTCGCGCAGGTATGTGGTTGGATTATAAGTCTCAATTTAAGTTGAAACGCATCAATCGCTTCGTATTTGCTTGGAATCGTTACGGGTATGATAAGGAGTTAATAACTCTTGATTTCTCTTGAATTGGATGGTTAGAAACACTTAAATTGGATCGAGTAACGCTTATGCATGATCATAAGCAGATAATGCACATGAGATCGTGGCAATTTCAACCGAATTCGCATGGGTTGACTTATCAAAGTCAAAATTGGTTGCTTTGGGGTTCAATTTCAAGAATAGGTTCAGTTGCAAGGTAAGCGGGGGTTCAAACAGTTCAGAGCCTCACATTGACTAATAAAGATCTCTTTTTTTTTTATTTGCTTTAGAACCATATTAATAATTTATAAAACTTATTCATTTCAAGATTATTTATATAAGCTTTATACAAGGATGAATTCTATTTTTTTTTTTATGAAATCATAATTTGTATAAATGATTTATTCAATGTTGTTATATATATATATATATATATATATATTTACATATCAATAATAATTACATATCTATGTTCATATAAAAAGATGTGAAATTTTATATAGACAAGAATATAATCAAATATGTATATATGTATACAAATGTGCTTACTTGTGTCATAGAGAAATAATATGGAACGCAATGTTTGAAGAATCGATTTGATATATTTTTAAAATAGTAATAAATGTGACATATGTCGTTTGAACAAGTATGGGATTTAAATTTTGTATCATTATGGTATAAAATAAAATATTTAATAAAAAAAATATGGCCGGAAAAAATCATGGATGTTACAGTATCCCCAGTTAAGGGAATTTCGTCCCGAAATTCAACTGTTTGAGGCTACTGTATTAGGAGAACGGTGTGAGTTTGGATTCTCAGCGAACTTTGATCGTTGGTTTGAGGAAAGTAATTGAGAACAAGGTTCAGGTCTGATACTCAAGATCAGATCAGGTCAGGTCAGGTCAGGTCATTACGTCAGACATGGATGATGGTAGTGGATTTGGTTTGAAGAGAATAAAGGAGAAAATTGCTCTAGAAAAATTTGGGATTTCAATGATGGGATGCATCACTTGAAATGAGAATGATGGAAATTTCAAGATCTAAACTTGTTTAGGATATAGCCTAAGATGTTCGAGTAATGTTGCTGGATAAGGATTTCACAACTATTGGTTAGGGTCGAAGTAATGGGAAACCTTAGGTGGTACGGACAACGTTACTTATGACAATATGACAAGAGCACTTATATATAGGATATACCAGAGGTATATCCACTATTCTCTTATCATATTCCATTAGTTTCGTTACTGTATATCACCATAGATTTTATGTTATCACACACGACAGAATTTACTATGCTTTCCATGCGCTGACTTTTATAATTACGTGTGCACCCGTAATTACTCAAATCGTCGTATGGTCAATATAGGTCATTCTATTGTGTGTGGGTACAGAGGGGGAAACACCCAAAAACATCTAGTTTATTATTGTTTTCATGTATAAGTTGTTAATAAGTGACTGTGCCTCTAGATGGTAAAGTCAGTCAGAAAATAAAGACGAATAATGGCACAACCCTATACAGGGGTGTCTTGTGTAAACGACATATCCCTCCAGATTACCCAAAAAGTTGATAGCTCTCTCATGTCTGAACAAGAATACGTCAAACCCCGAGTAACTCATGTCTATAGCTCTCTCGTGTTTGAACTAGAATACGTCAAACCCCGAGTAGCTCAAATTTTATAGCTATCAATTCTTCATGGATAAAGTGAATGATCATGCCTCATGTATATTGTGGATAATCAATTGTGGACAATGTAAACGGTCTAGTTTCGTATGTAATGTAGGCACTCAGGTTTCAAGTATAGCGTAAATAATCTAATATTGTGCATATTGTAAATAGCCAAGTATCATGCATCGTGTGAACAATCTAGTATCATGCATATTGCAAGTAATCAAGTTTCGTCTATAATGTAAATAACCAGGTATGTTGTATACATCCAAGTTTCATGTATAACGTGAGCAATCAAGTTGCATGTATAATGTAATCAATTTAGTCTCAGGTATATTGTGGATGTTCATATGTAAATAATTGAACCTCATGAGTAATGTAAACTATCGAATCTTGTCGGTGATCGAGTGCTGTGGACAAGCGTGTTTTATAATGTAGGTAGTTGGGTTTCAAGTTTTCAACTTTTGTTGATGGATAGTTAACGCCTATGCGAAATGACTTATCTTTTCGATGTGGCTAGTGAGTTCATACATTTTCGAAGGTGCAAGGTGACGAGAAAGTTTTACAAGTATTTAGAATAATACGCACGCGAATAACTGATTTGAGCTTTTTGTTTGTAATTGACAAGTAATTGAAATTTATCCTTGTTTGTAAACTAATAAGTGAAAGTAATAGGTAAATAAAACTTTTTTTTTGTCATCATAAAGAAAATGTTTCAAAAGAAAATAATGGCCAAACCATTTCCTAATCATGCCAAGAATTTTTAAGGTAACGAATTAAGATACCGTAATGAAATAATTAATCGAGTCATGATTAATTATAAACTAAGATAATGAGATGAATGTTTTTATAAAACAAATAACATTCAATTCCTTCACCAGGCGAAGGGGTTTGCAAATAATTTATAGTCTAGATAAAACTTATAAACTAAGGGTTTGATAAATGTTTTGTTTAAACAAAATAACTAAGTTAGTCAAATCAGGAAATAACAAAATAATTAGTTTACAAAGAAGGTTTAGATGTCAATCACTAAGCAGAGTCAAATATAACGACATTTATATTTGGTTACAGGATATGAGTTTCAATCTTAAGTTTTTAAGAAGACGGGAAATAGAACATCCGACTAACATCTCATATAGTTTCCCACCAGGAGCAGATGAGCACCAAGACGAACATCGTTGTGGTTATTCATAATGCAAACCGGCTTCAACTCTAGTTATTTAAATATTCACTGGTCTCCATTCCTTGTCTTAGAAATTCCGTGGTCCTTACATATAGGTGAGCGGTATCAGGTGGAACTCCTAAGGCACCGGGAGATTTCTTAGCTTGTCCTGCTCCTGGGTCCGGATGGTATAGGTTAGGTGCTACATAAGGGTCTCTCGGAGGAGGTGATTCAGTTTCTTAGAGTCTCGAGCCTGCTCCTAAGCCAATCTGTTTTGCGATCAAACATGAATCTAACAGCTAGTCGTGTCGGTGACTGGTTGTCTGGTGACGGGGACTCAAGTCTTCCTCTTGTGTGGACTCTGCTTTGGGGCGATTCTCAGGGAAGTGAGAAAGGTAAGAGGCCATGCCTAGCACGGTAAAGGTCGTAAGTGTAATGGTAAGTGTTAAAGGTGTTCATGAGTTTAAAATCTGACTAATCATAACTCCGAGTTCTTATAATAATATGTCGGGAGTAACACTTGACCTATAAGTAGTGTACTCACGAAAAGGATTCCCAGGAAAGAGAGGTGGGTCACAAGGGACACTCACTGAAGTACTTAGTCTTTCCTTAGTCAGAACCTTTCATGGACTTACACCCACTCTTCTAGCCATCATGTACCATTAACATTATTATTTAAACCCATGGTTATGATTGGAATCATTAAGGATTTTGTCTTGTGACTCAAAGGTTTGTTTCATCTATTCAAGCAGCTTCCTTTCCTTGGATGGTAAGGTCTAAGGGTTTAACTCCTTTGTAAATGATAATAAGGGTGATAAAATTTTCAAGGCATCAATATGAAGGGGTATAGTTGACTTAAATATGTTTAGGTGTAAGGATCAATTAGGAGGTTTAGACTTGTGTACCAAATTATAATAATTAATCGAATGATGCTTGGATTGCATTCATCTGGCATATAACCAAATGGATGCTGTGACAAATCAATGTAATTCAAGTTCTTATACTTTCAAGAAGACAGGCTTTAGTCTATAGGTGAACACTCACTTCGGGAATTCCCAGGAAAGCATACGGATCCTTCGGTTGATTTGGATTTATATTAAATGCTTTCCTAGACAGAAGACCCAAAGTACAAGCATTCACCCTTCCGGATTGCACATATTCTCTACTAATTTTCAGAATCCAAAACTTTGACGGGATTTTAAAATTTTTAATAGGCATTGGGCCTACGAGTTTGAATCTTTCCATAAGTGATTAGTGATTATGTGCGAAAGATGAAAGTGTATAAAGTCTTGTATGGCAAAACTTAGGATAGCATTTTAGTGATATTAAATAGGTATTGTGCAGACAATTTCAATAGTGTAGCAAATAAGGCATCAAAGGAGTAGTAGTTTTAGTACACATGTAAGCTATCAAGTAACATAACACATAAGATAAGTTGTATTGTATCATGCAATGTAATACTCCAGATAATATGTAGGATAGTTACATAAGGGTATCGTAAGGTTATAGACTATAGTCTAGAAATATGTTTCAAGTAATTCAAATAGTTTCATGTAGTCTCTTGAATGTTGCAGTCCATGTATTTGCACTACGTAGATAGAAATAGGTAGACGTAGATATGTAAGTAAGTATGTGTATAGTGAGTATGGAGTAGAGTTCCTAATAAAAGACACGAGTTAAACTCATGTTTGGGACTCCTAGGTTATAGTCTAGGTCATGTGTGTCTGATAACCTAATTCCCTATAACCATGGCTCTGATACCAATCTGTCACACCCCAGCCGGCAACGGATTATACGCCGGGGCTGACGCGGTTGTTCAAAAGCACATGATCATTTATTTACTAAGTTTCAATATTTATTCCATTGTATTAAATTTTCATTACAAGGAAATAAGATATACATTGTACATAACATAATCAAACTTTGGATTAAATTTAACTAGATCCATGGTCCTATATGATCAATTTTGTTCTCAAACAGGTACACCTGAAACATGTAAGTAAATGTCAACTAAAAGTAGTTGGTGAGTAACATAGGTTTTGACACCAAACAAAGTTGAGTAAGGCTTACAATTCAATATGTTCAAAGCAAGTCTAAAGCATAAATGTGAAAACATACAAGGTTCTAAGCGTACAATCAAGCCGTGTAAATGGAAAACTAGTTACGTAATCCCACTGATTGCCAATTTGAAAAAGTAGTAAGATATATACACAAAAACCTGCCAAGGTTCTGTGTTATGTATGAATCGAATTCCCCTATAAATGATCATGTTAGGTACTACCTTAGGCCTGGGTAGCAGGTTAATGATTGCACTGACATGAACACATGTAATGGTCACCAAGCAGTTTAAGATATAAAGCATCAAGACCATAGCACAAGAACAAAGGTATTGAATTGTGTAAGTAAAGTATTTGTAGACATGTTTCACCCCAAAAGTAAAAATAGTAAAAATGGGCTATATAAACTCACCTGATATGGAGCTAATATGTTGTGTGAATTGCAAAGAAGAGATAGGCCTCGTGAGAATCCCTCACAATCGACCTACACAGGTAATTCGTATTCTAGGCTCACAGTTAAATGGTAAATGATTGATATGTTGTGTAACTAATAGTTTTTTAAAAAATATATATAATAAAGGATTTGTATAATTTAAAAATAATCATCTAAATTATTTTAAATTATCTTTTGTGAAGACAATTATCTAATATAATTATATAAATAAAAGAGGGTGTGTAAACCTTTACAAGGCGAGTGGTTTCATAAACGTAATCATTTCTATGCAACATAAAACTTATAATTTTGAAGCTCCTATATGAATAATTCGTTTGAGAGTTTGTTTTAAAATGATTTGGTAATAACAAAATGAAAGGTTTTTCTTTGAAAACTTAACAATTAAATTATTAAAGTGATCTCTGGGTTTATAGATTTCATAAAATAATCCTTATAAAAGAAGTGGGCTAATAATACTATTCTTAAAAATAAAATGGGACTGCCAGGGATCGAACCCGGGTCTGCCCGGTGGGAGTTCAACACCTTAACCACTGGACCAGTGTGTCCTTAGTGTAATGAACCCGGTTTTAATAGTTGACAAACAGTGTTTACAAAGGAGGCTGGTTTCAGCAATGCGCGCAAAAAGGGGAGAGGGGGAGTGGATTCGAACTCGCGACCTTGGATGGGGAGGGCCAAGGGATTAACCAGACGACCTGGGCACAATGCCTTGACAGAATACCAAATCGTTTGGTCTTATCAGTTATGCCCAACCCACCATCGATCGCATATGAATGCATAAACCGTAGTTACCCAAATCAACCCAAAAGGCCACCGATTGATCTTAGAATCATATGGCTTTCATTCTCTAAGTAAAAACGAGTCTGATGATGTAAAGATTACCTGCAATGGCCAAGCAACGAGTGAGATCAGATTGGAGTTGCTTGTTCGAGTTCTTTGGGAGAATTCGTGACTCAGAGGTGTTTGGGAGAGAAATTGTGCGTCAAGGGAGACTACAAGAGGCGTCGCGCAGGTATGTGGTTGGATTATAAGTCTCAATTTCATATGAAACGTAGCAATCGCTTCGTATTTGCTTGGAATCGTTACGGGTATGATGAGGAGTTAATAACTCTTGATTTCTCTTGAATTGGCCGATTAGAAACACTTAAATTGGATCGAGTAACGCTTATGCATGATCATAAGCAGTTAATGCACATGAGATCGTGGCAATTTCAACCGAATTCGCATGGGTTGACTTATCAAAGTCAAAATTGGTTGCTTTGGGGTTCAATTTCAAGAATAGGTTCAATTGCAAGGTAAGGGGGGTTCAAACAGTTCAGAGCCTCACACTGACTAATAAAGATCTCTTTTTTTTATTTGCTTTAGAACCATATTAATAATTTATTAAACTTATTCATTTCAAGATTATTTATATAAGCTTTATACAAGGATGAATTCTATTTTTTTTTTGTATGAAATCATAATTTGTATAAATGATTTATTCAATGTTGTTATATATATATATATATTTACATATCAATAATAATTACATATCTATGTTCATATAAAAAGATGTGAAATTTTATATAGACAAGAATATAATCAAATATGTATATATGTATGCAAATGTGCTTACTTGTGTCATAGAGAAATAATATGGAACGCAATGTTTGAAGAATCGATTTGATATATTTTTAAAATTGTAATAAATGTGACATATGTCGTTTGAACAAGTATGGGATTTAAATTTTGTATCATTATAGTATAAAATAAAATATTTAATAAAAAAAATATGGCCTGAAAATCATGGATGTTACACACAAGCTAAATAGGTGTTCTATCTCGAAGATCCTTCTCGAACCACCGACAATTGGAGGGTTGTGGAAGACGTTCACCACCGAAAACTTTGGGATTATCCAAATATGAGTGTTGTTAATGAGATAGATGTATTGCACGACACTCAATCATCTAATTATAACTTGGTTGTCGACTCATGCCATAAAGTCTGTGAATCAAACGCACGATTCATTGATGATGATATAGATGTCTTACGGGACAATCAATCATATAATTGTAACCTGGTTATCAACTTAGGCTACTTGCCCATGAGCACGACTTTAGGTGAAGGTGGTGACTCAAGTCCTATTACCCCGATTGTGGACGATCAAAGTTTCATTGATGATGATGATGAAGATACATACAATTCAGATGAGGAAGATGCATTAAATGACGATGAAGACGACGACGACCTTGTAGACACACGTTATTGTAGTGATGATTCTGATTAAATGTGTGTTTATTATTTATGCTTATTGTACCTTCACAACACGTTTTTTCTATTATTTATGTTTATTATTTGTTTTAGTTGAAGACATGGCAGATGTTGCTAGCTCACGCGATGGAGACGGAGGGAATGATCCTCCCCATGATCATCCTCATAGGATCCCTACGAGTTGCTAGTTGTGTATGTTAATTACTTGTTCCGCTTAAATATATCTCTTCATTTTAAATATCTTTTGAATTTACTAACTTTTCAATTTCATGTATCAATGTAGCTAAACCTAAGAAAACCCGTTCATGCGGAAGAAACCTTAATTTATATGTTGCATTTCAAAAAAACAGTAATAAGCCATTGAGGCCCGTGGGAAAATATTACGAGATGTACTTGAGGCTCATATCCAATGAGGTCGATTTGCGTGCCCCTTTCCACTATCCTGGTTGGAAGAATGTTCCTGCTGAGAAAAAAAAACGCCATACTTACCACAGTTTTTGTAAGAATACAATTTAATGTTTTATTTCAATTTCATAACTTTTAGTTGTTTTCTAATGACTTCTTTTTGCAGCACTTCTTTGATATTAAAAGTTTCCAAAACACCGAGTACTGGGAAGGAATCAAGCTGGGGATCATGGCAGAATGTGCAAATCGTTACAAGGACAGAAAATCAAAACTGAATAAGTATTTTGAAACCCATGGTGGTTTGGAAGACGTTGAAGGCGCAAAGAGTAGACCCCCAAAGTCAATGCAACAGAATGTGTGGGTTCAACTCATTGACGAGTTGTTCACCACTCCCGAATATATCAATCGATCAAAAAAAATAAGGCAAATAAAGCAAAAGTACCTTATGGAAGTTTTCACGGGAGTCAATCTTTTGCCAACAGGCGACACAAGGAGGTAAAAAATTTGTATTATTATAAGATGTATTAACAGTTATTTGAAATCTCAACAATAGTATTTTTGCTATTTACAGGTTAAAGAAAGCGGAAAGGCGCACCCTGTTGAAGGTTGGAAAAATATGCATTGCAAGAAAGGCCAGTGGTATAACGACAATGCAGCTGAGACTTGGGTAAGTAAAAAACTTTTTGTTGGATATTTTAGGTGTATTAAAGTGAGTTCGGGTCATTTGATCCGTTTAAAGTTTTAGTTTAATAAATTAGGTGTATTAAACTGGGTTCATATCATTTGACCCGTTTAAACTTTTAGTTGGATATATTAGGTGTATTAAAGTGGGTTTGGGTCATTTGACTCGTTTAAACTTTTAGTTGGATATATTAGGTGTATTAAAGTGGGTTTGGGTCATTTGACCCGTTTAAACTTTTAGTTGGATATATTAGGTGTATTAAAGTGTGTTCGGGTCATTTTGACCCATTTAAACTTTTACTTGGATGTATTAAGTTTATTAAAGTGGGTTCGGGTCATTAATATAGATTGGTTGATTAAAAGTTGAATATTATTGCTAGTATTGTTAGTACTATTGTTTCTATTAGCTTGATTGAAATCTGATAGTTTTTATTGTTTATTATTTAAAACATGTTGGTTATTCATATTACAGCAGTTATGCTGGCGAATTTTAGTAAAACATTTAATGTATGTATTTTTTTTTTGTTTGATGCAGGAAAAAAATAATGAAGAGTATAATAAATCATTGACGAATGCGGGTGGGGATGAGACGTTGGTGGATGAGTTTGGGTGTCTTAAAGAAGCTTTAGGTACTCGGCGTTCTCACATACGAGGCATTGGGCGAACGGTGAGAAGCGAAACCCCTAACGTGTTCCCTAATGTAAATAGGGATGAAGATGATCAACAAGAGAAAGAACGTAAAGAAAGACAAGATCAAGTTATAGTGGAGTTGCAAAAAGATAATGCGCTTTTGAAAGAACAAATAAATCAAATACTAATGTTGATTCCCGGCTCGTCCCGTCAACATGATGAAGAAGATGACGAAGATAATGATCAAAATGATTAGTTAGTTTGGTTTTATTTGGTTGAATGTATTGGAACCATATGATACAATTTTAAATATTTTGGTTTTTTACGTTAATTTATATTAGAATCGAATCGAGTTTGCTTTAAAATTTATAGTTTAGTTATTTAACATTTTCTGGTTTTATTATTTGAAAAACGCTGGAAAAAATAATAATAGTAATAAAATTAATATTAACTATTGCGACCAAATTTTGTCTCCATAGGTCATATCTTAGCAAATTAAAGAACCCTATCGAGACTAAATTTCGTCTCTATAGGTGATATTTTTCAAAATTAAAAATACCTATTGCGGCTAAATCACATTTAAGGAAATTATAAAATAATTTTAATTAAAGAAATTTTTTAGCGACAAGCCTATTACAACGACAGTTCGTCGCTAAAGGCCAATCTATAGCGATGCCAGGTATTGCGACGAAAATATTAACCTAATGCGACGAAGGTATGGCGACGACTCAGTTGAGACGAAATTTCGTCTCTATAGGCTATAGCGACTATTTTTCGTCGCTAAAAGTCTTTTATTTTGTCGCTATAGATGACTTTTCTTGTAGTGTGATCACATGTTTTTAATTTTTTTTCGAAGTTGTATGGATATAATTGTTGCCATCACTTTTGCCTGTGAACCTTAACACTAACACAGAGAGGGTGAAAAATAAGTTCTAAAGTTTCATATGCAATCTTAGTTCGTCTCATGCTCGATCATTAGGTTTTTCTAGGTTTGGAACGGACTAGACTACATACCCTATTTTCATATAATGATCAAGACCAGATCGCTATTATATAAATCACGACTCATTCCCACTTCGCCCCTGGCTTCTTCACAGCCCTAGAGTTAACTTTCAACATTATTTTTTTGAGCTTATTTATACACTGTGAGAAAACTAGGCAATTGCGACCCAATTTTACGAACGCGCATGCCGGTCGCAAAATTTGCGAAAAAAATCATAACAGTCGCAAAATTAGCGATGAACAAGATCCGGTCGCAAACCAGTCTCATATTTGTGACAACTTATTTTCGATCGCAATTCAGTCGCAAAAATCATAAAAACAATAATAATCAAAATTAAATTATGGATGCCGATCGCAAATCAGTCGCGGACTTTTCAACCGCAATTCAATTGCAGAAATCGAGACCGCAAGTTCGGTCGCTTAAATCAGTCGCAAATTTAGCACCGGTCGCAATTTCGATCGCAAATACACACTGAGTCATATGCGACGGTCATTTCAGTCGCAAATGTCTAGTTTTTTAATAGTGTTAATTATTTGATATGTATATAATAAATTATATTTTTAAACACAAATAAAGACTATATATACTCAGAGTAATCTACTTTGTAAATAATGATTTAGAAAATTATATTATAATTTTCAGGTCATTTTATCATTTTGATGCGAGCGCATTTTAGAATTATAATATATATAGAAATCGCATGAAAATGAATAGCAGCCTGGTGATCCAGTGGTAGGAGAAAATTCTTTAGGAACACTAAAGTTTGATAAGGTCAAGTCTCACTCCCACACGAATAAAGAAATTTACCTTTCAAAAAAAAAAATTTAAGTGTAAAATTAATACTCATGAAGCCTCACACTCATTAATAAGAGTGTCATACGTCATTTGAAACCCTATAAAACCTTACGAAGCCATGGAGGTGGCGGCAATCAATTCATGAAGCCACAAACATAATTTTTTTAATTAAAAAATTAAAATACACAATATAATTAATTAATTCATATAATTTATAAAAATAAAAATAAAACTACCATAAATAACCGAAAAAATAAATTAAAAAACATTACTAAAAATAAAAATAACCAAAATCTAAAAATCACAAGACATCCATATTTTACGGTTGTTTACCGTTTGCGTGCTAGAACGGTTGACAATAACGTTTCAGGAATACCGTCATACGGGGTTGGGGTTTGAGACGAATGGGTTGGACGAGTCGGTTCATTAGGATCTGAGCGAGCTTTGCCTTAAATTTTTTGGCGGGATTTTTGTTTTGCTTTCGATCTATTTGTAGTGGATTTTGGATTTGGTTTATGTTTGTATTTATAGTGATTTTTTTTAATAAATCTAGCCGTTTGGTAACGGCTCAAACTTTTCCAACGTTCATATTAACGTTCACATGGGAGCTACGCTGCAAAGCCGTGAAACGAAACCGTGCTACGGCATAAAGGGGGTGGTGGCGGTGTTGCCATAGAAGCCACAAGGCGCCGTGAAAGCAAGCCGTGGGCGCCCCCTCCACCCTTACAACGAAATGATCTATTAAATAAATAGTATAACATATTAAAATAGAAAAAAATGTTTAATTATACAAATAAACAATGTTAAATTTGGTGAAATTTCCATAAATAAATAAACAAAAATCTTACACCTTAAACCCTAGAACTTAGAAACAAATATCCGGAAAAGAAATATTTGTTTAGTTGGATTATTTATTTATCGATGATGAAAACAGCAATAATAACATTATTTATCGACTTATCTATACTATATAATAAATAAAGGTTTTGCATGCCACGTGTCGCCTCCATATTCATTCTCACAAATTTTTTTCCGCCTCTCTCTCCTATTTAATGCACTTCTATATTTTAATAATAATATATATTTAAAGAAAAAAAATACTAATTATACTAATAAAACACATTTATTTTAAATTATCTCTTATCATAAGAAACTTTAAAATTCAATTATATAACTTTTATTTTCAATCAAATAGTAAATAAAAGTCAAATTATATTAAAAAATAGTAATTAACGTATTTTCGAAACCCAATTATATACTAATTTTTTCATATTTTGAATTTTTTTCTATCCTTATTATATGTAATAAATTTTTACACATGTAAAATATATACATAAAGATTTAAAATTTTTATGTATTGATATATTTCACCCCGTGTGTAGACACGGGATCTAAACTAGTCTATACTAATAAATAAAGGTTTAAGGTGGACACTTGTCACTTTCTCATGCATCCTCATATTGATTTTCCCGCCTCTCTCTCATAATAAATGTGCATCTATCTTATTAAATATTAATGATATTATAAATATATTATTAATGAAGAATACTAATTATATTAAATAAGAATATATAATAGAAAAGCAAAATATAACTAATTAAAAAAAATACTAATTTGTTATATACACACATTTCCATTTGATATATCTCCAGACGATCATAATAGTTTGACAAGTTATGACGTATTTACAAATTTAAATTTATAAGTTATATCGTTTTTAATATACAACCCGTGTAATACATGGGATTCTAACCTAGTATGGTAATATGTAACGAGAAAAAAGAAATTTGTTGCTTGTTAAAAAGTTTGAGAGTCTGTTTTTAGAAAAAAAAAAATGTAAAATAATAATGGTCCATAATTATTGCAAAACCCTAATTTATCTAGAGTAGGATACCATACCTAGAAAAAGCGTGCGATTAGTAGTACACTATTATTTTATTGTAAAAGTAAAGTAAAAAAATGGGTTGATTTTGAATTAAACTAATGTTAAACCAATTTGCATTTAAACTAAGAAACAAATCGAGTTATATACTAACTAGAAAAAAGAAATTTTTTGCTTGTTAAAAAGTTTGAGAGTCTGTTTTCAGAAAAAAAAAATGAAAAATAGAAATCAATGATTGTCGATAATTCATGCAAAACCCTAATTTATCTAGATAGTTACACTAGGATACCATACCTAGAAAGAGCGTGCGGTTAGTATTACACTTTTATTTTATAGCAAAAATAAATTCAAAATTGTGTTGATTTTAAATTAAACTAATGTTAAACCAATTTGCATTTAAACTAAGAAACAATAACAAATGGAAGTATGGAACACAAGAACACGAGATAAGAAGCAAACAGCCATTTCCGATTCAGATTTGAAAAATAACGTGTATAAAATATAAAAACATATCATAGCAATATATTTTATAACAATTAATTAGTGTTTTTGCTAAATAATCTATATGTAATAAGACGTATGTAAAATGCACTCATTTGAAGTTTAAATTTTATAAAGAGTAAACTGCCATTTTCGTCCCTGTGGTTTGGTTAAAATTGTCACTTTCATCCAATAGTTTGTTTTTTTGTATCTGGGTCCTCATGGTTTTAAAATATTGCCATTTTCATCCTCGTGATTTTAAAATATTGCCACTTTCATCCAGTCAGCTAACACCGTCCGTTTTTCTCAGTTAAATGAGGGGTATTTCAGTCCTTTTACTTAGTTGTTTTATTTTTTCATCTTTTTTACTCTCACTTTTTAATCATCCCCAATTTAACCTCTAATTTAATCATCCACCTGCTGGCCTTCTTCCTCTTTTCCTAACCAGTTTCCGACGAGCATCACTGGAACACCTCCGTCGCTTGTTTCTATGATTAAAAAGTGAGAGTAAAAAAGATAAAAAAATAAAACAAATAAGTAAAAGGACTGAAATACCCCTCATTTAACTGAGAAAAACGGACGGTGTTAGCTGACTGGATGAAAGTGGCAATATTTTAAAACCACGAGGATGAAAATGGCAATATTTTAAAACCATGAGGACCCAGATACAAAAAAACAAACTATTGGATGAAAGTGACAATTTTGACCAAACCACAGGGACGAAAATGACAGTTTACTCTTTTATAAATTTAGAAGTAAAATTGTAAGAAAAAGTAAAAAAGATTACAAATTTAGTTTTTCATATTATAATATAGATTAAAGTACAAGCAAGTAGAATAATGTCACTCCCATTTAGATTTTGAAACATGTCATCCTCTTTGTTTTTTATTTAATTTTATTTTCACCCCTTATATTATATATAATATACGATTTTAACCCGTTTAATTTTTTAATAATTTCATTTTTCTTTAATAACTTTCATTCCTTAATTTTTTTCAAAAAATGGAGTGCGCGACTGTTTTTAGTTTTCCTTTGTCAACGTTCTAATATAAATTTTTTAAAACGGAGTTGTATTGAAAATCAAGTTTTTTTTTGTATCGTACCCTATAGAGAGTGCCATTACCATTCCGGTACTGTGACGAAATAAATCTATTATAAGCGAACAACATCATTACCGGTATTGGTATTAACAGAACATGTCTCGGTATTCGCTTTTATGGTTTCTTATACCCGAACCGATAACGACCAAGCTCCCGCCACGTAGAGTTGCCGAAAAACGACATGATCCCACCACAGAGCAACCGGGGGGGGGGGGACTATTAGAAAGTATGAGAGTACTTTTTTGTATTATAATGTCATATTCCACATATAAATGAGTTCTAAAGAAGGCTAAAGCCTAAAACCTAATGCATTAAATGGTTTACTTCCTAAACTATTAAAAAGTTTGAGAGACTAATTTTTGTAAAGTGTCAGCGTTCTGATATAAATTTATTTAAAAACGGAGTTGTATTCAAAATCAAGTTTTTTTGTGGTATCGTTGCCTATATCGAGTGACGTTAGTGTTTTGGTACTGTGACGAACCAAACCCACTACCAAAAAAATGAAAAATTTGCTACAGTAGATTTTGTGGGAAATTTTTGGAATTGGCCGTTAGCGTCAAGTTTCCGTCAAAAAGTGTTTGTTGGAAAAACCCTCGTAGAAAATGTATTTTCCAACAAATTCCCGACTAATTTTTCGACGAATTAGCGACAAAGGTCTTTCGTCGGTAATTTCCGACAATATTCCAACGATTATAAGTTAACTTATTTAAATCGAACTAAAAAATATGAAAATTAAATTTATGGGAAACTTGTTGGAAGTATATAAAAATACCGACGATTTTCCGACAATTTATAAAAAAGACTTATTTTTAAATTATTAAATAATAAGTTAACTTATTTAATAAATATATTAATCGAATTAAAAAATAAAAATTATATTTGTGAGAAACTTGTCGGTAGATCGTTGGAAGTAACTTATAGTTAACGACGGAATAGCGACAAATATATTTTGTGGCGATTTTGTCAGAAAATTGTAAGAAATTTTATGGTTACTTTTTTTTTTATTGGAACGTTGTCGCTAAGTTGTGGGAAATTTCTTTTGTAGGAAATATAGCGGTTTTCTAGTAGTGACCTATTTTGAACGAATTAGGCGACCTGACACACGCCGCGAAGTACGGCTGTCCAACTAGTTCATCTAAAAATACACTTTTATCCATAAATTTAATAAAAACTTCACTGTGGTTTAGATAAATATTTATTTAAGTATAATCATGATTTTAATAATATGCAAAAGAAAAATTGAAAAAGCAGAAGAGGGTTATTTTTTTCGTGTTGATGATATGATGCTTAGGAATTCCATGATACTCCGAAAGTGAGGCATCCCCGGTTAAGTTGTGATCAGAGTTCTAAACCTTATATGAGAGAGAAAGAGAAAATAAAGAAAATATAGCTTTATTCTCATTGCAAATCTAATTAAACCCGTACCAACAATATTATTCATAACGTATTATATTCATTCTACGTCATATCACCTTTTATATATGTTTCTTCTCTTTTGTTATTCGTTTATATTCAATCCATTTTTCTTCCCATATTTTTTTTATTTATTCATATTTAATTGCATCATTTTTACAAATCTTTGATGCCATAGTCTTATCATATATGGCATTAATCATGTACCCTACACATATATCTAAGTTTTGCAACGGAATGCATGCGATCCGTCAAGGATTACAAAAACAGTGTAACCGTTTTCAAGATACCAAGTCCTAAACTCACTCTTTATGGTATCCCTTGAAGTACTCAATCGTGTGACCGCCTTTTTTTTGTCATGTTCATGCACCCATAGTCTATGTTAGTGCAACCCACCCTTTTTGGTCACTACATACACCGATGTTTTTTGTTAAAGTATCTTGTGCAACCCATAGAATTTAACGTTATTCATCTTTATGTTTATGTTTTTCAATGTCTTCACTCTTTCCTCATAGTGTTGAGGCGTTAATTTGCACACATGACAGGATTCGAAAGGGAAGTAAACAAATAAACGAAGAGGATGAATATAAGAAGTTCGACGAGTTCTCAAAAGATAAGTATTATTATTTTGAGGACGTCTAACCACCTTTTTTTTAAAACTAACAAAAAATCTAACCACAGTTAGTGTAAATGACAGTTTATTACAAATCCTAAACTTAAAGGACATATAGCGTAAATATTGAAGATTAAGGACTATACATGCAACTAAGTATAAAGATAAATGTTGTTTTCTGTAATTTACTCTTTATGTTTTTCATAATATTTAGGAATGTCAATTTGGGATTAGTCCACTTGGTAGAGACTCTTGCCTCTTAGATTAGAGGTTATGGTTTTAAAGCCAAACATGAGATGAATTATTTGATATAATTTAAGAATAGGGACAGGGTAGATTTGTCATTAAAAAATTAGGAATAAAACTCAAATGCACAAATCACAAATGCTTGGGTGATTTAATAAAAGAATGATTATAAACATGTGAACAAAGTTTAAGAATAACTAGTATTAAGACCCCGTGTTGCGGCGGGACGCAAGACTATCAAAAAAACTTACATTGAATTATTACCGTGAGACCGTGTATTGAAAGTAAGAAAAAAAAAACCTGGATGTTCTTGATAACATTCGGAACTTTATATAAAAAAACCAAACCGTCACAAATCCGGGTGTGTTACGCGTGACCGTTGATAAGCTTTAATGCTTTGCTCTATGTCTTTTAAGGTATAAGTAATGTTATGGTAACCGTAGGAAACCGACATCCGTTATAGCAAACGAAAGAGAAGACCTAAAAAATAAAGTTGTTGCATACCTAAAAGTATATCGAAACGTATTTAACATCAACTGAAGATAAAAAAAAAAAGCAAACGAAAGAGAAGACCTAAAAATAAAGTTGTTATATACCTAGAAGTATATCGAAACGTGTTTAATATCAATTGAAGATAAAAAAAAATACCGTTACCGGTTTCGATAATACCGATGACGGTACCGATGTACGATCGAAGTCTGTTAAGTGGTAAAACTTTTAAGACTCGGTTCTTATGACCTATCACTACAAGAAATTTTACCTATCCCGATGCTTTTTGAAGGCCTTCTTCGACGACATGTTGTCGCTAAACCTTTCGTCGGCGTAGCTTCGACGCTAAAGGTCCATAATGTTGTCGTAATAGACCGCCTTTTTGCGACGACATGGGTTTTTTCCAAAATCCTTTTTCTTATTAAAAATAAATGTAAATTAAAATAAATTTGAACTTTTTGCGACGACATGTCGTCGCAACAGGAAATATTTTTTTCTTTAAAATAATAATAAATTGAAATTATGAAAACCCTTTTTGCGACGACATGTCGTCGCAATAGATGGTTTATTTTAAAAAAATTAAAAATAAATTAAAATTGTTTTCATACATATTGCGACGACAAGTTCAAAAAGGCCTAGTTAGTAATTTTTTTTAAAAATAATATACAGTTTTCTAGAAAATAAAACTGGATTCAAAACTAGATAAAACTGAATATTTGATACCTAATAATAAAAACCGCAAATATTGTCACAAATACAGAATCTACAAACCGTTATCATGTTATTACAAACGTTAATTGTCATTATAAAACCGTTCAATCATCTTCATCTTCATTCTCTTCTTCACCCGATAAGCCGACTTGGTTGGATTTGCTCGAACCGGCCATCTCATGTTGCATTTGTGTAATATCCCGGACTTTTTCGATGTACTTTTTCCCAAACATTTACCGTATTATTCTAAACTTAAATTCTTATTTCCTTAAATAGTGATTATTCATTTATTTAATATGGATTCAAAGAAAAACAATTATACTTATACATATATATATATATATATGTGTGTGTGTTTTATAAACAAAATATCATTTAAATTCTCAGAACATTACAAGTTCGTAATTACTTAAAGTTATTAATAATCATTTGAGAAAAACTTATTAAAATTTTAAACATATATACATTTATTTTTATAAAAGTCCAGGGACAAAACTGTCATTTCCAAAACTCCTTTCAAACTTAAATACATATTTCAACATAAAATGGCAAGAGCTACAAACTACAGGGACCTGTTTTGCAAAGAGGCCAAACTCCCGAGACTGAATCCAGTCCCGAGTTCGACTCCCACCCAGGACCGGTTCCAACCATTTTGTTTCAAAAACACAAAATCGGCCAGATTCGTTGAACCTCGGGCATCCTCTCGCGCATGCGACCCTGCCCCGAGGTGTGTAAATGCTCAATTCAAACTGAAACCACGCGTAAACCCGCGATTTAACTCTTTCGGCCATCCGTAACCTTCCCACCTAAACACGCATTAAATAAACGAAATTGGCTATAAATATCGGTTTAGAAACCTCAGTAACATCACATCAAAACTTTCTCCACTCTCAATTCAGTCGTTCATCACCTACATTCTTCGATTCGAAGCTACGACCGCCGACGACCACCACAGGCCCGTTCTCACTCGTTTCTTCATCGATTCAGGTAATTCGAATGCTCATTCTCCTCGTAATCCTGTGTTGATCGAAAGCCCCATGTTTAATTCAACTAACAAAAGGCTAATCGATATGTATTTTGTGGATTTAAATTCTAGGGTTCGTCAAGGGATTTGGAATGAACTGGGAATATAGTTATCTATTTAATTTTTCGTGTATTAAACTGACGAAACCCGTAGTCGGGCGGTTAGTTGCGTGCGAGTGTGCTCCGACCCGGTCAGTGACCCGGGTTCGAGCCTGCTAAGCCGGCTTTGCCCTTTTCGTTTTTTTTAGCCTTTTAAACAAGCTTTAAACCTTTTAACAATTTTTATAAATTATGTTAAATCTTTAAAAACTTAAAAATGATTTTTATTTATACTTTTATTTTCCAGAACCATTTTAATTAATTAAACTTAACTAAAATTTATAACAATTAAATCTTGAAAAATAGTTTTAAATACTTAAAAACTATAAAAGTGCTTTTATACTTTTATAAAACTTATGACTTCACAGAAACTATTTATTTAAAGTAAACTTATATTATTATTTATATTTTAAAAAAATTCTTTTATCCAAATCTTTAATTTAAACTTATAAACTTTTAAACTTATATAATTTTTGTAAACTCATAAAAGTTTATAAAAATTTACTTAAAAGCATAAACTTATAAATTATTAAATTTATACACTTTATAATATTTATATAAACATAAATCTATTTGCCTATACAAAACGAGAGAAATAATTATACTTTATTTATACTCTAAATGATGATAAACTTAAACCTTATAAAAACTTTAAACGTTTACGAACTTGTAAACTTTTATTTAACTACTTTAAGAAACTTTATTTAAAATAATCATAAACCTATAAACTTTAAAAAATTATAATTTAAAGTATAAACTTTATAAGAAATTCTATCTTAATAAACTTATAGAAACTTGGCATTTATTTAAACTTATAAACATTAATTACAAGGTAATTTGTAAAATAAATATTTGAGACTCAAAAACCTAAATGAGATATATTGTTTATCTATATATTTATTGAATCATTTGACTATGATAAATAATTATACTTTAGATAATTTTTGCTCTTTCAATTAACTATTGCTATAACTTATACTTAGAAAACTACTTGATTCATTATTTTCTAACATATGTAATTAACAGTTATAAAACTTTTGAATAATCATTTTAAACTATAAACTTATTAAACTTTGGTATTCAAGTCTTGTGTTATTCATTCTAAACCTTTATTTTTAAACTTGATTTAAACTCCAATCAATCCCATCTCCGATTTGGAACCCTAGTCAATCTTGAAATCCCAAATCGTTGCCATGGACTTATAGGATCATGCTTGAAACTTTAGACTTGTATTCTTAGGCTTATTGTGAGGATACTCTCCCTCAAAGTCTTGCTACACTTAATCTTTGTTGGACACTCTTCATCAATCCATGTGAGTATACTTAGCCCATTTTTCCTTTCTATGCTTTTGGGGTGAAACATGTTCAAAATTCTTAAACTTATACAATTCTTATACAACTATGACTACGTGTTTATTCTTATGTTAAACTTGAGACTTGTATGCTTAGATTAAACTTAAAACTAGCACATTCATTAACTTTGATCAAGCCGATAGTAACAATGATAGATCTATTGCATTTGACCAATCCACCTTGATTGATTGACCCCTTCGGGGGGGGGGGGAGCCCTTGGTGTTTGTTACTACATTAAACTTTAAACTTGAGACTTATAAGGGTAACCTGCGGGTTATGCCTAAACTTGGTTGGAGGGTTGATGTGCACAATGTCTAACATGCTTGTTTTTCTCATACTTACATTATAGAATGCACATATCATAGTGAATTGTAACTCTTTTCAAATACTTGATAAACTGTGTCAAAACCTTTGTATCTCACCAACTATTTTGTAGTTGACAGATTCTTTCACATGTTTCAGGTTTACATCATGAGACTTATTCGTGATCACATAGGATGCTTTGGACCTAGACTACTTAAATTAAATGGTGTATTCGTATTATTCTTCCTTGTATTGAATCTTAAATTATTTATTAATGAAATATCGAAACTTTAATAGTCAACCTTGTGCTATTGAACAACTGCGTCCGCCCCGACGTATAATCCGCCGTCGGTTGGGGTGTGACAATTTGTGTCACCGTTTCATTCAATTTGTTGATTTGATCTTGCATTTCGTCGTATTGAGTGTTCGACACATGCGAGACATCGATAGGTAAGTTTCTGACGTTTCTTCCTTCCCCCCGGCTCCAACCACGCCTCTCACCAAGAGCACGTCTTAGAACCTCGCCTTCATCAACCTCTTGTCCCTCACCCGCTTCCTCTTGCATCTGGGTCAACTCATTTTGAATCTTAATCTGTAATAAACCATACAATAAATATTTATTAAATTTTATTAAAAAATCCGACAGCATAACTGCTGTAAAATGGATAACCCACATTTTCAATAATACACAATAAACAAAATAATTTCCCAAATTATAACAAACCAACAATAATATCAACAAAAAATAAATAATGAGCAAGTTCGAATTACTAACATATGCAAACGGGTCAAACGGTTCGTGTTCAAATTACTAACATATGCAAACGGGTCATAATTGTTCGTGTTCAAATTACTAACATATGCAAACAGGTTAAAAGTTTCTTGTTCGTATTGCTAACATATATACATACATGCATACACATATACAAATGCATATATATTTTTGTAAACATATAAATAATAAACAAACGGATAATAGTAAGGCTAACATATTCAAACGGGTCAAAACAGATCATAGTAATATAAGTTTTCAAGTTCGAATTTCAAGGATAACATATCCATCTTTTAGCGGATTTAAGTCAAACGAGTCAACAGCTTCTTGTTCGTATTGCTAACATATATATTTTTGCAAACCTATAAATAATATCCATCTTTTAGCGGATTTGAGTCTAACGGGTCAAAACGGATAATAGTAATACTTACCCAATCTTGTTGCGCGTTATCGTTGACCCAAGTTCCCCTAGAAGTATGTTTTTCTCTCCAACCCCCAATAAGATTCATGCTTCCTTTTTCTTGCACCTATAAACAACATAAATACAATTACTAATATTTGAATGAATTGTGAATACAAATTTGGATAATAGTAATACCTTTTATTACCTCCTCATAGCGCCTTTGAGCAAATGATTTGCTCCCACTAACATTTGAATAAGACATTTGTGCTCTATTTTTAGAATTTTGGATGGAGCGGGCCTTATATTCGGGATCTTGGAACAACCGATCAATAAGCGTGACCCAATCATGTGGAGCGACAGACGAATGAGGATGTTTTTTAGCTTCGTCCACATCATCATAACCACCAAATTTTTTAAAATGTTTATTCAGGGTGTTTTTCCTGTCACGATATCTTCGGGCACAATCCTCGTTAATGCCCATTCTTATCCCATTCCATTGGTGTCTGGCTTTCCAGCTCTCAAGATCAAAGAAATGCTGCAAAAAACCAGTAATTAGAAAACATCTAATAGTTATGAAATTAAAATACAAATAAAACATTACATTTTATACTTACATGAAGTGTGCGATATACAACAAGTTTATCGCTCTCGGAAACATTATCCCAACTTGGATAGTATGAAGGAACCCTCTCAATAGAAGTGGTGATTTGTCTTACAAATAAACCTCCATTCTCCTCAACAAACTTGTAAGTTTCCCCCGAGGGATCAAGCTCAAGGGTTAGTGGCTTGTTCCCATTCCTAGCAAATTTCTCTAATAAGTTTAGATTTCTCTCACGCCCCCGCACTCTCTTTGGTGGTTGCGCTACATTGATAGATACATACACATTACACATATACAAATATATACATAATACATTTAAATTAAAATAATTACAAATCTATATATTCATACATACATATACATGCATACACATTTAGAATCAAAACGAGTCAAGCGGTTCGTGATCATATTACTAACATACATACAAATACATACATACATGCATACACATTTAGGATCAAAATGTGTATTGAAAATATACAGATAAGTATTGAATATAAAGACAAGTATTTAACTAGAACAAGTAACTTACAAGACTCACAATCGACGAGGATACTATGTGAATGTCCATGGGGATCTTGACCCCCACCGTCACCACCATGTGATGCAGCGTAGGTCGCCACACCTTCAACAAAAATTAAAGTCAATCAGAATCATCACTAATATACATTAAAAGTCAATCATAATTATCACTAATAACAACAATCTATACAAACCATCCTAATGAAATTCTGGCCATTTCATAAAGTGAAGTGATTTTCTTCGACGACGTTGGTCGACATTGTGACGAAAACACAGAGTACTTCCTCTTTGGAATACCAACATCTGTATTTCTTTCAGGACGATTGAATCTGGTTTGTATATCCTCAAGATACCTAGAGCAAAATGTCAATGTTTCTTCTACAACATAACCTTTAATATTTGAAAAAATCTGTCGGGTAAAACGGGTCGTGTTCGGCTCAACACGCAAATGTGTGTCGTGTTCGGCTCAACACGCGAACGAGTTGTCGTGTTCGGGTCCAGTGTAGTAGAAAAGTGTTACCTAATACACACATTTTTTGGTGTAATAGTAAAGTGTTACCTTAATTGAGATGATAAATAATCGTCTGTAACACAAGTCCTTCCCAAATAATTTTGAAAAACTACAAGTTAAATAATCAAATAACACAAGTTAAAAAACTAAATAAATAAATAATCTACAAATATATCCTATTTACACAAACCTAAACCTATATATCTATATATATTTCCACAAACCTAAACATACATATATATACATACACATTTCGGGTCAAAACGTTTAAACGGTTCGTGTTCCTATACATACATACATACACATTACAAATATACAAATATATACATAATACATTTAAATTAAAAATATTAACAAATATATATATTCATATATATTTACACAAACCTATATATACATACATATACATACATATACATATACATGCATACACATTTGTAATGATACTATATAACAAAAACATAAATACCTCAAATCTGATACATAATGAAAAATGACCAACAAAAAGAAGTCCTAGAAGTTTGATAAGCCCATTTGTTTAATCTTATTAGTAGTAGTAATATATATAAGTATATTATAATTTAGTTAATATGGTTTATTACTTATTTTAGATAAAGATTAGGAATTAAAAATGTATTCTTAGAAATAAGGTCATACATGGTGATGCAGTAATGCTTATCTATCTATGCAAATCAATTTCGGTTTATGTAAAATTTTATCATATAACTCTTTGTCATGAACGAATTTAGCGTCAGACAAACATCAACTTGTTAACACAGCATGCTCTTAGTGTTCTTAATGCTCTCTCGCAACACACATAACATTCCTAATCCCTATCTTTCACTGAAGAATCAGCCACCGGTTTACAGATTAAGAATAGGCATGTTGACTAATATAAGAAACACATTTAATCAGCAAACTGAACATTCCATTTGTCTTCACAGAAACAGTAATAAACAATTAAACATACAACAAAATTTACAATAAACCAGATTCATGATCAATCTGAACTAATAGCAACATCCACTTCCACTTTATAATCTATATACATACATACCTCTAAATATACAAACCTATACATACATATACAAATATAACATATATACATGCATACATACACATATACAAATACATAAATACACATAAGCAAATAAATTAACCAAAAAAAACTATACATACATGTATAATCATACAAATTTCTTTAAAATAAAATAAAATTAACTAAAACCTAAAAAACCTATACATAATACACACCCAAAGGAAAAACGCAAAATTAACTAATATGACGACATGTCGTCGGGAAACATTTACAGGTCCAAAAAAGAGCCAAGAAAACGAGTATAACTTACTATTAGAAGAAGATGACTAGCTCCGGAGGTGGCTCACGGGAACAAACGGTTGTGACAGGGGTTACTCACAGGGACGAGTACGCTCACAGGGGTGGCTCACGGGGACGACAATGGCTAACAGGGACGAAGGTTGAGACATGGGCTGGCTCACGGGGACGAAGGCTACACAGGGACGACGACAGCGGCTGTAGAGAGAATGGATATGGAAGACAAATGCAATTTGGGGAAGAATGAAAAGGAGAAAACCCTTTTCAAGGTCTGGACACCCTAAAACGACGACATGTCGTCGCCATAGGGTGGGCCCAATCAAATAATGATTCCGGTATATAAGAAAAAGTCAAAATCAAAATTAAAAAAAACCTTTTATGACGACGTGTCGTCGTAAAAAGGTTTTTTGACCTTTTTTTATTTATTTTTTTTCTCACCTTAATTTATCCAAAAAAAATTAAAAAATAAAATTTAAAAACCCTATTACGACGACTAGTCGTCGAGAGAAGCTTTTCACTTAGCGCCAAAGATTTCAATGACCGCCAACTTTTCCCGCTCAAGGTATTACGTCGACGTGTCGTCGTAAATAGGGTAAGCATCTCAAAAAATTTGGGCAGTCTTGTTACGCGACTTGTCTTCGTCTTTACCTACCTATCCCGACGACAAAAGGTCGTCGGGAAAGCCTCGTCATGACAGCCTACTTTTCTTGTAGTGTATACACTGGTAATGACCCTGCAAAAGAAAAATAAAATCGAAATACTGATAAAAAAAAGCACGTGAAGACGTCAAATTCCAAAGCTTAAACGACTTGTACATTCGTGCTACGACGACTTGTATATTATAACGGAAGATCGGTTTTGAATGAAATTTATGTCAAAACGTAGATAAAAATAGACGCGCCTCATCGGTACACTCGAAATTTTGTTATATATCATATTTTAAAAGTTGGAGTAGAAAAATAAAATTAATTTGAAAACAAAAATACTATTAAAAAACTTAAGACACAGCAACATAGAATGTGGCTGTACTTTAATAAAATTACGAAATTGGCATCAAATAAGACAAAAAGATATGCTTTAAGGAGTTGTAACATACGCATAAAAGCTTTGAATTTTGAGTTTTAAGGTTTACTAAAATAATAATAATATTTTTCTAGAACCACTGTCAAATTTGAAATTTCTAATATTTTGAAATGTCATTGATGATGTAGAAAATAATTATGATGGCCCAAAAATCAAATCAACTCCAATTCAAAAAGTGATGCATGCACCAGGTGTTCTTCGTCGCCAAGCCAAAACGTAGGCGCTTACGTCCCCATATCGTTATGCAATTCTACCACGTACCAACTCCCACCTTCACCCTCTCTTTAAATCGGATTGAATCAGGAATTCTTTTGATCGATCAGTAGAATAAAACCGAAGTTCGAAAATGGCAAGAGTTCCAAGAGTCAAACTGGGTTCACAAGGTTTAGAGGTATCAGCTCAGGGTTTAGGCTGTATGGGCATGTCCGCTTTCTACGGATCTCCCAAACCTGAACCTGAGATGATCAATCTCATCCATCACGCCATTAACGCCGGTGTTACCTTCCTCGACACCTCCGATGTCTACGGCCCCAAAACCAACGAAATCCTTCTCGGCAAGGTAACATGGCTCTTGCCAGTTGGTTTTGTTTCTTGTGTGGATTGATAAGTAAAGGCAATTGTTTGAGTGCAGGCTTTGAAAGGAGGGATGAGAGAGAAAGTGGAGTTGGCTACTAAATTTGGGGCCAAATACGACGGTCAAGTGTGGGAGATCAACGGAGATCCAGCCTATGTTAGGGCAGCTTGTGAAGCTAGCCTGCAGCGACTTGACGTCGACTGCATTGATCTGTATTATCAGCACAGGATTGACACTAGAGTGCCAATCGAAATCACGGTTAGTTTTACACTTTTGCATGATTCGAGTTGTTTTGTGTTGTTATATGTATAAGTGGGAGGTTTTATTAAAAAAAAGTAAGCAAATTAAGTAATTAGTTCTTATATTTTCATCATCTTATCTGTGCAAGTTTGTGAGTTTTTAAAGTGATTATACAAAGGGAAAATTACAAAAATGGACATTTGACCGGTCAAACTTACCAAAATGGACAAACTTTTTCAGCTTACTAATTTGTGGTCATTTACACCAATAGTCGGCAAGAGCCGGCTAGTTCAGCCGTCTCCAAATTTCATGCCCAACTACTTTTTGTCAGAGTTTCAACCAACCAGAAAACAACACGTGGCGACACTGATTTTCAAGCCGGATAAAGCCTTCTATTTAGACGGCTTAGCCGGCGTGTTTTTTTGCTCGATTTTAGCCGGCTATTTGATTTTCCTTAGCCGGCTATTTTTTCTTAAAATAAACAAATCAATCATATAATTAGTAGTCAAATACAATCTAAGTTTAATATCTTAAAATAAACACAACAATCATATAAAAAGTAGTGCTAAAATAGAATATCAAATACAACAATATTGTATTTGACCACTATTTTTTATATGATTGTTGTGTTTATTTTAAAAATTAAACTTATATTGTATTTGAGTAGTTATTATATGATTGTTATGTTTATTTTAAGAAAAATAGCCGGCTAAGGAAAATCAAATAGCCGGCTAATATCGAGAAAAAAAAACACGTCGGCTAAGCCGTCTAAATAGAAGGCTTTAGCGGGCTTGGAAGTCAGTGCCGCCACGTGTCGTTTTCTGGTTGGTTGAAACTCTAACAAAAATTAGTTAGATACGGAATTTGGAGATGGCTGAACTAGCCGGATCTAGCCGACTATTGGTCTAAATGACCACGAATTAGTAGGCTGAAAAAGTTTGTCAATTTTGATAAGTTTGACTGGTCAAATGTCCATTTTGGTAATTTTCCCCTACATAAACCTATAAGTTCAACTAATATCAACATGAAGGACTCTTGAGACCTCCCTAATATACACTATAGAGCTACTTCTTTGATCATTTAGTGTTTGATGAAATGCTTCGATTTTTTCACTCATTTCTTAATTTCTTTCGCACTGGTGTTTATGGAAATGACTCAAAGAGCGTTCACATTAAAACCAAGACCAGTTCACATGTGAACCAACACCGGTTCTCATGTGAACTAATGTTAATATAATGTACAAAGCCATATGTGAATCAACAAAGATTAATATGAGAAACAAATAATAGTTCACATATGAATTTACATTGAGTTTCAACCAAATTCAAATAAAAAAAGAAAAAAATATATGTATACCTTCAAAACTTCCTGGATAATATATATACCAAAACCAAATTCAAAAAATCATATATATCATTTTTAAGAATAATTAAAATATCATATTTACCCTTCAGAAGTTTCAAAATGCAATTCCTAACACCATCTTCATATTTGATGTTTTCATTGGTTATATATGTTTTTCTTTTTGTTGATAGATGGGTGAACTAAGAAAGATGGTGGAAGAAGGAACAATTAAATATATTGGATTATCAGAGGCATCAGCGTCAACCATCAGAAGAGCCCATGCAGTGCATCCAGTAACTGCCATACAACTAGAATGGTCCTTGTGGTCAAGAGATGTTGAAGAAGAAATTGTTCCTACTTGCAGGTTTGATATGACACGTCTTTCTTTATTCTTTTCCTTTTTGTTGTCAAAGTTGTTAGTTATGTATATCATCCTCTATACTCTATCAGAGAACTCGGGATAGGGATCGTGGCGTATAGTCCTCTAGGACGGGGTTTTTTCTCATCTGGTTCAAAAATCTTGGACAAATTGGAAGATGGTGACTACCGTAAGGTATGCTGTTTAGTCTGTTGCAATAAAAAGACTCGAACACCGCAAATGTTTTAAGTTTTAACCTCAATATCACTAACCAATAGTAATACCCCATTGCTTTACTGAGGTTCTGAAACTTTTGAGTTTTGGGTTCAAGCATTGTTACACACTACTTGTACAAGTTTATGTGCAGTTTCCAAAGAAAGTTCAAAACTAGAAGTCTATATAAATGCATTATAATTAACTTCTGATTGGATTTATAAACTGAGGTTACAAGGGTTAGGGAGAAATCTACCTACAAATGCTTCCTGCAAGTTTTTGAGATAACATATTTCTTAATAAGAGTGTGTAATGGTGGCGTGAAGAGGGGGCGTGATCACCTGGCCCTTTCACGGGCGTGGAACACCGCCCCCTGGGGCGTGAAAATGGGCATGGGGGATTGGGCATGGCTGCATTCACGGGCAAAGAGGTAAAGCCAAACAAACCAACAACCAATCAACTTACTCCCAACTTATTATTTCTTTTTTCTTTTTTTTAATTGAATAATTAGTTTATGATTAAAAAATAATTAAATGCGGGGTCGTGAAACCACTACGCATCTTAGTGATTATGTCCAGTGATTGCCCCTGTGCTGATATGGTGGTGACGTGACAGGGCGTGAAACCACTACGGATGGCCTAAGCCTAATCTTGTTTCATATAAATGTCTTAATTATGGGAACTTATCATGTTTGACCTTATTGTTTTATAGTACCTGCCGAGGTTCCAACCTGAAAATCTTGAACAGAACAAGATCTTGTACGAGAGGGTTAATGAATTAGCCAGAAAGAAGGGGTGCACAACTTCACAGCTAGCATTAGCATGGGTTCACCACCAGGGAAATGATGTTGTGCCCATTCCAGGAACCACCAAGATTGAAAATCTTGAACAAAACATTGGAGCTTTATCTGTTAAGCTAACACGAGAAGAGATGGCTGAACTTGAATCCATTGCATCAGCTGATTCAGTCAAGGGGGCTAGATATGGTGAAGGTATTTCCACATATCTAGACTCGGATACCCCTCCACTCTCATCTTGGAAAGCTTAATCTCAATCGATGCTATGAGTAGCGGGCTGCTCTTGGTTTTTTCCTTTAAGCATGCTTAATCATAGCTGCAAGTTTTATGTTTGTTGTGTGTTTGTATACGTGTATTGGCTTTGTTTTCCTGTAAGAACATTGTTTTGTGTTATGAAATTTGGCTGTGATGTAAGCATTTGAGATTTTGAAAAGAATAAGTGAAGGTGGTTTAAAAAAAAGATTAAATTAAACTAGACAGCATCTGTTTAAAATGGTTGATAAAAGTTAATTAAGCTTTTATCAAGTGAAGAGGGTTGTTGCTACATGGATGATGGATCCACCTAGAGATTATCCATATCGTTGCAGCAGGGAGTAGATGGACCGGTCATACTTCGTCTCTTCCGATCTTTTAGTGAATCAATAAACATCAATGAAATCCGTTAGAAGGGGCACGATACGAAGTCTCGAGGATATATAATGTATGAGAGAATAGTAGAGAAAATGAGAGATCATGTATCATGGAGGTAATCTCCTGTGAATAGGCCAGGAAGAAGTCCCCCAAATGTTTAATCCCCACTTTATATAAGAAATAGGTGGTTGTAATCCCCATGGGCCGATATGTATTGACCTAAACCTATTAGGCGAGACTATATTTTTTAACGGTAAATGTTACTTCTACTCTACTTTATGCCATTAATTCTAAACTATATTGCAAGGTTTCAACCTGGGACCTCCCCTCTAAGAGGTAAGTGTCTCTACCTAGTGGTCTAGCCCCACATTGGCATTAGGCGAGGCTATTTAAGGGTATAATGATAAACAAGGAACCAATAAGGATAAGATCGGTACCATACTGACATCGAATTTATGAAAAAGTGGGTACCTTATCAGTACGGTACCGGTTCGATGCGGTACGGGTACTCGTTACACACTGTTCATCTCTAGATGGAATCGCTACCGTACCAGTACCGTACCGAAAATATCGATACTGAATTTATGGAAAAGTGGGTACCGGTACTGTCACACCCCGCCCCGGGCACCCACTGGACGCGTGCGACCACGATTGGCATCACATTTGAACTTTGATTTCAGAGTTTTTATAATTACAGCGGAAGTCTTTTTCAAAAGAATCGTTTCAACATTCTTTCAACCTCAAGGGTTGTATTTGTAAATATTAAAACTTAGTTGGAATACAAAAGTTTATATTTACTTTATAAACATAGGGATTTAAATACCCTTTTCATTTTGATTACAAAACAACGTTTGAAATCAATACATTTATAGCCACTAGAAATAGTACTACCCAGGGTTGATCAATCCCCTGGTTCTATCCCCCTTTTCTTTTCTTTAGGATTTTCTACACACGAGGCCTGAGAATCCAACGTGTAAGTCTATCCTTTCATAGGTCAGAACTGATGTCTACATCTCACATTCGGGTCAGATCTGATGTCTGCCCATACCCCTTTCTTATTTCAGCTTATTCTTTTCCTGAAAACATTTTGAAAATAAAACGTCAGCGCGAACGCCGGTGAATACAATTATCTTGACATTTAAAATCATTTGGCACAAACAAGTATTAATTTCATAATTACAACTTTATATTCAATCCACACATTCAGCAGGCCCGTCCTGTTCAATCACACCATAGTATACACTAGCGTCATGTCTTATAACAGTGGAAAGGTTTGCCTCCGAAGTTGTTATAAGACAAGCACCAACCGTAATCCGGGAATTTCACCTGAGACCCGTGTATCCCTTGCAAGTTTTACGCATACCTATGGCCTGAATGCTTTGTTCGTAGAAGAACGTTGAGCATTATTTTCTTAACCTTTATTTGGCCATTTTCATAAATAAAATGTTTAACACAAGTTTTCAGAGAGATAAACTATTCATCTTGATTATAGGAATGAGCCTCTAAGTCGAAAGCTTATAGACTATCTTTTTAGCTTGGTTTCTCTAGCGTACCAGCACTTCTACGAGCGTTTCTTGCTTAACCGGGCACTACGAAGAGCGGGAATCCAACCGTGATCGTCGGGAGTGAGCTAGATGGTCTCTGGAATATGAGATGGAACAGAGAGTTGATGTTGGTGTGAAGAATGGGAATGAACTCGACCATTTATTTATAGGGCAAGTTCTGAGACCGTTACGGGTGGTGACTGTCCGTCACCAAACTAGGGTCCGCGAGTCATCAAACACGTGTTACCCTCTGGTCAATTTGGGTCATGATGGACCGTTACCAGACGTGACGGTCTGTTACAGAGTGATACGTGGTGCACCAGGGTGAATCTGGGGCCGTGACGGACCGTTACCATGCGTGACGGTCCGTTATAGGGTTTTCACGCGTCAGATTTTGAAGATGAGTCACTGGACACGTGGCAAGCTATCAGGGTTCGCGTGCCCAGCCCGTAGCGGACCGTTACCGTCCGTGACGGTCTGTTAACGTTGAATTTTCATGATTTTTACTTTTTGAACCTTGATCTATAGGTTAATTACACTTATAGCCCTTATGGTTTGTACCTTTGCCAAATCTTGGACATTTTTGTGGCAGGTGTTACATCCTCCCCAACTTGTTTTAATTTCGTCCTCGAGATCATTCGTACAAGTGAGGATATTTCTTTTCATTTCAGACTCCAGTTCCCACGTATACTCAGGTCCACATCTGGAGTTTCATTTTACTTTCACGATCATCAATTTCTTTCTTTTCAATCGCTTTTTCTGCTTGTCTTTAATTTGCTGAGGGTGCTCCATGAATCTTAATTTTTCATCTACCTCTACATCTTGTAGGGGTATAACCAGAGATTCATCTGCCAAACACTTGCGTAGATTTGACACATGGAATACATCATGTACTTCATTCATTTCTTCTGGTAATTCGATTTGATAGGCCACAGGCCCAACTCTTTTCCGGATTTTGAATGGTCCTACGAATCTAGGACTTAATTTTCCTTTCTTTCCAAATCTTACAACGCCTTTCCATGGTGAAACTTTCAACAAAACGGTATCACCGACGTTGAATTCTAATGGCTTTCGTCTCTTATCGGCATAAATCTTTTGACGATCAAGAGCCGCTTTCAATCTATCTTTTATTTGAGTTACTTTCTCAGTTGTTTCTAGGACTATTTCAGGTCCGGATAACTGATTTTCTCCTATTTCGGACCAACAGATTGGAGTTCGACATTTACGACCGTATAAGGCTTCAAAAGGAGCAGCCTGTATACTCGTATGATAGCTATTATTGTAGGAGAATTCCATTAGAGTTAAGTGGTCATCCCAGCTTCCTCCAAGATCAATAACACAAGCCTTAACATGTCTTAAAGGGTTTGAATGGTTCTTTCACTTTGCCCGTCCGTTTGAGGATGGTAGGCAGTGCTAAAATTTAATTTTATACCTAGAGCTTTTTGGAAACTTTGCCAGAATCGAGAAGTAAATCTACTATCTCTATCTGATACAATAGATAGTGGCACACCGTGTAATGATACAATTTTGTTAACGTATAACTATGCCAACTTATCCATGCTGAACGTTTCTTTCATGGGAAGGAAATGAGCAGACTTAGTAAGTCTATCAACAATAACCCTGATTGTATCATTCCCACGACTGGTTCGGGGAAGTTTAGTAATGAAATCCATGGTTATCATTTCCCATTTCCATACAGGAATTTCAAGTTGCTGTAACTAGCCAGAATGCTTTTGGTGTTCAGCTTTTACTTGAGAACAGGTTAAACATTTTGCAACATAGATAGCGATATGTTTCTTCATTCCTATCCACCAATAATTGGTTTTTAGGTTTTTGTACATTTTATCGCTTCCAGGATGCATGGAGTATTTGGATTTGTAGGCTTCTTCAAGAATTTCTTTACGTACGTTTCCATAGATAGGAACCCAAGTTCTTTTATTCATTCTAAGAATTCCATCATTACCCTTGACCAATTGGTCGATCATTCCTCCCAATCCTTCCTTCTCAAGGTTGGGTTCTTGCAAAGCAAGTTTCTAAGATTCCTTAATACGAGTGATAAGATCGATTTGGAGATCGAGTCTTAAAGCACGAACTCGTTTAGGTTTCTCATGTTCCTTTCTACTCAAGGCGTAAGCTACAACATTAGCTTTTCCTTCATGATAATAGATTTCGCAATCGTAATCATTTAGGACTTCCATCCAACACCTTTGCCCCATATTTAGTTCTTTCTGACTAAATATGTACTTTAGGCTTTTATGATTAGTGAATACAGTAAATTTGACTCCATATAGATAGTGCCTCCATAATTTCAATGCGAAGATTATGACGCTTAATTCTAAATCATGAGTCGTATAATTCTTTTCATGAGTTTTCAATTGACGGGAAGCATAAGCAATAACTTTGCTTTCTTGCATTAACACACAACCAAATCCGGTGTGTGAATCATCACAGTATACTGAAAAGTCTTCGTTTCCATCTTGCAAAGCCAGTATGGGTGCTTGTGTCAGTTTCCGTTTCAGAGTTTCAAAAGCTTCAAATTGTTTAGGACCCCATTCATACTTAACTGATTTGTGAGTCAGAGAAGTTAATGGTACAACAATTCGGGAGAAGTCTTGGATAAATCTTCGATAGTAACCAGCCAAACCGAAGAAACTACGGATTTTGGTTAGAGATTTTGGGATTTCCCATTTGGATATAGCCTCAATTTTAACCGGGTCAACTTAGATGCCATCAATGTTAATGACATATCCCAGGAATTGAACTTCTGATAACCAGAACTCGCATTTTGAGAATCTAGCATAAAGCTTTTCGTTTCTCAAAAGTTCAAGCAAGATTTTCAAATGATTAGCATGATCTTCCTTACTTTTGGAATAAGTAAAGATATCGTCAATGAATACAATAATGAATTTGTCCAAGTAAGGTTTGCAAACTCGATTCATCATATCCATGAAAGCTGCTGATGCATTAGTAAGTCCGAACGACATTACCGTGAACTTGTAATGACCATACCGAGTTCTGAAGGCAATTTTGGGAATATCTTTTTCTTGGACTTTCAATTGATGATAGCCAGAACGAAGATCGATTTTTGAAAAGCATCGAGCTCCCTGGAGTTGATCAAAGAGATCATCGATTATGGGGAGTGGATAACGGTTCTTAATCGTGACTTTATTCAGCTCACGATAATCAATGCACATGCGCATTGAACCGTCTTTCTTTTTAACGAACAAGACTGGAGCTCCCCAGGGCGACGAGCTTGGTTTTACGAATCCTTTTTCGAGCAATTCATCCAAGTGTTTCTTTAATTATGCCATCTCCGTTGGAGCTAATCTGTACGAGGCTTTGGCAATTGGTGCCGTACCGGGTACTAGATTAATTCTGAATTCTACTTCTCTTTCAGGTGGAATTCCAGACAGTTCATCGGGAAAAACATTAGAAAATTCAGCCACAACCGGCACATCTTCGATCTTCTTTCCACTGTTGGTGGTTATAGATATGAGGTATGCTAAGCATCCTTTTCGTAAGTACTTTGTGGCTTTTAACATGGAAATTATTCCAACAGAGTTGGATAATTTATCGCCATGTATAGTCAAGATATTGCCTTTTTAACGAAGTTCTATAGCTTTCTTATCACACAGGATACGGGCTTGGTTAGAGGCTAACCAATCCATTCCTAGAACAATGTCAAAACCTGCCAAAGTCATTGGCAACAGTTGTGCAGTTATAACATGTCCTAATAGTGTGATATTACAATCGATTAAGATTTTAGAGATTTGGACTAAATCACCGTTGGCAGTTTCTACCACGTATTTCTTGTCTAATTTAGTTAGAGTTTTATTTAACAGTCTACAGAATCTATGATCTATAAAACTTTGGTTTGCACCAGAGTCAAACAAAACTCGAGCATAAATATCATTGACACGAAATGTACCCGTAATGACATCGGGCATACCTGCTGCTTCATGAGTATGGAGAACGAATGCTCGCGCATTCTTCTTTACTCCATCTGCAGATTTTGGACCAGTCCCATCAGGTTTCTTTAGCTTGGGACAATTGATTTTGGTGTGGCCGGTTTCACCACACTCAAAACAAGTGATTTGTTTCTTCTTGAAACAATTCTCTGCTTTGTGACCGGGCATTTTGCAAAAGTTGCAGAAAAGTTCAACATGACATTATTCTAAGTGTCTCTTTCTGCACTTGGGACATTCTGGAATGGAAGAGTTGTTATTTCGGGGAATGAAATTGGATTTCCTTGATCCACTTGGGCCTTGCCCAGATTCTCTCCTCTTCTTCCTCTCCTCCTGGTTTCTAATCAAACTGCTGGTTAGTGATGCTCCTAAATCCATAGCATCATCAAGATTTTCACATATTGCGACTTTAACCATGTCGTGAATTTCTCCAATCAAACCCCAAATATAACGTTTTATCAGGTTTGATTCAGGGGTAGCAAGATGTGTAACTATTCTAGCATATTCAAGGAGTTTGGTGGAATACTCCTGATGATTTGTTCCTATCATCTTAAGACTCAAGAATTTTTCTTCTATCTGTTCCCTCTCATTCTGGGGAACGTATTTCTTTTCTACTCGGGTTTTGAAAACATTCCAGTCTATTGCATAGGCTTCTTCTCTTCCTTTTGGCAGCTACTATGTTGTTCCACCATTCTAATGCTTGATCTTTAAATAAATTTGAGGCATAAAGAACCTTGTCCTTTTCAGCACATTTGCTGATAGCCAATACGGATTCAGTCTTTTCTATCCACCTTAATGTGGCAATTCCTCCTTCTCTCCCAGAGAAGTTATATGGCTTGCAGTCCTGAAACATCTTGTATGTACAGCCAACTACTTTTCTCTTCTTTTCTATATGACCATAGTTATTACCCATACTCTCATCTTCTGAAGAGCTATGGTAATATTTTTCTTTCCTAGTATTCTCGGTTTTATGGGTTGTGGAACCTTCAGGTTTCAGAGTAATTGGTTGGGACTGAGTGATAGTTCGGGTATGCTGAGTTAAAGGTTGAGAATTGATAGATTTTTGATTTGATGGCTGTGTAGATAGCCTATCAGCTTGTCTCTTTTCTAACTCAGTAAAGATCATTGGAAGAGAGTCCTTGATCCCTTCTGTGGTCATTTTTTTGAGTTCCTTTATGGATTCAGTAGCAGTATTTTCAACTGCTGTCTGTTTCTTCTTTCCCCAAGTGTTGTGAAGGTCCGGTATTTTTTGACATACTATATAGAAATGAGATTGGAATCAAAGCAAAACCTTTTTATTGATAATAATATATTACAGAAGACGATACATATAGAAATTATTGTTCCTAGAAATTTCTAAAAATTCTTTTCTTTAAGAGCTTTTATTAGCAAAGCATTCCAAGTTTCAACTTCAGCTTTCTCTCGTTCCAATTCAGCTATTTTGTTCAGCAACATTCGTTCCCTTTCACTTCCCGATGCATTCTCATTTATATGAGGAGCAGGGATGGGAATCGTCTCATAGTATGTAATGTAAGGTATATTAGAGTCAGCACGTTCTTCTTTTTTAGGATTATTTTCATAAGGCATATCGGCATATCCTTCATGAAAATTTCGAGAATATATAGGAGTGATATTATAACTTCCAACGGTAGAATGAAAACTTATAGAAGGATTATAGAGAACACTAGGGTTTCCTATTTCTCCGAGGCTTCTAAAAGTTGAACTTTCAGCTTCCTCATTATTTTCTATAGTTGTTCATTGGTTTTTCGTTCATAATAACTAGGTGGAGCAAATTTACGAATAAAGCTAGAACCCTTGCCTTTTCCGACCATTCTGAAAAATAAACAAAACGATATTTTATTTTTATAGAAATATATTACAAAATACAATAAAAACGATTCTAATCTTTCATAAGTTCTTTTTCAAGAGTCATCAAGTCCTCTCCATACTCGTAGACTTGTTTCCCATAGAATTTGGTTCTTGCTTTGTCCATTACCTTCTTTCTTGTTATTTCGTCCGATTGGCGCAACGAACGGTCTAAACATTCAATAGGCGAAGAGGGCATACTTTCTTGATAACCATATTTAGGAGGGGGCTTACGAAGTCCCATCATAATTTCATTATAAACATTTTGGTATTCCAGAGGAGTTTGGAAATATTCTTTAAAAGGGCCATCATATGGAGGTTCAAGAAACATATAGGGATCATATAAAACAGGAGTTTCAAAATTATAAGATTGATAGTCGAAACTATTTGAAATAGGATTATTGAATGGATAGTCTTCTGGGTTTTAAGAAACAGGTTCATATTGGTAGGATTCCTCAGATAGATCCTCTTATGTTGAATTGTTCTGCTGGATATAACTTGATTCAGCATCATTATTTCCTTGCAGTTGTTGGTTATTTGTATTCCAGTTGCTGAAGTTAGAACCAGCATCCATCCATTGACTAGAAGAGTTATAAGATTGAGAGTGGTATTCGGGAGAGTTGTTATTAGGGAAAATGGAAAACAGCTCATTGTTATAATAGGGCGAAGATATAGGGTTCATTCGAGATCCTAAA
This sequence comes from Smallanthus sonchifolius, assembly GCA_023525975.1. Taxonomy (NCBI): domain Eukaryota; kingdom Viridiplantae; phylum Streptophyta; class Magnoliopsida; order Asterales; family Asteraceae; genus Smallanthus; species Smallanthus sonchifolius. The sequence goes on along the minus strand of CM042028.1, from coordinate 66,995,975 downwards.
GGATGATACTCAGGTGATTCTTGTTTAATTGGACGATTGGGGTCATAATAAACAGGTACAGAATTATCTCCAGACATCTGCAATCTTAAAATATTAGTACTTATCTTATTTTTGGTCAAGACTTAGATACTAAAGCCAGTATCCTTATCTTAACTAAAGCTCTACAAGGATGGTTATCTTTCCAGAGTAGTACCTCCAACAGATATGTTCCCAGGTAAGAGCGACGGGTCTAGGAAAGATTTATACACCGCTCTTTCCTTAGACAGAACACTTCCGTTTATCAGATAACTACATACTGGTCAGAAGGTTACCTTATTTTCTTATCTTAATTTTTAAGTAATAGATAAACTTATGGTTAAAGCCTAGATACCAGATCCAAGTATCTAATTCGCTAAAACCTTTGGCTCTGATACCAACCCTGTCACACCCCGACCCGGGCACCCCCTGGACGCGTGCGACCATGATTGGCATCACATTTGAACTTTGATTTCATAGTTTTTATAATTACAGCAGAAGTCTTTTTCAAAAGGATCGTTTCAACATTCTTTCAACCTCAAGGGTTGTATTTGTAAATATCAAAACTTAGTTGGAAGACAAAAGTTTTATGTTTACTTTATAAACATAGGGATTTAACTACCATTTTCATTTTGATTACAAAACAGCGTTTGAAATCAATACATTTATAGCCACTGGAAATAGTACTACCCAGTGTTGATCAATCCCCTGATTTTATCCCCCTTTTCTTTTCTTTAGGATTTTCTACACATGAGGCCTGAGAATCCAACGTGTAAGTCTATCCTTTCATAGGTCAGAACTGATGTCTACGTCTCACATTCGGGTTAGATCTGATGTCTGCACATACCCCTTTCTTATTTCAGTTTATTCTTTTCCTGAAAACATTTTGAAAATAAAACGTTAGCGCGAACGCCGGTGAATACAATTATCTTGACATTTAAAATCATTTAGCACAAACAAGTATTAATTTCATAATCACAACTTTATGTTCAATCCACACATTCAACAGGCCCGTCTTGTTCAATCGCACCACAGTATACACTGGCGTCATGTCTTATAAAATTGGAAAGGTTTGCCTCCGAAGTTGTTATAAGACAAGCACCGGCCGCAATCCGGGAATTTCACCCGAGACCCGTGTATCCCTTGCAAGTTTTACGCATACCTATGGACTGAATGCTTTGTTCGTAGAAGAACGTTGAGCATTATTTCCTTTATTTGGTCATATTTGTAAATAAAATGTTTGACACAAGTTTTCAGAGGGATAAAGTATTCACCTTGATTATAAGAATGAGCCTCTAAGTCGAAAGCTTATAGACTATCTTTTTAACTTGGTTTCTCTATCGTACCAGCACTTCTACGAGCGTTTCTTGCTTAACCGGACACTACGAAGAGCGGGAATTGAACCGGGATCGTCGGGAGTGAGCTACATGGTCTCTAGAATAAGATATGGAAGAGAGAGTTGATGTTGGTGTGAAGAATGGGAATGAACTCGACCATCTATTTATAGGGCAAGTTTTGAGACCGTGACGGACCGTTACGGGTGGTGACGGTCTGTCACCAAACTAGGGTTCGCGAGTCATCAGACACGTGTTGCCCTCTGGTCAATTTGGGTCGTGATGGACCGTTACCAGGCGTGACGGTCCGTTACGGAGTGATACGTGGTGCACCAGGGTGAATCTGGGGCCGTGACGGACCATTACCAGGCTTGACGGTCCGTTATAGGGTTTCCACACGTCATATTTTGAAGATGAGTCACTGGACACGTGGCAAGCTATCAGGGTTTGCGTGCCCAGCTCGTAACGGACCGTTACCGTCCGTGACGGTCCGTTACCGTTGAATTTTCCTGATTTTCACTTTTTGATCCTTGATCTATAGGTTATTTACACTTATAGCCCTTATTTTTTTGTACATTTGTCAAATCTTGGACATATTTGTGGCAGGTGTTACAGGTACTGAATATATCGGTACGGTATCGGTTTGGTACAGTACCGCTACTCGGTACCAAATGCTCATCCCTATAAACTATGCTCAAACAGTAGAGAGACAAACCGTGAAAATTTAAGCACAAAACAGAGAGTTGCCCTACTGGAACCGACCGAGACTAGGGGTGTAAACAAGTCGAGCCGAGTTATTTGACTTGAGAGCTTGAGCTTGAGCTCAGCTCGTTGAGAGCTTTATTTCTAAAGCTCGAGCTTGGTTCGTTTATTATTTTATTTATATATTTTTATAATTATAATTTTTATATATAATATAGTATATATTATTTAATTATTTTTATCATAATTTTATATATAATAATAATTATTATATAAATTATATTTATTGCATTGAAGGAAAATTATGTAAATAAAAGACTCATTTAGGCTTGCGAGCCAGTTCGTTATCTGAAGTTGTGGCTCGAGCCCGTTTATTAAATAAGTCTTAATATAAGCTCAAGCCCGTTTATTAAATAAGCCTTAATATAAGCTCGAACTCGTTTATTATTTAGCCCCAATATAAGCTCCGGACTTGAGCTCGGCTTGAGTAACTCATAGACGGCTTGACTCGTTTACACCCATAACTGAGGCTAAACCAGTCTGATTCCTCGGTCTCTGTTTATAAAATTTCGACCCGTCCATGCCCAACACTAGTCCTACAGGGCACTGTTGAAAAATTGGGCTTTGCGGGCACATAGCTCTACTGTAAACAACTGTAGCCGCGTATGGTGTTTCACTTTTGTTGACTTTCTTAAATATTTTAAAATCTTTTTTACTACTTTCGGTTTTCATGTAATTTTATTTATAGATCGACGTAATATATTTGTTAGGATTTATTGTAATAATTTTTATTACAATTAGATAATACAATTTGATTAAGTTTCCTTTATCATTATCTTTTTTTTAACGACAAATCTATCATACTTCTACTACTAAATTACAACAAATATTACATCACATGCCTGAGTTTTAACCCAGGACCTCCCATCTAAGAGACAAGAGGCTTTAGCAATTGGGCTAGTCCCACATTGACATCAGTATCTTAATAGTTGATTAATAATCCTTATTATAATAAATAAGTAACTATAAGGACACGTGTTACTCTCTGATGTCTGCTTACCCTTATTTTCTCATCTCTCTCTCCTACTAAATAAGGGGAAACATGTCACTCTATGATGGCTCATCACCCTTATTTTCTCGCTTCTCTCTATATATAATAATAATATTAAAATAATATATTTTAAAATATTTAATAACAACAACCATACCCAGTAAAATCCCACCAATAACAAAGCTATCGGTAGAGTCTGCGGAGGGTGGGATGTAGGCAAACCATACTCCTATTAAATATTAAAATATTTAATATAAATTTAATTATGGATAGTTATTATATTATTAAATATATAAATTTAATATGAAATTAATTATGGATTGTTATACTGTGACGTTGCTTATCAATTTCGGAAAATAAATTTGTATTATGGACAATTATATATCATCAAGACTAATTTTACATTTTAATTAGCTCCATTATTTTAGACAACTAGCTTAATAATTCGTTTTAGTTTTTATCTATAATTTTTTTTAATTCAAAATTTAGTTTATCATCAATTAAATTGTTCAATCGTTTTATAATTTATAAATCTTTATTACTAATTACTATTTAGTTTTTTCTTTATCCAGACTAGCTTAAGGATTTTAGTATTCTATTCGTTTGTGAACCTTTTCTTGATTGTATTACTGGTTGGAAACCTGTTGTATTACACGGGTTGAATAAATGTAATGTTATATACACTTAGTAATAAAGATTTACATATTACATATTTATGACATATTACATAGTTTTTTAATATAAATTTTAGAAACGTTATATAGTTATTTTTTAAAATTGTTTTATAAAAAGAATGAAAAAATGTTCAATTTATAAAAATGTTTTTTATGAAACAAACCTATTTTTTTAAATAAAAAATGTTTTATAAAAATAATTATAGAAATCATTATTATTTAATAGGAGAGAGGCGGTAAACAAAAAATTATAAAAACAATTAAAAAAATTTGTATAATTAATAGGAGAGAGATGCGAGAAAAAATGTTAATGATAAATAAAAGAGTGACAAGTGTCGCATCAAAAACTTTATTTATTATAAAGTATAGATTTGTCAAAATATCACTCTACTTCCCAAGACAGATGCGGAAAAAAGTTTGATAACCGGAGGTAGATCTCTATTGAAACACTCAGCCCATGTGAATGATATGTTCCTTTTATAAGGGCTGCTAACTATTTAAGTTATCCTAGTTTAGGTTTATGAGTCTAGCCAAACTTGATATATGAAACTTAGGTTCGGGCTCGTTCATTAACCTGGCTATTTTCAGGCTTGTTTAAGTTGGGCTTGATTCGAGCTTGTTTAAGTTGAGCTCGGTTTGAGCTTTTAGCAAACCAATATAGAGTAGTTCCGCTTACACCCTTATTCACTACGTCCAACCTTTGGTCGACTAAATCCACATGATGCGAGCCCACCACCACACAAACTCGACCCAGTTAGTGCCTTCTAAGGAGCAAGGGTTTCGAACCTTGGACCTTTAACTCTTTGGTAGATGTACTAGTTTGTTTTTTGGCCTAGCGGAACAATATCTATTATAGGACAGATACGTAAGAAACGGAACTAGTAGTCTTGTTTTTATTTATTCTTTTTGTATTAACCATACAAACCTTATAAGATTAAAAGAATTATGTTAATAAAAAATTATAAGTTTAAAAGGTTGGTTACAGTGAACTTTAAATGAGCATATTCAACTAAATTCGTGACGATTACGGGGCACACATGGAGCATATGGGGCATCTTTAACAAGCTTAGATTTGTTACCATTATCAAGGGCGTCTCAATGTTTTGGACGCTTAAAATGAATTTGCACATTTTTGTGAGGCAGAGTTAAAAAACTTTATTAGAATAAGTTTATTTGCTAACTTTAATTATTTGACACAAATTATTTAAGCAATTAAGTGTATAACAAACAATATAAAGAATCAAGTAGAACAAAGATTAAGTAAGAGTGTAATTCGTAACACAATCAAAATTCAAATCATAAACCCGGATCAGAAATTCACGCAATCAAAAACTCATGCTACACAATTAGTAACAACCGATCCCTCTTGTACATTAACAATTATATCATATTTTCTTCAACTATTTCGTTGCCAGTTGGTTTAGTTTCTTGTGTGGATTGATAAGTAAACAATTGTTTGAGTGCAGGCTTTGAAAGGAGGGATGAGGGAGAAAATGGAGTTGGCTACCAAATTTGGGGCCAAATGCGACGGTCATGTGTGGGAGATCAACGTAGATCCAGCCTATTTAGGGCTGCTTGTGAAGCTAGCCTGTAGCGACTTGACGTCGACTGCATTGATCTGTATTATCAGCACAGGATTGACCCTAGAGTGCCGAGAGAAATCACGGTTGGTTTCACACTTTTACATTTTTAGAGGATGAACGATAAAAGTGGTTAGCTTGAATGGTATCTAAACTATGTTAGATTAATATTTGATTATCCTAAGTTAGATTAATGAGTAAACTGTCATTTTTGTTCATGTGGTTTAGCCATTTTTGCTAATTTCATTCAAAAAGTTTATTTATCTCTTGTGTATACTTGTGGTTTACAAAAATTGTCATTTTCATTCAATCACTTAACTTCATCCATATTTTAACGTTAAATAAAGGGTTATTGTGCCCAATCACTTAACTCCATCGGTATATTTCTTTTTATATATTTTAAATAAATATATAAATAGACACAAATACCCCTTATTTAACGTTAAAATATGGATGGAGTTAACCAGTTGAATAAAAATTGCAAATTTTGTAAACCACGTGGATATACAGGAGAAAAATAAACTTTTTAATAAAACTGTCAAAAATGACTAAACTATAGGGACGAAAGTGACAATTAACTATAGATTAATCCTAAATTAGTATTTAATTATGTATTATTATTGTAAAACATAAGGTGGTGGCTGTTACTTTATCACATCCACCGAATCTGTGCCAAGGGATGACACACCCTTTCACCACCTATAAATACCCTATCCCTCTTTCATTGGTAACACATAGATTTCTAAAGCAAAAGCAAGTTTAGTATGAAATCTCTCTCTAAATTCCATACAAGTTTGTGAGTTTATAAAGTGATTATATAAACCTATAAACTCAACGAATATCAACATGGACTGTTGAGACCTCCCTAATATACACTATAGAGCTACTTCTTTGATCGTTTGGTGTTTGATGAAATGCTTCGACTTTTCACTCATTTCTTAATTTCTTTCGCATTGGTGTTTATTGAAATGAGTCAAAGAGTGTTCACATTAAAACCAAGACCGGTTCACATGTGAAGTAATGTTAATATAATGTACAAATCCACATGTGAATCAACAAAGATTAAAATGAGAAACAAATAATAGTTCACATGTGAATTTACATTGAGTTCCAACCAAATTCAAATAAAAAAAGAAAAAAAAAATTATGTATACCTTCAAAACTTCCTAAATATTATATATACCAAAACCAAATTTAAAACATCATATATATCATTATTAAGAATAATTAATATATCATATTTACCCTTCAGAACTTTCAAAATGCAATTCCCAACACCATCTTCATATTTGATGTTTTCCGATGGTTATATATGTTTTTCTTTTTGTTGATAGACTGGTGAACTAAAGAAGCTGGTGGAAGAAGGAAAAATTAAATATATTGGATTATCAGAGGCATTAGCGTCAACCATCAGAAGAGGCCATGCAGTGCTTCCAGTAACTGCCATACAACTAGAATGGTCCTTGTGGTCAAGAGATGTTGAAGAAGAAATTATTCCTACTTGCAGGTTTGATATCACATGTCATTGTCAAAGTTGTTAGTTATGTATATCATGCTCTATACTCTATCAGAGAACTTAGGATAGGGATCGTTGCGTATAGTCCCCTAGGACGGGGTTTTTTCTCATCTAGTTCAAAGATCATGGACAAGTTGGAAGATGGTGACTACCGTAAGGTATGTTGTTTATGTTGGTAATCTGTTTAGAAATGCCAATGGGTATATATGCCCATTCAAGAGATGCAACGCTTCATCCAGAAGTGATACAACCCTACATAAGTACATTCGCTTTCTATTTTACAAAGTTTACACAATGGCCCTTCAACTAACTACAAATACATTCTTGATTCTAAACTATGACTTTCTAACAAAGACACAAAGACCCCTATACTTTAGTTTATACGTTCAATACTCCCTCTTAAACTAAATATAGTTTAAAGAAGGTCTTCCATATGATAGATTTGTCTTTACAGGAACGTTAGTTCTTCATTACACACGGGATGAACCTCTTGATCTTCTCCTTTCTCCTTATCCTTCCTTTTGGTGCATTCTTTTGTATAGTGACTGTAGTTACAACATTCATAACACCTAACATTGCTCTTGTCTTTCTTTCTTTGATCCGTACTTGTTCCACGTCCTCTTCCATGTCCTCTACCATAGCTTTGTGTATCACGTCCTTTACCATGATGCCAATTTTCAGAATTACTTGCATTTGCAATGAGGAGCTTTCCTTGATTATTATCCTCCGATTCGTCTTGGCTTTTGAGGCGTTCTTCAAAGGCTATTATCCTTCCTACTTCTTCTTCAAATGGCATTTTATCAACTTCTGAATATTGCTCGATAGTTGCCACGATTGGTAGAAACTTCTTTGGAACCGAGTTAAGTAGCTTTCTCATAATTTTTTGTCTTTAAGAGTTTCACCAAGGATTTTAAACTTGGCCCCTATACTGCCCAACTTTGTTGAGGAGTCACTTCTGGTTTCGTTTTGTTTCATCCTCAAGGCCTCTAATTCGCTCCTCAAAGTTTGTAGACGTGCCTTCTGAACAAGGTCTGCTCCAAGGTATCGAACTTTAAACGATTCCCACACTTCCTTTGCACTCGATTATTGTGCAGCTTGCATTAGGACATCTTCTGATAATGTTTGGAGGATCATTGCTTTTGTTGTATTGGTCTTCTTTTCATCTGCTTCTTCCTTAGCACCAATTGTCTCCCAAAGGCCATAGGCCTTCAATGTTGTTTACATCAACACCGCCCACATAGTGTAGTTTGTTTCAGTCAGTTTTGGACATTTAATGGATAAGTTTCCTTGCTCACAGACTAGACCGGATGTGCTTTTTTACTTTCTTATCTTCCTTGGCTGTCATACTGTCCTTCCCTTTTTTCTTGCTTTGACTACTTTCTTTTGATCTATTTACAAATACCGCCCACTACTTTCTCACGGACCGGACCGGATGTGCTTTTATACTTTCTTAAGAATCACTGGGATCTGTTTGCAAATACCGATGGGTATATATACCCATTCAACAGATGCAACGCTTCATCAAGAAGCGATACAACCCTACATACGTACATTCAGTTTCTATTTTGAAAAGTTTACACAATGACCCTTCAACTAACAACAAATACATTCTTGATTCTAAGCTATGACTTTCTAACAAAGACACAAAGACCCCTATACTTTAGTTTACACTTTCAATAGTTTAGTCTGTTGCAATAAAAAGACTCGAACATCGCAAATGAACTAAGTTTTAACCTCAATATCACTAACTAAGACTCCACTGCTTTACTTAGGTTCTACAACTTTTGAGTTTTGAGTTCAAGCATTGTTACAGACTACTTGTGCAAGTTTATTTTCAGTTTCCAAAGAAAGTTTAAAATTAGAAGTCGATATAAATGCATTATAATTAACTTCTGATTGGAACTATAATTTGTTAAATTAAGTTGCAAGTATTAGGGAGAATCTTTGTACACATGTTTCCCGCAGATTTTGCAAAGAAACCTTTTTGGTAGGGGTTACATGCAACCCATCAAACATTTTAAAATTAAAATAAAAAAAAGGTTAAAAATCATAAATTCAAGAGTAAAGTGCCATTTTCGTCCCTGTGGTTTGGCCATTTTAGCCACTTTCATCCAAAAACTTTTTTTTTAGCATTTTCGTCCCTGACGTTTCTAAATCTAGCCATTTTCATCCAACTGACTAACTCCGTTAAAAATTTAACGTTAAATCAGGGGCATTTTAGTCTTTTTCAAAAATTCTTCTTTTTAACTCTTTTTTTAATCCCTTTTGTTTCCCCTCCTTTTCAAAGCTTAAAAAAAATAAAAAATTCTCGAAGTTTTTTTTGAAGATGACGATGACTAGGGGTGTAAACGAGCCAAGCCGCTCGCGAGCTACTCGAGATCGGCTCGCTAAAAACCCCTAGTCATCGTCATCTTAAAAAAAAACTTCGAGAATTTTTTATTTTTTTTAAGCTTTGAAAAGGAGGGGAAAAAAAGGGATTAAAAAAAAGAGTTAAAAAGAAGAATTTTTGAAAAAGACTAAAATGCCCCTGATTTAACGTTAAATTTTTAACGGAGTTAGTCAGTTGGATGAAAATGGCTAGATTTAGAAACGTTAGGGACGAAAATGCTAAAAAAAAAGTTTTTGGATGAAAGTGGCTAAAATGGCCAAACCACAGGGACGAAAATGACACTTTACTCTAAATTCAATTTTATTTTTTCTAAAAGTAGTATTAGTTTATGAGTTTTATCTTACAGGTCTCCTTGTTCTTTTTTTAGGTGATGTATGAATCTAGTTATATAAACGGGTCGAAAATAGGTCAACATAACGTATTCAATTGTTTGACATGATTAAATTAATCAGCGATGTTAATTAATGTTGGGTTCATTAATTGTCTGTCTAAAATCATAATTTGGGCCTCATTTTCATTTTCACTATCACTAATGTTCTTCATATTATTCATTATTGGCCCAGGATATGATAAAGAACAATTGATAAACTTTGAATAGAAACTTGAATTGATAAGAATCGTCAAATATTTTACAAACTTTGTTTGGGACTTTACAACCCTAATTAGGAAGCGATGTATCCTTTCTAAACCGACACATTCATTGATCAAAATGCATGTTATAGACATAAACTTCTAAATATTTACATAGTTTACTCAAACTATACTTTAAACTATTTACAATTTGACCCACTAAACTTTTTATTCAAACTTGATTAACAGTTAAGACTAAGAATCACCCCCTAATTGTTGATCAAAGTTTTGTCTTCTTCTTGTTGATCTTGTTCCATGTTTATTGCTCCACATGGTTCTTCAACTTAGATTGCTTTCAATGACTTGATTCACACAACTTTTCTTTACATAAACTTGCTTTCTATTTTAAATACACCTGGTTCGTATCATACGAATTTCCTCTTGCCTTATGCTTTTCTTGTGTAGTTGTCTCATACAACTCCACTCGATCTTGATTAAATTGCATACGATCATATCACACGACTCAAATCCATCTCGCACAGAATTTCTGCGTAATCTGAATCACTCAGACTTTTTCTTGCAGTTGTATCACACAACTATTCTTCTTTTTGATCCAATCACGGGATCCTTCATACTTCATTTGTTGCCTCACACAACATGTTCTGGTTTGATCACCTCACATGACCTAGATGATTTGCTTTGATCCACTCAATGGATTGATTAATTGCTTCACACACGTTGTTTCTGTATCACACAGATTTCTTTTATTCTATCGATTCCTCACAAAAAGATAATCTTCTTCCACACAGGTCTGCATCACACAAACCTTTTCTTGCATTTTTGTATTTAAAAAAAACTTTTCCTGCATTCACTTCACATGTTTCTACACTCACTAAAGCATTCACTGCATTAACATCCTTATTTGAATTATAAATACTAATCAGCCCTTCAGCCTTGTCTTTGATTAGTAAAGTAATCACCAACAACCCCTTATTCAATTGATCTTAAAATTCGAGAATAAACAACCCACAATTCAATCTTGATTTTTTTTTTGTCTCTGTCTTCAAATCAACCGAACAAAACCCAAGCACTAGATTCAAATTTGCCTTCCTTTTGGCCTAGATTCCAACTGACATAATAGAGTAACAAATCAAGTTTTGTTTCTGATTTTTTTAGCTGTCCATTACTACACCAAATATCACCTTTGTTGTCAAGTAACAAGCAAATTCCACACGTTCTTTGTTCTTAGTTCCTTTCAAGGCAACAGACCACCAACCAAAAACAATTTCCTGCCTCCTTGAATTCGACAATCTTTCTGTCTCTGTTGGAGTCTGACCAATACAAACAGGAAACAGAATTTTGATTGTCGGTTTGATGGAATTGAAACAAAGATCAACAACCCTCTGGCCTTCTCCTTTGCGACAAGTCAGACAACAATAATGGCCTTTTATTTCTGCTTCTGATCAACTAAAAAACAGCAACCTTCAATGTCGTCTGATTGTTCTTCACAACTTATTGCCTTCCTTGAATAGCATTTACAATCCCAGAATCTGTAATTGATTATGTGACCGATTTTAAACACCAAGTGCCCCTTATCGATTCTTGGTTGTGATTGGCACAAAACAAGCAGTCTGTTCTTAGACTTTGCCAATCGCATCCAATACCAAAGTCGTTTTTATGTTTAATCAATTAACCCTATACACGATCTTGTTTTTGTACTTCTTGAATTCATCCACTCAAACACAAAATATGTCCTTTTTTGATGTCTACAACTTGTAGCGATAGCAATTGAATCAATCCTCAGTTATTTATTTCGTCAAAAACAATCGACCATCGTATGTGAACTAATATTCAAATCATGAATTGGAACTTGAATCTTCAAAGAGCCCTAGGCTCTGATACCAATTTTTCTGGCCCCGTACATGATCAAGAATAGTTAATAAACTTTGAGTAGAAACTTGAATTGATAAGAATCGTCAACTATTTTATAGAATTTGTTTGGGACTTTATAACCCTAATTTGGAAGCGACATATCCTTTCTAAACTGTGTTCAATCACAAGTAGCGAACAAGAACATGAGGCAATTGAATCCGAAATCAATCTCTGCAAACAACAATTGAAGTAGTTTGATTGGCAGAAAAGGGTTGAGTGATTAATAAGAGTCCATAAATCAAATCAGTTTGAAGGGTTTTCCGAAATTGAAATCACAAGCATTTTGATGGTCCGAGATTTGTTTGCAAGTCAGAACATCGTTTAGAAGGAAGAATCTCTATTCAGATAAGTATTTCTTTCAATTTACTGCATAATTTCTGATTTAAAAGTAAAGTTAGAATCCCTTGGTTGATTAAAGAAAGTAAGAAAGTATTAGCGAGCAAGAAAAACCCGAACCCTTGTGGTTCATTAGCAAGCAAGAATACCCGAACCTTTGTGTTTCAAAAGCAAGCAAGAAAGATCAAATTTTGGTCCAAACAAACAAGCATGGTGTTTGTTAGTTTGGTTTAGTCACTGAAATCAGGAGTCAGAAAGGTGTTCAGATCAAGAAATGATTGTCGTTTTGGTTATAGCCAAAATCACAAATGGAAGGGTGCAAGGTAAGAAAGATTGGATTCATTTGTAAATTCATGGAAAAGAAAGTTAGAATGCGAGTATGAAAGAAAGGAGAAGGAAAATCAACAAAACTTGAGATAAAGAAATCAAGAAAGCAAGAGCAAAATCAAATCATAAAGGTTTTAAAGCGATCAAGAAATCGTGTATGGTACGAGCAAAGCGAGCAAGAATCTGATTAGCAAGTAGGCTAGGAGAACTAGTTAGCAAGTGGGCCAGAAGCAAGTACCAAGCAAGAATCAAAACCTATGTGGTTAGATCAAGCAAGTAAGAAGTAAGCAAGGGGCAAGTAAGAAAGATTTTAAGTGTTACTACATTTTTATTCAAGAAATAAAAAAGCAGTTCAAGTTGAAGACTTAAACTTGGATTAACAATTAGGGGGTTATTGTTAGCCTTAATTGTCATATCCAAGTTAACGGGTCAAAAACGTAATTACTAGAAAGTCAAGGTAGAATCAAATATGTATTTATAGGAAGTTCAAGGGTCTGTATGTAATACTTGAAAGTCATTAACTAGTCTTAGGATTGTAAACGGTGCTTCCCTTTTGAACAATGTTTTCAGAACCGGACCGGACGTCGAACCGGTCTCCTTACCGGTCCACTGGTCGGACCGGTCCGACCGGTCGGACCGGATTTAAGAACCGGACGACGTCATAAATATTATAAAAATATATCAGTCTAAATAGCCATTAATCCTTTCAAAAACCACCAACAAGTCAATTCCAATAATTTTAAACTAACAATTACCTACGAAATACGAAGCCAAGAGACTTAAAAAAGATTAAAAAAAAATAAAAAAATAGTCAAGCGGTTCAACCGGTCCGACCACCCGGTTTCCGGTCCGACCGCCGGTTCAACCGGTCCGACCACCGGTTCGCTGCAGAAACGGTTCAACACATGTAACCGGACCGGTCAGACCACCGGTTCCCGGTCCGACCGGCCGGTCCGGTCCGGTCCGGGTTTCAAAACATTGCTTTTGAAGCATCGATTCTAGGGTTTTAAAACCCACTATATGCATGTAAAATATTTGTTGATTATTCAATCAATTGAATGCTTCTTTAGGGTTATTTCAATCTTTGTTCTTCTTTATGGTATGATAATCGCAAGAACTACAGCATCTGGGTATGTGTTATCTGGTCACAATTAACATGCACACCAATTGTTTAATCTATTGCGTCCAATTACTCTAAAAGGACTACCCAAGCGACTTAAGATCAAAAACCGAATGATTTAAGTTACGTTTTGAAATTGTTATCTGTATCTTGAGTTTCTGTTAATATTTTTGGAGCAAATGTAGAAGACTAATTCAATATGTGGTCAAGGATTGTGATTAAATAGGAGTAGTTGGGTTAGGAAATTTGTTTATCATATGATTCAGATGATATCTGCTGTTTGACATGATCAACTTGGCCCTACTGTAAAGAAGACACCAAAGACGCCGTAATGGTGTTACATGTGTGATTTTGGATACTTAACTTTTGTATGTTAAAATGAATGCTGCAAAACAACCACTAATAGTTTCTATTATATGTATTTGAAATGATATTTGCTCTACTTTTGTACATTCTACATAACATTAAAGCCAGTTTTATCAGTAATAGTGCATCAATAACACACTACTCCACTCTCAAACCCATTTTTCACCATTTTTTACACACAATAACACTATAAATACAATTTAATATCAATTTTTTTACACACATAAAAATTTTACTCCACTCTCAAACTCACAAAAATTCTCTCCACTCTTTACTCACAAAAATGAACTTTTGGACCGAAGACGAGTACACCTTGGCCCTTGCGATGGTACACGTTAGGGCCGAGACTACAAGTGATGAGTTATCAGATCCTGATTTATTATGGGATCGCGTTAAAGATAGATTCTACGAGGAAATGGAGGGTGATACGCAGCATACAAAGGCTCAAATAATGTCAAAGTGGTGTAGTATATTGGTAGTGGTTGAAAGGTTTTACACAATCTACAGAAAACATATAGACGCATTGAAAGATCCAAATAACGATCAAAATGTTGTCCAAAAATCTTGTGTTGAATTGCACAAGTTCATGAAGTTGTGTGATCAACCAAATCATGAAAGAAGTATTTATAGGCCTAAAATATATAAAAAAAACGTTTAAAAACCGGGTGTAACGGCTTTATAGCCGTTAAAAACGGTTCTTTTTGTTTTTTACCGTTTCCAAAGGTCGGAACCGGTTCCGGACCGGATACTGAGCTGGTCAATAAACGGATTATGTAAAACGGTTCAAAACAGGCAGGTTCAAGCGGGTCGGAACCGGGTACACTGAAAAGCAGGTCAGAACCGGAACCGGTTCCGGTTCCGGGTAAACCCCCGGGTCCGGTTCAGGAACCGGTTTTTTTTTTGTGCATCTCTACCCTCAGCAGAGTTTGCCATATCCAACCTAGGCACTCTTCACCATTTTTTGGGCATCATCGCCACTAGAGATAAGTATGGCTTGTTCTTGTCTAAGGCACACTATACTCGTGACATACTTCATAGGGCAAACACGTCCTCGTGCAAATCATTCACTACCCTGGTGGATACGTCTGCCAAACTTAGTGCTAATTCCGGTGACCTGCTAACTGATGGTACACTTTGCTGCCATCTCACCGGAGCATTACAATACCTCACGCTTACACGTTCAGACATTACCTACGTCGTGCAACAGGTTTATCTCTTCATGCATGCTCCAGATGAGCCACATTTCTAGTTTATGAAGCGAATACTCTATTACCTAAAGGGTACCATTGATTTTGGTTTACAACTTATTGCCTCACTGTCTCATACTTTGAGGGCTAACTCTGACACCGATTGGGGCGGGTGTCCCGACTCCCACCGCTCCACATCCGGATATTGTGTCTTTTGGGGAAACAACTTAGTTTCATGGTCATCCAAAAGGCAGCTAACTATTTCTCGTTCCATTGTCGAGGCGGAATACCGTGGCGTTGCAAACGCCATTGCCAAAACCACATGGTTACGTAATCTGTTATTTGAGCTTATGCCCCATTTCGCAAGGCCACTATTGTCTATTGTGACAACGTTTCATCCGTCGGTTCAGCATCAACACACGAAGCATTTGGATATTGATATACATTTTTGTGCATGAAAAAGTACGCATTGGGCTCCTTACAATATGCGGTCATCTTCACCAAAAGGCTACCAGGACACTTGTATCAAGCTTTCAGATCCGGTTTGAGTGTTCGTCCTACTACATCTCAAACTACATGGGAATATTAGATAGACTTATATTATTGTATTCTCATTTATAACTATCATGTCCATAATTAGTGCATGTACTCCTCCGTACATAAAGGGATTATTATTGTGATTAAAATCAATCAATCATTATACCATAACCTACCTAACGTAGGACATTATACACCTTATATTTGATAAATTATACACATGATAATGGAAAGATTAAATGATTTGGTTGACTAGCCGTTTATTGAGAAAAAAAGTGGCTATATTTCTTTGAGGGTCATACTACTTATCTTGCTTCTATAAAATCTGCTTTACAAGCTTCAACCCATTAACAATCGGTACTCTCAATTAGGGTTTCAACCCATCAGACGCGCAATGGCAGGTCCAGTAAGAAGGATTAAGCTTGGATCTCATGGTCTAGAAGTATCAGTTATGGGATTAGGATGCATGAGCTTGACCGCTAGCGCCTACGGACCCGCCAAACCCGAGGAAGACATGATCAAAATCATCCTCCATGCCGTCAACTCCAGCATCACTCATCTCGATACCTCCGACTGCTACGGGCCTCACGCCAACGAAATCCTCGTCAGTCCGCCTCTAGTCTTGGTTGATTTTCTTAATTTCGTTTGATTCAGGCATTTAACGGAATGTAACGAGGAAGTGTGCAATTGGCAACGAAATTTGGGATCAAATCGTTGTTCGGAGAGTGTGATATCTACAATGTAGAATTTTCATTGTGTTAAACAAATTAGGGATGGGCAAATTTCTTAACAGTACATGAATTGTCATCTTCCCTAGTTACGAGTTCCATTAACGTCCTAGAGGTCGGGAAACATATTGAAACACAAATAATTGGGGTAGGAAGGGTTGGGTTTTTGTAGAGTGGAATTGCAATCTGTAGCGTATCGCGCGAGGCGGAAGTGAAAATAGAACATAAGATAAAATTTATTTTCAAAAGAAAATTGATATATTATTAAATGTGTAGGAAAACCGTTCATAAAATAAAAAGAGAACTTTTATTATTTAATAATTCGAAGAATTACAATACAGTACAGAAAAGGAGAAGAAGCACAACAAACAGAATCAAACAAAAACACCGGGTATGGTGGCTGAGGATTTATGTTCAACAGATGTCCCTTAAAACAGATTTCGGGCCACTCATGTGAAACTCGTCTGTCTCACAGGGTACAACAGCCGGAGCAGATGCACAACCGGAGTTAACCAAGCACCCGAACTATACCTGAAATAAGCGTATAAAGGTCCGCGGCAGAAGAAAATACGTTTGATTGTTTGTGCGATCTCTGAAACGTGTGAATAAGTTTTTTGGAGGCCTCTACAAGGCTTAAAAGCATTGTATTTATACATGAAATTTAGACCACTTAATAGAATTAATACTTAATTAATCAGATTTAAATGATCACTTAATTGAATTAATACTCTATTAATTCGAATTAACTAATGGAATTTCGAGAGATAGAGCCATATGCTCGACTAGCCATCTAACCACGCGACATGGGTCAAAATTATTAAGGCGGCTCGCGGTAATGCGAGTGTCGAAGTGCCAAGTGCGGCACATTACGCTCATCGCCCACCATCTCCGCCACATTACATTAAGTTTCAAACACAAAACTTGTAGCATTGACGTCTCATTCATCTTAGCTCTGTTTTAGACATGGTTTATTTCGTTGTGATCCTCTCACATAGTAGAACACACACATACTAATTAATAATTATATTAGTAACAAATACAAATAATTATTTATCTCCAAATTTCCAACAGAATGTATAAAACGATACATCAAGGTCTCATTATAGAATGAAATCTAAATTTGGCAAGTAGGCTAAATATTCAAAATTACAATCTATCAAACAAATGTTAAAATTAAAGAACATAAATAAACTGAATGAGTTGGTGGCAGTTTTTTATTAAATGAAAGTTCAAGGAAATCTTCAAAATCAATTTAAGATTTATTGCTCTTTTTTCACGCGTCTACCATGCTCCCACCAATCCACATATGATTTCGTTAATTGGATTATCTTTTACTCATCATTCTCCTTCACTTGAATAGAACTCGACCTCTAGTTCTTGGGGTAGGAAGTTTCGATTGAAGGGTTGTTTAGATTCTCCATTTCCATAAATTTCCCCACAAACACCTTTGATTTAAGATTTTCATCTATTATCAATTTTGTTTAAATTTTAATAACCTCCACCATAGGGACATAAATGAAGTTATTAACTTCTTTATCTTCGTTCTTTTTTTATTATTCGTTGTCATAGTAGTATGCATAAGGGTACTAACAAGCTCTAATACGAATTGATACAGAGTAAAACATTTTTTATGATATAAAATAACAATAATCAAGGAAAATCTTTTTTTAATGGCTTATTTAATCTTTTCTTTTTTTTGAAAGTTCTCAAATTCTTAATTACGTGAATATGAAATTCATGAAAAAGATAAACAAAGATCTCAAATTTTCAAATATTAGGAACAATAAATAATCTGATATTGATTGAAACTTATTATGTCTGAAACAGTGAAACGTTAATTAATTTATCAAATAACTAAATAGACTTGCAAATAAAATATTTTCTAATACTGAAAAAAAAAATATTAATAAAAATATAAAGATTAATGTAAAATAATTTTCGGACGGAGAAACTAGGAATGAGATCAGTACTGTACAGGTACCAAATTTATGGAAAAGTGAGTATCGGTACCGAATTTATCGGTACGGTTACCCACTTGGTACGGTACGGGTACTCGTTACAAAATGTTTATCTCAAGACGGTATTGGTACCGTACCGGTACCGAATTTATGAAAAAGTGGGTACCGATACCGGTACGGTACCGGTTCGTTACGGTAGCGATACTTGGTAGCAAATGCTCATCCCTAGGAGGAACGGAGGGAGGGTCGGTCACTCTCTATGACACTAAATATTTATAAGAGACTAAAAACGCTTCAAAAAAAGTTAAAGAAAACATTTATAAAAGAACTAAAAAACATTTTTTTTATAAAATATGAAGATCCAACAAAATGTTTTTTTTTTATTTTATTAGAGACTTTTTCATTAACTATTTATATAACATTATTTTACATGGATTTTTTTATCTAATAAAATTAGGAGTGAGAAAAATAATGTTTTCAAAAAACATCAATTTTAATGAATACTTTTCAATTCATTTATTTGATAAATAAGTTTCCAACAATAGTTTAGAAAGAAAAAAAAACCATGAGTTTTTTTTTTTTTTAAAGAGTGTTGGTGAAAAACTTATTTAACAAAATTGATGATTTAAAAAATATTTACTAAAATTGGTGCTTTTTTTTCTAAAACTTGTATTTTCTTACTTCTAATCTTATTAGATAAAAAAATTTCTATTTAATTTAATCTTATTTAAAAAGGTTAAAAGGAAAAAGTTTCTAATAAAATAAAAAAATTATTTTTTTTGATCGTCTTATTTTATTAAAGAACTCTACAACCAAACACGTCCATAATGTGATTAGTCACAATATTACTGCTACTTTTTTTTTCTTTTTCTTATTTTATTTGATATATTATTCATTCAACACATAAAACAAACAATAATAATACTTTCTCGATACATCAGTTGCTCGGGTGAGTGTAGACACACACACGGTTCAGTTATCAAATATTTTTTATTATTGTGTAATTTGCTCATTTATCAAATATTTTTTTATCATTGTGTTATATGTATTTATCATTGTGTTTTACATTTTCTAGCTCATTGTGTAATTTATTCATTTTGTCAAATATTTTTCATCATTGTGTTATATGTATTACACAATGACCAGACCTAACATCACACAATGATCAGACCTGATATTACACAATGACGAGCAAATTACACAATGAGCTGGAAAACGTAAAAAAAATTCGATTTTGTATATAACGAGACTATACTCGTTTTAAAGATAAAAAAACGCTCGTTTTTATGGTGCGATTTTTTTAAAAAAATAATATCGTATGTAAAAGTTATAAACGTTTAAAAAGGGGGGAACTTAATAAAAAAGTCAACAAAAATGGCAATGACTAAAAATACCATTTCAATAACTTTTTCTCCTATAATTTGATCTCAATCATTAAATCATTTCTACAATTTGATCTAATGGCCCTAAATCATTTTCACCCTTCTTATTTTAAAAACTCTTTTTATTTGAACTTAACCCTATTATATATATAGGGGAAGGATCATAAGAAAACTCATTGTTCATGAGAAAACTAAAAAACTATTTATTAAATGTAAAAAAAAATTAATAAAAAAATCATAACTCAAAATATAAATCAAAAACTAAAAAACCGTTTCGGAGACCTTGTTCCCCACGTCGTGCTCTTTCAAAAAAAATTCAGCGTTTTGCTACATATGTGTAGCATAGTTAGCTTTTGGGGTGGTTTTTGGGTTTAGTTTTGGTTTTAGGTTAGTTTTTTTTAGGGGGGGGGGGTAGGTGGGGGGTTTATGTTTTTGGGAGGTGGGGGGGTTATGTTTCATTTAATTAATAGCGGCATTTATATAAATATATTAATTGGTTTCATTTAATTTTAATAAGTCGAAGGGTATAATGGACATTTCGTTGTGAATCACATTTAATTGGATTGATATAGTTACTAAAATAGAATCAAAGCTGCAGGATTTTCTTTCATTTATTCTCATAAATCAATTAAATCCTAAAATAAGCTTCTCTTTCAAAAGAAATAAAAAATGCGACCTTTATTTTTTTTCCGAAATCGATGGTTCACGTACCATTTATTTATGACAATTGGATTGATATGTTAATGTTTATGAATTATAGTATGTGACAACTGCTTATGTATGTTAAAGAACTATTTTTTGTGTGAAATTTGTGTAGGTCATATATGATCATTACTATGTGTAGGTTGCTTTGAGTTTAGTGTAGGGTACATTTGGTTCTATGGAGAAATGGTTTTTTTCTGTGTAGACATTTTTGAATAAGTATGTGCACGTTACGTAGGAACTCATAATACCATGTGTAGGGATTTGTCATTCTATTTGGTTGGGATTTTTTTCTAGTGCAACTGTTCTTGATACTAATGTAGGTGGTAGTTGTTTTTCTAATCATAATGCAAAATCTAATAATTGATATGATGTTACTATGTGTAGCTCATCTTCTATTTTCCTGTGCAGGTGTTCTTGATATTAGTGTAGTGGTCGATTGTTTTTCTAATCAGAAAACAAAATCTTATAATTGATGTAATGTTATTATGTCTATCTCCTCTTCTGTTTTTCTTAGTACCCACAACCATTTAAATGTAACTTAAAACATATCGAGTTTTGTGTATGAATTTGCAATACTATGTGTAGGGTTTTTTTTCCTGTGTAGGTGTTCTTGATACAGTGTAGGGGGTGATTGTTTTTATACTTTGAATATAAAATCTTGAAATATGATGTACTATTATTTTGTGTAGGTCCTTTTATTTTTTTGTTAGTATTCAACAACCATTTAAATGTAAGGTTTGCTTGTATATGTCAAAGCATATTAAGTTTGTGCATATTGTGTAGGAATTTGCAATACTACGTGTATGTTTTTTTTGTATGTGTTCTTGATATGTAGGAGACAATTGTTTTTATAATTTGAATATAAAATCTTGTAATATGATGTCAAGTTATTCCGTCTAGCTCATCTTCAAACTTATTGACTTTGTGCATATGTATAGAAATTTGAAAAAAAAAAATATATTTCTTAAAGATGAACATCTTGCACAATGAGTGCAAGAAAAAAGCAAGAGGCGTATATATATATATATAAATTCAAATTGAACCTAAATAATATATAGAAAAATGGCCAGATGAATATGACCAATATGTTACGTATAATTTTAAATTCATAAAAAAATGAAGAATCAAATAAAGTAAATCAAATCCCCAAATTAGTAGAGTGAAAAATTTGCACACATATAAAAGAATCGGATTCAACCAAAATTAAAAGATTTCATTAATGATATTCAAAATTTGATGATATAACTTCCAAAATTAAAGAATGAAAAACGGATGATATAACTTCCAAAATTAGTGGAGGTGAGTAATAAATCTAGTTTTATAATTACTATTATACCCTTATAATAAATTTAAATAAAATTGAAAGGAAAAAACTTGATTGGTTGGATTTTGTTCTTTTTGTTCTCGTAACTTTTTATTGTTCTGTAATGAACATCTCCCTATATATATATATATATATATATATATGTAGGGTTAATTTCAAGTAAAAAAGATTCTAATTCTAAGAAGGTTGATAAGGATTTAGCGTCATTAGATCAAATTGTAGAAAAGATTTAATTGTTGAGATTAAATTGTACAAGAAAAAGTTGTTGGAATGTTATTTTAGTTTTGGCCACTTTTGTTGACTTTTTATCAAGTTCCCCCCCCCATTTTTTAACGTTCATAACTTTTACATACGACGTTATTTTTTAAAAAAATTACACCATAAAAACGAGCGTTTTTTTTATCTTTAAAACGAGTATAGTGTCGTTATATACAAAAACAAAAAAAAATTATGTTTTTCAACTCATTGTGTAATTTGTCAGGTCATTGTGTAATACAGGTCATTGTGTAATACAGGTCATTATGTAATATATCAGGTCTGTTCATTGTGTAATATCAAGTCATTGTGTAATATCAGGTCTGGTCATTGTGACAAATGTTTTTCATCATTGTGTTATGTGTATTCATTATTTTGTCAAATATTTTTCATCATTGTGAAATTTGTTATGTCATTGTGTAATACACTTATATTTGTAATACAGGTCACTGTGTAATACAGTTCATTGTGTAATATCAGGTCAGATCATTGTGTAATATCAGGTCATTGTGTAATATTAGGTCTGGTCATTGTGTCAAATATTTTTCATCATTGTGTAATTTGTCAGGTCATTGTGTAATACAGTTCATTGTGTAATAAACTTCATTGTGTAATACCGGTCATTGTGTAATACAGTTCATTGTGTAATATCAGGTCTGGTCATTGTGTAATATTAGATCCGGTCATTGTGTCAAATGTTTTTCATAATTGTGTTATATGTATTCATCATTTTGTTAAATATTTTTCATCATTGTGTAATTTGTTTGGTCATTGTGTAATACAGTTCATTGTGTAATACAGGTCATTGTGTAATACAGTTCATTGTGCAATATCAGGTCTGGTCATTGTGTAATATCAGGTCTGGTCATTGTGTAATATCAGACCTGGTCATTGTGTCAAATGTTTTTCATCATTGTGTTATATGTATTCATCATTTTGTCAAATATTTTTCATCATTGTGTAATGTGTCAGGTTATTGTGTAATACAGTTCATTGTGTAATACACTTCATTGTGTAATACATGTCATTGTGTAATACAGGTCATTGTGTAATACACTTCATTATGCTATATGTATTCATCATTGTATTTTACGTTTTCCAGCTCATTGTGTAATTTGCTCATTATTGTGTAATTCACTCAAATATGTCAGTTCATTGTGTAATGTAAGGTCTAGTCATTGTGTAATTTGCACATTGTGTAATAGCAGTTCATTTTGTAATATCAGGTCTGGTTATTGTGTAATATCAAACCTTCTATTACACAATGGCCTGGTATATTACACAATGACTATTATGCCCTCCTTTTAAAAACAATAAAAGGACACATGTCAAGCCCAGAATCCTTTTTACCCTTCTTATTTTTAAAACCCTTTTACAATAACCTAACCCTATATATATATATATATATATATATATATATATATATATATATATATATATATATATATATATATATATATATATATATATATATATAGGGTTAGGTTCAAGTAAAAAGGATTTTAATTCTAAAAAGGGTGAGAAGGATTTTAGGCCATTAGATCAAATTGTAAAAAAGATTTAATGGTTGAGATTAAATTGTAGGAGAAAAGTTTGTTGGAATGGTATTTTACTCTTGGCCACTTTTGTTAACTTTTTATCAAGTTTCCCCCTCCCATTTTTTTAAACATTCATAACTTTTACATACGACACTATTTTTTTTTAAAACATTACACCATAAAAACAAGCGTTTTTTATCTTTAAAACGAGTATAGTGTTGTTATATACAAAAACGAAAAAAAAATTACGTTTTCCAGCTCATGGTGTAATTTGTCAGGTTATTGTGTAAAACGGTTCATTGTGTAATATAAGATCTAGTCATTGTGTAATATCAGGTCTGGTTATTGTGTAATATCAGGTCATTGTGTAATATCAAGTCTGGTTATTGTGTCAAATGTTTTTCATCATTGTGTTTTATCTATTCATCATTTTGTCAAATATTTTTCATCATTGTGTAATTTTTCAGGTAATTGTGTAATACAGTTCATTGTGTAATACACTTCTGTGACAACCACGGTTTTTCAGGTTCTTACCGTTTCTCGTCTTTTATACATTTATATTTTTAAATAATATGGTTTTATATATTTTTAAGTGTTTCTAGGGATTCTATGAAGTTTACCTTAGACAAACACTAAGATCCGAACTAGAAAACTCGGTTAAGTACATACACTGCGTATACTCCGAACGCGTTAAATAAACGGTAAAATTAAATTTCTCGAAAATAATTTTTATATTTATATTTTAGTTAAGAATGATATTTTATAACATTATATGTGCTAACTTTTGTGATTCTTGATTAAACTAACGATCACATGTGGTTTTTTCGTTAAAAATCCGGTATTTACCCGGTATAACTTCTTAAATTTTTTTGAGTTTTTGTGTTTTAAAAATTTATAAAATTCATTATTTTGGATACTAGAATTTTATGTTTGGATAAAAATGTTTATTTTAGTGTTTAGGGTGTAATTTTTATAAAAAGTGGGTATATTTTATAAAACTTTCTTTTAAATTGCAAGACAACACATCCACCATTATAAATACCCAACCCCCCACCCGATTTTCCCCTTCCCTTCTCCTCATTCCAGCCGTAACCTTCCCCCCTTCATCCTAGTGATTTAACACGTTTTTAGTCTTTGATTTTTCTGTTTTAATAGTTGCATATGTTCTCAAGAACACCAAGAACACACACACTCACTTTGATTTTCAAGTTTTGTAGTTTTTAAGAGTTTTAAGCTTGAATCTTGTGATTTTAACAAGGATTTATGGGTAAAAACTAGTTGTAAACATCCACAATGAGTTATCCATTGAAAAGATTGCAAGAATTGATGATCAAATAGTATGAACACTTGGGTGTTCATACTTGCATTTTCTTGAATTAAAAGAGTATTTTGTTGAATTTTGAGTCCTTGATCTTGGAATTGAACCACATTGTGATTGTAGGTTAAAAAAAAAGGAAATCACAGTAGCTAAGAATCAAATTCCACCTCCTTTTGTTGATTTGGGAGGTGTATTCTTGATTGAACTTGTAATTTAGCTTAAATGTTCAAGAACAAGCATGTTCTTGAGGGATTTTTAAAAATGGTTGATTTGGCCCCTAAATTTATTTTTATACAGTAGAATATTTTTAAAATGAGGATCTGGAAATTATGGTAATCTAACTCTTTATAGATTATTTATTAAAATTCACACAAGTTTAATACATGAAAATTAGAAAAAATAACTCTGAGTATTAAAAAATTCTGAAATTTGGACAGTGGTTAATATATTATAAATGTAGACTCCTGCCAAATTTAGTGAAAATTGGAGTTGTTTAAATAGGTGTTTTATATTTATAAAATTTAAACAATTGATTTGGGGATTTCATACTTCTGGAAAACTTCTGGACTTGAAACTTGGTATGAAATCTATTATGGACCTAAAATTAGTATGGTAAAAATTTGGTAAAGTTTTGATATCTTTAACTATTTTTCCCGAATTTGTTAAGTTTTAACAATATTAAATTCATAATAAATAATCTGGATATTGGAAAAATATAAAATTGGTCAGAAATTTTTATTTATGTATATGATCAATTGGTATAAATTTCAAGCAGTAACTTTATGTTTAAGTATGGTTTTGGAATTATGGTTCATTTAAATTTTATAAAAAGTTACTAATTTTGGAAAATTTTATATAAAATTGATTTTATAAAAGTTCTAGGAGATTTTGGATAGAAGTATGATCCCATTAAAAACATAAAATTTGACTTTTAAATTGGGTGCTAATATCACACTAAAACCCTAATTTCGGACGAATATGATTTTCTAACTGTAAACCGGACCTTACGCACGTCATCGCGTTTTTGATCAAACGAAACCGTGACTTGATATTTTATAAAATGTGACTTTTTAACTACTGATGTTATTTATTAAAATCTAAAACTTAAAATTTTAAGGTCACGAATTTATATAAAAGCCGGTTTTATAATTTTTAACGGTCCGTACGCGCGTGCACGAGTTTGGGCTAAGCAGTTGACTGCATAGCCACTTTTGACTTTTGTTGACTTAGCCACACATATTAGGTTTCCTAAATACATTTTGTGTCTACTTGTTAGTAGAACTCGATTAAGATACCACCGTTGGCAGTTTCACTATTTTACCGCACTTTTACGCGTTTCACTCTCAGTTGATTTTCGCGACCCCACTTTTTAATTTTTACTGTTTTACGGGGGAAAAGTTGTTTCACTACACGTTGTTACTTAGGATTAGGGTTACATGGGTTTACTTTTAGATGCATTAAGTCCCCAATTTAAGGCAATCAATTACCTTGGATAGCCGATGGGAATTATGAATAGTACTATTTGGGTCGACACCCCCGCCCAGGGTTGGTCGTGCCAACCAGACTTGTAGGGTCATTTGGGCGCATAATTAGTCATAGTAGGTGTTCGCATTTGACACCTGGATACAGGGGCAACAACTAGTCTTACGATTTTGATTGTGGCTCAGGGTAACTAAAATCTTAACACGTGTACTTGATCATCTGCTGATGGTTACTTTAACATTTTCAAATCTATTTACTTACTTTTATCGAGTCGAAAACATGCGTGCTCACCAACTATTTTATAGTTGACCGTTTTCGAAACATGCTTTTCAGGTAAACAGAATTGAAGTAAATGAATAGTTTGGTGAATAGCTTTTGGGGACATTCTTTTGGATTGTGACTTGGTTGTTGGTTTTGTATTTTGCATTTGGGATGTTTGGATTATATAGACAATCTGAATTTGTATTTTGGTTTTCGTGGTTTGTATGACACTTTACATTTTTTGGTAAGTTTGTAGTGGTTCTTAGAAATATGCAGTGTACCCATTAACTTTCTCTTGCGCCTAAGTGTTTGATGCACCGCTCTCGTCTCACCTTCGTGTTTCTGCCTTCGGCGGGGTATGACAGACTTAGTATCAGAGCACTGGTTATAGAGAATTAGGTTTACCCGAGACTCTAACCTAGACTATGACCTTAAGAAACATTGCAAAGAACCTTAGGAATTATGTGTGAATTGCATATCACTTTGCATTACTTATTCTTACCAGCTTTACGTTCTCCGTCACATCATGTCTTCATCATCGTCACCTTCATATCAGCAGTACTTCATGGACGAGGAGGCGGACAGCCTCAAGAGCATCCCTCTAGTGCATGTCCCTACATTATCAGGTGATTGGAGTGCGCCTGAGCCTAGTCATACGTCAGAGGAGGATCCGTCGGTGCACTATGTTCCCGGCGAGTCTAGCTACGCGACCAACTCTGAGGACTTAGGGAGCCGTTGATAAGTGGCCAAAGTTTCATGTATTAAAAGGTGTAATATGTTACATTTATGCAATTTTATATGTGGAATACAAAGGTTTTGTGTAGTCATGCATGTGCAGGTGTTGGAAGCTTAAAATGTGATCTTTGAAGATATTAGGCGAGAGATGCAAAAGTCGGAAGAGACACGGAAAAAACGCGGCAAAATGCAGGTCCAGCGTAAGCCTACGCCTACTGGCGTAAGCTTACGCCACCAGCGTAAGCTTACGCCCTTACAGTGTAGGCCTACGCCTAAGTAATTTCTTCACAGCGGCATCAGAGTCCCGGCGTAAGCCTACGCCCTCCCAGCGTAAGCCTACGCTGGGTGCGTTTCAGACGCGGGGTTTGGGCGAAACAGCCGAATTTCAAAGGTTATTTAGGTTTTTCTTCCCCAAATCGAAAATAATTTTTTACACCGCAATTCTTGGGCGATTTTGAGAGGATTCACACATCCACTTGAAGATTGAAGATGATCTCCCTCACCGTGAGCGGGTGATTCACTTGTGGCTTCCTCCAGGCGGACGGTTCGTATAGGTTTTTGTATTTGATTCAGTTTATTCATGTTTGGATCTTGTTAGTTTCTGACAATAACTTGAGAGATTGATGTATTAGTTGATTTAAACAGTTTATGATTATGCTTTGAGTTTGCTTGCTTTACGATCTTGTTCGGTTGATGACAAAACCTAGTAGCAGGGTTGGGTGACTAAAGGGGGTAACTTGGCATTCATAAATTGGGTGATTGAATTATACTGGTTTGTGACGGAACTGGTTGTATAGGTTGCTGACAACAGCCTGTCTTCAATTACTATTTTAACTGATTTTCCAACACCATGTCTATGTGGTGTCCAATTAAATAACTGAGTTTTGCATAAACCTAGAATCTGAAGTTTGGAGGAGGTTGCATCTTTATTTGATCTGTGTTTTTATTCTAATTATCAACTAAGCAATTCCACTAACCACTGATTCCTCGTGGATACGATACTCTTCTTACCCTTACAAGTTAAGTGTTTAAGGATTGTTTTTGACCGACCTAACGACATCGATCAAAATGGCGCCGTTGCCGGGGAATCGGTGCGCTTAGTTCTATTGCTTTCGTTTATTGTCTTTAGTTGATTTTAATTCTTATCAAAACCTCAAAAAGACTTTCTTTACTTCTGTTTTTATTTTTTGTTTATTTTGTTTATTTTTTCGATCAGAACTACTTGGGTGTGCCACTTGTGCAGGTCGGCATGGACAGGAATTATCATGATGACCAGTATTACTATGAGCCATGCAGTAACTGTGGCATCACTGGCCACTGGGCACAAGATTGCCCAATATACAATCAATGTGGTGGTGGTCCTGAGTACCCAAACTATCAGGAAAATTATAATCAAGACTACCACCCGAGCGGACCACCTGAACAAGACAACTATCAATCTGAACTGGAGGTCATCCGGTCAGATATGAAGGAGATGGCCAAAGTGGTACAAGCAGTGGTGCAGCAACAGGAGAGCCAGGCAAAAGCTCATCAAGCTTTGATAGATCTTGTTTCCCACTTAGCTGGGGTAGTTGCAAGCATCATCAAAGAAGTAGGTAAGCCTTGCAGTGCACATCAATCCTCAGATTCTCAAACCACAAACAGTGCACACCTAAATGATGTAAGTCTTCAACCCTCATCTGATTTTTCTGATGTTGAACATACTCCACCACTGGTAGTAGAGAAAGTGGTGGAGTACAGTGAGTCTGAATCTGATCATAATCAGGATTTAATTTCACAAAATAATCTGAAGAATAAAAATGTGAATAAATCTCTAAAAATTCCATTCCCTTCGGCTTTGCTCCCACCAGTGTTAAGTGAACGGGATCCAACACAAGATGAAAGATGGGAGAAATTTGAAAATCATAATATTAATCTACCATTTTTGAAAGAACTTAAAGAAAATCCTGATAGTGTTGAGTTCTTGAAAGGTTTGAGTACCCATAAACGACGGCACAAATGTCTCGAACAGGTAAAGCTAAATGTTAGTGTGAATGCTGTGTTTACGGGTACCTTTCCCCCAAAACTCCAAGATCCAGGGACACCTATTATTTCTATACATATAGGTGAAATTAAACTGGATAGAGCATTGCTGGATCTTGGAGCATCTGTGAGTATAATTCCAGGGAGTCTGTATGATCAGCACGATTTTGGTCCATTACAGAGAGTTAACACCACCGTGGTGTTGGCTGATCAGACTCCCGCACATCCTCGGGGGGATTGTAAAGGATGTGATTGTGAAGGTAGGAGAGTTTTATTACCCAGTGGATTTCTTGGTGTTGAATTTTGTCAAGGACACAGAGCCAACTATTATTTTGGGTAGACCGTTCTTGGCCACTGCTCAGGCAAATATTAACTGTGCTGAGGGAACGGTAAGGATGAGGTTTGGGGCTCAGAAAATGAGTCTTAAAATTTTTTCAAACTTGCCAACCTCGAAAGCTAACAAATGTGGATCACCTGAAAAGGTGAATCACACAGTCGAGAATGCTTGTGTTGTGTTTAACAGGTCAGTTGAGTTGAAGAATGGTGAGACTCCAGACAAGGGGAAGAAAAGGGTCAGAAAGAGAAGGCGGAAAAGGAAGAAACCGCGAGTTCATGATGTAGATCAAGAACTCTTTTCTTTGTTTATGAAGGCTTGGAGAAAAGTGGATGATGAGAGGAATTTAAATGTGGGGAAGGAGGACTGCAAGCATCCTACCCGACCACCATGACCGAAGTAAGGTACACTGCGTCGGGCTGAGGACGTTAAACTTAGCACTCTTAGGAGGTAGCCTAAGGTATGTTTTACATTCATGTCTAGTTAAATGAACTTTGCGGGTGTGTTCAATAGAAACCCTCACGAGACTCAACTCGTCCACTCGGGCTACCGAGGGGTTTAAAAGAAAATTGATGCATATGCTAAATGCATCCGTGATTCCTACGAAAGTGAGTTAGGAAATTATTTCTTTGTTTTCTTTGTTTTGTGTGTGAGCCGGCCAAGAGTGGGGAATTTTCATGGGTTGTCAAGTGAGTGTGCGTGCTTTCCAATTCTGTATTTAGTTTTATTTTTGCATATTTATTTTCATCGTCTCTCATCCTACATTGGGGACAATGTAGAGTTTAAGTGTGGGGATGGGAGACTGAGTTTGTATAGAAAAAATTTATATAAAAATTTTCAAAAATGTCCTTGGATCAGAATTTTTGTAACTAAATGGAAAATGATAGATATAATTGGAAACTATGCTTGTGTGATTAAAAACAATAATAAATAGAAAACGCGTTTGATTTGTAATGTTTTGGTAGGCCCAACCGATCTAAAGAGCTTAAATATCCTGATATTGTATCTAGGGTTAATTGACAATTAATTCATGATGTCTTATGGGTTCTTATCTTAGGGGCTTCGGCAAGGTTGAAACTGTCATCATAGGGTGATAGGTACCACTATAAGCAAAAATTTATAAGTTTTTAAAATTACTTGGCACACCACTTTCTTTTTATGAAAATAAATCCGAAAAGTGGTGACGCCCGCAATCCATAATCCATCTTGCATGAGCTTAATTAAACAAAATTGAGAGCTTGAGTTCAGCCTACGTGTTTCCCTTTGGGATGGTGACTTGAAGGATACACCCATGGGCGGGACTTAAGTGATCGATATTGGATGACTAAGTTAGGAGTACATGTTTCCCTTCGGGATGGTGACTTGAAGGATACACCCATGCTCTGAAGCTTATGTACTTCATGGCTTAAGAACTGCAGCCTACGTGTCATATATCGTGTTCCAGCGTGATTGAAACACCACTGGGTTAGGTTCATTCATAAAATAATAATAAAAGCTCAAAAACATGCATCCATCGATCCATAATTCCATAATTTTCAAAAACTCGTAAATTAGTGTTTATAATGGTGGGAAATCTATAAGGTTTAACCCGTGCCTAAACATGACTTTGAGATGGGATTAGACTAAGTTGTAGCTTCCTGAATGTGAGACCCATAGAGAAACTGTTGCTTGGTAATAAATAGAATAGTAGATCACAGAATCGGGGGCTCAATAGATCGGTGGTTGGGTTTAGTCGGATAGAAATACCAATTGTTACAGTCAATGCGTGATTATGTTTTAATTGTATGAGATTATGAGAGCAGGTTTCAATTATGATTCCATTGCATAATTCTTTTTCGGGACGCAAAAGAGTAAGTGTGGGGATATGATAAGTGGCCAAAGTTTCATGTATTAAAATGTGTAATATGTTATATTTATGCAATTTGATATGTGGAATACAAAGGTTTTGTGTAGTCATGCATGTGCAGGTGTTGGAAGCTTAAAATGTGATCTTTGAAGATATTAGGCGAGAGATGCAAGAGTCGGAAGAGACACGGAGAAAACGGGGCAAAATGCAGGTCCAGCGTAAGCCTACGCCACCAGCGTAAGCTTACGCCCTTATAGCGTAGGCCTACCCCTAAGTAATTTCTTCACAGCGGCATCAGAGTCCCGGCGTAAGCCTACGCCCTCCCAACGTAAGCCTACACTGGGTGCGTTTCAGACGCGGGGTTTGGGCGAAACAGCCGAATTTCAAAGGTTATTTAGGTTTTTCTTCCCCAAATCGAAAATAATTTTTTACACCACAGTTCTTGGGCGATTTTGAGAGGATTCACACATCCACTTGAAGATTGAAGATGATCTCCCTCACCATGAGCGGGTGATTCACTTGTGGCTTCCTCCAGGCGGACGGTTCGTATAGGTTTTTGTATTTGATTCAGTTTATTCATGTTTGGATCTTGTTAGTTTCTGACAATAACTTGAGAGATTGATGTATTAGTTGATTTAAACAGTTTATGATTATGCTTTGAGTTTGCTTGCTTTACGATCTTGTTCGGTTGATGACAAAACCTAGTAGCAGGGTTGGGTGACTAAAGGGGGTAACTTGGCATTCATAAATTGGGTGATTGAATTATACTGGTTTGTGACGGAACTGGTTGTATAGGTTGCTGACAACAACCTGTCTTCAATTACTATTTTAACTGATTTTCCAACACCATGTCTATGTGGTGTCCAATTAAATAACTGAGTTTTGCATAAACCTAGAATCTGAAGTTTGGAGGAGGTTGCATCTTTATTTGATCTGTGTTTTTATTCTAATTATCAACTAAGCAATTCCACTAACCACTGATTCCTCGTGGATACGATACTCTTCTTACCCTTACTAGTTAAGTGTTTAAGGATTGTTTTTGACCGACCTAACGACATCGATCAGCCGTCTACCCTCACCTACTCAGGCCCTACCCCCTTCCCGGGTAGCACTAGTGACTATCATACTTCACCCTGCTGCTCCTGCTAGCGGACAGCCGCGATTTCCAGGATCGACCTTTGAGGTCGGAGGATCGTCTATTAGGACTGCCCCTGCAATTATTGAGATCTCATCAGATGAGGAGGAAGAAGAGGAGGAGCCCGAGGATACTAGGACTTAGAGGGAGGTGCAGATGGATGAGCTAGTGGAGACTTGCACTGGACACGAGATTAGACTAGATCAATATCATACTGCGATGGAGGATGCTCTAGAGCAGATACCGGAGCTATATCAGTTCGTTACTGCCATTCAGGCGTCGGAGCTAAACAGGAACCAACGGATCGATCGTGTTGAGAAAAGGGTCCACTCGGGATTGGCTATTCTTGTGGCTTTCTTTGTTTTACTGGTTGCTGTTGTGTTAGGTTTCTATTTCAGACACTGAGCGGGTTGTGCTCAGGTCCTTTTATAGGGTTAAAAAAACTTTGTTTCTTTTGGGATATCTTGGCATAGTTCTAACTAATGCCTAATTTTGTAAAAATTATTACTAACTCTTGTAAACTCTAGCTACTTTCTATGCTCGGTGAAACACTTTTGTAAATTTTGGATGATGGAAATGAATTATGTTTTGGATGAATCCTTGTATGCCATAAATTTTATTTGGTTATTATTTGTGTATGGTTATCATCCTTATTTGTTACCTTGTGTACATGATTCGGTTAAAATTTTTATTATCATTTAAAAAAAACATGTTTTTTATGTATGCTTTGTTTACTATGTTTTGAGTGATTTCTAATCAAATACCATCACTTACTCAAACTCTTATCAAGTTCATGTCCACTTCTGTTTTTAGACAATGCCGTCGAGGAGAGAACCTCAGCATAATGAGACAGAGAATGCTCAACTAGATCTGACCTAGCTGATATATCAGGGAATTGATGCGGCTATACCAATAATTGTGGAACAGATCACTGTAGGGTTAATTAGGAGTGTTGGTGGCACTAGTGGTGATGCTTCTGGTAGTGGTGGAGCCGGTGGCGGTGCTGGTGGTGGTGCTGGTACCGCTAACACCAACCGCGGATGTACCTTTAAAGACTTCTCTGCAGGAAAACCCCTGGATTTTCATGGTACTGAGGGGGCAGTTAGGATTGTTCGTTGGATAGAAAAGATGGAGTCGGTCATAAAAATCAGCAACTGCTTGGATAACCAGAAGGTTAAATATGTTGCTTGCTCTCTGCAGGGCGAAGCCTTAACATGGTGGAATTCTCAGGTTGATGCGTTAGGAGAACAAGTTTCTGATAACCTGATTTGGGATGAGTTTAAGAAGATGTTGATAAAGGAGTACTGTCCTCGGAATGAATTGAAAAAGATTGAATTTGAATTTTGGAATCTAGAAATGGATGGAGCATAAATCTAGGATTACACGACTCGATTTAAGAATTGTCCCGTGTGGTGCCACATCTGGTGACACCAGAACCCAAGAGGATCGAAATGTATATCTGGGGATTAGTGCCCCAAATTCGGGGAATGGTTACTTCAGCCAAACCCACTACTATGCAAAGTGTGATTCAATTGTCATGTGAGTTGACTGATGAAATGGTGAGGAATGGGATCTTGGTTAAGAAAGGGACGGTTGGAAAGAAATCGGAGGAGAAGGCTGTGAAGAAAACTACTGGAGGTCCAAGTAAGAAGCGCAAGTTTGTAAAGAATTATGGGGCGGTAACACAAGGAAAGAAGGTGTACAATGGGAACTTACCGAAGTATAATAGATGCAACCTACACCATACCAGGCAATGCGAAGTTGTTACTTGTGAAAAGTGTAACATGACCGGTCATCTTGCCAAGAACTGCAGGGTCAACTTGGAACCTCAGAGATCATGTTATGAATGTAAGGAGAGTCCTAAACTAGGTCGTGATGGCGGTAATACAAATCAAGCTAAAGGTAGAGCATTCGCACTTGGGGCTGGAGGTGCTCGTCAGGACCCGAACGTGGTGACGGGTACGTTTCTCATCAATGATCCCCATGCATCTATACTATTTGACACAGGGGCTGATAGAAGTTTTATTTCTATTGAGTTTAGATCATTAATTAGTCTTGAGTCACAAAAATTGCATGATGCCTATACTATAGAACTAGCTAATGGCAAATTATTAAAGGCTATGGATATTGTCCGAGATTGCACTATGAATTTAAATAATCATCCATTTAGTGTAGATCTTATTCCGATTGAACTTGGTAGCTTTGATGTTGTAATTGGCATGGATTGGTTATCCAAACACCGAGCCAAGATTATATGCTCAGAAAAGATAGTCCGAATTCCACTTCCAAACGAAAAATTTCTAGATGTCCATGGTGATAAGCCTGGAAGGAGTTTGAACATTATTTCATGTATGAAGGCTTGGAAATATTTGAAGAAAGGGAGTTACGCATTTCTTGCTAACGTTGTCGAGAAGAGGTCGAAGGAGTTAAAAATTCAAGATATCCCAATCGTGTGCGAGTATCCGGAAGTCTTTCCTGAGGACTTGCCTGGATTACCCCCTCCACGACAAGTCGAGTTCAGGATCGACTTGGTACCTGGAGCCGCACCTATTGCTAAATCCCCATACCATTTGGCACCGTCTGAATTGCAAGAGTTGTCGAATTAGTTGCAGGAACTTCTAGAGAAGGGATTTATTAGACCGAGTTTCTCACCTTGGGGAGCTCCGGTCTTGTTCGTGAAAAAGAAGGATGGATCATTTCGTATGTGTATCGACTACCGGGAGTTGAATAAATTACCGATCAAGAACCGATATCCACTCCCGAGAATCGACGACTTGTTTTACCAATTGCAGGGATCGACTCATTTTTCTAAGATCGACCTAAGATCCGGTTATCATCAGTTAAGGATCCAGGATGATGACATACCGAAGACGGCGTTCAGGACTCGGTATGGTCACTACGAGTTTTTGGTTATGCCTTTCGGGCTAACCAATGCTCCGGGAGTGTTTATGGATCTGATGAATAGGGTATGCAAACCCTATTTAGACAAATTTGTGATAGTCTTTATCGACGACATCTTGATCTATTCTCAGAGTAAGGAGGAGCACGAGCATCACTTGCGGTTGATTTTGGAGTTACTCAGGAACGAGAAATTATATGCCAAGTTCTCAAAGTGTGAGTTTTGGCTTAAAGAAGTTCACTTTCTTGGCCATGTGATTAACGATAAAGGCATACATGTGGATCCGGCCAAGATTGAGGCGATAAAGAAGTGGGAAACGCCTAAGACCCCAACCGAGATCCGTCAATTTCTTGGTTTGGCGGGTTATAACAGGCGATTTATAGAAAATTTCTCCAAGATAGCTCAGTCCCTAACCCTCTTAACTCATAAAGATAGAAAGTTTGAATGGGGTGACAAACATGAAGAGGCGTTTCAATTATTAAAGCAGAAGTTATGTAACGCTCTGATTCTAACTCTTCCCGAAGGGACAGATGGCTTTGTCGTGTACTGTGATGCATCACACCAAGGTCTTGGTTGTGTGCTAATGCAAAAGGACAAGGTTATCGCGTACGCATCCCGATAATTGAAAGTGCATGAAAAGAATTACACAACTCATGACTTGGAGTTGGGTGCCGTTGTCTTTGCACTTAAAATTTGGTGGCATTATCTTTATGGCACTAAGTGCACTGTTTTTACTGACCAAAAAAGCCTCCAACACATATTTAATCAAAAGATGTTGAACATGAGACAAAGGAGATGGGTCGTACTACTCAATGACTACGACTGTGAGATTCGTTATCACCCTAGAAAAGCAAATGTGGTGGCGGATGCTCTGAGTAGGAAGGAAAGAATAAAACCTCATCGAGTACGTGCTTTGGGAATGATAATCCAAACAAGCTTGAAAGCTCAAATTCTCGAGGCATAGAAAGAAGCACTAGAGAGAAATAAATTGAAAGACGAACTTTTATGTGGTGCTGAGAGGAAATTCGAACAGAAAACCGATGAGTTAATTTATTGTTTTGATCGAATGTGGAATCCGAATTCCCATAACTTGAGGGAACTGATCTTGAATGAAGCTCATAAGTCATGGTATTCCGTACATCCCGGAGCCGACAAGATGTACAAAGACTTGAAAGAATTTTATAGGTGGCCCGGAATGAAGAAAGATAATGCAAGTTATGTCGGGAGGTGCTTGACTTGTTCTAAAGTCAAGGTGGAATACCAGAAACGTCGGGACTTTTGCAGCAACCCGACATTCCGCAGTGGAAATGGGAGAAGAATGCTATGGATTTCGTCACCAAATTACCACGAACTTCTAGCGGTTATGATTCGATTTGGGTCATTGTTGACCGGTTGATGAAATATACTCATTTTATTCCCATCCGAGAGGATTATAAGATGGAAAAGTTAGCCCGTTTGTACATTGGTGAGATTGTTTCTAGGCATGGAGTGCTCGTTTCCATCATCTCAGATAGAGATAGTCTTTTTACATCCCCATTTTGGCAGACACTACAGTGAGCTTTGGGAACGCGCTTGGATATGAGCACAGCTTACCATCCTCAAACTGACGGTCAAAGTGAACGGACGATTCAGACCATGGAGGATATGCTAAGGCGTGTGTGATAGACTTTGGCGGTAATTGGGATACCCATTTTCCATTAATCGAGTTTTCTAATAACAACAGTTATCACACTAGCCTCAAATGTGCATCGTTTGAAGCTTTGTATGGGCGTAAGTGTCGATCACCACTTTGTTGGGCCGAAGTTGGTGACAACCGTTTGACTGGCCCCGAGATTATTCAGGAAACTACGAACAAGATTTATAAGATTCGGGATAGACTAAAGGCCGCACGGGACAGACAGAAAAGCTACGCCGATAATCGAAGGAAGCCCTTGGAATTTCAAATTGGTGATAAGGTGCTTTTAAAAGTTTCACCTTGGAAGGGTGTTATTCGGTTCGGAAAGAGAAGTAAACTCAATCCGAGGTATATTGGACCGTATAAAATTGTTGATAGAATTGGTCCTGTGGCGTACAAATTGAAATTGCCTCAGGAACTTAGCGGTATACACGATACTTTCCATGTATCAAATCTCAAAAAGTGATTAGCCAATGAATCCTTGGTAATACCACACGACGAAGTTCGTGTCGACAAGAAACTTCATTTTATCGAGGAACCGGTCGAGATTTTGGATCGCGAGATCAAGTTGCTTAAACGTCGTCGTATCCCTATCGTGAAGGTCCGATGGAACTCGAAGCGTGGAACCGAATTCACATGGGAACGAGATGACCAAATGAATCAGAAACATCCTCAACTTTTTGAGAAAGAAGCGGTTACTACCGACACCAGTTGAATTTCGGGACGAAATTCCTTTCAACTCGGGGATAATGTGACAACCGCGGTTTTTCAGGTCCTTACCGTTTCTCGTCTTTTATACATTTATATTTTTAAATAATATGGTTTTATATATTTTTAAGTGTTTCTAGGGATTCTAGGAAGTTTACCTTAGACAAACACTAAGATCCGAACTAGAAAACACGGTTAAGTACATACACTGCGTATACTCCGAACGCGTTAAATAAACGATAAATTCAAATTTCTTGAAAATAATTTTTATATTTATATTTTAGTTAAGAATGATATTTTATAACATTATATGTGCTAACTTTTGTGATTCTTGATTAAACTAACGATCACAGGTGGTTCTTTAGTTAAAAACCAGATATTTACCCGGTATAACTTTTTAATTTTTTTTGAGTTTTTGTGTTTTAAAATTTTCTAAAATTCATTATTTTGGATACTGGAATTTTATGTTTGGATAAAAATGTTTATTTTAGTGTTTAGGGGTGTAATTTTTATAAAAAGTGGGTATATTTTATAAAACATTCTTTTAAATTGCAAGACAACACATCCACCACTATAAATACCCAACCCCCACCCCATTTTCCCCTTCCCTTCTCCTCATTCCAGCCGTAACCCTCCCCTCTTCACCCAAACACCCCCAAATCTCATATCAAGCTCAAGAACACTCCATGAAATCTTGATTCTTGATTTGTTGTTGTTTGTGAGCATATTTCTAGTGATTTAAAGGTATTTTAGCACGTTTTTAGTCTTTGATTTTTCTGTTTTAATAGTTGCATATGTTCTCAAGAACACCAAGAACACACATACTCACTTTGATTTTCAAGTTTTGTAGTTTTTTAGAGTTTTAAGCTTGAATCTTGTGATTATAACAAGGATTTGTGGATAAAAACTAGTTGTCAACATCCACAATGAGTTATCCATTGAAAAGATTGCAAGAATTGATGATCAAATAGTATAAACACTTGGGTGTTCATACTTGCATCTTCTTGAATTAAAAGAGCATTTTGTTAATTTTTGAGTCCTTGATCTTGGAATTGAACCATATTGTGATTGTAGGTTAAAAATCAAGGAAATCACAGTAGCTAAGCATCAAATTCCACCTCCTTTTGCAGATTTGGGAGGTCTATTCATGATTGAACTTGTAATTTAGCTTAAATGTTCAAGAACAAGCATGTTCTTGAGGGATTTTTAAAAATAGTTGATTTGGCCCCCAAATTTATTTTTATACAGTAGAATATGTTTTAAAATGAGGATCTGGAAAATATGGTAATCTAACTCTTTATATATTATTTATTAAAATTCACACAATTTTAATACATGGAAATTGGAAAAAATAACCCTGAGTATTGAAAAATTATGAAATTTGGACACTGGTTAATATATTATAAATGTAGACTCCTGTCCGAATTTCGTGAAAATTGGAGTTGTTTAAAAAGGTGTTTTATATTTATAAAGTTTAAATAATTGATTTAGGGATCTCATACTTCTGGAAAACTTTTGGACTTGAAACTTGGTATGAGATGTATTATGGACCTAAAAGTAATATGATAAAATTTTGGTAAAGTTTTGATATTTTAACTATTTTCCCGAATTTGTTTAGTTTTAACAATATTAAATTCATAATAAATAATCTGGATATTGAAAAAAATTAAAATTGGTCAGAAATTTTTATTTATGAATATGATCAATTGGAATAAATTTCAAGCAGTAACTTTATGTTTAAGTATGGTTTTGGAATTATGGTCCATTTAAGTTTTATAAAAAGTTACTAATTTTGGAAATTTTTATATAAAATTGATTTTATAAAAGTTCTAGGAGATTTTTGACAGAAGTATGATCCTATTAAAAACATAAAATTTGACTTTTAAATTGGGTGCTAATATCACACTAAAACCTTAATTTCGGACGAATTTGATTTTCTAACTGTAAACCGGACTTTACGCGCGTCATCGCGTTTTTTATCAAACGAAACCGTGACTTGAGATTTTATCAAATGTGACTTTTTAACTACTGATGTTATTTATTAAAATCTAAAAATTAATGTTTTAAGGTCACGAATTTATATAAAATCCGGTTTTATAATTTTTAACGGTCCGTACGCGCGTGCACGGGTTTGGGCTAAGCAGTTGACTGCATAGCCACTTTTGACTTTTGTTGACTTAGCCACACATATTAGGTTTTCTAAATGCATTTTGTGTCTACTTGTTAGTAGGACTCGATTAAGATACCACCGTTGGCAGTTTCACTATTTTACCGCACTTTTACGCGTTTCACTCTCAGGTGATTTTCGCGACCCCACTTTTAAATTTTTACTATTTTACGGGGGAAAGCTGTTTCACTACACGTTGTTACTTGGGATTAGGGTTACCTGGGTTTACTTTTAGATGCATTAAGTCCCCAATTTAAGGCAATCAATTAGCTTGGATAGCCGATGTGAATTATGAATAGTACTATTTTGGTCGACACCCCCGCCCAGGGTTGGTCGTGCCAACCAGACTTGTAGGGTCATTTAGGCGCATAATTAGTCATAGTAGGTGTTCGCATTTGACACCTGGATACAGGGGCAACAACTAGTATGACATTTTTGATGTGGTTCAGGGTAACTAAAATCTTAACACGTGTACTTGATCATCTACTGATGGTTACTTTTACATTTTCAAATCTATTTACTTACTTTTATCGAGTCGCAAAACCTGCGTGCTCACCAACTATTTTATAGTTGACCGTTTTCGAAACATGCTTTTCAGGTAAACAGAATTGAAGCAAATGACTAGTTTGGTGAAATTGCTTTTGGGGACTTTCTTTTGGATTATGACTTGGTTGTTGGTTTTGTATTTTGCATTTGGGATGTTTGGATTATGTAGACAATCTGAATTTGTATTTTGGTTTTCGTGGTTTGTATGACACTTTACATTTTTGGGTAAGTTTGTAGTGGTTCTTTGAAATATGCAGTGTACCCATTAGATTTCTCTTGCGCCTAAGTGTTCGATGCACCGCTCTCGTCTCACCTCCGTGTTTTCGCCTTCGGCGGGGTGTGACAACTTCATTATGTAATACCCTTCATTGTGTAATACATGTCATTGTGTAATACATGTCATTGTGTAATACAGTTCATTGTGTAATATCAGGTCAGGTCATTGTGTTATATCAGGTCATTGTGTAATATTAGGTC
Source organism: Smallanthus sonchifolius (assembly GCA_023525975.1). Taxonomy (NCBI): domain Eukaryota; kingdom Viridiplantae; phylum Streptophyta; class Magnoliopsida; order Asterales; family Asteraceae; genus Smallanthus; species Smallanthus sonchifolius. Next base: position 66,954,844 of record CM042028.1, on the reverse strand, counting down.
TGATCATTGTGTCAAATGTTTTTCATCATTGTGTTATATGTATTCTTCATTTTGTTAAATATTTTTCATCATTGTGTAATTTGTCAGGTCATTGTGTAATACAGGTCATTGTGTAATACAGTTCATTGTGTAATATCAGGTCTGGTCATTGTGCAATATCAGGTCATTGTGTAATATCAGGCCTGGTCATTGTGTCAAATGTTTTTCATCATTGTGTTATATGTATTCATCATTTTGTCAAATATTTTTCATCATTGTGTAATTTATCAGGTCATTGTGTAATACAGTTCATTGTGTAATACATGTCATTGTGTAATACAGGTCATTGTGTAATACACTTCATTGTGTGATACACTTCATTGTATTATATGCATTCATTATTGTGTTTTATTTTTTCCAGCTCATTGTGTAATTTGCTCATTATTGTGTAATTCGCTCAAATATGTCAGGTCATTGTGTAATGTAAGGTCTGGTCATTGTGTAATTTGCTCAATGTGTAATAGCAGTTTATTGTGTAATGTCAGGTCTGGTCATTGTGTAATATCAGACCTTTTATTACACAATGACCTGGTATATTACACAATGACCATTATACCCTCCCTTTAAAAACAATAAAATAACACATGTTAAGCCCAGAATCTTTCTTACCCTTATTATTTTTAAAACTCTTTTTACAATAACCTAACCCTATATATATATGATTGGGTTCAAATGTTAACCAACCTTTATTGTTTTCACCAAATAACTCCACTAGAACCACACATTTAATATATAATAATCTGATTTTGAATGTATGGTTGAGATTGATTCAAGGGTATGATAGTCGATTTGTTATTTGTACCTTTTCTTTCTTTAATAATAAAACAACTAATAGATAAAAAAGGGTTATGAGTTTAATACAACATTTAAATCATATACACCATATTAGTTGACATATGGACCACACTATATGAGAGGGGGGAGAGAGGTGCACGAAAATCAGGGAGGACTTTCTCTTTTTCCAATGTCTTTGTCTTTTAATTATAATAATATTAAAATAAGTTAAGTTAAGAAAAAAAAATGAGGAGATACATTTTCAAATATTATTTTATTTCTTTATATTCTTTTAACTTATTATTTTTATGTTATTCTAAAAATATAGATCAAAAATTGCATAATGTTCATTCCCCGTAATATGTAACTTCTCATTGATTCGGTTTTTAAGCATGTGAAACTAATTAAGTGTTTCATCGAATAATATACACTTCTTTATCATATTTTAATATTTGTAAGAAGAAAAAAAAATATAAAATAAAAATTTTAAAAATTGTTTCTGTTAATAAATAAGATTTTTTTTAGAAAAGCCAGTTCAGGGAACAATAAAAATATTTTTTCCATTTTTCTTATACGTATTTCCATTACTTTTTAAATCTTTTTAACTGTTTCTTTAAATTTTTAATATATTGAGAAATATTAACTTAATCAGTTATAAGAAAATTTTTAATATATTGAGAAAAAGTTGTCCCAAGTTCAAGATCATATAACCCCATAAAAGTTCAAGTTATAAATATAGGGATATTAAAATATAAAATGGTAAGTGCATTATTGTTCTCTCCTCCTCCTAATACCCATACATAAAGCTTCTTTTCATAAGCTGAAACCCAACCGAACCCATGATAAAGACGGAGACAAAATCAAAACAAATATAGACACCTAAGTTGAAGCGCGAAACTAAATCAAAAAACATAAATATAATTTATACAATTTATATTAAATAGTTAAATATAAACATAAATTAAATAATATTTATTAAAATTAAACATTTATTATTTTTAGACAATTTATATTAAATAGTTAAATATAAACATAAATAAAATTAAACATTTATTATTAAAATAAAATGATATTTATTAAAATTAAACATAAATAAAACCCATGGGAGAGTTTCCAATGAGTTTCATACACAACTTATGGATACTAAGAAGTGAAAGAGATGCAGATGAGTGGTAAAACATATTTAAATCACGTCAAAAGATTTATAAAGATTGGGTAGCAAAACATGTTAAATATGTAGTTATAAATTAATTTTTTATTTATTAATAAATTTGATTGTTTATTTTCTTATTTAAAATTTATTTATTTTTTTATTTGTTAGTGAATTTTTTATTGTTGTTATTAATTTTCTTTTGAGATTTAAATACAAATTATTTTTAAAAAAATAGTTAACTTAAATTAAAAAAATGAATAATAGTAAACTTAAATTTTTAAAAAAATTATATTAAGTTTATATACAAAATTTAGCGTAAAATAAAAACAAAGAAACCAAATAATAATGAGCAAAAGTTAGAGTAAAAAAATAAAAATTAGTTAACTTAAATTAAAAAAAAACTGATTTGACTTATTTAATGATGTATGACCATTATAGGTAAAACAAAAAAGTCACCTCAGATGGTGTAAATTTTTTAATTGCATGGTGTATCAATCATGTTTCACATCAAAAATCATCAAATTCAATATCCAGGAATGTGTTTGTCTTCATCTTTTTATCTACTCTCTTTATCTCTTTGAACCATAAATTCATCTGCTCCTCTCTATTTCTCTAGATGATATCGAGAACCACCAAGACCTCAAACAAAAATGGCAGAGACCACCACCACCGGAACCACCTTAACCTCTCTCCGCGACTAACTCCATCAGCATTCACTCGACAAACACACCCTCATCGAATCGACTCCGGCCATATCTATCTTCATCTTCTCCATCTTCCTAAACCCATCTCCCACCCAGTAACTTTATCGACGACACCACCTCATGAATCACACATTTACCTCTCTTCTTCCCCTGTTTCAAATTATGGTTTCCGTTTTCATTCTTCGATCTAGGCTACCCTCCTCTCTTTAAAACCCATCCTTTTCTCTTTGGGGCTGTTTACGTTGACCAGAAAAAGGAAAAAGCCCTTGAGGGTTATTGCTATGTGTCGATCGATGCAGGGAAGAAAAACCCTATATATAGGGGTTGTATCAGTTGTAAACCCTGTATTGTGAAAACCCTTAAACTCAATGTATGCCACACATTCATTTTTTAATATTTTAATATGTGGTTGTAATTAATTCTGTATTTTTAATATGTTTAATAAAAAAAACTTGTGGCTTAGATTAAAGAGGGGGTAAAAATGTAATTCCACAATTTTCTTTTTACAAAATAATGAATATTTTAATTTCCTCTCTCTTTAAAACAGATTAAAAATAACTGACTTTACAGATTCAAAAAAAAAGATACATTTTACATATATATAAAACACATGAATAAAAACTTTTTACCCATGTATAAAATCAGTTTACACATGTGTAATGAATCAAATACATATGTGTAAAACCATATACAAAAGGAGGTGGAACGCATAATCAAATGTTAGTTAAAAAAAATAAAAGAAGTGTCATCTAAATGACAAACATCGAATTGAAGAGAAGTGTGATCCTTTGAAGTAATAAATTTGTTCGTAGCAGAGCTGCAAAAAAAAGAACATTTATGTTAATTTATTACATTCTTAAATTCATGTTCATTAAAGTTTACACATGTGTAGTAACCAAAAGATGCACAAGAGTCAATTCAAATCTGGTTTTCCAGGTTTACACAGGAGTCAATTCAAATCTGGGTTTTCCATTTAACCAGTTTTACACAAGCGTAAATTCAGTTTACACATGTGTAGTAACCCAAAAATGCACAAGAGTCAATTCAAATCTGTATACAAACTCTATTTTGAGATCTGAATTGAAAACCATAAACCCAAACCAAAATCGAAACACAAACAAAACCCTACCCCGATGCCGGTCGCCGGACTCCTGCTGTGTGAAAATTACATAGAAGCATAAACGATTCAATACAGAAAAACACCCGGTTTACACTTGTGTAAATTCAGTTTACTGTATGAGTAAAATAACCCAAAAACACATGTGTAACAAACCCAAATAAACATGTGTAATGCCCATATATTCAAAATACAAGACAATCAAGTTGTCATTTACATCAAAAGATATGATTATTTAGTTTTGAACATACCCGGTTCACAAAATAGAAATGAGATATACACAAGACAAAATTTACACATCTAACCCAAAAATAAATAATAACAAATAAAAAAAGACATATCCTTGGCGTGAAGCCTCCCAAACTCCACATCTGTTAATGTGAAGTTTGAATAAATTTAAAGTGGAAATCAATTTCTTAATTCCAGCTGTATTTGTATGATGATTATTTTCTTAAAAATTTAAATGTATTATACACATAAAAAATATATATGTCAATGAAATAAATTGAAAAGAAAGTGGGCATGAAAGCAACCTGCATATTTGTAATTCCAAACCAGTGATGAAGATGAAGGGTGAAGGAAATGAAGACGAAGGGTGAAGGAGATGAAGACGAATCCAGACCTGAAGAACTTCATCAAATGTTACCTCTAATCATCGATATCCTTTCGCTCAAAGTTGGATATCAACCTGAAGTTGTCAACAAAGGCCCAAATTACAACTTAGATCCATATATTATCATCAACAAAACAAAAAAAATGTAAAAATTGTTGAGATATCGCACACCGGTTTTAACATTTAAAACGAAACTTTATAAAATCAGATTTACAATGGCGGAAGCGTTTACAAAAGCACACGATAATAAATATATGATCTTGTACGACAGTGATCCGAATACACAGCGTTTAGACAATAATAATAAATAAAACACAACCATAGGGCGTTAAGGATTTATACCTTTGACGAATAACCGGATTGTAACACTCGGGTACAAAGAACGTCACGCTAGATGACTTTGAACTCGTCACACGAAAACACACCGGTCGAGAACCCGGTTCTCTATTCCCTTTTTTCTAGATCGGCTCGCGAGAAAGACAAGGAACGCAGCGGCGGCGCACGGTGGCGACATCGACGGCGTGTGGTGGCCGGCGGCGATGGGGTGGCCGGCTGGTGGAGGACGACGCAAAGGGGGGGTTCGTGTAAGGCCCCAAACCCGGGAGGCCTCACTCGTTAGATTTACTCATTCACAAACAGTTATTAAACTTGAATATCAAATAACGCAGCGGAATCATTCATTCATCATAATTAAAAGTTGTTCATACATGCGAAAGCGTAACATTGTCAAATACATAACATAACATAAACAACTCATAATGGGATGCCAGTCTTCATATCATCCAGGTAACTCTTCTCGCTTGCCAAGCATCACCGTCTATCACCATAACCTGCCCTTAACCTGAATGTGCATACTAAAAAGTCAGCTATGCTGGTGAGTTCTAGCTTTACATAAAACCTTAACATAACATTTTGCCAAAAACATAACATACATTTGTTTAACAAAAGCGTACGTAAAACATCCAATAACTTAACATCTTCACAACATCGTAACATAGCATCATAACATAAGTCAACATGAACCGAATCTGCGCCTTCTCGTAACTGTCAATCCCATACATCGCGTACCAGCGGATGAACTTAAGGCTCGTTACCTCTAAGTCATCCGTCACACAGGTCCCCTAAGGCTCGTTACCTATAGGTAGACCAAACATATGTCTCCTAAGGCTCGTTACCTCTAGGAAGACAGAACATAACATAGGCACTATTTCCCCACAAGGAATAGTACCTCCCATCGGGATCCCGGTAATCCCATGGGTGACCGTCGTCACCCCATCCTCAACCAGTTGTACAACCGTTAGCCAGCCACAAAGGCCCCCCGTAAGGGTGAGGCCAATACATACATACATACCTTAGCTCCCGTAGGAACTCATGGCAGATTCGTTCATTCGTGACTTTCATAAAACCTTTACCTCATTTTAGTTAAAGCATTTGTACGTTTTATTAAACAAAATAACATCTCTTTCGTAAACCTTTCGTAAACTTCACTTGGCAAAACATTTCATAAACATCATCTCGTAAACATAATTTCGTAAACATCATTTCGTAAACATCATATCGTAAACATCGTTTCGTAAACATCATTTCGTAAACCTCATTTTAAAAACATCATTCCGTATGTATGCACACCAGCCCAAAAACATTTAATTAAAACATTTAAAGAAGGGCTTCTAGAACTCACCTGATAAGCTAATCTGGGTTATCCTAAACAAAGGTCCCACAACGTCACTTCCGATCTGAATTGATTAGTTAAATACACATCAGACCAAATCCCAACTCTAACGGTTTAACCTTCTAAACATACTGACTTTACCTAAACAGCCTGATGCCTGCGCACTTAGCAAGTGCGCAGGGCCTTGTTCTTGCGTACTTAATAAGTGTGCAGACTTCGCTTCATGCGTACTTGATAAGTACGCAGGCTTTGCTTCATGCGTACTTGATAAGTACGCATGATCTACTTCTCTCCAAAAACCCTAACTTTCGCATGCGGATCTGATCATGTCAAGATGCCGAACTTGTTTACATTCAAAACGTTTGCTTTTCGTTTAAGAACTCAAATCTATGTTTTTCTTCCAGTTTCATCCATAAAAACGTTACCATTTCATCCAAAACCCGAAAAACCCTAAACGAACAAAAACTCATATCTAAGCTAGATCGTTACCTGTATCGAGCTTCTGATCCGTAGGTTATTCTCACGAGCTATGGAGCAACACTTGGTTGGAATCTCGGGTCGATCCGCCAACTTTCTCTCTTTACGGTTTCTCTCTCTAGATGTTGCAAATGAGAGAAAAGGGTGGTGACTTAGGCTATTTATACGGGAGGCTCCCCTATGTTCGCCCCCTTCAAGCCCGTCATGCCTCGTTCTTTTATTCCGTTCGTTCTCGCATTCTAACCCGTTATTATAACTGTCGTTTTATTTTTGGGATGTTACAAGTCTACCCCCTTACAATAGGTTTCTTCCCCGAAACCTATCATGAGTCAAATAGTTGAGGGTACGACTTCCTCATTTCCGTCTCTGTTTCCCAAGTAGATTCCGATCCCTTTCGGTGCTTCCATTGGACTTTAACCAATTGAATCATCTTATTACGCAAACGCTTCTCCTTTCTGTCTAAGATGGCCATGGGTTATTCGATGTAGTTAAGGCTGTTGTCGACCTCGATGTCAGTAAGTGGTACGTGAGCCGATTCATTTGCCAAACACTTTCGCAAGTGTGATACATGGAAGGTGGGATGAATCCCACTTAACTCATCAGGCAACTCTAACCGATAAGCGACTTCACCAACCCGTGCCATTATCCTGAATGGTCCGACAAACCTTGGACTTAACTTTCCTCTCTTCCTGAATCGTATGATTCCCTTCTAGGGTGACACTTTCAACATTACTATGTCCCCAACATCAAACTCAATAGGCCTTCGTCGTTTATCCGCATAGGATTTCTGACGATCTTGTGCGGCCTTCATTCGTGCTTTGATTTGATCAAACCTTTCCAACGTTTCTCTTACAACTTCAAGACTTCCTAATTCCTTTTGTCCAATCTCACCCCAACAAACCGGGGTCCTGCATCTTCTCCCATACAACATTTCATAAGACGGCATGCCTATAGTCGTGTGATGACTATTGTTGTAGGAGAATTCGGCTAACGGCAGATGACTGTCCCAACTGCCGCCAAAATCTATAATACAAGCACGAAGCATATCCTCCAAGGTCTGAATGGTCCTTTCGAACTGACCATTCGTTTGTGGGTGGTATGTCGTGCTGATATTAAGCCCCGTGCCCATCGCCTCGTGAAATCTTTTCCAGAACCTCGATGTGAATCGTGTGTCCCGGTCAGATACGATCGTCAAAGGCATCCCATGCCGTGCTACTACTTCGTTAATAAATACTTCCGCTAACCTTTCCGACGAGAACGTCTCGCGAATAGGTAGAAAATGAGCACCCTTCGTTAAACGGTACACAATTACCCAAATGGTGTCATGACCTTTAGCTGTGCGAGGTAGCTTGGTTATGAAGTCCATGGTAATGTGTTCCCACTTCCACTCTGGTATATCAAGTGGTTGAATCTTTCCATACGGTTTCTAGTGTTCGGCCTTTACTTGTGAGCAAGTCAAGCACTTGCTTATATACTTTGTCACTTCATGTTTCATTCCAGGCCACCAGTATTCCTTCCTCAGATCTTGGTATATTTTATTGGTACCAGGATGGATAGAGTACCGAGACTTATGAGCCTCATCCAAGATTTTGGTTCTAAGCTCGCCACCCATATGTATCCATACCCTCCCAAAACATGTTCTAACACCAAGGGTGTTATATTCCAACTTGTCCTGTTGGCCAACCATTCTTTCCTTATTTATGTTTTCTTCCTTCAGTGCTTCATCTTGAGCTCTTTCAATTTCCCTCATCACATCTGATGTCATCACCAACTGGCAAGCTTTCACTCTAATTGGAGCAGGCACATCCTTTCGGCTTAGAGCATCTGCCACCACGTTTTCCTTTTCAGGGTGGTATATGATTTCGCAGTCATAGTCTTTCAATAAACCATCGTCTCTGCCTCATATTAAGTTCCCTTTGTTCGAATAAGTACTTCAAACTTTTGTGGTCGGAGTAAATAGTAAACTTCACCCCGTAAAGGTAGTGCCTCCAGATTTTCAATACGAATACGACAGCAGCAAGTTCCAAATCGTGAGTCGGATAATTAGCTTCGTGAATCTTCAACTGTCGTGACGCATATGCGATCACTCTCCCGCATTGCATCAACACGCATCACAATCCCTGACCCGAAGCGTCATAGTATACCACTAAGTCTTCATTGCCCTCGGGAAGGGCCAAGACTGGAGCTTTGGTTAGCTTTTCCTTCAATTTCTTAAACGACTCATCCTGGGTCGAACCCCATTCGTACTTTACCTCCTTCCGAGTCAACTTTGTCAACGGCGAAGCTATTTTCGAGAAATCGTGGATGAATCTCCGATAGTAACCTGCCAATCCCAAGAAACTACGGATTTCAGTTGGCGTCTTAGGAATATTCCATTCCCTTACCGTCATTATCTTTACTGGGTCAACCGTAATGTTGTTCGGGTTAATGACGTGACCTAGGAATTGGACTTTCCTAAGCCAGAATGCGCATTTGGAGAACTTACCATACAACTTTTCCTTCTTCAGAGTCTCCAACACCTCCTTTAAGTGACATGAGTGATCACCCTCATTCTTGGAGTAGATGAGGATATCATCGATGAACATAATTACCGATCGATCCAGCATCGGTCGACACACCCTGTTCATCAAATCCATGAACGCTGCTGGGGCGTTCGTCAATCCGAAAGACATTACACGGAACTCGAAATGTCCATAACGCGTGCGAAATGCAGTTTTCGGTATGTCTTCTTCCCTCACCTTCAACTGATGGTACCCAGATCGAAGGTCGATTTTTGAGAACCAACTTGCGCCTTGAAATTGATCGAGCAGGTCGTCGATCCTTGGTAACGGGTACTTGTTCTTCACCGTTCGTTTGTTCAACTCACGATAATCAATACACATTCTCATCGAACCATCCTTCTTCTTTACAAACAACACCGAAGCACCCCAAGGCGAGATGCTCGGTTGTATAAATCCCTTCTCAAGTAGTTCGTCTAATTGGGCCATAAGTTCTTTCATCTCCACTGGTGCTAGTCGATATGGAGCCTTAGCCACGGGCTGGGCATCTGGTACTAAGTCGATTCGGAACTCAATCTCTCTGTCGGGTGGTATCCCAGGCAAATCCTCTGGAAACACCTCCGGGTACTCACGTACCACGGGTACATCGTCTAGTTCCTTCACTTCCTTACACTTGTCAATTACGTACACCAGATAAGCCTCGCATCCGCGCCTCAAGTAATTTGTTGCCTTAATCATCAAGATGACGTTTGGTATCGGGGCGTCACGATCTCCAAAAATCTTGACTTTGCTACCATCCGGAGCCTTGAATCGGATTATCTTTCGTTTACATATGATTTGTGCTTCGTTGGCAGTTAACCAATCCATACCTAACACGACATCAAACCCACCCAAAACCATAACAAACAACCTAACAGGGAACCTATGACCTTCTATTTTATCGTGGAATTGTCAACTACATCGATCACTCTCGTGGTCCTACCCTCAGCGGTTTCTACGCCAAAGGCCCTTTCTAACTTACTCACAGTGTACTTCACTCGTTTACAAAAAGTCGCAGATATGAAACTCTTACGGGCACCCGAATCAAATAACACAGAAACAAAAGTGTTGTCAAGGATGAATGTACCTGATGCAACATCGGGGTCTGCCCTGGCTTGTTCTTGCGTCAGTGCGTACGCACGAGTCTTTGCTCTGGGCCTCTCTTCTTTCTTCTCCGGGCCTTTCCCTTTCCCAGCTTCACCCATCCTTGGATTGGTGCATTCCCGGCTTATATGACCGCTTTCACCACAATTATAACATTTAATGCTTTGCCTGCATTCACGGGAGTAGTGCCCAGTCTTGCCACATTTGTAGCACAGATTTGTCCCTAGCCGACATTCACCCGTATGTATTACCCCACATTTTCCACAGACTGCTGTCTCGCCTACCCTGGCCTGTTTGTCCCAAGCCCCAAACAACCTCCCACCCGATCGCTTAGCGGGAAAACTCAGCTTCTTCTTGGGCTCTTCAATGGCAACGACATTCAGCGTCAGATCATCAAATACCACTCCGCTCAGTTCTACTACCGAATCGTAGGTAGTAGGGGCGTTTGCTTTAACATAGGTGCAGACTTGGTCCGGCAGCCCTTGAATGTAGCATGCAATCTTTCTTTCCTCAGTCATGACAAGATGTGGCACCAGACATGCCAGTTCATTGAACCGTGTAGTGTACTGCCGGTGCGTCATGCTCCCGGCCTTAATCCCTAGAAATTCCCTTTCTACCTTTTCGATCTCATTCCTTGGACAGAAATTCTTGATCACCAAAGTTTTCAAATCAGTCCACACATCACATCCACAGCCTCGTCCCCCTTGGCCTTACGTACACCTTCCCACCAATGGGATACTTCCTCTCTCAAGGAGTTAGCAGCGAATTTCACAACTTGATTCGCTCGACATTCGCTCAGACGAATAGCAGCTTCCATACGGATCACCCAATCAAACGTAGCCACCGCGTCTTTCTTTCCAGTGAGGACCGGTGGGTCACATGCTTTAAATGACTTGTAGTCGCATCCGCGTGCAGGCGGCGCGTTGTCAGTCTCATTTTTCTGGGCACCAATTGCCACACTAGACCCACCCTCCCCATTAACCTTCTTCAATGCTTCTGCCAACAGACCTAGCAGAGAAGTCTTCATCAACTCTGTGAACTCTCGAGCTATAGCTGCTCTCACTTCTGGTTCAAAGTGAAAGGTTGTTCTTCAACCAGTTTCTGCTCAGTTCCATGCACACTAACCGCCGGTTCAGTGTGAACACTTCCTTCTTCACTATACTCTTGGCGCGCAGGGTGTGACAATTCGAATTTTTAGGTTAACTCCGTTATCTATTCCGTTAAGTTTTCTATTAAAAACTTAACCTCGTTAACTAAATCTAACCCTAGGGACTGATTCTGTCACAAATCCAACTCAAAACTGCAGGGACTAGTTGTGTAAATATGCCAAATTGAATAATTTGACTCCCCAAAGTCAAAATTGACAATTTTATCTTCTGTTGACTTTTAGAAGTCAAAATCGAGGCTCTTTAATTTCAAATTCGCGACTGATAACGGAAATGAATCGAATTCTGTAATTGATTAACATCTAAATGCCTTAATCGTTCATCATTGAACTTTAATCGTGGGCATTAATCGAATTAAACTCAGATAATGGTAATTAAGTTCATAAACGTCGACATTATTCCAAGCGATCATCGAATTCGTCTAATTCTTGTATTCCCCTCACAAATTATACACCTGCGAATCTTGTTCGAGTCTCTCAGAAGAAATTCTATACACCAGCCGCGCCGGAGAAGCAATCAGGAGCGCCGAAGATCAACCCACAGCCGTCGAACCCCGTTTTAGTCGTACACTGTCAATCCGACATCCAACCGGGTAATTGAAACATTCGTTTGATTCGTTTTATGCTGTAGAATGAAAACCCTATCCTAATCAGGGCTTACATTATCGATTTAATCATAATCCGATTCTAGGGTTCATATGAAATCGGATTTGGGCTTTGGATTCTATACTTGTTCTCAATGCAATTAAATCATACCATTAGTTTCGAAATCTTCTGTTTAATGAAAGCCCCATGTAAATTGAATCTTACAACATCCAATTTTACAAATTCAGACTCTAGAGTTCATTCGAAACCGTTTTAATCAAACTCTAACCTAGACACAATGTTAATCAAATTAAACTATATGGTTAGAATCGCCATCATCTATTCTCTGAAAGCCCTATGCTAATTCGAGTATGTAACATCGAATCAGTGATGAACCGATTCTAGGGTTCATCACGTATTGGGTTTAATCGAACACCAGTCAAACCTTAATCTCAATATAATTAAAATACATGGATAGAATCGGAACCTAATGCTTTGTAATAGCCCCATGAATTCAGTCTATAACATCATAAGAATTGATCAGATCGATCCCACGTTTTTAAGTCAAAGTTTCGGCTTTTCGAACTGAATTTTAATTACCTAAAACTTAACGATTTTTGCAATTGAACCTAGCATCAAACTCGCAATCCATATGCGAGCAGAACCCCTATGATTTCGAAACCAGTCGAATTCGTGGCGTTTGGGACGGGATTCGATCTGGGTACATGTGGGGAAGGAAAGCACGTCTGATCAGGAGGTTAAAAGAAATGGGTCTCGGGTTTGTTTGCGATGACCCTAGCAGGCGTGATGGTTTAGTCAGTGTGTGCGCGTGGGAGGGACCCGGGTTCGAGACCGGGCTCCCACAATCATTTTTGGAACATTTTTCTGGAATATTATATTAATAAAAATCAAACCTTATAATATTATATTATTATATAAATGCGTTTTAACCCGGAAAAACAACCCGTAGGCTCGGGTTTCAATTATTAGCTTATTGGGGGAGAAACATGCTTACACACTCGTGTTTCCAACTTACCTCTAGGGTGAAACTACCTTCAACGCAATGCAGGTGAGTTTTCACGGCCCCTTTTTACTTGTTTTACTATTGGGGGAGAAACATGCTTACACACAAACATATTTTACTGTTTTCCTGTTGAGGAGAAACAAACATGTACACAAACTATCATACTTTTACTTGTTTTCTCCGTGGGGGAGAAAAAGGTACGCAGACGAACATTATTTTACATGTTTTTCCCGTTGGGGGAGAAAACATGACACAACAAATTTTAGATTTTTGTAATTCATATGTTATTACTGTTGAAGCTAAGCGTGACACACTATCACAGAAAGTCCTCATCATACATCGAACCGTTAATATGGATCTTAGCGAGGTAATGTTTAGTAGTACTACTGGGTTTGACAAGCCCCACCCGTGTTAGTCGTTCTAACTCGATTGGAGGTCGAACGGGTGAAATGTTAGCCTACTCACATTTGCCAGAGTTCATAGACCTGGCAGGAGGCAAATACACAAACAGTCAGCTTCGGTTGCGAGCGCTTTATTAAGACATGAACATAGGTTAGCTACCTATAGATATGCATATTGAATGTACATAATCTGGCAAACACACTCTTATTGTAAACTTGAAACCTGTGAACTCACCAACCTCGTGTTGACACTTTTTCTTACATGTTTCTCATGTCGCTTTGGCACAGGTTGCGCACTTAGGACATGCATGGAGTCCTACTGTCATATCATTCATTTCAAATATTTTAAACAGTTTATTTAATTACATTAATTAACGCTCGTTGCGTGTAAATATTTTTGACTTCATTTTAACGTTTACGCTTCCGCATTAACTCTGAACTTGAAATGTACTTTTATGTTATGACATTTCAAGTCCCATATAGTGTCATTTGATGTAACTAACGACTGAGATCCTGGTGTGTCACCTTCCAAACGGAAAAACTCCGTTAGTTGAAATTAGGGGTGTGACAGATTGGTATCAGAGCCATTGGTTATAGAGAACTAGGATTGCATACTAGACTATAGCCTCACACATTAGTTACATGGCACAGACACTTATACCCGATACACATAGCACCTATACGTACATTGTAGTGCAGGCATGTAACACCATCCGTATCACCCTCAGTTGGTGAGGGGCACAACATTGGCATTGCATCATCGTTCCCAGTGGCGACACTCGTGGAATCACCAGAATATCATCCACTTCCGTCCGTGGGCAGCGAGACGAAGCCTTCGGAGGAGTCTCTCACATCACCATCACCTTTCAGGTTTGGTGGGCTTTCTCATGTCCATGTTTTGGGACGACACTCAGCTAGCACATATCTCTTTGGGAGTAAGGATCGTCGGAGGCGAGTCCTACTGTACCCGCCAGCAACAATACACCGAATGAAGGCAGACCGTCACACACATTATTGCAGAATATATTGACACGTAGATGTCATCATCTTCCCGAGCCATGGGCTCGCGTCTTTGGTCGATATTCTGTTGAGAATAGATTGACCACAAATCTGAGAACGCATTGCTCAATGCATACTCAAACCCTATCTTGACTCAGTTGAAAGGACGGTTACTTTGCTGCTTTCTGTAACTTGTATTCAGGAAATCAGTTTCATTTTTCGAAGTCGCATTTCATGTACATGTTCGTTACATGTCCTCATTTACAAATCCGCTGGATTGGACTCCTGTATTGTGTTTCACTCGAGTGAATACTCGGATCAAACCATCCTCGACTACTCATCCCGATATGAGTTCTAATTGATCAAAGTATAGTTGATGACTAAGCTTTTCGATGACTTATCATATCTGACAACACTATGTACTCAACAATATAACCTAAAGGACATTATGACACAGGACGGGGAGAACAAGGGTGAGCATGCAAAGCAAATTATCATTACGGGTGCACAGGTAATAGTAATTTGAGGTGCATGTAAGTCCTGGTGAAACCTTGTGTGTGGATAATGGTCCTAATCAATGATTTACAGACTTAAGTTTCCACTATCTGTAGAGACTCTCATAACCCACTCAACGATTAGTTGGTATCGTTAAACATGTTCAACAATTGATAGACGTGACTATCAGGTTGAAGATATTTACAGACACACTGAGCTATTATCAATGGAAACCATCAACGTTATTTTCACTCATGTAAGAGTCTTAGTGATCTTACGAATCTCATTCCAACTTAATCAATGGAACCACTTAGAGTGAAACTTTAGTAGGACCTCAGAGTAAAACCACCGACTCCAACTATGTACACAGAATTTGAGGAATTCTTTCTATGCTAATACGTTATTCCTTACACTCCAACAATAGATCCCATTTGAACTTGTTACCTTATCTTGTGACTAATCCTTAGTCTAACTCCGAATTTTACTACAGCATATTCAATCCTGTAAACGGATTTCTTTCTTCACGAAATGATCCCGTTGATCCAATGACATTAGGAAACGAAGATTTAACCTAACCAACCATCAGTTGAACGCAACTACTTAAACATACACCCTATCTCTTATGCTACTGGAATCTATATCTCATTAGACTTTTCTTCCTTACATGTGAACCTCTTCCCTTAGCCTATGCATTGGCTGACACTTGCCTTATAAGCGCGGGTCTCACTAGAAGTCTCAGTATGACTACACAAATTCCATATTAGTGTGTCGTGCTCCAACTCTATTAAAAGCCAAGTATACTATTGAGATAGCAGACGCTCAGAAAATCAAAACAACTCGCATTCTTACAGATGTAAACTAGTATTGATTAGTCATAAACTTGACATTGACCTTCTGCCAGTTACACTTGGCAGTTTCGACCTTATTGTTGGTATGAATTGGTTATCCAAGAACCAACCTGAGGCCATCTGTTGTGACAAAAATGTTTTCCTTCCCCTCCTTAGAGGGGAAATCCTTTCTGTCCAAGGCAAAGGGAGTGTTGCAGTCGTTGGCATCATATCCTTCATGAAAGCACAGAAATGTCTTCGAAAAGGTCATACTACTATTTTGGCTCTTGTTGCTGAGCAGTCGGCAGAAGAGAAAAAGATTGATGATATTCCCGTCGTTCGTGAATTTTTCGAAGTATTTCCCGAAGACCTAACTGGTCTTCCACCACATCGTCAAGTTAAGTTTCAAATCGATCTAACAACCGGAGCAGCGCCTATTGTTCGGGCACCCTATCGACTTGCACTTAGTGAATTGCAAGAACTATCTTCACAACTACAAGAGTTATTAGATCAAGGTTTCATTCGACCTAGCTCATCGCCATGGAGAACTCCAGTCCTATTAGTCAAGAAGAAGGACGGGACTTTCCGCATGTGCATCGACTATCGTGAGCTAAACAAAGTGATAATCAAGAACCGCCATCCTCAACCCAGTATCGACGATCTATTTGATCAACTCCAAGGATCAATCTTCTACTCCAAGATAGATCTTAGGCCCGGTTACCATCAATTAAGAGTCCGAGATGAGGATATCTCCAAGACTTCTTTCAGGACAAGGTACGACCACTATGAATTTATGGTTATGCCCTTCGGATTAACCAACGCACCCGCAGTATTCATGGACCTCATGAACCGTGTGTGTAAGCCTTTGATCAATTTGTCATCGTTTTCATCGACGACATTCTCATTTATTCCAAGAACAAGGAGGAACATGAGGAGCATCTGCATTTGATTCTGGAATTACTTAAGCAAGAGCAATGGTATGCTAAATTCTCCAAAGTGCGAATTCTGGATTCGCGAAATGCAAATTCTAGGACATGTAGTCAACGAGAAAGGAACACATGTCGATCCAGCTTAAGTAGAACCAATCAAGAATTGGGCGGCACCTACAACGCCAACGGAGGTGCGTCAAATTCTGGGGATTAGCTGGCTACTACCATCGTTTCATTGAAGAATTTTTCCAAGATTGCTCAACCTCTCACTGCTTTAACTCAAAAGGGTAAAGCCTATAATTGGGACGACAACCAAGAGTCAGCATTCCAACACCTCAAACAGAAACTTTGCAGTGCACCTATTCTAGCTCTTCCGGAAGGAACCGATGATTTTGTAGTGTATTGTGATGCATCTATTCAAGGTCTGGGTTGTGTCTTAATGCAACGTGAAAAGGTGATCGCATACGCTTCACGACAACTAAAGGTCCACGAGAGAAACTACACCACTCATGACTTAGAGTTGGGAGCCGTAGTCTTCGCTCTTAAGATATGGAGACATTATTTGTACGGTACCAAATGCACCATCTACACCGATCACAAGAGTCTTCAGCACATCTTCGAGCAGAAAGAGTTGAACATGCGACAACGTCATTGGGTCGAACTCTTAAACGATTATGACTGTGCGATCCGATATCATCCGGGTAAAGCTAACGTTGTAGCTGATGCCCTAAGTCGAAAGGAAACCAAGCCCAAACGATTTCAAGCATTACAGCTTACTATCCACCCCGGATTACCCGACAAAATCCGTAGTGCTCAATTCGAAGCCCTGAAAGAAGAAAAACCTACCGCTGGAAGGTACACGCGGTGTGGAAGCACAACTCGAGGTCAAATCTGACGGTATTCGCTACTTCGCCGAGCGAATATGGGTTCCAGTGTTCGAGAACTTAAGAGAACTAGTTATGGATGAGTCTCATAAATCTCGTTACTCGATACATCCAGGTTCTGACAAAATGTACCATGACCTAAAGGTGCTATATTGGTGGCCGAAAATGAAGGCCGATATAGCCACCTATGTTAGTAAGTGTCTGACTTGCGCGAAAGTCAAAGTTAAATATCAAAAACCATTCGGTCTTCTTCAACAACCAGAAATTCCCATGTGGAAATGGGAACAAATATCCATGGACTTCATCACCAAATTACCACGAACTCCTACCGGATGTGATACCATTTGGGTAATTGTTGATCGATTAACAAGGTCCGCTCACTTATTAGCAATAAAGGAAACCGACAAGATGGATAAGCTCACTCGTACTTACTTGAAAGAAATAGTATCTTGGCACGGGGTGCCAATCTCTATTATTTCGGATCGTGATGCACGATTCACTTCTCGTTTTTTGCAGTCGTTATATAAGGCCTTAGGCACGCGTCTAGATATGAGCACAGCATACCATCCTCAAACTGATGGCTAAACGGAATGTACAATCCAAACTCTGGAGGACATGCTACGAGCTTGTGTGATTGATTTCGATAACACTTGAGAGTCTCACCTACCATTGGTGGAGTTCTCCTACAACAACAACTATCACACTAGCATCAAGGTAGCTCCATTTGAAGCACTGTATGGACGGAAATGTCGTTCTCCCATTTGTTGGACCGAGGTTGGAGATAGCCAACTCACATGTCCTGAACTTGTATTTGAAACTCCCAAAAAGATCGTTCAAATTAGAAACCGTATGGCGGCAGCTCGAGATCGTCAAAAGAGCTATACCGACAAGCGTCGTAAACCTTTAGAGTTTCAAATAGGTGACATGGTCTTACTTAAAGTCTCACCTTGGAAAGGTGTCATTCGTTTTGGGAAACGAGGCAAACTGAACCCTCGTTATGTTGTACCATTCAAGATAATGAAGAGAATCGGACCAGTAGCGTATCAACTGGACCTACCTGAAAGACTTAGTGGTGTGCACAACGTCTTTCACGTCTCAAATTTAAAGAAATGCTTGGCAGGCGAATCACTCGCAGTTCCTCTTGAGGAACTACACGCTGATGAACAATTACGTTTCATCGAAGAACCTGTGGAAATTATGGATAGGGAAGTTAAAACGTTAAAGCACAGTAAGATCCCTATTGTCAGAGTTCGTTGGAACTCGAAACGCGGACCGGAATTCACGTGAGAGCGCGAGGATCAGATGATGCGCAAATATCTTAATCTGTTCAAGCACTCCGCGTCAAATTCTTAAGGTACTATTTAATTTTCGGGACGAAAATTCTTTCAACTAGGGGATGATGTGACACCCCAGAATTTTTTTTTTATTTATTCTAATTTTCGGGACGAAAATTCTTTCAACTAGAGGATAATGTGACAATTCGACTTTTTAGGTTAACTCCGTTATCTATTCCGTTAAGTTTTCTATTAAAAACTTAACCTCGTTAACTAAATCTAACCCCAGGGACTGATTCTGTCACAAATCCAACTCAAAACTGCAGGGACTAGTTGTGTAAATATGCCAAATTGAATAATTTGACTTCCCAAAGTCAAAATTGACAATTTTATCTTCTGTTGACTTTTAGAAGTCAAAATCGAGGCTCTTTGATTTCAAATTCGCGACTGATAACGGAAATGAATCGAATTCTGTAATTGATTAACATCTAAATGCCTTAATCGTTCATCATTGAACTTTAATCGTGGGCATTAATCGAATTAAACTCAGATAATGGTAATTAAGTTCATAACCGTCGACATTATTCCAAGCGATCATCGAATTCGTCTAATTCTTGTATTCCCCTCACAAATTATACACCTGCGAATCTTGTTCGAGTCTCTCAGAAGAAATTCTATACACCAGCCGCGCCGGAGAAGCAATCAGGAGCGCCGAAAATCAACCCACAGCCGTCGAACCCCGTTTTAGTCGTACACTGTCAATCCGACATCCAACCGGGTAATTGAAACATTCGTTTGATTCGTTTTATGCTGTAGAATGAAAGCCCTATCCTAATCAGGGCTTACATTATCGATTTAATCATAATCCGATTCTAGGGTTCATATGAAATCGGATTTGGGGCTTTGGATTCTATACTTGTTCTCAATGCAATTAAATCATACCATTAGTTTTGAAATCTTCTGTTTAATGAAAGCCCCATGTAAATTGAATCAAACAACATCCAATTTTACAAATTCAGACTCTAGAGTTCATTCGAAACCGTTTTAATCAAACTCTAACCTAGACACAATGTTAATCAAATTAAACTATATGGTTAGAATCGCCATCATCTATTCTCTGAAAGCCCTATGCTAATTCGAGTATGTAACATCGAATCAGTGATGAACCGATTCTAGAGTTCATCACGTATTGGGTTTAATCGAACACCAGTCAAACCTTAATCTCAATATAATTAAAATACATGGATAGAATCGGAACCTAATGCTCTGTAATAGCCCCATGAATTCAGTCTATAACATCATAAGAATTGATCAGATCGATCCCACGTTTTTAAGTCTAAGTTTCGGCTTTTCGAACTGAATTTTAATTACCTAAAACTTAACGATTTTTGCAATTGAACCTAGCATCAAACTCGCAATCCATATGCGAGCAGAACCCCTATGATTTCGAAACCAGTCGAATTCGTGGCGTTTGGGACGGGATTCGATCTGGGTACATGTGGGGAAGGAAAGCACGTCTGATCAGGAGGTTAAAAGAAATGGGTCTCGGGTTTGTTTGCGATGACCCTAGCAGGCGTGATGGTTTAGTCAGTGTGTGCGTGTGGGAGGGACCCGGGTTCGAGACCGGGCTCCCACAATCATTTTTGGAACATTTTTCTGGAATATTATATTAATAAAAATCAAACCTTATAATATTATATTATTATATAAATGCGTTTTAACCCGGAAAAACAACCCGTAGGCTCGGGTTTCAATTATTAGCTTATTTTTATAAATTATACCCTCTTTTATAATTTATACATTATTATTATTATTAAGTAAGTAAAAATAATATGTTTATATTATTTCTAAGCCGTAAACTCGTGTAAAATAATATATTTATATTATTCTCAAATTGTGACCCGTATTATTAAATAATATATGTTTATATTATTTCGAATCATTTTATAACGCCGTGTAACAATTAAGATTAAATAATAATATAATTAATTATATTATCCACTCGTATATATAATATTATTTGTGTCATTCGTCACGTAAAGTGATTCCTAAACTCGTGAACACATTTGTCCACTCTCGTTTATTAGAGCGATTCTTTAAGACGTTTCTTTCCGTGTCACAGTCACAATTCCCATTATCATTCCTAATTTATGTGTTTATAATTTTAGGACATTCGTAGGTCTTTTGAGACTTACACTCGTGGTTCCAACTTACCTCTAGGGTGAAACAACCTTCAACGCAAAGTAGGTGAGTTTTCACGGCCCCTTTTTACTTGTTTTATTATTGGGGGAGAAACATGCTTACACACAAACATATTTTACTGTTTTCCTGTTGAGGAGAAACAAACATGTACACAAACTATCATACTTTTACTTGTTTTCTCCGTGGGGGAGAAACAGGTACGCAGACGAACATTATTTTACATGTTTTTCCCGTTGGGGGAGAAAACATGACACAACAAATTTTAGATTTTTGTAATTCATATGTTATTACTGTTGAAGCTAAGCGTGACACACTATCACAGAAAGTCCTCATCATACATCGAACCGTTAATATGGATCTTAGCGAGGTAATGTTTAGTAGTACTACTGGGTTTGACAAGCCCCACCCGCGTTAGTCGTTCTAACTCGATTGGAGGTCGAACGGGTGAAATGTTAGCCTACTCACATTTGCCAGAGTTGATAGACCTGGCAGGAGGCAAATACACAAACAGTCAGCTTCGGTTGCGAGCGCTTTATTAAGACATGAACATAGGTTAGCTACCTATAGATATGCATATTGAATGTACATAATCTGGCAAACACACTCTTATTGTAAACTTGAAACCTGTGAACTCACCAACCTTGTGTTGACACTTTTTCTTACATGTTTCTCAGGTCGCTTTGGCACAGGTTGCGCACTTAGGACATGCATAGAGTCCTACTGTCATATCATTCATTTCAAATATTTTAAACAGTTTATTTAATTACATTAATTGACGCTCGTTACGTGTAATTATTTTTTACTTCATTTTAACGTTTACGCTTCCGCATTAACTCTGAACTTGAAATGTACTTTTATGTTATGACATATCAAGTCTCATATAGTGTCGTTTGATGTAACTAACGACTGAGATCCTGGTGTGTCACCTTCCAAACGGTAAAACTCCGTTAGTTGAAATTAGGGGTGTGACACAGGGTCCTGCCGCGCCCACCGTTACGTCCACCGGTACGACCGCCGGTATGGCCCCCACCACGCCTTCCGCTCTTTCGTCCCGCCATTTCGTTCTATAAGACAAGGAATCCAATGTCATCACGCTAGTTAACAAATAAAATTCAACAAGCACTGTAGGTTGTTAATATACACTGGCCATCTGCAATTAACTATTACACTACCTTTCGATTTCTATTTGACCACCTTTGTGATTCCATCAGAACACAAGTCCTTACCTAACCCTTTCTACGGCATACCATACATGTACACATATACTACCTTCATACATGATGCTGTTGCTCGAGTTACCCGTACTGGCATCCGTTTCCGGTCCCATTCACAGTTTAAGTTCAGACACGGGGAGTGTCCGAATCTCTCAAACTGTTGCTTTGATACCAACTTGTAAGGCCCCAAACCCGGGAAGCCTCACTCGTTGGATTTACTCATTCACAAACAGTTATTAAACTTGAATATCAAATAACGCAGCGGAATCATTCATTCATCATAATTAAAACTTGTTCATACATGTGAAAGCGTAACATTGTCAAATACATAACATAACATAAACAACTCATAACGGGATGCCAGTCTTCATATCATCCAGGTAACTCTTCTCGCTTGCCAAGCATCACCGTCTATCACAATAACCTGCCCTTAACTTAAATGTGCATACTAAAAAGTCAGCTACGCTGGTGAGTTCTAGCTTTACATAAAACCTTAACATAACATTTTGCCAAAAACATAACATACATTTGTTTAACAAAAGCGTACGTAAAACATGCAATAACTTAACATCATCACAACATCGTAACATAGCATCATAACATAAGTCAACATGAACCGAATCTGCGCCTTCTCGTAACCGTCAATCCCATACATCGCGTACCAGCGGATGAACTTAAGGCTCGTTACCTCTAAGTCATCCGTCACACAGATCCCCTAAGGCTCGTTACCTCTAGGTAGACCAAACATATGTCTCCTAAGGCTCGTTACCTCTAGGTAGACCAAACATATGTCTCTTAAGGCTCGTTACCTCTAGGAAGACAGAACATAACATAGGCACTATTTCCCCGCAAGGAATAGTACCTCCAATCGGGATCCCGGTAATCCCATGGGTGACCGTCGTCACCCCATCCTTAACCAGTTGTACAACCGTTAGCAAGCCACAAAGGCCCCCCGTAAAGGTGAGGCCAATACATACATACATACCTTAGCTCCCGTAGGAACTCGTGGCAGATTCTTTCATTCGTGACTTTCATAAAACCTTTACCTCATTTTAGTTAAATCATTTGTACGTTTTATTAAACAAAACAGCATCTCTTTCGTAAACCTTTCGTAAACTTCACTTGGTAAAACATTTCGTAAACATCATATCGTAAACATCATATGGTAAACATCGTTTCGTAAACATCATTTTAAAAACATCATTTCGTATATATACACACCAGCCCAAAAATATTTAATTAAAATATTTAAAGAAGGGCTTCTAGAACTCACCTGATAAGCTAATCTGGGTTATCCTAAACAAAGGTCCCACAACGTCACTTCCGATCTGAATTGATTAGTTAAATACACATCAGACAAAATCCCGAATCTAACGGTTTAACCTTCTAAACATACTGACTTTACCTAAACAGCCTGATGCCTGTGCACTTAGCAAGTGCGTATGGCCTTGTTCTTGCGTACTTTATATGTGTGCAGACTTCGCTTCATGCGTACTTGATAAGTACGCAGACTTTACTTCATGCGTACTTGATAAGTACGCAGGCTTTGCTTTATGTGTACTTGATAAGTACGCATGACCTTCTTCTTGTGTACTTGATAAGTACGCAAGATCTGCTTCTCCGCAAAAACCCTAACTTTCGCATGCGGATCTGATGACGTCAAGATCCCGAACTTGTTTACATTCAAAGCGTTTGCTTTTCGTTTAAGAACTCAAATCTATGTTTTTCTTCCAGTTTCATCCATAAAAACGTTACCTTTTCATCCAAAACCCGAAAAACCCAAAATGAACAAAAACTCATATCTAGGCTAGATCGTTACCTGTATCGAGCTTCTAATCCGGAGGTTCTTCTCACGAGCTATGGAGCAACACTTTGTTGGAATCTCGGGTCGATCCGCCAACTTTCTCTCTCTACGATTTCTCTCTCTAGATGTTGCAAATGAGAGAAAAGGGTGGTGACTTATGCTATTTATAGGGGAGGCTCCCCTATGTTCGCCCCCTTCAAGCCCGTCATGCCTCGTTCATTTATTCCGTTCGTTCTCGCATTCTAACCAGTTATTATAACTGTCGTTTTATTTTTGGGATGTTACAGTTCAGCTTCTCCTTCTCGCGCAAACCTTGGTGGCTAAAAACTGGTTTTTGGGTTAAGTATAATGATATATTTATAGTAAATATAATTATACTTAAAACCCTTGAATAATTAACCTTTAATTATTAACTGAATAACAATTAATCAGTTCAAGTCCCCGTAGTTTATGATTACATTAATCATAAATAAAACTTGCGTAAAAATGATCAATTTATATTTAACAGTTAAATATAAAATCCCGACTATATATATCACTAATATATATATATATATAACCTCATTCCGTCTATCGTTATATTTAATTATTCTAAATAATTAAATACGACGTAATTAATAAATATTTCTTTAAATATTTAATCCACCAAATTCTAAATTCTTGTTTCGTGTAATAACGTTTAACAAATTAAACGATATAATTTGTTCTTTGCCAAAGTGTAACTCTTTGGATCGTACCTCGATAGTAACGTTGATATCATCGATGATCGGACATCTAATATACAATAATCTCCCACTTGGTCGATTCATCGATTAATCGGGTCAACGTAGACAATGGTGGACGCCTAGCTGCATCTCACAGCCCCTAACAAGGTATGATGTATTTATAATCGTCAACTAATTCCTCGTGTTCAAGTAACCTTTACTTAACCAAGTACAATAGCCATGGCAAACATATCTATGTGTCCTTTCTGTTTAGGCCATCCGTTAAACATGAGACATGGATATAAGTCACTTCTCATATGTGGTTCAACTATTCTTGTTCTCGTTCTCCAATTCAATAATGGTCTAAACAAACTACTCTTTAGTTTGTGCGTGGCCACGCGATTTATACCAGTTTGAATCAACGAGGTTGCCAGAATGTCCAAATCCTAATCAAAGGATAACAGAATTCCTTTGGCCACGTACAACTCCCACTTAAATTCAGATTACTCCTGATCATATCCTTATTACTGCCTGTTAAGATACAACGTTAGATAAGATCAAAGAACAAACTTCAGTCAGAGTTAGTTCTAGTGCGTGCCTCGGGTCGAAGGATCAATAGATCTTACCATATTCAAAACTTCTCAAGACTTTGATCCATGAAGATAGTTTTGAAGCGAGTTACGTTCAATAATCATTCTCTAATGATTGTCTGTGAATATGACGTCCAACCGTTTGGACTTTCATTCCTAATGAACCAATCATCCAATTCACAATAGTCTTTCGTTCAGATTGATTCCCATGAATCTGATCGACTACGAACACTTAGAATATATATATATATATATATTCAAGGATTTCTAAAACTTACAAAATATCGAATCGTAGAAGCATCTATTTATAATGCACTTAACCGTTAAGTCAATATAAAACACTAATGTTTCTATATAATGTTCGAAAGCACCGAATACTAACAAATCAAACTCAAGTCTAGCATGTCTAACACCTATCAACATGCTCCTCATATACAGGTTGAGGTATAGGTTTAGCGAATGGGTCAGCTAGATATTGATTTGTGTGAATTTCGTTTTATCATGATGTCTCTAAATCCCATTAATGAAACTTATGGTGAAAAATCTCTTTTAGAACTCCTTTTCAAACTATTAGAAGTTATCTGAACTCCTTTCAGAATGCTATCTTCTAATGTTTCCAGGTCACAACATCTCATGTTTGTGCAATTGTTATTAATGGAACTTCTCTATCAGATGACGTTGATGTTTCGTGTAAGCATTCTTAATGATCATATCATGGTGTATTCATCTAATCATTCTCAATGGTCGTCCTTTTGGTATCTATATCTTAACTTTTAAGTTAGTAGTGCTTTAATTGACAAGTTGTCATAATTAGTTATGATCTTGTTTCAAGAACCCTTCTTGATAGTCAAAGCTGGTACTCTTAGCATCTTATCTAATAAGATAGCATTATCTCATCATAGCACTTTATGATCACCATTATGTGCTTCTCAAGCAGTATCCTTTTCTTCTGTCATAATTAAATTTAAAAGTTCTTTCATCGTATGAAAAATAATGACAACGCTCATTATCCCTTTTAGATGAAACTACATGAACCATTTCATTTTCATCTTATCCCTATCATTAGGGGTTATAGATAATGTTAACAGAAAATGTTAACGATTTGTCTTTATCGATTTGTCACACAAAAATTTAAGACAATTTTACCATCATCAATGGATTGCTTTAATTCTTACTTTAGAATCTTTCTTTCATATATCTCATATACGGTTGCAATCAATGCAAACTTTGAAATGAATCTCTAAAGATACTCTATCTTTTAATGATATGTTTAAACTCGTAATTTTAGCAATGTATCACTATACATTCTATGATAACACTGATCATCCCCTTCTGTGGTGTTTCCATGTATCCCTATACATTCCTTTTGATAATGTGTCTTTACACATTTCTTTGTCATAGGTACTTACTCCCACTGGCCTTTGCATCTATCATGTTGAATTTTCTTCGAATTGATCTTATCAGATTAATGATTCAACAGTCTTAGACATATTCAGACATTATACTCTTCTTGAAGCAATTTTATTACAACAACATTCTAGTATTCATAATACATGTTCATTTTGACTGGTTTGTTCAACTTGTCAAAACTTGTAATCTGTTTCCTTTCAAGGAAACTCGGAATGTAATTCCTATTTTATCAACCTTTTGATAATATGTCGGGCTTCTAGTACGAACGATCCATTTGTTGTTTCAAAACAACTTCTACATCTGGATGAATCTTATTCATGTGTAGTATGATCAAATCTTTATTTGTCATAATATGGATTGCTTGTTTGGATCATCATCAAATGATTTAACTAAAGAATCTAATTCTTTCATCATATGATCCCTAGTGTCTGTTGTAAAAGATCATATCTTTACTTTCATATACTTATCAATTGTAAAAGAACATATCTTTTGTTTATGATAAACATTTATATATTTCAAGGATCTAATCCTTGCCTGTATATGAAATTTTATGTCCATGCATTTGAATAATACTATTTATTCATAACTTTAAACAACAATTGTTTATTGTTCAAGAACCAGGTATATCTTAGTCATGAACATTTTCAATCTCATGATTAAGCTTGAAGGCTTATTAAGGTGGCACACGAAACTCTTTCGTATAGGAGCTCATAAAATCCTATCCTTAATTGTTCATTGGACTCTTTCTACATATTCATATCACATATGAATTGTCATACATGTTCTAGATGAACCTTACGGTTCAAGGCTAGTGATTTAGACTATGTCAATTCTGGGCAGCTGTTTTTCACATGACTAACCATTTAGTCTTAAAGTAGTGATAACTTTTATCGATCTTTTATATCTTATCACATAAGATTGTTTCTAGAGGAATTTCATTGAAACTATTTCAATCATAAAGTCATATGTAAACATTATATCTTATATATACCTTTTACAAGACTTAATATGTTTCATGATATCTATTAGATTTGATCTAATGAAGTATCTAATAGACTTGAATAACATGTCTCACATGTCTTTAATATTTCATGTCAAAATAGATTGGTATTGAATTAATAATTCATAATCAGGCAACAGTCATAATGCATAAAAGATTTAAATAAGTCATACTTAAAATAATCAAGCAATGTTCAAAAGAAAGCAAATCCGGAATTTAAATTTGTTCTAAACAAAATAAAACAACATCATCAAATGGTGTAATCAACAACTTGAAACAATCTTCAAGTTGTATCTGTCTTCCTTTTCTTCTTCCTTTCTTTCTTTTCTTTAATCTCTGCAAAAAGCAAGTTTGTATATGTTAAAAGACTAGCTTTTAAGTGATAAAGAAACAACGAAAAAGTTGCTTAGATACCTGGAGTATATGCATTGAAGCATTCTCTAGCAACAACAGTTTCGGGCATCTCTCTCACACGGCACCTGGGTTTAGAGAGGTGCATCTTGGTCTCACCAATAGCTTTGCCCTTATCCTCGGTCTTGACAGTGTCATCCGGTATCTCTTTGCTTGTGTCGGACAAGTGAAGGCCATCATTGAAATTGCTCGAATGATATTATCACTAGGGTAAACCCCTATCCTCTCAAGCTGGTCAATAAAGCATGTCATGCTCAAAGCATCCTTGGGTTCCATCTTGGCGTACCAAGAGACGAAATCCCTCACTTCGTCATAACGACTAAGTAGACGCTTTTCCCATTTATAGTTGTCAAACACGTCATCAACAGTAATATATATGATCAAGATATCATCTATTGGAATGCATGCTTCCTCGAGGTCTGCCACTTTCTTCCTCGTGATCATAGCACGTCTCGGATTCTCCAAAGCAATGTCTCTAATATAGGACATTAAAGAGTGAGAAAGATCCTTGTTGTAATCTTGATGGTATCTCTCCTTCAAGTTACGGATCATGTCATAAGCAATCAAGCTCTGGAGTGATTCTTTAATCCCAGGGCTAACAGATGCAAGCATAAGGTTTGATATAGCATAGGTATCATCCCTAAGTTTGTTCCAGGCATTTAGAACAAACTCATTAGCATCCTCAGGTGGCTGATTAGGTAAGGGGTACTTAAGAACATGTAATTTCTTGTTGTATCTGAGGACGTTCTTCAGATTGTAGTACCAGGTCAAGAAATTTGTTCCATCGAGTTTAACGTTTGCGATGTTGTTAAGACGGTTCTAGAATAACCAAATCAGCAGATTAAGACATCTACAAAATTCAAATAAAGTTTAGTACTTTCATGCTTGAACTTCCTAATTAAATTAATGACCCAAAGGCAAAAATATATATTTAGGAATGAGATGGGTTCGCCATGACTCAGTGAATGGCTGAGCACTCTCCACTGGCATAGCTAGATAGGTAGGTATGAGAATACCAATTGTGTCGACTACACAATTCTCGGTTTGAGGGGCACGACGAGCAAGGTCAAGCTTTGGATACGTTTCCATCAACTACGCCCACTTTTACGACTTAAGTGATATTTGTCTTTCAATTGTGACTGTAGACCCGGCCTAAGTAACTCAGGAATCGCGGTCCTACCTTCAACCAAAATCGTGGCGCCGAATGTATGGTAATTCACTAACATCGACGTTTTGGATAAATTAGTTGAAGTGTCACAATTTAGGGTGACGCAGAAATATCGATTTTAAATTAGGATTTCTTTAATGTTTTAATTTACCGGTTACGGGATAAAAACATTTTGGACGACAAAGAGCATGAATCAAGTCGTGCAAATATTAGTAAACCAATTTTACTATATATAAGTTCGTGAAACGCTTTCAACACTCGACACGGTCCAATTTTAAATATCTTATTTATAAACTATATTGGTCGTTAGCCGCGAACTTAATTTTAAACTAATTAACCGTTAATTAATTTAAATGTGTTTTTAAATAAAATAATTAATTTTAAAAACTCGTTTTAATCTTATAAATAAAAACTACTTTTATTTAATTACCTTTCCGAGAAATTTAAACCTTTTAATATTCTTGTCGTTTTATAAGATTGTGTTAAATGTTTTATAAAATAGTTGCTGTTTAAATTATTATCCTAAATAATAGTAGCAACCACAAAAATATAAAACAACCATCGAGCCACTAGTAAGTATGTTCGGTTTCGTTCGAGCCATCAAACGAGTAACCGAACCGGTCTAAGGGACAACAAATAAAATATAAACTTGTCACCTCCCACTTAGTCCAAGATCTCTATCTTTAAGTTCCCGTCTTTGTCAATCCTTGTCTTCAAATCTTCGTCCTGTTAGGTTTACAACTTTTTTACTTTTACATTAAAAATAAATAAATAAAAGAAACCTAACTATTACATCCGGGTTCCAAATAACCCAAAAATAAAAATACAAATACAAAGAAAATAAAAACAACTATGACAAGCAAAAACCACGGGTCACTAGGGCTCGATATACCAAACACAATCACAACCAAAACGATAAAGGCTAGATCTTTGTTAACCAAAAGTGTTAACAAACAAAACGGAGATCGAAAAGAAAAAATAATTATGTCTAAACACGCGTAAAGGTAGCTCTGATACCACTGTTGGGATATCGTGCACCGGTTGTAACATTTAAAACGAAACTTTATAAAATCAGATTTACAATGGCGGAAGCGTTTACAAAAGCACACGATAATAAAGATCGGATCTTTTCCGACAGTGATCCGATTACACAGCGTTTAGACAATAATAATAAATAAAACACAACTATAGGGCGTTAAGGATTTATACCTTTGACGAATAACCGGATTGTAACACTCAGGTATAAAGAACGTCACGCTAGATGACTTTGAACTCATCACACGAAAACACATCGGTCGAGAACCCGGTTCTCTATTCCCTTTTTCCGGTTCGACACGCGAGAAAAACAAGGAACGTAGCGGTGGCGCACGGTGGCGACAGCAGCGGCGTGTGGTGGCTGGCAACGGCTTACAGCGGCTATGGGGTGGCCGACTGGTGGAGGACGACGCAAAGGGGTGGGGGGGCTCGGCTCTTTCTTCTTGCATAAACCTTGGTGGCTAAAAACTGGTTTTTGGGTTAAGTATAATGATATATTTATAGTAAATATAATTACACTTAAAACCCTTGAATAATTAACCTTTAATTATTAACTGAATAACAATTAATCAGTTCAAGTCCCCGTAGTTTATGATTACATTAATCATAAATAAAACTTGCGTAAAAATGATCAATTTATATTTAACAGTTAAATATAAAATCCCGACTATATATATCACTAATATATATATATATATAACCTCATTCCGTCTATCGTTATATTTAATTATTCTAAATAATTAAATACGACGTAATTAATAAATATTTCTATAAATATTTAATCCACCGAATTCTAAATTATTGTTTCGTGTAATAACGTTTAACAAATTAAACGATATAATTTGTTCTTTGCTCAAAGTGTAACTATTTGGATCGTATCTCGATAACAACGTTGATATTATCGATGATCGGATATCTAATATTCAACAAAAATAAATAATTAAAACAAAATGTAAAACTAACTAATTAAGCAAAAATAAATTGTAGAAAAGGACATCAGATATCAAGACTTTATTTAAGCAAAAATAAGTTAGTAAGTTTTCATTTGTCTTGAGAATTGACACCACAACTGAAGAAATATTAAACCAAATATGAAAAAAAAAATCAAAGAAAGCAAACTATTCTCATTCTCAAGAATCCACCAAAAAATAAAAGCAATGAACAAAATATAAGTGTACTCACCCATGAACCCACTAGTGTAAGAGTATTCTCATCTCTTTCTCCATCCCCATCTCTATAATTACTCTATAATTACACTAAAAATCACTACCTTTTCTCTCTCCTTTCAATTAAATAATACTTTTTTATTCCTTTATCATTACCTTTTCTCTCTCCTCCACTCACAACCACTTCAAAAAATATTAAAAAATTTATGCAGGTGAACAGTGTTTTTCCCAAATATACAAAAAATTTATACATTTTCTCTCTCCTCCACTCACAACCACTTTAAATCACTCCCTAAAATATAGAAAACACCACTCACAAAAATATGGGGACACTGCTGTGAATGCTCTAAGTCTTGATGTATCCTTTCCTTAAAATACCAAATCATAATCAAAATTTGGACCATGATTCACGCGTCTGATACCCTATAAACGAGACCCAAATCAACCCCTCAAGATCACACCTCCTTTCATCCTATCTATTCTCTGTAAACCTGAGACTTTCCCTATGTTCCACGATTTGGACACCCAATGACCAATCTTTGAAAAGCCAAGAACCGTCGTTCCATCTTCTTCGCCCCTTACGAACGTGGATCTGCATTTTTAAGAGTGAGAGAGAGAGATTATTGATATGGGTGTTTAGAGAGAGAGAGGAGAGTTGCTGCAAAATTTTTGAAAGGTCAAGATCTGATTTGTGTGTTTTAGAGAAAGAGACAAGATCTGGTTTTGTGTGTTTAGAGAGAAAGAGAGAGATCTAGATCTGGATTTGATTTGATTTGAAAGAGAGACAATCGAGGTAGGTTTGAAGTTTAAAGAGATGGAAATGACATAAACACCCCTTAGGGTTAAAAATAAACAAGATAACCAAGAAAATAAATGTGTGGTGCAGAATGAGTTTCTGAGTTTTCACAACAACTCAGTGTTTTCATTTGATACGCCTTTTATATATATATATATAGGTGGTTCTAATAAAAAACCACTTAAGTTGAAGAAACCCACTAAACCCTGTTTATATATGTAAAAAAAGACTTTTTATTTTTGGGATGGATTCTACATTCAGTTTTAACACTCTTGATGAAAAATTATAAAAAAACGTCGAGCGGTTTTTTTTAGTTTTTTTTTAAATCTGACGTTTTTTACATATGTAAATGTTGTTTTTTACATATGTAAGTGCTGACGTAAGCATACGTAATAAAAAAGCTGATTTTTGTTTTTTTACATGTTTTTTTATTTTTATATTTATTCGGCGTTTTAAAATAAAAATTTGCGATCCTACTTTTTTTTGGGTAAATAATCAATCCCAAAATTTATAAAAAAAAATTTGAATTTTTTTCAAAGGGTTTCTTGCGTTTTTCTAACTCAAGAGGGTTTTTATTCTACACTTCCCATATATCTATACATACTAATAAATAAAGGTTTTTGAGGGATACGTGTCATCACCTCATTAACCCTCACACAATTTTTCCCGCCTAAACACCTCCTTACCCATTTAACAAAATTCGCGGGTCAAAACCCGACCACCAATGGTTCCCGGATCTAACAAAATCCCTGATACCCGACAGTTTTTATGCAGCCAATTGGGTAACCATTTATGTGGTTTTTTCAGTTTTTTATGCAATCAATTGAGACAGTATTTATATTGTTAATTGGGTAAGTTTTTATATAGTTTTTACTTTGTTTTTATGTAGTCAGTTGAGTCATTTGGATAAGATTTTATGTAGTCAATTAGGTAAGTGTTTATGTAATTGGGTAAGATTCACTCTGTAGATTCATTATTGTAGTCTGATTAGTTCTTCCCTAAATTGGATGTTAAGGTGATTTTAATCGTGACAGAATGTTTTTCTGATTGGATTAGTTCAAGATCCCCAATTTTTTAATCGTATTCTTATTTTTCTGATTGGTTTTTATTAGGGTTTTTTAATCGTCGATCGTTGGTTACAGATTTTTTTTAAATCACCAGGTTGGAGATGGTTGGTGTTTTTCTTACTGTGTGGGTTAGGAGTGAATTGAGGGAACATGCTAGAAACATAAAAGTGTCTTGTGTTGGCGAAGATTAATGGGTTATCTTGGGAATAAGGTATAATAATAATTTTCTAAATTTAACTTTTTAATATATTCATAGAGTCAAATGAAATAAATGTTTGGTTTGTATATGCAGGGATCAATATCTATGAGTATGTTGTTGCCTGAAACAAGTTTTTGCTTTGTGTGTACTGTGTAGTCATTTGACATCTGACCAGAAGGAAGGAGATGAACTGAGGAGGAACTTTGATTTCGTGGAATCACTAAGAAAACAAGATTTCCACGTGTTCAAGCCATTAAAGATGGTAAATCCTAGAGACGATACTTGGACACGAGTAAGATTACTTCAACCCCACATTCGACTCATCACTTATGAATTGGCAGGTTTGTGTTGTGTTTTACGGGTCAAATTAATATATTTAACTAAAATGGGAATCAATCAAATGGTTCCCACTAGCCAAATGAATTGAAAATCGTCCTGAGTCTATTTTTAACACACAATCTCCCAATTACTTTTTTAGATATCTAAATGTGTAACTAGAACCAACACTTTAATTATTTATTAAATGAATAAATGGCGGTTCAGGTTTTTTTGACTTCTGTAAAAATAATTTCGTAGAAATGGCATGAGAATTCAATGTGATTTCGAAGTTTTATTTTTTTTAGCCATTGTAACATAAACAATGAATAACCATAGTTGGAAAGGATATCAGTGTTATGCAATGCCATTTCATGTTGTTCTTTTTATACACATTATTGTAAAAAAATTTACATGTTGTTGTATTTTCATTTTTCTATTATACAACACCGTGTAATACACGGGTCTATAACCTAGTATATATATATATATATATAGAGAGAGAGAGAGAGAGCGAATTACAAATTACGTCATTTAAGTATTACCCAAATTATAGAAAACGTCCTTTGTGTTTAAAAAACCTTGTACGTTACGTTCTTTAGACTAACAGGCGCTAAATTTCACAGTTAAATCCAGTCATGGTGAGGGTATTTTCGTCCATTTACCATTTTAATTAGAGCGAATTACAAATTACGTCATTTAATTATTACCCAAATTTCAGAATACGTCTTTTAACTAAGGAAATTACATAAAACTTCCTTTATGTTTAACTAAGGACATTACGAAAATTTCAGAATACGTCCTTCTAATTTCAAATTCAGCCATAACTTATGTCATAACTTACTCGTATATGTTTCCCATAAATCAACTATGCAAGAAAACTCACAGCCCCCGTCTTCATAGCGGGAAAACTCACAACCCATTTCTTCCATTGAAGCTAGCTTAGATCTGTTAGTGATTTTTCAGATCTGAAATTCGAATAGGGGGTGGAGACGAGAACTTGCACGACCAGTAATTTCGACAAAGGGGACCAAACCAACCTACATGACCTTCAATTTCGATGAAGGGGACCAAACCTGCATGACCTGCAATTCCGAATTAGGGTTCGGCAATCATTGTGTTAGGGCAGAAGATGAAGACAACGGGTTTAGTTGGATGGAGACAGTGGTGTTGGAGGCATTAGGGAAGGCGGAGGTGGATGGTGATGATGATGGTGGATCGGCGGAAGCCGGAGGGTGTTGAAGATGGGAGAAGCCGGATGTTGTTGAAGATGGCGGAAACCAAAAGTTCTTATGATGGGGGTATTAGCCAAATTTCACATTTAGCCCTTTAAGGATCACATTTTACATTTAAGGGTTTAAGTTAATTACACATTTAGTCCCTGTATAGGTGAAATGACACATTTGTTCTCATGTGCCTTGCACATGACTGGATTTAACAGTCTAACGCCCGTTAGTCTAAAGGACGTAACGTGTAAGGTTTTTTAAACATAAAATATGTTTTCTGTAATCCCTTAGTTAAAGGACATATTCTGAAATTTGGATAATACTTAAATGACGTAATTTGTAATTCACTCTAATTAAAATGGTAAATGGATGAAAATACCCTTACCGTGACTGGACTTAACGGTGAAATTTAACGTCACGTGCAATGTTTTTTAAACATAAAGGACGTTTACTGTAATTTCCTTAGTTAAAGAATGTATTCTGAAATTTTGGTAATACTTAAAAAACGTAATTTGTAATTCGCTCATATCTATCTAATAAATAAAAATAATGAGGTACACATGTCACTCATTCAGGCCATTAAAAAATTGGTTTTCCCGTCTAAAATTAATAATCTATCTAATAAATAAAAATAATGAGGGATACATGTCACTCATTCAGGCCATCAAAAAAATTGGTTATCCCGTCTAAAATTAATAAAGAGTAATAAATCGTAAATCTGGATACAAAATTAAAGATTATAAAAGTGTAATGTAAGCGTAAAATTAGGAAATCATAAATCTTTGTTTGTTATTTTCTTTTGCCAATATTTACCTTCTTAATATTATATCAATAGAAAATATTACAACTGTATATTTTACAAAACAAAAATACTAAATAAAATTCGTTATTATGTTTACAATAAAATAAAAATTGTTTTCCATATTTATGTTTGACTTCAGACATGGATTTTTAAAATGATGATACTTTTTAATAAAAATCATTAATTGAATTACCCATTTTAAGATTTATAAGAAGCCCGTATTTTTTTAACATTGTTTTAAAAACTTAATTTAGACATAATTTAGACATAATGAATTTATTCATCATTATTTTATAAATCATTCATATTTACTAATTACACCTCTTCATTCCATCTTTGTATTGTCATTATACATTTTTTTTTATTTTTATTTTATCTGGAAAGGCAAATTTCTTTTAATTCTGTCACCAGTGAGACTTGAACCCGTAACCTCCAGACCTTAAGTGTTCGTAGAAGCTTTGCCTCTGCCATTGGGGCACCAACCCTAATTGTATTGTCATTATAAATGGTTCATTCCCCTAATTCTTATTATTTGCTCTCCTAATTTCCATATTTTTTTTCAAATATCAACATATTATTTTGCTCTTACAGTGTTTTCAAGAAATTTCATCCCTGTCTGATTTTTCACAATAGGTATGTTATTCATCACTTTACATATCTTATGAGAATTCAAATTTTGTTTTCTGCGAGCTATATTATTTTAACCTTTGTATTCATAAACATGTATAGTTCACTCTATCCTTATGTTATATTAATTCCTTTATTATTTTAATAATTAATAATAAAAACACTTGGAATGGTCATCTCATGATTAATGAACATATTAACATTTATTTAAACTATTTTTTATCTTTTACTTTATATAATTGATTGGTAATATAAAAGTGTTTTTGATTTTAATAGTTTAGAGCTTGAATTAGAATTATAATGTGTTATCTCAACTTTTTGATATTCTATTTTGTGAGTATGACTTTATATCATTTAAATGATATTCAATATTACATATGGAATGTGACATAAATGCAGTAAATAAATAAATGATTTTAAATAAATCTGTCATATTAGATTTTAGTTAATAACGAAAACTAATTAAACAAATTTTGAAAAAAAAATAATCCGTTAAAAACAAGTAATGTTTTCTATGTTTTATTTCATTAATTTTCAATTACTTAATTATGATTTAATTACGGTTTTCAAAGGTAAGCCCGCGCTTCGCGGCGGTTGTAAAATCCGACGACGTTACTCTTGGGTTTATTAGTCGAATATTTACTTATTATATTTAAATAATAGTCACTGTCTAGATCATTACTCAAGAAATCAAATAAAAAGCATATGAACATCAATGCCAAATGTACAGGACCCATCCATAACTACAACAATCTCCAGACCTACTAAGAATTCTGAATTTGAGTATTAATCACTAAAAAAATCATTGGGATTCTTAACTGCTTCCAACCGACATGGTGGCATTATGAAGACTCCAGCCTACGCAAAAGAAATATTTGTGATACAAATAAAGCATGTCCTTTTAAGTTATTTTCACATGCAATTGTCATAAAAGAACATTCAAGAATACGCGACAATAGTGCATAAAAGTTCAACTCAAAGCTACTACCTTCATCGAGTTTATGGTTTCAGATATTATTCAAGGTTAAAGCAAAATGAACCGTGCTAATTCAACCTTCTCAATCGCCTTTTTAACTTCACAATATGATTTTGCACCTCCTCTGCTAGTTTTAACAGCAGTTGATGTAAGAACATATAATTAATAAAAAAAAATGATGTAAAATAATGGTATTTTAACAAAAGATTAGTAAAATGTAAGAAGGGTTTCAAGGACAGTATATGTTTGATGGAATGAAAAAAATAAAATAAATAACAACTGACAATCTGAAAGAAAGTCAAACAGTAAAACGTCTGGTCAAAACGTCAAAATGGTATTGTTGAATATTGGATTATACAACCATGTATTTTTTGATTAGGTTGTCTCTAGCTGGTTTGTACGATACTTGTTCACAAAATCAAAATAAAAAAAACCAACAATGACTAACATGCAATGATAACTATATTCAAAACTGAAAGTCAAAATTGAAGCATTACAGCCCAGAGCGACATATATAGACATTGTCAGTCAGCTATGTAATCTTATCAGACGCCCTATTAGCCACATACAGCCCTACTCATCAAGATCACCAAATATGTCATGACAAGCAGGGGCGGATCTACGCCTAGGGCAGGGGTACCTGTCGGTACCCCTCAACTTTCGAAGCGTAGTGTGAATTTTTGACGCGCGGCGGGAATTTTTTTTTTTTTATCGTTTTATGTATCCAGATACCCCTGAACGAAATTTTAGATACCCCTGGATTTTTTTCCTGGATCCGCCACCGATGACAAGGATAGTGTTGGATGAAAAAAACCAAGTTAAAGAAAGACAAACCACTGTATTGTATAGCATTTGATTTTCCATTTGAAACGACTCCTTGAGAATATGAAGATGGTCCTGTTTGAGCTGCTAAATGTGATGTACTTGCCAGCTGTTCAACAATTCTTTCCTAAATTTGAGAAAATTACATTTTAATCTTCAATTAGAATTACTAAAACGTACGGAAATAAACCCAAATCTGTAAAAGCATACAACTAATAAAGCATTTCAAGAGGCGTCTAGTAAAAACGAGGCTCCGGGCGTCTTAAAATGAAGTACAAAAGATCAATTTACCACCTTAATCTCTATTATAAACAAGTATAGATATATATATATATATATAGGAGTGAGTTCACTAGAAAACTCATTTTCATGAAAAAACCAAAAAACTCATCATTAAAGGTGTTGCATATGTGTAGTACACCCAAAAACCTAAGCCCCCAAAAAAAAACCTAGCATAAAAGCTAAACTAAACCCAAAAAACTAAACCCAAAAGCTAACCCTACTACACATATGTAGTAGGGCGCTGATTTTTTATTTTTATTTATTTATTTATTTATTTATTTTTTGAAAGAGCACGACGTGGGGAACAAGGTCTCCGAAGCGGTTTTTTAGTTTTTGAATTATATTTTTAGTTATGATTTTTTTATTATTTTTTTTACCTTTAATAAATAGTTTTTTGATTTTCTCATAAACAATGAGTTTTCTTATTATCTTTCCCATATATATATATATATATATATATATATATATATATATATATATATATATATATATATATATACAAATCTCGTCAGGAGGACCCATAATGGTTGCTTGCGAGTGAAACATGTCTTCTGCCACCAGGCCTAAGACCATACAGAATTAAGGTAAATGCAAAGAAAAACCCACACTTTTAACTTTAGATTACAATAAATATAGACAAATGTTCAAATATACTCACATGCATGATGTATGAAAGTTTTTAAAAATAAACATTTAATTTAAAAAAAGACAATTTTATTAAATAAAAAACCTACAAAATAAATAAAAGCTAGATAATAAAAATTTAAAATCTAAAAGGTACATTGTCATTCATACTTTTCGGCTTGGCGTCAACATCTTCAACTTCAACTTCTTCTACTTTAACTTCTTCGACTTCTTGCTCATCAACATCCTCTTCTTCCGTTTCTTTATCAACATCCTCATCTTCTTCTTCGTCTTCAGATTCCGAACGGTTGATTTCGTTTGGATTACGATACGGTTGATTTTGGTATTGGTAGAAAAATTGAGATAAAAAATTAAGATCCATATCAAGCGAAAATTGAGATAAATAATTTGGATCCATATCCTGATTGTGAGCGAGAGTCATCTCGGCCAGTTTGGAAGCTGGCGTCAGTGTAACATCTTAAAGTGAGCTCATCTTCCACTACTCCAAATATTAAGAACATGTCTTTAGTCCTTCTCAAGTACTTCAGGATGTTCTTGACTGCAGTCCAATGGGCAATGCCAGGACTTTGCTGAAAACGACTAGTCATGCTTAAAGCATACGAGACGTCATGCCTGGTACATAACATATCATACATGATAGAACCAATCGCCGAAGCATGTGGAATTACTTCCATACGCTTAGTTTCAATGTCCGTTGAAGGAGATTGCGAGTTGTTCAGCACGGTGCCTTTAGTCATAGGAACACCTCTTTTCTTGGAGTTTTCCATATGAAAGCGTGCCATAAATTTGTCTATGTATGTGCCTTGACTTAGCCCTAGAAGCCGCTTAGATCTATCCATGTAGATCTTGATTCCTAGAATGTAAGTTGCTTCTCCAAGATCTTTCATTGCAAAACAAGTTCCCAACCAGTGTTTAACTTCGTTAAGCATAGGGATGTTGTTTCCAATGATAAGTATATCATCCACATACAAGATGAGGAATGATATAGTGCTCCCACTAGCCTTTCTGTAAACACAAGGCTCATCTTCATTTTTGACAAAACCAAACTCTTTGATCTTTTGGTCAAAAGAAAGATTCCAGATTCGAGATGCCTGTTTGAGTCCTTAAATGGACTTATTCAGTTTACACACCCTATTAGGATATTTTGGATCAACAAAACCATCAGGTTGTACCATATAGACATCTTCAGAGAGATTTCCATTAAGGAAAGCGGTTTTGACATCCATTTGCCATACTACGCGGCTATGGCAAGCAATATCCTGATCGATTTGATCATAGCAACGGGTGAGAAGGTTTCATCATAGTCAATCCCTTGAGTCTGAGTAAAACCTTTCGCAACTAGTCATGCTTTATAGGTGTGTATATTTCCATGCATGTCGGTTCTCTTGAAAATCCATTTGCTCCCTACTGCCCGAGATTCGGGGGGTAGCTCAACCAAGTCCCAGACTTGATTGTCACGCATAGATTGCATCTCAGTGTTCATGGCTTCCAGCCATTTTGCAGATTCTGGATCTGAAATAGCAGATTTGTAGTTAGTAGGTTTGTCATTAGACACGGCTACTAATAGGACTTCGGTACCCTCAAGATGCCATAGGTAACTGTCAGGTTCTTTGCGAGTCCTTACATTTCTACGAACGCTTGTGTTTATGTCTGATTCATCAGCAACAACTTCTTGTTGTTCAGACGCTACGACTTCATCAGCGGTTATTTGTGGTTCTCGAATTTCTTCAAGATCCACGATATTATTTCTAGTTCCTCGTTCAAGAATTTCTTTCTCGAGGAAGTGTCCCTTCCTTTTGATGTAAATAACATTTGCATCAGGATGGTAGAAATAATATTCGCTTCTGTTATAATATCCGACGAAAACAACCTTTTCGCCTATAGGATCGAGCTTGTCATCAGAATCGCTGGTGACATATGCATCACATCCCCATACTCTAAGGTAAGACAGATTGGGTTTAGACCCATGCCATATCTCATATGGAGTCCTGTTTACCTTCTTAGTCGGTGCCAGATTGACAAGGCGGGCGACGGTCATAAGAGCATAACTCCAAAAGGAGTGAGGCAAGTTTGTTCTACACATCATTGATCGAACCATATTAAGTAGGGTTCGATTTCTCCTCTCGCTCACGCCATTAAGTTGGGGTGTGCCAGGTGGAGTGGGCAGTGAAACTATTCCACGCTCCTTGAGATGATTGATGAACTCTTCGCTGAGATATTCACCACCTCAATCTGATCGAAGTGACTTTATCGTTTTACCGAGTTGGTTTTCCACTTCGTTTTGAAACTCTTTGAACTTTTCAAAAGTTTCATGCTTGTGCTTCATAAGATAGACATAAGCATATCGACTGTAATTGTCGATGAATGAAACAAAGTATCTTTCATGATTTCTAGATATGGTTCTGAAAGGGCCACATACATCAGTGTGTATGAGTCCTAGCAGATCCTTGGCTCGTTCACCAATGCTAGTGAAGGATACTTTAGTGAGTTTGCCAGCTAAGCAAGACTTGCAGTCTTCAAAGAAGTCATGTCCGGTGGATTCAAGGATCCCTTCGGATTGGAGCCCTTTTATGCGGGCCTTGCTTATGTGACCAAGTTTATAGTGCCATAGAAATGTATCATTAATGCTAGATTTGATACGTTTAGAAAGATTGTATATGTTATTATTAGTTTGAACATCAACCTCATAAATACCATTTCAAGGTTTAGCCTCAAAATAGAAAATATCATTTAAGTAAGCAGAAATAAAAATTTCATTGAAAACGTACTTAAAGCCTTGTTCAAACAATAAGGAAACTGAAATAATGTTTCTGGTTAAACCAGGTGCAAACAAACAGTTATTTTAAGATAACTACAAGGCCAGAAGGACATGAAAGGTGAAATGTTCCAGTTGCAAGAACTGGTACTCTCTTCCCATCACCAACGATGAGTTCCATGTCGCCTTGTTTCAGCTTCTTCCACTTTTCAGGCTCGTGCAATACATTAATGATGTGATAAGCACATCCGGTATCAAATACCCATGTGTCACTAGAGACAGTGAAAAGTTCAATAACATAAATAAAAATACCTGAAGAGGTGCCTTAACCATTGGCTCTCTTCGATCTCAGCGTAGCCATATATTCTAGGCAGTTACGTTTCCAGTGCCCCATCTTGTTGCATTCAAAACACTGACGCTTCTCGAGAGGGGGTGTTTTTGTAACTTGCTTGTTATTGTTGGTGGCATGCTTGGCAGCAACAACAACTTACTTCTTACCTTTGCTGTTATAACCCTTTTTCTTGGTTTTGGGCTTGTTAACACCAGCAGATTTGACCATCAACTCTTGATTAGTCTCACTTGATATGCTCATCTCGGCCGTCTCCCGCATACCGTGCAGTTCAGACATAGTCTTCTGCCATGTGTTCATATTGAAGTTCATTACGAAGTTGTCATAAGAACTAGGGAGAGAGTTCAAGATGAGGTTGGTGTCATTCAATTTTTCATTCTCAAGCAAAGACTTGAGAGAGAAGGAGGAGTGAGATTCCTTTTCAGTAGACATCTGTTAAATAAGCAAATAAAAGTTAATTAGTATTTAGGATGTAATAGATTCTTATATTAATGACCCATATCAAGAATAGAATAAGAATAGAGAATCTAGTTATATAAATTAGTAATGGCGGCTATGGCACGCAACATTAGTAAGTGATTTAGCCAGACTGATAATAGTTGCCAATTGTGAAAAAAAATGCACAATTCTCGAGTATGAGGCCGCTAAGACAACTCTTGTCTATGTATTGATACGTTTAGCCTCATCTATGCCCACTTTTGGTCTCCATACAGCTGGGGTATGTATAAGAGAGAAAAGCAATAGTTGCCCTAGTACAGGTACATGTGGAAGG
The DNA here is from genome assembly GCA_023525975.1 of Smallanthus sonchifolius. Lineage (NCBI taxonomy): Eukaryota > Viridiplantae > Streptophyta > Magnoliopsida > Asterales > Asteraceae > Smallanthus > Smallanthus sonchifolius. The sequence goes on along the minus strand of CM042028.1, from coordinate 66,911,734 downwards.
GCCAGATGTGTCAACGAAACCCTTGCACCTTGGAAGGATAGACTACGCACCAAGTGTGGTGCTGTGGCTCCAAACAATAGTGTTTCGCGTTATGCCCCAAGTGTCCCTTATAGTAGGATGTCATAGACTAAAGATTTTAAATATGGGATTTAATTTTAGGGTTTTACCGAATATGGTCAAATGATAAATCATACGTGTGTTGTAAAAGCCAGTTTTACTATACATTAGATCGTGACAATGTGATGAACCCTTTCATCTCTCAGGACGCTTAATTTTAAATAACCTATTAAAACTAAGTTTGTCACCGATGTAATTAACCAATTAAAAGTTAATAGTTTAAATCAACTATTAAGTTATTAGTTTTGAAAATTTAAAGTTAGTTTAAATTGCAAAACTTCATTGGTTATCATTTATTTTAAAAACAAACTGTTTGTTTTAATATAAAACATCCACAAGTTGTAAAAAACAAGTTTAGAACTTGTTATTAAATTGATTGTGAAAAATTTGGTATTTGGTCGATATATTATAACAATTATAAAATTAAAAGCAACCACAATAGCAAACACAAAAATATGTAAATCATATGGCTAAGGAAAAAGTGTTTGATCTTGCTAGAGCCTAATAGCAAGACCAAACTAGGTCACGGGGTCACAACACCCAAACAACCACAAGGATGGACTTCGTGCATACGTCTAGCTGTTTCGTGTGACTCCCACTAAATCCAAGATCCTGTCTCCGTCTTTAGTTTTGTCTTCGGGTCTTTATCTTTACAATATTTATATAGAATACACAAAAAAATAAAACCCTAAGCTATTACAACTTTGAGCCATCAAAGTGGGCCAAAACATAAAACCGATTCAACACAAAATAAAAACCTGACATGATCTGGGTTACAAAACATACGAACACGGAATAAATATTTAATCTACCAAAGAGATTAATTATACCTTAGTGGTCAATGATTAACCGGTTGAGACACCGAAGTAAAACGAACTGATGCTAGATCACGGACCAAAAACACGAGAACGGGGCGGTGCCGGTCGGCGATGGCTCGAGGCTGCCGAAACTTTCAAAGGCAGGAGCAACCATTTTGATCGCTAGCTGCTTCGGAAATTGCCAAAGAAGAGAACAGCTTCTTGTTTGGCGGCTTAGTATTTGATCGGAAAGAGGCAAAAGGTAAAAAACTTCCAAGAAACAAAGAAGCAAAACCTTTTATTCCCTTTTTGCGGCTAGCAATTGTAGTGTCAAAAAAATAAGAAAAAGGGATTATTATATAAATAATAATTATAAACCTTATTATTTGTTTTCGGATCCAAAGCCTAATATTAGATGAAGAACCTGTTTTAATATTTTAATAAAAAATTAAAACAAATAAAAATAAATTATTATTTATAAACCTGTATAAATAATAAATCTCGTGTAACGAATATATATAAAATATATCGTCTCGCTAACAGTTCGTAATTACCAGTTAAGCGAGTTAAGTAGATTTAAATGTTCGTTGTCCTAGATGTAACTCTTACGGATCACAACTCAGTTAACAGCGTTAAATAATCGTTACCGAACGTATAATTCCAACACTAAACTACAATTTACTCTAGTTCTGCTTTTAAAATCACTCTTTTTGGTAAAATTTTCTACACTGCTTTGGAAAAAACACTCATTATTTAGTTGACTTAGAAATATGTGGCTATAGACTATAGTTGTTTGAGGGTCATACTCCTTAGAGAGTGTTTGGATTTACTTTTCAAACTATTTATTATCTTTTTTTTAAAAGTAATAACTTTAAAAGTTTATTTAGATAAATAATAAAAAAGTTAATTTTAAAAAGATAAAAAAGTTATTTTTAAAAAATAGATCCTTGTTACTTAAAAAAAAAAGTCAAGAGTCGTTTTTAATAAGTAATCCCAAACACCCCCTTATCTTGCTTCTATAAAATCTGCTTTGCAAGCTTCAACCCATCAGACACAATGTCAGGTGCGATGAGAAGGATTAAGCTAGGATCTCAAGGTCTGGAAGTATCAGCTATGGGGCTAGGATGCATGAGCTTGACCGCTAGCGCCTACGGACCCGCCAAACCCGAGGAAGACATGATCAAAATCATCCACCACGCCGTCAACTCCGGCATCACTCATCTCGATACCTCCGATTTCTACGGACCTCACGCCAATGAAATCCTCGTCGGAAAGGTATTTAAATTAAATAATCGTTACGTTCGCCTGTAGGTCTTCATTGATTTCGTTTGATTCAGGCATTGAAGGGATTGGAACGAGGAAGTGTGCAATTGGCAACGAAATTTGGGATCAAATCGTTGTTTGAAGAGTGTGATATCTGCGGTGATCCGGAGTATGTTAGGGCTTGTTGTGAAGCTAGTTTGAAACGGCTTGATGTGGATTACATTGATCTGTATTATGTCCATCGCGTCGATTCTCGTGTTCCAATTGAGATCACGGTTAGGGTTTTCAAATAATGAAGTCCACTTTGCTCTTACTTTACTTTGGGTGTAAACCAATGTTTTGAAACCCGGACCGGCCGGTCGGACCGGGAACCGGTGGTCTGACCGGTCCGGTTACATGTGTTGAACCGTTTCTGCAGCGAACCGGTGGTCGGACCGGTTGAACCGGCGGTCGGACCGGAAACCGGGTGGTCGGACCGGTTGAACCGCTTGACTATTTATTTATTTTTTTTAAAATCTTTTTTAAGTCTCTTGGCTTCTTATTTCGTAGGTAATTGTTAGTTTAAAATTATTGGAATTGACTTGTTGGTGGTTTTTGAAAGGATTAAAAGCTATTTAGACTGATATATTTTTATAATATTTATGACGTCGTCCGGTTCTTAAATCCGGTCCGACCAGTGGACCGGTAAGGAGACCGGTTCGACGTCCGGTCCGGTTCTGAAAACATTGGTGTAAACTGTAAACTAGTCGAGCCCTCCACTAGGTTCGAACTGGGCTCGTGAGTTGTTTAAGTTAGAGTTCGGCTCGTTTATTATTTATTAATTAATTTATGTATATATATTTATAATTATTTTTATATATTTTTATTATAACTTTTATATATAACATAATATATATCATTTAGTTAGTTTTTTTTTTTTTTACCAAAAGATGTTAGCTCATTTCTGTTGAAAAGAAGGACGATTACAATAAAGTGGCAGGTAAACGGGCAACAAGTTGCGCTGCAACCCCATTTTGAATAACAAAACCGATCCTATAAAAAACAAAGCTTTGGGTCTTAAGGGTCGAAATATTACTATGCACGACTCGTTGAACCCTGTTTAGGAATTTCACTGCCTCCAGTGCTAGGAACCCAAAAGTATCAAAAGCAAAAGGGATAAACACGTGTTGGTTCTCTAAACAAGCTTTCTCGTGTTTAACAACTTTGTCTGAATCCGCCCTTAAAGCAGCATGGCCCGCCATAACCCCATTGTCCCTGAGCCCCACAAGAGGGGACACTCCTGTAAGGTTCACACAAGCGTGTTTTCCCCCTGCCCAACCAAACACAAGAATATCAGCCGGCCGTAGATTAGACCTCCCTTCAAGCGGATCTGTCAGAAAGTTCACGGGGGCCTCTTTTTTAGCAAAAATTCCTGCCCGTTTGAGAACATCACAAAGAACATTCCTAACCAAATCATGCTTGTATTTAAACCCGGGTAACTCTTTGCAATGGACCGCATGCTTGCCAAAAGAATCCAAACAAGCCTTGCGGCAAACTGGGCAGGGCTCATCAGTCGGAAACAAGGGGATCATTAGCCGATACTTGAGGATAGCCCGGTACTCCACAGCCGACATATGCTGGCCCAGTCCTTCAATGGGGATAACTGTTAGAAAATATTGAGCCCGAGGAGCCCGAATACATTCAAACACCGCTTTTTGGCAAGGTGATAAATCAAACTTTATTCCCAAATGATGGACGATTCTGCTAAATAAGGCATTCGCCAAAGCATGTTGAGCTTTAGGGGGAGCGGTGTCCTTATTAGAGAAACCGCTAAGATCGAAATCAGGAAGGGACATGCGCAAACGATCCATCGCACACCCATAATCAGAGTCTAACCCATCAATATCATAACCCCGAAGAATGTGGTCCTGTAAACTCCAAGATTGTGTCCTCGAGGCCACAAATGCATAAGCAGATACATCTTGAGCCGCACATGAACCCAAACCCCCAAAACGGGTTGTAATTGATGCCAACCTCCATTGAAAATCCCCAAAAAAAGCATCACCACAAACCACGATATCCTCAATCGCATCCCGGAGGTCCTTGTCAAAAATTGAAACAACTTCCTCCACATACATAGGCTGGCATGTTTTAAGGCCGAATAATAGCTTTGCAAATCCCATACACGGGCGGAGCAAAAGGAGCTCGCATTGAGGGTCCCGCAAACGTGGGAGACAGCTCATCAGTTCCACCGCACAAGAAGCCCTTTCACAGCCAAATTACTGATGAACCCTACATCTCTGCTAACGGCGCCCCCAATGAGTTTCACACCCAGCACTGGCATTTCAATCTCACAAGGGAACAATCCATCTTGTACCTTCACCCCATTGCACGACGGCAAAAAAACTTTCGTTTTCTTGACGTTAAGTTCAAGGCTCAAACATGGCCCTTCCGACTTAATAATAGCTAGGGCTTTAGCCACCTCTTTAGCGTCTCCGATAATCGTACCATCATATAGGTACCAAGCATGGAAGAGAAGCTTGTAGCAATCCCTGATCTGATGAACTAGCGGATGCAAAACTAAGGCAAAAAGGAGAGGCCCCAAAGGGTCCCCCTGTTGAACCCAGTGGTGGACCAAATATGGTCATCACCCACATATAACCTAGCCGGCTACCCATATAAAAAATCCACTTATAGCGAAATGGACGGGCATCGGGTCCGAACTTCTTGCAGGAGGGTAGTCCTATCCACTAAGTTGAAAGCATTGGAGAAATCGACGGTAAGCATAGCCAACAATCTATCCGAGTGAAACTCATTTAAGAACCTGTTCGCGCTATGGAGCACAACCTCTGCCCCATTGGGAACTCCCACCCCAAATTGAAAGTCACACAAATATTTAGCGATCTCCTTCCCAACTCCCCTCATGGCCACCTTAGAGACCAATCTCCTCCAGATTGCACCTACGGCAATAGGTCTAATCTCGCTATCCGGTTTGAGCAGCGGTGTGAGAGGGGCCGAGGCAACGAACTCTGCCAATCCCCTAGGGCATCTCCCCCCGAAACATAAATTAACCACCACAAAAATAACCCTGATCAATTCAACGGCGATCGTAAACCCCTCTCCACAAAGAGCATCCAAAATATGTTAGGCTCTCAATCCGTGCCTTCCACAAGAGGTCCTTTTGGGGAAAGCTTTAATGCATTCAAGCAGGACATCATCATCCACAACAAGAGGAGGCTCAGAAAGAAAGGAAACAGCATAACCGGAGGGGGCAGGATGGGATGCTTTGCCACCAACACTTTCATAGTATCATTACCGAAAGGTGCAACCCCTGAAGAGTATAACACTTTGACCGCAGCAATGAAATGCCCATCCGCAACTTTCCGCAAACATTGTTGCACGCCATAGAATTATCGGACCCAGGGACAAGCTCTACACGACACGTGGTCGGCCCCAAAGGATGGGCAAAAAACGATAGGATGAGCTCCTCGAAACCATCCCCATCACGCCAAGCTGCCAGCGACCGTTGAATACTATGACATTGCAAAGATTTCCTATTACCAGAACTGCGCTCCTGACGGTTAGAAGGCCTGAAAACTCGCAACGTGCAACGCGGTAAAAACAAAAGTCTCACCCATGCCTCAACAGAGTTTGGCATAGCCGCCACTTTACCGAGGGTAGCAGTTAATGCCTGGGCAAACGCCATCCGACAATTATGAGGGATGCTCTTAACAGTTGTGATAGGAAGAGAGAAGACGCATTCAAGGAGAACCCCGTCCACAACCACCCCTCCCAAAGGAACAACTTCCCTTCCAACATTCGGGTTAGGAATCCCCACTATAAACTCCTCTGCATCTCCCGCAACCCGTTTGAAACGGGCTATCCCATCCACATGGTGGCATACCCGACTGAGAGCATGTAGGCACATACACACCCCGCACAACCACTGGCCTGAGACCTTTAAAGCCTCACCAACCGAAACAAACAAATCATAATCCGTGGAGACCGCTTCCCGCAAGGTACCTTTTCGATCGCCCGATGACTAATGGAGCCGCTTGATATGTGCAACCAACCGAGGAAACCCCTTGGATCCCGACGTTCCATCCGGGCAGCAATGGAAACCTTTAAATGGACACAGCCAAACACCTACCTCCAATGGAGGAACCACCCTGTCATCCCGAATCCCAGACATAACAACAGCTCCTGACAAAACCCCCGAGCTTCAATGTTGGAGAAGAAAGGTCGCCGAACAGGAAGTTCGCCTTCAAAGAGAGAGGTTCAATAAACCCTTACATACCAAGAATGCCGATGAGATAGGCCTAATTCTCGGCTCCGGCTAGAAAATAAAGCTTCGAAGGCCTTGAGCATTGATCTTTCAAGGGAAGCAACTTCACTGTTTCCCGAGTCATCCTGAGTAGGGAGCCCAACAGCAGTACCATGAGCCCTCACCAATATCCACTTATCAGGGACACCCTCTTAGTTAAGCATGAGCAGTTGTATCGCCGGATGCGGGAGGTGTAACCACCCTCAGAAAACCTAACAATTTGACGGTTAAGAACCACCACCACCACCACCGCAACCAGCGTATCAAAGAATCCTTCCGTCGGCGGTAGAAAACCCGAAAAAGGGCAAGGCGTACCAGAGAACACCTTTGTATTTCTTTCTGTTACACACGAACCATCGCTGCCTCACCGGCATACAAGCCAACAACAATCGCGTAATCCGCCGGGAAACCCTAGGTTTGGTTTGTGCTTTCGGTGGAAGAATATCATATAAATATATATTTAATAAATATCATATAAATATATATTTAATATATTAAATAAAAATTATACAAATAACATACTCGTTTAAGCTCGCGAGTCAGATCTCGGACTCGGGCTTGTTTATTAAGCAAGCTCACTTTTAGGCTCGGACTCGTTTAATCTCGGCTCGATTCGAGCTTTTAGCGAGCCAATCTGGAGAAGTTCACGAGCCGTCTTGGCTCGTTTACACCTCTACTTTTAATTAAACAACAAACCCAGTGAATCCCACTGATAAAGTAGGGTCTGGAGAAGGTGAGATTAGGGCAAGCCTTACCGGAGGCTGCTCCGGCTTAGAAAAAACAAACATTTTATTGAAAGAATATAAAAACCAAAAGTTTTCTAAGTTGAAGTTTAGCACTACTTTTAATTAGCAAGCACTAAATTTTGTGGTGTTGTTAGCAGATGGGAGAACTGAAGAAACTGGTTGAAGAGGGTAAGATTAAATATGTAGGTTTATCTGAGGCCACACCTTCCACCATCAGAAGAGCCCATGCTATTCATCCAATTACAGCTGTGCAGCTGGAGTGGTCATTGTGGACTAGAGTCCATGAAGAAGAAGTTATTCCTACTTGCAGGTAAGCCATTGCAGATGTTGTATACAACCAGTCTCCAGCCCCATTTGATGTATGCTCTATCTCATTTATGTTTTTGATGTGTGATTTTTAGAGAATTAGGTATTGGGATTGTTTCATACTCTCCTCTTGGAAGTGGGTTCTTTGCTTTGGGTCCCAAGTTGGCTGAGGCCATGCCAGATGAAGATCTTAGGAAGGTTTGTGTTATCCGACATGTTTGAATTTAGCGCGCTCTGTTTGGTTTGTCATTTACCGTATAGATCGGTTATCATTTTTACAGAGTGGGAAGAAATGGTGTAAACGAATCAACACCACCATGCTTGTTTTTGTGATAGAAAAAAACCGACTTGAAATATGTGATATTCAATTACACTTCTAACAATTGTGTAGCTTTAAAAGTTTCAAGTTTGTGACAATTTCAACGTGTTATTTATTATATTCTTTTAAGATTATATCATATGTTAATATACCCGGTCTGGATGCAGGTAAACGAGTTTTGTTCATTAGGCGGACATCACCTAATACCATACTCGTCTCAAACCTGTGAACATTTTCAAACCTTCTTGTATCCGATCCCATAGGGTGTCGGGTACTCTGATTGGGTTTGGGTTTGGGTTCACTACCCATATTAGACTACCAAAATTAAAAAAAAAAAGAAAATACCACACCTTAAATGGTTATTTTGACATTTTCATGTGTATATATGAAGTTGTTTTTGGCATTTTTATAAATGAAAAATCAATTACAGTCACTTCAATCAAATGTGGTTCATATATACTTTTATTCTTATCACCACTTTTGATTCTGATATATACACTGCATTTCCTGTAGTACAATCCAAGATTTCAAGGGGACAATCTTGAACACAACAAGAACTTGTTTGAGCGGATTCATGAACTTGCAAGGAAAAAGGGGTGCACCCCGTCTCAGTTGGCATTGGCGTGGCTGGTGCACCAAGGGACTGACGTGTGTCCGATCCCAGGCACCTCAAAGATGGAGAACTTAAACCAAAACATTGGAGCTTTGTCTGTCAAACTCTCACCACAGGACATGACTGAGCTTGAATCTATAGCTGCAGCTGATGCTTTCAAGGGCGGTAGATTACCTCCCACAATCTTGGCTCTTTCAAACGTCGAGACTCCACCTTTGTCGTCATGGAAGTAAGTCGCTCTTTTATCGATATAATTCGGTTTTTTTCCTATGGTCAAGAGGTGAATAAATGTCTTGATTAATTGTGTTGTATCCCATTTGTAATGACCAGAAAAAAAATCTGATTTGAATAAAAAGATGCATCTTTTTATTGTTGGACTGTCCCATTTGTAATGACCAACTTGGACATTGGTAAATAGTTTGATATTTGTAGCTTTTGAGATGGTTGTATAAGTAAATGATATTAAACTAGTGAACCTACCTGTGCGCGTAGCAGGCGGGTTGGTTTTGAACAACGTAGATAAAAGTAAGTACGTTTAAACGTTACATTTGGAACTTGAAAATTCATAATATTTTAAAAGGTATAGCCTAAAATTATTTATAAAGAATTATATTATTAAAAAAATAATTTTTAGATTTTTTTTTAATTTGAAAAACTTACTGACGTCATCAAACCGAAAGGAGAGGGCCTGGGATATGAACGCGGGGCACCACAACTTGACAAAAGATGTGACATGACCTGACAGCTCCAATCATCAATGTCATTAGGCTACAAGGGTATGGATGATAAGAATAATAGATACCAACAAATGAAAGACAAATACAATTGTTACTGTTTACACAACTTAAGTCTATAAGACTACAGCTGTATAACAAATATTACTTTTATGAAGAGCCTAAATCTTACTATCTGATCCTTTAGTCATAAAATTATATTAAAACTCACGATTTGTAATATACTAGGTAGGGTTGTTCACAAGTTGAATAAGGGTCAGCTTGAGTTCAGCTCGAATTTTAAAAGAGCCAGCACATCTCGGTCAGAGTTCATAGTTTAAACTCGAGCCAGATAGGTTTCCCTCGGTTTTAAGGAAAAAGAGTTTAAAGTTAAATATTAATCAAAGAATTCATGGTGGGTTGGACTTGATTGTGTATTGAGCTCATCGGATTCGGTTGTATTAAAATTAAACATAAATAATATTTAAAATTAAATGAAAATAAAATCATTGAGTCAATTTCGAACAAGCGTTTTTAATGCGTTTAAGTCACAGGCTATTTAAAGCTATGCAGGAGACGTAGTGATGTACTGTGCGAACTGAAATAAAAAGTGAAAAGCGTGGTGTATTAATTAAAAATCATACAAGAAATGTAATAGAAAAAGACCTATGAGACCATTGCCAACAGGGTACACGGATTTCCCCCTTTTTCCTTCACGTTGGATCATTGCCCGCCCTACTCAACCCCTTTCTCCCTATTTTCTATAGATGCGAATAGATTTTCCCCCCTCCTCTTTCTCCTGTTTTCTATGTATGAATTGTATAATATATAGAGTAAATTAATTATCCGTAGCATAGACACTCAACCGAAACTATTAAGTTTCGATAGGGGGGTTTGAGTTTCGATAGGGGCTGAGTTAAAAAAAAGTAAATTACCATCTTACCCCTGTCGAAACTAAACTTAACGGAAATAATTTAACGAAGTTAGGCCTAGGGGTTCAGAGTGTTACAGATTGTATACCACATGTACTCAAAGCGTTAAAAATTCGTGTTAGAGACGCATTGTGTTAAATCATGTAAACCACATGAACGTAAACGGTAATTTACTCTAATATATATTTCATATTTTGGAAAATTGTTATCACATCATCCAATTTTTATTACCGATTACGTACTTCTAAATATTTATAAATATTAGCTTATGATGTCAAGATTTTAGAAGACCCTTATTTCAAAACAAAATAATAAGAGTATCAGGGACACACCCTAAGTATCTAAGTATCTTAATGGTTCAATCAATTAGGGAGTACCACCTTGTTTTTACTTAAATTCAACCCAAAATACCATTATTTGTAGGGGCAAAACCCTACATATCATAAGTCTTTTTTTTTCGTTTTTTAAATTAATTCTTTATATTTAAAACTAACTTCATTAATTAAAAACCTCAAGATTGCCGTTCACGAGTACATATACAGCAACTGCTACTCGCCACAACGGTGAACCAGTGGTACCCGACATACCCGATTGGGGTACCCCTAATACGCCTATAGTACCCTAAGATAGTGTTTGGTATGCATTAATGTATGAGTGTTTTTTTCATTACATAAAGAATGTGATTCTTTCCTTTCTAATGATTTTTCATTCCTTACTGTATGAGTGTTTTTTTCTCATTTATTCTAGGAATGAGATACTTTTGTTTAATTAATGATTGAACCATGACCCGAACCAAGGACCAAACCATGTCCCGGACCATGACACGTCCCGTGACACGACCCATGACCCGAACCATGGACCGACCATGACCTTACCCATGACTCGACCCGTGACCTGACCCATAACCCGACCCGTGCTCGGACCCATGACCCATCCCATGGCCCGAACCCACCCCGGTTCGTGACCCGACCTCATGCCCTGACCCATGACCCGTCCCATGCCCGACCCATGGTATATATTTGTTAGTTACAAATATTTTATTTCTCATAAAATATTTTTCTGCCTACAAAACAGGACGAAATAATGATTTTTTTTTCATTCTTATAAGATAACCAAACATGAAAAAAGAATAATAATAATCAATTTTTTTTACTTACACATTCCATTATTTTATTAATTCCATTATCTCAGTTATAATATTATTATATTTGGATTAGTTGTACGTGCTGTTCAACAAAATAATAATAATAATTATTATTATTATTGTAAGAGTATGAGGTATACTCTCACTTGGCTCTCCCAAGTGAGAGAACCTTTTCTGCCACATAGGCGCCATATCAGATTTGTATACTCTTCACTTGGCTCTCACTTGGCAAACGATATACTCAACTCAAGTGAGCATTAAATGCATGTATTATAAAATATTCATTTTTAAATAAAATATTCATTTTTTAAATAAAATATTCAATTAGAGATAAATAAAAGTTACATAAAATAAAAAACATAAATAACATAAATAAAAAATTACATAAAAAATAACATAAATAAAAATTACATAAAAACTAATTTTGCGAACGTTCGAAAATATGCTCAATCAAGTCCGCTTTCAAAGTGTGATAAACTTCTCGGCTTCATATTTCTTGACGGTTGCTTCGCTTTTTATCTTCGTCAATTTCTTTGTACGTAAGCTCTTCTTCATTTGGGTTATAGTGACAAATTACCAAGCCGTTGTCCTTTAAAATCATATTATGAAAAATAATACAAGCATACATTATGTTTCTAATTTTGCTTTGAGACTGATGCGTATTGTTTTTAATATATAAAAATATAATAAATATATTTTTAGAATGTTCTTACGAGATCAGGTTTTAAATTTATAAAATGATAATTACTTTAATTTAAAAACACACATAATATGCAAGTGTACCTATCACATTATAATCCGTCGTCGGTTGGGGTGTGACACTAAATTGTTCACATTATACATGAGACTTATTGGCTTACAATATACATGGTACTAAGTTGTTCATATTATACGTGGAACTTATTTGTTTACAATGTACATGACACTAGATCATACATGAAACTTGAGTGTTTACATTATGCACGGGACTAAATTGTTTACAATTGTTGCAATTGATTGATCACGTTATACATAAGGCATGATCATTCACTTTATCCATGAATGTTGAAAGCTACAAAACATTAAAACTACTCGGGGTTGACGTATTCTTATTCAAACACGAGGAGAATATGAAACCCTATGTACTTTTCACTAACCCCCATCCATTTCCACCGTTAAATCTCATCATGTGTCTCTCATATGATGGGCCATTTTTAGGTTTCTTCTTAAAGGATGTGGAAGGTTATTTTCTCTTCCTTATCTACTTCTCCGATCATCATCATCCTTTCATCCTCTGCTAAACCTCACAATCTTGAACAAAAATGTCATCATCGTCAACAATGTTGAACGAAAAATCCCATCTTTCTCTCTTCCATCTTCATAAATCTTCAATTCACTCATTTCCCACCTACTAAACCTCACAATCTTGAACAACAATGTCATCATCGTCAACATCTACTTCAACTTCTTCAGAACCCACAAAACCCCCAATCTTGAAAAAACCATTACTATTCTTAACCCTACCAATTTCCACAAACCGGCCCTGTAAAGGAGCCATCTTGTACGGCCGGAAATAATAAGCAGATTTACAATTAGGAAATAAGTTAACCGCCTGGTAACCATTTTTCAAATTGCCATCGGAAACAAGATCCGGCGGAGATTCCGATTCATTTCTGGCGTAAGACGACGGCGGAATCAGATGGTGGTTATTCGAAAACACACCAGACTCATCTGCTTACAACAACGAGGACAGTTAGCTTCAGCTCTAATCCTCCGCGTGATCTTACCGTCGACGTCATCAGAACCACCACCGCCGTGATCCGACTTACACCTCGCTTGCGTCAACGACGGCGGAAGACCACCGGCGAACAGCAGGCAATTCACGAAACGGTGATTCGATGTTGTTGCATATACAATATCGTGAATCTTCAACATTATATTGTGGGAAAAGTGGGAATTGAAGTAGATCTGAAGTTTTGGTGTGCTTCTGGTTGCGTTGGGGATTAGGGTCAAAAAGAGACATAACATGGCTGGAGGCGGTAAAATGTTGTGGTGGTGGAGGCTATGGTTAGGTGGAAGAGGTGGGTTTTAAGTAAATTACATAAATAGTCCTTTAGTGTGTAAAAGGTCTATTTTACCCTTATGTGCAATGCACATGTCTAGAGTTAACAGAAAAACTTAACACCAGTTAGTGTAAAGGACATATGGTGTATAAAAGTATATAAGAAAATGACTTGTGGAGTACTTAAAGTCAAAGGACACAGAATGTAATCTATATCTATACTATATAATAAATAAAGGTTTTTCATGCCACGAGTCGTCTTCATATTTATTCTCATCATTTTTTTCCCGCATTTCACTCTCTCTTATTAAATACATCTCTATATTTTAATAATAATATATTTTTAAAGAAAATACTAATCTTTATATTAATAAATCTCCTGACACATTTTGACGAGTGTATGTGTTAAAGATTATATTGTATTCCACGAGTTTTTAAAAAATAATATTTTTATTACTTAGTATATAATATTATATTTATTCAATCCGTGTAATATACGAGATTTAAAGTACTTTATAGTATAAATAAAGAAGTGTAATTTACTCAAATATCTTTCTACAATAACGGTCAACTTTGAAATTTCTAATACTTTGAAATGTCATTGATGGTCCAAAAATCAAATCAACTCCCTTTAAAAAAGTGATACACCAGGTGTCTACAAAGCGTGTAGAATTTCATGCTCATACCTTACTTTCTTTGCCGCCACACCAAAACGTAGGCGCTTACGTCCCCTAATTTTATGCAATTTTACCTCGCTTTAAATTCAGTTGGATCAGGCATTCTTTCGATCGACCAGTAGAAGAAATTAAACCAAAGTTCAAAAATGGCAAGAGTTCCAAGAATCAAATTAGGTTCACAAGGTTTAGAGGTATCAGCTCAGGGTTTAGGCTGTATGGGCATGTCCGCTTTCTACGGACCACCCAAACCTGAACCTGACATGATCAATCTCATCCATCACGCCATCAACGCCGGTGTCACCTTCCTCGACACCTCCGATGTCTACGGCCCCAAAACCAACGAAATCCTTCTCGGCAAGGTAACAATTTCATCTTCCGATTCAGGAGTTAGGGTTTGTTTCGTGTGTGAATTGATGAGTTAACAATTATTGAAGTGCAGGCTTTGAAGGAAGGGGTAAGGGAGAAAGTGGAGCTGGCTACCAAATTTGGGATCAATTATGACGGCACGTGGGAGGTGACCGGAGATCCGGCGTATGTTAGGGCTGCTTGTGAAGCTAGCCTGCAGCGGCTTGATATTGATTGCATTGATCTGTATTATCAGCACCGGATTGACACTCGTGTGCCGATCGAAATCACGGTTAATTTTTTTAACTCTTTAGACAATACTTGTTTTGATCTTTTGTTATATTTCTGGAAAAATGCTATAAATGAACAACTCTCTGTAAAGTATGCTAGTGTTTGTTTCATTGATTTGTTTGTTCATGGTTGTTGCTAGGATTCCTATGATTTGTAGTGAATAATTAGTTGAGGACAAAAATAAGGGTTAACATAATAAAAAGCCGTGGTTTTTCTTGGCCTAGCGGCATCTGGTGTTTATCACTACCAAAGTGGTACGGGTTCAAGCCCCACAAAGTGGGCAATAGGTAGATTTTAGGGGGTGTGTGTGTTCGCTGTTCAAAAACAAAACATAATAGAAAACCCTCCACCCCAATTTTGGTATATTAAGTATTTAAGTCCATCCTGTCATTAAATTACATGTACTTGTGAAAATTTTAGGATGTATTTAAAGTAGTTTATAGTATAAATAAAGAATTGTAATTTACTCAAATATCTTTCTACAATAACGGTCAACTTTGAAATTTCTAATACTTTGAAATGTCATTGATGGTCCAAAAATCAAATCAACTCCCTTTAAAAAAGTGATACACCAGGTGTCTACAAAGCGTGTAGAATTCCATGCACATACCTTACTCTTCTTTGCCGCCACACCAAAACGTAGGCGCTTACGTCCCCTAATTTTATGCAATTTTACCTCGCTTTAAATTCGGTTGGACCCGTTGTGTGGGAGAGTAGAGTTGTTTAGCAAAGATTTTGCGTATGTCTTGTTTCTTGTAGGTGTGTTGTGTTTCTTGTGACTAATATACTCTAGTCATACACTGCTAATTGTTAGATTACTGTTAGATTTATTTTACTTTATTACTCATTAATTTTATTTATATTTTTATCTTTTTCTTTCACATGGAGCCGGGGGTCTATACGGGAGCAGCCTCTCTATCCCTTGGGATAGGGGTAAGGTTTGCCCTCATCACACCCTCCCCAGACCCTACTAATAGCGTTAGCTATGTGTGGGATTATACTGGGTACGTTTGGTTTGGTTTGGTTTGGTTTGGTTTGGTTTGGTTTGGTACTTGTGAAAATTTTAAAAAATAACTTTTTATCCCTTATACTGGTCAAGATTTGATGACGTGTCGTTCCAAGTGTTAAAATTTTTTGACATGGATGATCTTTTTTTATCATATAAGATGGTATGAATTTGTATTCAAAGCGGTCAAAATTGATGAAGTGATGTTCCACGTCCACAAAAGTTGTCTACATAGCCTCCACAAAGGTAATGATTTTATTAGTAATCGACGTTTATAGTTGATTTCACAAATACACGTGTTTTGAACAAGTTCATGGATTTTAATGTATCAAAATTTGGTTGGAGGATTTTTTCGGGCAAAATGAGAAAGTATCTTGGTTTGTATGGTATTTTGACCTAAGAAATAACAAGAAAGGGACTACACATGAGCCCCAACTGTCATAACTATTTTCTTATGAAATGTGAACAGGGGCTAAGCCCTGAAATTAGGCGTTTGCACGCCCCTACCACCTCTTCATGGGTTAGCGTTTGACCCAACTTTCATATTAGAACTTAGAAGGGTTTTCTCTATTTGGCATTGTGTTTTTAAAGTTGGTTACTAATTATAGTCGGTTTTTCGTGTTTGTTATTTAGGGGTCAAATAATTATTTTAGGCCCATTTTACATGTAAATCCACCAACGATGAGTATTTGTTTAAAACACTCAAACAACTATATAAAGCATATCAAAACACCATCTCTTTCAACCCGTTTTGTTACAGTTGATTATCTGATTCTGATTATTTCATATCGTATAACCCTTATTATGTGATGTTTATATGTATTAGAAGTGCTTATTTTTCTCCTACATAAATAAAGTTAATTAGCTAGGGTTCTTTTCATACAAGGGGAAAGTTTTGTTCTATAAAGAATCCTGATTGTTATCTCTACAAACGTTTTTCGTTTTGCCGATAGATGGGAGAACTAAAGAAGCTGGTGGAAGAAGGAAAGATCAAGTATGTTGGATTATCAGAGGCATCTGCATCAACCATCAGAAGAGCCCATGCTGTGCACCCAATAACAGCCATACAGCTAGAATGGTCCTTGTGGTCAAGAGATGTTGAAGAAGAAATTATTCCTACTTGCAGGTTGGATACCACCTTTTTTTGATATATTGTGATATATTAATAATAAATATCCAAAAATTCAAATCTCTTAATTCTGCATTTTATACTCTTATCAGAGAACTTGGGATAGGAATTGTTTCATATAGTCCTCTCGGACGCGGATTCTTCTCATCTGGCCCAAACTTGCTGCAGAAGTTGGAAGATGGTGACTTTCGTAAGGTCTGTTTGTTGCACCTTTTTTTATCTTATTTTCCAAAATAATTTCTTTTTCCATTGCAAAGAGACCTTTCTGATGACTCAAACGTAGAGGTAGCAAAATAGGCCGGTTGAACCTGTTGGATAATAGGTTGAAACTTGTAATTGATATGGGTCGAGTTGGGTTGGCTGAAGACTCCTTTTGTTCAAATTCCTTATAAAAACATATAAATATTTTGTGTAAAAATATTATAAAAATTATTAGTATGATATTCAACCTGTTTGACCTCATTTGACCCGTTTCCTTTTTTTGTTAACTTTTTTGATATTACCCCTTTGACCAGTTTGAGATAAAACCTAACCTGAGTCGATCACTCATAAATAAACGGGTCAAAAGTCGAAACAAATCTCTTGGCATTGGAAATTTGAAATTAATAATAGGTTCTAAATTTTCATTTTGTAGGACATGCCAAGGTTCCAACCTGAAAATCTTGAACACAACAAGATCTTGTACGAGAGGGTTAATGAAATCGCATCAAAGAAGGGGTGCACACCTTCACAACTATCATTAGCCTGGATTCACCACCAGGGAAATGATGTTGTCCCCATTCCAGGAACCACCAAGATAGAAAATCTTGAACAGAACATAGGAGCTTTATCTGTTAAGCTAACACCAGAAGACATGGCTGAACTTGAGTCCATTGCATCAGCTGATTCAGTCAAGGGGGCTCGATCTAATGAAGGTATTTCCACTTATCTGGACTCGGATACCCCTCCACTCTCATCTTGGAAAGCTTAATCTCAATCGGTGCTATGAGTCGTGTGCTGCTATTGGCTTTTCCTGTAAGCATGCTTAATCATAGCTGCAAGTTTTATGTTTGTTGTGTGTTTGTATACGTGTGTCGGCTTTGTTTTCCTGTAAGAACCTTGTTTTGTGTTATGAAATTTGGCTGTGATGTAAGCATTTGAGATTTTGAAAAGAACAAGTGAAGGTGGTTTAATCCCCACTTTAAATAAGAAATAGGTGGTTGTAATAAAAAAATGTAATTCATAAATATCTTTGATGTATTATTCAACTAGGTTACAAACCCGTGTATTACACAGGATAAATAATAAAAAAATGTAATTCATAAATATCTTTATTCTTTTTATGATTGAAATTACATATTACATGCTTATAATGCTATGCTTAAAACCATGTGTGCTAGTATCACTCGGGGTCAAAGTCTTGCAAAAAAAACTCACTTGGATGTTTGGTCGGTCTCATTCCAATATCCGATATTGGTAGAACCTCTTTTTCCTGAATCATAAAATTCATACATCACATTAGTCACCAAAAATCGATTCTTGACATACACAAGATTTTTTTTTATTTTATGTTTTGCAAAATTAAGAAAACTCATAGAGTTTAAAGTTTGAAGGCTCATTTTGGCATAGATCTCATTCGTATCTTTGTCCAGCAAAAGAAAACTAAGAATGTAAAGTATCGACTAATAAGAAAATAATTGGTTGTTTAAAGATGGCAATTTCGACTCGTTTACTTCGGAATAGGTTGATCTAATATGTCAAACATGTAAAATAAAAAAAAATGGGATTAAAAAGGAAACGGGTCAAACAGGTCATAGACCAATGATTTAGAGAGTTTAAAAAAGAAACATGTTTAAAAACTAATAATTTGGAGAATTTAAATTGGTTATGAGATGACCTAGAAATTTGAATGATGGACTGAGTTGGGTGAATGAACCAAAGTGTGAGGTTTTAATGTATTCAAGAAGATCATCTAAATTCCATGGGTTTTGGCTCAAGTTGCACGGTGATATATGTTAACTAGACTTTTCACACCGTGAGTTAAACTGTTGAATCCGGTTTTTCAAACTATAAACCGAACTGTATAAATCTCAAGCCGACAAGTTTGCTTTGGCTTGATCAATTTTAACTGTTTATGATAACAACAATAGTTAAAATCCTAAATTGAGCAGGTAAAAACGGTTATTTTCATGAAACTTTTGAACAATTTTAGCTTTATTTTTTGGGTAATTTTGAATAATAAATATTGTGTTTCTTATCACTACTACCAAGATACATTTTAATATTTGATTTATAGTTAGAAATATTTAAAAACTACAACATGTCTCATATTTAACATTAACTGTTTGTATATATATTATGGACTACAAAAATATAATGTGAAAAGGTACAAAAATTACCATATCACAAATGAAGAACACATTGATCACACCAAGTGGATTTTCTTATACACTTAACAATGTTCACTTGAGCACCTGAGATTGCCACCTACTTTGAGTTCAATTTCAGGGAAGCACTGTAGAAACACACATTCACTCCACATATTATAAGTTTATAACACAAATATAACAAATTGATTTGATGATAATAATCATATACCTATTGATGCAATAACGTTTTCCGGTGGGTGGAGGACCATCATCGAACACATGACCAAGATGAGCATCACAAACTGCAAATAAAACCTCTTGCCGTGGCGTAAATATGATTGAAAGATCGAGTATTGGCTTCACATTTGATCCTATCGGCACATAATATGACAGCTAACCAATTCCACTATCGAACTTGGTAGTTGACCTTTAAAACCGACAACTTGTGTCAGTTTCAAAAAATAAGCACAGCATAATAAATTATTAACAGTTTACTATTTGTTTGATTGATAGATAACTTACTTGAATAGTGGAGTGCCACAACCGATGCAATGGTAAGTAAGTCCCGAGGGTTTTCGTGTTCTAGTATTTCCTGAATATAAATTCATGGAAAGTGTCAATTTCGACATGTTTACATATGAAACGGGCCTAGTATTCCCTAATCTTAAAGTTATGGAAATTGTCAAGTTAGAAATATATAAAATAACCTGAATTACAGGGTTAAATGCAAAAAAATGGGTCATTTACAAAATAAAATTACAATTGAAGAAACAACAAACAAACACAATATTACAATTGAAGAAAATAATGAACCATTTCATGTGGAACTCACCTTGAATCCAATCTGCTCTGTGGATACAGTTTACACAAAACATTATAATGTTTTCTTCATGTTGTTTAATCTTCTTTCCCTAAAACAGCATATCCTTTCAGCAAAGATATATATATTTTTTCAAACATGTAGATGTGAAGAATTGTTCTTACCTTTGATGGCATACAAGCATAGGAACCTAATGAGAAGGAGGCAACGGTCCCATACAACCAAATGCAACAGAGATCAAAATACTTCATTGCTCAACCCGACTCATACCAAAATTACACACTTTAAGTTGCTCCTTGACTCGTTACTTACTGGATACCAAAATTACACATTGTAATATCCAGAATTTTCTGATGTATCTTGCCCTAAAACCCTGCACGTATTATGAAATTTAAATCTTAGAAACTTATTAAAAATATATTTTCTTAAACAATATTAAATTAATTGATATATATTTAAGAAAAACATTTGCACTTGAGATATATATATATAAGACTTATTTTAAATATATATATATGCATCTTATAAATAAAATATGTAAATCCTTAAAACTTTATGAGTTTATAATTATTATTATGTAAATAATATGATTAATAAACTTATAAACATTTAAAACCTTGAAACTTATAAATTATAAACTTAAAAGTTATTTTATAAAATTATAAAATAATAAAACTTATAAAAACTTAACTAGATTTTATAGAAATAAAACACATTTATTTTTATAAAAAGTCCAGGGACTAAACTGTCATTTATTGAAACCTATTTTTAAACTTAAAGTTTATACATAAAATAACAAAACCTCCAAACTTCAGGGGCATGCTGTGCAATTATCCTAAACTCCATAATCTGAAACCGGTCACGAATTCGAGACCCACAGTAGCCGGCTTTCACTCTCATTAATCGAAATCGTGTTATCAGGCCGAATTGAATGCTCCTCGAGCTCCGAATCTGGCGTGCGACTCGACCCTAATGCACTTCAATGAACGAATTAAATCCTATCACCCGCAAGGTTCGAATTTGAACTCGTTTCCCTCAACCATAATCTCCCCAACTGTTTTAGCATTAAAAGTCGAAATTGGGTATAAATACCAGATGCTACAACTCAACGACAACATCCTGTAGCTCTCCAAACTTCTAATTTCATCGCATTGCACCTACAGTTGCTCGTTCGATTCTTGGGCAGTCGACCCAGAAGCCCAGACCCGTTCTTCATTTCGACGCCATATCAGGTAATTCGAATGGCCAAAGTACTTGTTTTAATTCCATAATCATTTGCCCTCTATCAATTTACAATGACAGAGGGATTACCAGATCGTATTTACGGGATTTCGATTTCTAGGGTTTATAAGGAAATTGAGAAAGATTTGAGATTGTGTTTAATTATTTCTTTTTTTGTGATATAACCCAACGAGGCCCGTAGTCGGGTGGCTAAGTGCGTGTGTGTGTGACTCGGGTGGCCTGGGTTCGATCCGGCCAGCCCAAGTTTTGCCCTTTAAGTTTTATTTCATTTTTGTAATGCTTTTTAATCAGCTTTAAATCTGTTAAATATTTTTATAAAATCTATTACACTTTTATAAACTTAAAACCGATTTTTATTTATACTTTTACTTCCAAAATCCATTTTATTTAATTAAACTTAGTTAAAAACTTATAAAAATTTAATCTTTTAAACTTTATAAAACTTTTACGTTCAACAGAGATTATTTTATAAAATCAGCAACTTTAACTTAGTATTTTTTGAAATAAATAAACTTATTTTGCTTTAAAACTTTAATACTAATTATAAATTCTTAGATTAAACGGAAAACTTATAAGCACTTTATAAAATCAGAAAAAGGTTTGTAACACTTATATATTATTTAGAAAACATAAACTTATAAACTTGTGCATTTTTGTTATATTTATTTAACTAAAAGCTTATTTATTTATTTAAAACAAAAAAATAAATATACATTGTTATTAAGATTAGAAATTTATAAACTTACAATCTTTATAAAAACATAAACTTATTTGTTTATATAAATTTAGAACAGGAGGAATAAGTATACTTTATTTATTTTTCTAAATGTTTATAAACTTATAAACTTTATAAAATAAACTAGAAACTTTAAAACACTTATAAACTAGTAAACTTTATTTAATTACTTATAAGAAGCTTTATTTAAGACATCTATAAACTTATAGTTTTATTTAAACTTTAAACTTATAATTTAAACTTTATTGTAAGGCCCCAAACCCGGAAGGCCTCACTCGTTGGATTTACTCATTCACAAACAGTTCTTAAACATGAATATCAAGTAACGCAGCGGAAAATTTCATTTAAACATAAGTTAATCGTTGTTCATACATGCGGAAGCGTAAACATTGATATTTACATCATAACTAAACACAACGGGATGCCAGTCTTCAAAAGTAGTCGGGTAACTCTTCATCTCTAGCCAAGCATCACCGTCCATCCTCATAACCTGCCTTAACCTGAATGTGCACACTAAAAAGGTCAGCTACGCTGGTGAGTTCTAGCATTTCATAAAAACTTTAACATCAACATTTGCCAAAAACATATCATTCATTCATTTAGTAAAACCTTTCACAAAAGCATGTAATAATAACATCTTTAAAAAAAGGTTTCGTACCCATATCATCATCAACATCATAATCATAAACACCGTTTAACGGATCGTTCATTAAAACTTTTAACATTCATTTAAGTCATACATTATCGTTATCTAATTCTGTATCGTTACGCGTCTTTGTGTCCCTGAAGGAACCTTTGGTGTTGTGGGCAACCGTTACGTATCGCCGTCATTGCCACAACCATACACTACGTGGGGTCAACCGTTACGTATCGCCGTCATTGCCCAACACGCATCTTTCCTTTAGAAATCAACCGTTACGTATCGCCGTCATTGATTTCCCATTACCATTCAATACGTGGGGTCAACCGTTACGTATCGCCGTCATTGCCCAACACGCATCTTTCCTTTGGAAATTAACCGTTACGTATCGCCGTCATTAATTTCCCATTACCATTCACTTAGGATGATCGTCATCACCCGAGTAACCGTCGTTACTCCCTTACCAGTTGTACAACATCAAAACCATTGGCAGGCCACTAAGACACTACCCCTGTTGTTCTTATGGCAACTATGGCTTGCTGTCCATAATCTACCACAAGGCTGGGAATCTCATTCCCAGACTTCATTCGTCAATTCCATTCATTTAACAGATTAGATTTGTAATGACTTATCTAAACCTTTACCTCTTTCCCTTTTCATTAAACCTTTCCTCATTTAGACCGTTCATAAACATTCGTAAACCTTTTTGGCAAAAACACTTCTTAACCTTTCCTTTCGTAAACATCGTTTCGTTAAAACATCGTTTCATTAAAACATCATTTCGTTAAAACATCGTTTCGTAAGTATGCACACCAGCCCAAAACATTTAACAAAACATTTAAAAGAGGGCTCTAGAACTCACCTTATAAGCTAGTCTCGGTTGTCCTAAACAAAGGTCCAACAACTTCACTTCCGATCTGAATTGATTAGTTAAATACACATCAGACCAATACCGACTCTAACGGTTTAACCCTTCTAAACATACTGACTTCACTTAACCAGTTCTGATGTCTGCGCACTTAGCAAGTGCGCAGACCCTGCTTCCTGCGCACTTAGCAAGTGCGCAAACTCTGCTGCCTGCGCACTTAGCAAGTGCGTAGACCCCTCTTCCTGCGCACTTAGCAAGTGCGCAGGTCCCTCCTCCTGCGCACTTAGCAAGTGCGCAGGACCTGCTCCGTGCGCACTTAGCAAGTGCGCACGACCTGTTCTTCGTGAAAAACCCTAACTTTCGCATTCGGGTCTGATCATGTCAAGATCCCGAACCTGTGGCATTCAAAACGTTCGTTTTCCATTAAGGAACTCAAATCCATGATTATCTTTCAGTTTCATCCGTTCAAACCTTACCTTTTCACCCAAAACCCGAAAAACCCAAAAACGAACTAAAACTCAGATTTAGGTCGGATTGTTACCTGAATCGAGCTTCTGATCCGGAGGTTCTTCTCACGAGTGCAAGAGACACGAGCGGGTGCAATCTTGTGCGATTCCGACACTTTCTCTCTCTACGGTTTTTCTCTCTCTAGAATTGCAAATGAGAGAAACATGTGGTGATCTTGGCTATTTATAGGGGAGACCTCCCCAAGCCCGGTTCGCGACTGACCCGGCCCGACTTCGGCCCGCTTGAACTCGTTAACTTTATTTCTCGACATTTTGGGATGTTACAAGTCTACCCCCCTTATAATAGGTTTCGTCCCCGAAACCTATCACAAGTCAAATAACTGAGGGTACGACTCCCTCATTTTCGCCTCCGTTTCCCATGTAGCCTCTGATCCCTTTCGGTGCCTCCATTGGACTTTAACCAATGGAATAACTTTATTACGCAAACGCTTCTCCTTCCGGTCTAAGATAGCCACGGGTTCTTCGATGTAATTAAGGCTGTTGTCGACCTCGATGTCAGTAAGTGGTACGTGAGCCGATTCATCCGCCAAACACTTTCGCAGGTGTGATACATGGAAGGTAGGATGAATCCCACTTAACTCATCAGGTAACTCCAACCGATAAGCGACTTCCCCAACCCGTGCCATTATCCTGAACGGTCCGACAAACCTCGGACTTAACTTTCCTCTCTTCCTGAATCGTATGATTCCCTTCCAGGGCGACACTTTCAACATTACTCTGTCCCCAACATCAAACTCGATAGGCCTTCTTCGTCTATCCGCATAGGATTTCTGGCGATCTTGTGCGGCCTTCATTTGAGCTTTGATTTGATCAAACCTTTCCGATGTTTCTTTTATGACTTCCAGACTTCCTAACTCCTTCTGTCCAATCTCACCCCAACAAACCGGGGTCCTGCATCTTCTACCATACAACATTTCGTAAGGCGGCATGCCTATAGTCGTGTGATGACTATTGTTGTAGGAGAATTCGGCTAACGGCAGATGACTGTCCCAACTGCCACCGAAGTCGATAATACAAGCGCGGAGCATATCTTCCAATGTCTGAATGGTCCTTTCGGATTGACCATCCGTTTGCGGGTGGTATGCCGTGCTGATATTAAGCCTTGTGCCCATCGCCTCATGAAATCTTTTCCAGAACCTCGATGTGAATCGTGTGTCCCGGTCAGATACGATCGTCAAAGGCATCCCATGCCGTGCTACTACTTCGTTGATAAACACTTCTGCTAACCTTTCCGACGAGAACGTCTCGCGAATAGGTAGGAAATGAGCACTCTTCGTTAATCGGTCCACAATTACCCAAATGGCGTCATGACCTTTAGCTGTTCGGGGTAGCTTGGTTATGAAGTCCATGGTAATGTGTTCCCACTTCCATTCTGGTATATCAAGTGGTTGGATCTTTCCGTACGGCTTCTGGTGTTCAGCCTTTACTTGCGAGCAAGTCAAACACCTGCTTACATACTTCGTTACATCACATTTCATTCCAGGCCACCAGTAGTCCTTCTTCAGGTCTTGGTACATTTTGTTGGTACCGGGATGGATAGAGTAACGAGACTTATGAGCCTCATCCAAGATTTTGGTTCTAAGTTCGCCACCCATTGGTATCCATACCCGTCCATAACGTGTTCTAACACCAAGGGTGTTATATTCCAACTTGTCTTGTTGGCCAACCATTCTTTCCTTCTTTATGTTTTCTTCTTTAAGTGCCTCACCTTGAGCCCTTTCGATTTCGCTCATCACATCCGATGTTACAATCAACTGGCAAGCCTTCACTCTAATAGGAGTAGGCATATCCTTTCGGCTTAGAGCGTCAGCCACCACGTTTGCCTTTCCAGGATGGTATATTATTTCACAGTCATAGTCCTTCAACAGTTCCAACCATCGCCTCTGCCTCATATTAAGTTCTTTTTGTTCGAAGAAGTACTTCAAACTTTTGTGGTCGGAGTAAATAGTAAATTTCACCCCGTACAGGTAGTGCCTCCAGATTTTCAATGCGAATACGACAGCAGCAAGTTCCAAATCGTGAGTCGGATAATTAGCTTCATGAATCTTCAACTGTCGTGACGCGTACGCGATCACTCTCCCGCGTTGCATCAATACGCATCCCAATCCCTGACCCGAAGCGTCAGAGTATACCACTAAGTCTTCATTGCCCTCGAGAAGGGCCAAGACTGGAGCTTGGGTTAGCTTCTCTTTTAATTCCTTAAACGCCTCATCCTGGGTCGAACCCCATTCGTACTTTACCTCTTTCCGAGTCAACTTTGTCAATGGCGAAGCTATTTTCGAGAAATCCTGGATGAATCTCCGATAGTAGCCTGCCAATCCCAAGAAACTGCGGATTTCAGTTGGCGTCTTAGGAATGTCCCATTCCCTTACCGTCACTATCTTTGCTGGGTCAACCATAATGCCGTTCGGGTTAATGACGTGACCTAGGAATTGGACTTCCCTAAGCCAGAACGCACATTTGGAGAACTTAGCATACAACTTCTCCTTCTTCAGAGCTTCCAATACTTCCTTTAAGTGACACGCGTGATCACCCTCATTCTTGGAGTAGATAAGGATGTCATCGATGAACACTATTACCGATCGATCCAGCATCGGTCGACACACCCTATTCATCAAATCCATGAACGCTGCAGGGGCGTTCGTCAATCCAAAAGACATTACGCGGAACTCAAAGTGTCCATAACGTGTGCGAAATGCCGATTTCGGTATGTCTTCTTCCCTCACCTTCAACTGATGGTACCCGGATCGAAGGTCGATTTTTGAGAACCAACTTGCGCCCTGTAATTGATCGAACAGGTCGTCGATCCTTGGTAAAGGGTACTTGTTCTTCACCGTACGTTTGTTCAACTCGCGATAATCAATACACATTCTCATCGAACCGTCTTTCTTCTTTACGAACAACACCGGAGTACCCCAAGGTGAGATGCTTGGTTGGATAAATCCTTTCTCAAGTAACTCGTCTAGTTGTACCATAAGTTTTTTCATTTCCACCGGTGCTAGTCGATATGGAGCCTTAGCCACGGGCTGGGCATCTGGTACTAAGTCGATTCGAAATTCAATCTCTCTGTCGGGTGGTATCCCAGGCAAATCCTCTGGAAACACCTCCGGGTACTCGCGTACCACGGGTACATCGTCTAGCTCCTTCACTTCCTTACACTTGTCAATCATGTACACCAGATAAGCCTCGCATCCGCGCCACAAGTAATCTGTTGCCTTAATCATCGAGATGACGTTTGGCATGGGACGTCACAATCTCCAAAAACCTCGACTTTGCTACCATCCGGAGCCTTGAGTCGGATTATCTTTCGTTTACATATAATTTGCGCTTCATTGGCAGTTAGCCAACCCATGCCTAACACGACATCGAACCCTCCCAAAACCATAACACACAATCTGACAGGGAACCTATGACCTTCTATTTTAATCGTGGAGTTTTCAACTACATCGGTTACTCTTGCAGTTCTACCCTCAGCGGTTTCTACGCTAAAGGCCCTTTCTAACTTATTGACGGTGTACTTCACGCGTTTACAAAAAGTCGCATATATAAAACTCTTACTGGCACCCGAATCAAATAACACAGAAACAAGAGTGTTGTCAAGGACGAACGTACCTGACGCCACGTCGGGGTCCATTCTGGCCTGGTCTTGCGTCAGCGCGTACGCACGAGTCTTTGCTCGGGGCCTCTCTTCCTTCCTTTCCGGGCCTTTCCCTTTCCCGGCTCCACCCATTCTCGGTTTCGGACATTCCCTACTCAGATGACCGGCATCCCCACAATTATAGCACTTGAAGTGTTGTGGGCATTCACGGGAGTAGTGCCCGGTCTTACCACACTTAAAGCATAAATTAGATCCCAGTCTGCATTCACCTACATGCTCTCTTTCACACTTCTTACAAACAGTCGGCTCGTTCACCCGAGCTCTCTTATCACGAGCCCCAAACATCCTTCCCCCAGTTCGCTTGTTTGAGAAGCTCGGTCTCTTCTTTTGCTCTTCAACGGCAAAAACATTCAGTGCCAGATCGTCAAATACCACGCCACTTAACTCTACTGCCGAATCATAGGTAGTAGGGGCGTTCGCCTTAACATAGGTGCGGACCTGGTCCGGCAACCCTTGAATATAGCAGGCAATCTTTCTCTCTTCAGTAGTGACAAGGTGTGGCACCAGACGTGCCAGTTCATTGAATCGGGTTGTATACTGCCGGTGCGTCATGCTCCCGGCCTTCAAACCCAGAAATTCCCTCTCTACCTTCTCAATCTCGTTCCTTGGGCAGAAATTCTTGATCACCAAAGTTTTCAAGTCAGCCCACATCATCGCATCCACAATCTCGCTCCCTTTTGCCTGACGTACACCTTCCCACCAATGGGATGCTTCCTCCCTCAAGGAGTTAGCAGCAAATTTCACAACTTGATCCGCTCGACATTCGCTGAGACGGATGGCAGCCTCCATACGGATTATCCAGTCAAACGTAGCTACCGCGTCTTTCTTTCCTGTCAGGACTGGCGGGTCACATGCCTTGAAGGACTTATAGTCGCATCCACGAGAAGGCGGTGCGTTGATTGCCTCAGTGTTTGGGGTATCAACCGTCGGGTTAGACCCACCTTCCCCATTGACCTGCTTCAATGCTTCTGCCAACAGACCTGGCAGAGAATTCTTCATCAACTCGGAGAACTCTCGAGCTATGGCTGCTCTCACTTCTGGTTCAAAAGTGAAAGGTTGTTCTGCAACTTGTGTCTGTTCAGTTCCATGCACACTAACCGTCGGTTCAGTGTGAACACTTCCTTCTTCGCTGTGCTCTTGGCGCGCAGGAATCCTGCTACGCCCACCATTTTGACCGCCGGTACGACCACCGGTACGGCCACCACGCCTTCCGTTCCCTCTCCTCGCCATTTCGTTCTATAAGACAAGAAATCCAATGTCATCACGCTAGTTAACAAATAAAATTCAATAAGTACTGTAAGATGTTAATATACACTGGCCATCTGCAATTAACCATTACACTACCTTTCGATTTCTATTTGACCACCTTTGTGATTCCATCAGAACACAAGTTCTTTCCTAACCCTTTCTATGGCATACTACATACACATACTCTACTTTTCATACCTGATGCTGTGGCTCGAGTTACCCGTACTGGCATCCGCTTTCGGTCCCATTCAAAGTTTAAGTTCAGACACTGGGAGTGTCCGAATCTCTCAAACTATTGCTCTGATACCAACTTGTAAGGCCCCAAACCCGGGAGGCCTCACTCGTTGGATTTACTCATTCATAAACAGTTCTTAAACATGAATATCAAGTAACGCAGCGGAAAATTTCATTTAAACATAAGTTAATCGTTGTTCATACATGCGGAAGCGTAAACATTGATATTTACATCATAACTAAACACAACGGGATGCCAGTCTTCAAAAGTAGTCGGGTAACTCTTCATCTCTAGCTAAGCATCACCGACCATCCTCATAACCTGCCTTAACCTGAATGTGCACACTAAAAAGGTCAGCTACGCTAGTGAGTTCTAGCATTTCATAAAAACTTTAACATCAACATTTGCCAAAAACATATCATTCATTCATTTAGTAAAACCTTTCACAAAAGCATGTAATAATAACATCTTTAAAAAAAGGTTTCGTACCCATATCATCATCAACATCATAATCATAAACACCGTTTAACGGATCGTTCATTGAAACTTTTAACATTCATTTAAGTCATACATTATCGTTATCTAATTCTGTATCGTTACGCGTCTTTGTGTCCCCGAAGGAACCTTTGGTGTTGTGGGCAACCGTTACGTATCGCCGTCATTGCCACAACCATACACTACGTGGGGTCAACCGTTACGTATCGCCGTCATTGCCCAACACGCATCTTTCCTTTGGAAATCAACCGTTACGTATCGCCGTCATTGATTTCCCATTACCATTCAATACGTGGGGTCAACCGTTACGTATCGCCGTCATTGCCCAACACGCATCTTTCCTTTGGAAATTAACCGTTACGTATCGCCGTCATTAATTTCCCATTACCATTCACTTAGGATGATCGTCATCACCCGAGTAACCGTCGTTACTCCCTTACCAGTTGTACAACATCAAAACCATTGGCAGACCACTAAGACACTACCCCTGTTGTTCTTATGGCAACTATGGCTCGCTGTCCATAATCTACCACAAGGCTGGGAATCTCATTCCCAGACTTCATTCGTCAATTCCATTTATTTAACAGATTAGATTTGTAATGACTTATCTAAACCTTTACCTCTTTCCCTTTTCATTAAACCTTTCCTCATTTAGACCGTTCATAAACATTCGTAAACCTTTTTGGCAAAAACACTTCTTAACCTTTCCTTTCGTAAACATCGTTTCGTTAAAACATCGTTTCATTAAAACATCATTTCGTTAAAACATCGTTTCGTAAGTATGCACACCAGCCCAAAACATTTAACAAAACATTTAAAAGAGGGCTCTAGAACTCACCTTATAAGCTAGTCTCGGTTGTCCTAAACAAAGGTCCAACAACTTCACTTCCGATCTGAATTGATTAGTTAAATACACATCAGACCAATACCGACTCTAACGGTTTAACCCTTCTAAACATACTGACTTCACTTAACCAGTTCTGATGTCTGCGCACTTAGCAAGTGCGCAGACCCTGCTTCCTGCGCACTTAGCAAGTGCGCAGACTCTGCTGCCTGCGCACTTAGCAAGTGCGCAGACCCCTCTTCCTGCGCACTTAGAAACTGCGCAGGTCCCTCCTCCTGCGCACTTAGCAAGTGCGCAGGACCTGCTCCGTGCGCACTTAGCAAGTGCGCACGACCTGTTCTTCGCGAAAAACCCTAACTTTCGCGTTCGGGTCTGATCATATCAAGATCCCGAACCTGTGGCATTCAAAACGTTCGTTTTCCATTAAGGAACTCAAATCCATGATTATCTTTCAGTTTCATCCGTTCAAACCTTACTTTTTCACCCAAAACCCGAAAAACCCAAAAACGAACTAAAACTCAGATTTAGGTCGGATTGTTACCTGAATCGAGCTTCTGATCCGGAGGTTCTTCTCACGAGTGCAAGAGACACGAGCGGGTGCAATCTTGTGCGATTCCGACACTTTCTCTCTCTACGGTTTTTCTCTCTCTAGAATTGCAAATGAGAGAAACATGTGGTGATCTTGGCTATTTATAAGGGAGACCTCCCCAAGCCCGGTTCGCGACTGACCCGGCCCGACTTCAGCCCGCTTGAACTCGTTAACTTTATTTCTCGACATTTTGGGATGTTACATTTATAAGAAGTGCTATTCAACATTTTATAAACTATAAATGCTTGTTATTATTTAAACTTATAACCGCATTTTAAACATTATTAAATTTCAAACCATTTTTGTAAGATGAATACTTAATTCTTAAATACTTTAATAAATCTTGGATGATTTATATTGATTATTTTATTAGATAAAGTAATTATTCTTTTGGATAATTATTTATCCTTAGTAATTATTTATTCTTAAATAATTATTATTTATTCTTAATAATTATTTATTTTTAAATAATTGGTATTAATCCTTAATCATTATTTATGCTTTTACTTAAATGTCCTTACAACTTTATTTATAAAATACTTAGAAAATTTCTTTGAATTATTATTACCTATCTTGTGTGATTAATAATTAAGCATGTTAAATAATTATTTTAATTATTCTAAACTATAAACTTATTAAATTTTTATATTTCAAGTCTTGAGTCATTCATATAAAATCTTATTTAGAATATTGATCAAACTTTACAACACAATCATTTCTGTCTCCCATTTGGAACCCTAGTCAAATCTTAGAATCCTGGATATTTTGCCATAGACTTGTAGGATTAAATTTGAAACTTTAGACTTGTGTTCTTAGGCTTGTTGTGAGGACACTCTTTCATCATTCCAAGTGAGTATACTTAGCCCATTTTGTTTTGTTTTTGTTTATAAACTCGGGGTGGAACATGTATCAAACTTTCATACTTATACAATTCGTGCACAACTATGTCTATATGCTTACTCTTGTGTTATGTGCCTTTGAGACTTGCATGCTTAAATTAAACTTAAAACTAGCATATTCATTAACTTTGATCGAACCTACAGTAACAATACTAGATCTATTACCTAGTTTGATTTACCCTTCGGGGGGAGCCCATGGTGATTGTTACTGGACCTTAAACTTTTAAGGGTAACCTGCGGGTTATGCCTAAACTTGGTTGGAGGGTTGATATGCACAATGTTTAACTTGTTTGTTCTCACACTTATACCATATAATGCATGTACATGGTGAATTGTAAAACTTTTCAAAGACTTTGTTAAACGGTATCAAAACCTTTGTATCTCACAAACTGTTTTTAGTTGACAGTTTACTTAACATGTTTCAGGTACACAAGTATGAGACTTTATTGTGATCACATAGGATGCTTTGGACTTAGAATCAATTAAATCTTGTATTCTTGTTATGTTTTGATTCTTTTCCTTGTAATGAAACTTTGAAAGTTATTAATGAAATTATTTAAACTTTAATAGTCAACCTTGTGCTTTTTGAACAACCGCGTCCGCCCCGACGTATAATCCGCCGTCGGTTAGGGTGTGACACACACTTTATTGGATACCATGATAGTAACAAAATTACACAATTTTTTTAAGCCATTGTACTTTTCATTGCGAAAATGTCAAAACAAAAAAAGAATGTAGGCTCTTTTTCATGTTTGCAAGAACAATGATTATTTTACATTGTTTAAGTCCGATATTATAGTTTAAGAAGTCAATGACCAAAAGAAGAGCTTACCTTAGTAAGCTTCAAGATATTCCACTAAAGCTAGTATGAAGATTATTAATCCATTAATTCTGGGATAATCAATCATGAAGTTGAAAATTTCAATTTTGGGATAATTTGTTGACACAGAAAAGAATAATAAATTGAATAATTGCCAATGATAATAACTTCCAATGGACAATCAACAATCTTTAAGATACCCCATATCCATCTAGTGCAACTTCAATTGTAAATGAACCCCTTTTAATGGAAATGAAAAAAACTAAAATGTATGATAGGAACATACGGTGTTCTTAGGAACGCAATAAAAAAACATATACATACAGATTTAGAACATACGGTGTTTTTAGGAATGCAATCTAAAAACATGTACAATAAACAAAACCAAATATAATCAGATTAAAAAAAATTGTTTAATCGTGAATATGAAACCTAATCGGTGAAAAAGGGATGGTGAATCGAACAAAGTAATACAAAATAATAAGATTTAGAGTTCAAGATATAGACCTACAGTGCGGATTGCTTGAATAAAGCATTCGATAACCCTAATCGGTAAAAAGATGAATGACGAAGTGGAAGATAGCAAAATCATGGAATGAAAAATAGTAAATGAGATAAATAAACTGACCTTGAAGCTTTTCACTGTCGATGATGGAGGGTGGAGGCAGATCTTCAACATTAGGGTTTCGTGATCATGGAAAAGGAAAAGGAAAAGGAAAAGTAAAGAAAGAAAGTGAAAAGGAGTGGGTCAAAAGTGGGTACACGGATCGGGTATATAGATCCGCGTGTAAGGGAAATTGAGCTCTTTCATATGGGCGGGAAAAGATTGTCTAGCATCTCTATAATCACGCCACGTGTACCAAAACATTTTTATTTATTAGTAGAAGTAGATACAAGAAATCCTTTCACCATAACAAAACTTTTATGGTATCAGAGCGGGAATCGTTCCGCTCAATCGATCAAACCTAGAAACTCTCTATCACCATCATCATGAGTGACAAACCTCATAATAACAAGACCGATGTGGCCGGTATCGACACCAACTCACAAAACCATATGGCGACCAAAGCGTGGTGGAAACGATCACGTTAAACATTGCGATTTCTGCAATAAAGATGGCCGCCATAGTGATGGGTGTTTTAAACAAATCGGTTACCCAGATTGGTGGCCGGGAAAAGGGAAGACCGAGAAGACGAAGGCTAAAGCGGCATTCGTTGAGAATGAAGAAAGTCCCATCCCGAGCTTGAGCACTGAACAGTACCAGCAATTTTTAAACATCTTTGCAGAAAAGAACATGTACAACAAAGAAGGAACTCGACCAGTCGCTAACATGGGAGGTAAATTCGAACCTGGTAATAAATGGGTAGTGGACTCGGGTGCAACCGTCCACGTAACTCATAGATCGGATTGGTTCGATAAACAGGTAAAAGCCTATGAGTTGCCTGTAACTATACCCAATGGGGCATTCATACTTGTTGAAGGGAAAGGAATGTGTACCTTGCCCAATGGGATAAAAGTCAAAGATGTTTTGCATGTCCCAAAATTGACCTGCAATCTTTTATCTGTTAGTCGGCTAGCTCAAGATTTGCAATGTGTTGTAACCTTTTTCCCTACTTTTTGTATCATGCAGGCCTTGGGCTCGAGGAGATTGATTGGAGTGGGTAAATGCAAACAAGGACTCTATGAGATGGACATGGTGGGAAGCGAAAGGAAGGCTATGGTGACTACTTTGGATTTATAGCATAAACGGTTAGGGTATGCTTCGCGTGACAAACTCTCACACTTTGAATTGTTGAAAATTGCTCTTTAAAGACGAATTATTTTGTTTGTGACTCTTGTGCTAAGGCTAAACACACCAGGTTACCTTTTCCTGTTAGTTCTATTAAAACAAATGATTGTTTTGAACTTTTGCATTGTGACATATGGGGAAAGTACCGAACTCCTTCGCTCACCGGGCACACTATTTTCTTAGAATTGCTGACGACTATAGTCGTTCGGTTTGGGTTTTTCTTTTAAAACACAAACATGAGGCTAGCGATAGCTTGATTTCTTTTCACAAACTTGTCAAAACCCAGTTCAACAAGACCATCAACCGTGTTCGGTGTGATAACGATGGGGAATTTACCTCCAACCTATTGGGATTACTCGTACCAGATTTAACTTTTAAAACAAAATAATGTTTAAACGCTTTAAATACATAAATCAGATTTAATCAACGGAAGCAATTAGTACGAATATCAAATCAGATATGGATCCAGTCAGTGATCCGATTACACGCGTATAGACAATAAAATAAATGCAACCATAAGGTGTTCAAGGTTATACCTTTGACGATTAACCGAATAATAACACATTGGTTCAACAAGCGTCTCGCTATATGACACGTTCACCAAACCTGCAGCAAAATGTCAAACGGATTGCACACGAGAAAACCGGCGGCGTCGAAGGCGTGCGACGATGACGGCGGTTCAGCGCAGGGTGGTGACCGACAAGCAACTGTGGTCGGCGATGGCCCTTGCGACGGCGGACAGCGACCGGGAGGGAGGGGACGCAGGTTTGGGTGGAGTAACAAAGAGTAATTAGGGTTTAGACTTAAGGTTATATGTATAACCTTCCTAATTACAGACTGGGCCCCTCGGGTATCAACAATTAATCTCTAGCTAATTAACTCTTAATTATTATTAACACTTGCATTTTAACTGATTACAAAGAATCAGTAAAAACTTAATTCTTTAACGTTTAACTCTCTAAACATTAAATCCCCGTAAATAATTAATTCACAATTTATTCGATAAATATTTCTCTAAATATTTATTTGTCGTTTAATAAATCCGTCTTTCGTGAACTATAATATTTAATAATTAAATATTACATATATTTGCTCGTTGCCCAAAGTTTAACTCTTTGGATCGTACCTCGATAGTAACATTGACCTAATTGATGATCGGACATCCCATATCCAACAATCTCCCACTTGGACGATTCATCAATTTAATCGGTTCAACGTAGACAGTGGTGGACGCCTAGCCGCATCTCACTGCCCCTAGCAAGGCATGATGTCACACCCCGACCGATGGCGGAATCATCGAGGCGGACAATGAAATTATTGTTCATAAGCACATGATCTGCTAAGGTTGCATAATTCATTAATAAGATTTAAATATTAAACATGCCATTTCAATTCAAGTTACAACACCCTATTCTAGAATATTACACATAATTATTTTACTAGGTCCAAAAGCCTTATGTGTAGCACCTTCAAACACATAGTCACACAATCACATATCTTCACTTGAAACGTAATCCAAAACAAGTGTCAACTACGAGAGTTGGTGAGTTTACATATGGTTAAATATAATAAAAGTTTAATTTAAAACGTTTATACAATTCATGGTTTGACATGGTAAGACACGGCATAATGTGGAGGATTCACTATGTGTATACCAAATGTAAGTATGTAGATATAAGCATATAGGTTTAACGTGATAGGCATGGAATCAAGTCTATGTGGGTCACACACAGTTTAAAACCACCCTAAAAGTATCCAAAGCATGCAAGTATGTATAAGCACAAAGGTTTAACGTGATAGGCAAGGAATCAAGACTATGTGGGTCACACACAGTTTGAAAACCATCCTAAAAGTATCCAAAGCATAACAAGTGACCAATGCACAAAAGCACAATAATCTACGCATGTAAACACAAGTTGAATTGTATGTAAATATGTACAGATTACGTCTCACCCCAAAATGTATAAAAATGTAAATAGAGGATATGTAACTCACCTTGCAGCGAGGGTTTTACTTCACGCGCGTTGGTGATATTTGTATTGTTGTTATACACGATGAAATCCTATGTAAACGAATATGTATCAAATATGTATTCGCGTACGCGTATATTTGTTTAAATATATGTGGATTTGTAAATGGAATAGCCTTTGCAAAAAAATATATGTTTTAAAATCATTGTACAAATAAATATTAATTTTTGTAAGACTTTGTATTTTTATAAAATTCCAAATTAAATATTTAAACTTCTCGAAATATATATATTTTTAATAACACTTGCATTTTATAAATCATAAATTACCTATTTTAAATTTTATGAAAATATTATATTTTAAATAACACGTATTTTTATTTATTTATAAAAATGTTATTTTATTATTTTTCATGGGTTTAAATAATTAAATAACTTATGAAAACGTCGGTTTTATTACTTTATAAAATTTAACGGGTTTGAATATGTTCAAAAGTTGGGTTAAAAATAAACGGGCCGAGTTAACGGGCTCAAAATAATTTTTAGTGGGTTAAAAATATTTAAAAATAATTAAATGGGTTTTAAATTAATTATTTTAATATATAATAAATAAAATAGGATTAAATAGTCAAACGGGTCGGACCGGGTCGGCCTAGGTAGGAAAAGCGCGGGTCAATCGGGTAACCGGGTCGGGCAGAGGGGATCCATGGGTCGGTCAACTGGTCGGTCAACACAATCAACAAAAAGGAAATTTTAAAAAGTTGGACCGGATGAAACCGGGGATCGAACTCGGGTCTCGGTTGTTATCGGGAACGAGTGTGACCAGCCGGGCTATAAGCCCATCGCTGATCAAAACCAACCCTCAAAACTCTTAACAAGACTCGGCCTTCGTCCCTATTCTCGGAAATGCGACCAGGGACTCCGGCGATGGTCTGATTAGCCCGGATACGAAGCCAAAGCTTTGCAAATGGGGTTGGTTAGATTGCTAGAACAGAAACGAAAGTATTAAAAACAATTTAGGGATTATACCTGCTCGGAACCCGTCTACGAAGTCGAGTGAACCCAAAACTGGAAACGGGCCTTGGGGTCGAATTGGAACTCCAAATTAGAAGGGGGGGCTTCGGAAGGAGGAGACGAACCTGAGGGTGTTGTCAATTTAGAGAGAGAGTAGACAGAGAAGGTGCGATGTTCGAATGAAGGTCGGATGGTGGACTTTTATGGTCAAACCCAAACCCGATAGTATAAAGTGAAATTGAGGGTGTGGGTTTACGCGTCTTGACAAGACGAATCGAACGAGCTATAGCTTAGCTATTGAGGTACAGAAAAGCGGCCGATTTCGAGGGTTTGACTTCGGATTCATTAATGGTGTCGTGGGTATCCGGTGGTTAAAAGGGAAATTGATAAGGGGGAAAGGATCGGGGTAAAAAGGCGGTTGCAGGGGTGCCAAAAGCAGGTGTCGAGGTGGCGTGGTTCACGCGTTCGAGGATGGCCGGAGAAGTGGATAGGTGGCCGGAGAAGGGGGGTAGTCGCCGGGCCGGAAAAGCGAAAACGGACTTGTCAGTTTCGGTCCCTGTGGTTTCAAAACTATTTAAAATGGTCCCTGAGACATTTACATACTAACCCTTATGGTTCTATTAAATTCTAAATAACCCCTGGACTTATTTTTAACTTAAAACCTTATAGTTTTGTTATTTTCAAACTCACCCCTTAACTTTTAATTTAATTAATAAATTTACTTTCTTTTCTTTTTTTCTTTTTTTTTAAACATAATTAATTTAAATTATATTAATAAAATTTTATAGACATATTTTTATTAAAATCAATCATTTTAAATAATTATTTTATTGAAATAATACAATAAATTATTTATTTAAATTATTAAGTTTATTTAACTTAAATTCTTTTAAACTAAATAAAACTTAAGTATATATAATTTTATAAAACTTAAGTTTTTATTAAAATTAATCATTCTGAATGGTTAATTTAATAAAATTGAGAACCATTGATTTATTCATATAAATTATTTAATTTAATAAAATAATTTATGTAGTTTATAACTTTTAAATATTTTTAAAATTTAATTTAAAAATACATAAATTGAAATTTGTCAACACACCAATTTGTATAAATTTGATTAAATATACGTGTATATGTTTTGAAATAAAATGTTAATATTTACACGATAAATTACACAACGAAAATTTTTGAAATGTCACAGTCTCCCCAAGTTGAAGGAATTTCGTCCCGAAATTCGATTAGTGACGGTTATAGAAGCGGAAAAAAAGGGATGCCAACGGACTTAGAGTAGAATTAATCACAAAAGAGTGACCAGAGGGAAATAGAGTAGGATAACGGATGACAGCTTAATTTGAGTCGGGTTGTCAATTAGTTGATCTAATAGTATAATGAGATTTATGCATACAATTGTTCATACAACGCATGAATGTAAACTACTTGAAACCATACTTAACAATATTGGTGCCAATTACCTTGTAACATGGCATTTTCCTTTAAAACCCCACCCCACGGGTGTTCATCTTTTCAAATTTTGCAAAAACATTTTCAAAAACCGGTCCTCTTCCTAGTACTTATGCATGGTTTATACTCGTTATATCAAGTGGGTTTATGTATAGGGTGTACCAGCGGCTAACCCACCACCCCTTTGATATACCGGGGATTCCCCGTGCATAATTACTAGGATTTAGAACTTCGACAATTCAAGTAAACTTTAACAGAGCTAGCAAGTTGTATGACTAAATTGAAACATAATAGATTTGTTTCACAAAAGTATAAGAATGAGATGCATGGTGAAAGCATAGTTGTTATACGCAATCACGGATTATAGAAATTATAGCAACGGGTTTCCCATCCGCTATTACCATGATATAAGAGGTATCAAATTTGGCTTGTTGTTTAGCAATATAGTTGGTTAAAAGCAAGAGACACAAATTTCCATTGGCATGAGTATTGAATAAAATGGATGTATAAAGATAGTGAACAAAGGAATGTACCGTTGACAGTGTCGTCATTGGCCGGAGCTTCATTAGCATTTATATTAAATGCTCGTCCACGAGGACCACCTTGATTTTGAAGTCTTGGACATTGGTTTCGAAAGTGGTTTGGATCTCCACATTCGTAACAGGCCCGTCCATAGGTGATAGCGAAAGGTACTGGATGATTGCCTTGAGTAGCTTGATTAACAATAGTGCGAGCACGGCAAGTAGTAACAATGTGTCCATAGCGTCCACAATTTGAGCATAGACGGCATGCAGCATGCGGGGCATGGTGATACTTGCAAGTAGGGCATTGGGGAAATGAACCTACATAATTTCTCAGAATTTGACCCGCAGGAGTAACTTGGGTCACAGGCACGACAGGAGTGATGGCCGCAAAGTTTTGGGCCTTACGCTTCCTATCATGATGGGAAGATTCGGGCTCTTTGTCTTTGTCGGACACGGAAGTAGCAGCTTTGTCGACCACTTTCTTGGTACCCTTCCTAGATAAGGTACCCGCTTTGACGTGATTGTCAGTCAACAAAGCAGATAAACGGATAGCGTCTTCGAGAGTGGAGGGATTACTTCCCAATACGGTGTCTTGGATCGGCATAGGCAGTCCACCTATGTATTTTTCGATTCCCCGTGCTAAGGGAGTAACCATGTGATGCACCAGCAGACTTAGTTCTTGAAAACGAGTGGTGTATACCAAATTCTCTCCGCTATCTTGGGTGAGATCCCAAAATTCAGCTTCGAGCTTCCTCATTTCGTTGCGAGGACAGAACTCGTCAGTCATAAGTCGTTTCATTTCTTCCCAAGACAAGGACATAGCAGATTCGTTGCCTCGAGTACGTTTCTCATCATTCCACCAGGTGAGTGCTCGTTTTTGGAAGACGCTGGCAGCATAACGGACTTTGAGGTTGTCGGGACAATCGATGTTTAAGAAAGTACTCCCCATACTTTCAAACCATTGAAGAAGGCCAATAGCACCTTCCGTCCCGAAGAATTTGGTGGGGTTGCAAGAATTGAAATACTTGAATGTGCATTATGGTGGGTTTGCACCATTCCCTTGCGTGTTAGACCCATTGTTGTTGTTGTTAGCTTGGATCAGTTGACCTACTAGTTGGGTAAGTAATGTAGCAAGGTCGGTGTTGGAGTTGCTAGAGTTAGCATTAACCGCGCGACGGGGAGGCATTCTATAAAATACCACAAGAAAAGACAAGAATTTATGAGACTTCGGATAAAATGGGTATGTATGTGCCACAGTTGGTAGACTGTTCACAATAATGCAAGCAGGAATGCGAGATGACACTCATCGTGTTGCGTGATAATGTATGTATGTTCTAACTAAAACTGATCACGTAATTCATATAACACTAAAGGATAGGGGAAATAAGCCATGAAATCTATTCCTGGGAGGATATGATAGCATAGATCATTATTCGCGCAATAGGAATTGTCGGGATTCGCATGCACTACAAATCGTTATTACGTGTGCACCCGTAATAATGATTTGCTTTGCATGTTCATCTAGTTCTTCCTATCTTACTATAATGTCCCCAAATTTTGAGTTTAGGTTCGGATCGTATTCTTGCGAATACAATGACTTATCAACGTTAAGTAATTCCTCAAAACTTTCAAGGAGACATGCTTTAGCCTATAGGTAAACACTCACTTCAGGAATTCCCAGGAAAGCATACGGGTCCGTTTATTTGGATTTATACGAAATGCTTTCCTAGACAGAAAACCCAATGTACAGGTGTCACCCTTCCAGATTGCACATGTCCTTTACTGGTTTCAAGAAATTAAGTCGTTGAAGAGATTTTCAAGATTTTAATAGACTTGAGAGTCTATGAGTATAAAATGTGTAGGAATGTTGCAAATAGTATGGATGAGGAAAGATTATGGATAAGGAGGTGTAGTGTATTTGTTTGCATAAGTTTGTTTGTCAAATGTGTATGTAAAGTATGTATCATGTATTTAAGCCTTGTATGTATAAGTCTCATGTACCAAACTTGGGAAAATTCAAATAATACTTAACTACAAGTAATTCACATAACAATTAATCATTTTGCACATAACACATAAAAGGGAGTCCTAGGGTTATAGTCTAGGTCATTGTGTCTAATAACCTAATTCCCTATAACCATGGCTCTGATACCAATCTGTCACACCCCGACCGATGGCGGAATCATCGAGGCGGACAATGAAATGATTGTTCATAAGCACATGATCTGCTAAGGTTGCATAATTCATTAATAAGATTTAAATATCAAACATGCCATTTCAATTCAAGTTACAACACCCTATTCTAGAATATTACACATAATTATTTTACTAGGTCCAAAAGCCTTATGTGTAGCACCTTCAAACACATAGTCACACAATCACATATCTTCACCTGAAACGTAATCCAAAACAAGTGTCAACTACGAGAGTTGGTGAGTTTACATATGGTTAAATATAATAAAAGTTTAATTTAAAACGTTTATACAATTCATGGTTTGACATGGTAAGACACGGCATAATGTGGAGGATTCACTATGTGTATACCAAATGTAAGTATGTAGATATAAGCATATAGGTTTAACGTGATAGGCATGGAATCAAGTCTATGTGGGTCACACACAGTTTAAAACCACCCTAAAAGTATCCAAAGCATGCAAGTATGTATAAGCACAAAGGTTTAACGTGATAGGCAAGGAATCAAGACTATGTGGGTCACACACAGTTTGAAAACCATCCTAAAAGTATCCAAAGCATAACAAGTGACCAATGCACAAAAGCACAATAATCTACGCATGTAAACACAAGTTGAATTGTATGTAAATATGTACAGATTACGTCTCACCCCAAAATGTATAAAAATGTAAATAGAGGATATGTAACTCACCTTGCAGCGAGGGTTTTACTTCACGCGCGTTGGTGATATTTGTATTGTTGTTATACACGATGAAATCCTATGTAAACGAATATGTATCAAATATGTATTCGCGTACGCGTATATTTGTTTAAATATATGTGGATTTGTAAATGGAATAGCCTTTGCGAAAAATTATATGTTTTAAAATCATTGTACAAATAAATATTAATTTTTGTAAGACTTTGTATTTTTATAAAATTCCAAATTAAATATTTAAACTTCTCGAAATATATATATTTTTAATAACACTTGCATTTTATAAATCATAAATTACCTATTTTAAATTTTATGAAAATATTATATTTTAAATAACGCGTATTTTTATTTATTTATAAAAATGTTATTTTATTATTTTTCATGGGTTTAAATAATTAAATAACTTATGAAAACGTCGGTTTTATTACTTTATAAAATTTAACGGGTTTGAATATGTTCAAAAGTTGGGTTAAAAATAAACGAGCCGAGTTAACGGGCTCAAAATAATTTTTAGTGGGTTAAAAATATTTAAAAATAATTAAATGGGTTTTAAATTAATTATTTTAATATATAATAAATAAAATAAGATTAAATAGTCAAACGGGTCGGCCCAGGTAGGAAAAGCGCGGGTCAATCGGGTAACCGGGTCGGGCAGAGGGATCCATGGGTCGGTCAACTGGTCGGTCAACACAATCAACAAAAAGGAAATTTTAAAAAGTTGGACCGGATGAAACCGAGGATCGAACTCGGGTCTCGGTTGTTATCGGGAACGAGTGTGACCAGCTGGGCTATAAGCCCATCGCTGATCAAAACCAACCCTCAAAACTCTTAACAAGACTCGGCCTTCGTCCCTATTCTCGGAAATGCGACCAGGGACTCCGGCGATGGTCTGATTAGCCCGGATACGAAGCCAAAGCTTTGCAAATGGGGTTGGTTAGATTGCTAGAACAGAAACGAAAGTATTGAAAACAATTTAGGGATTATACCTGCTCGGAACCCGTCTACGAAGTCGAGAACGAAGCCGAGTGAACCCAAAACTGGAAACGGGCCTTGGGGTCGAATTGGAACTCTAAATTAGAAGGGGGGGCTTCGGAAGGAGGAGACGAACC
This sequence comes from Smallanthus sonchifolius, assembly GCA_023525975.1. Lineage (NCBI taxonomy): Eukaryota > Viridiplantae > Streptophyta > Magnoliopsida > Asterales > Asteraceae > Smallanthus > Smallanthus sonchifolius. The sequence goes on along the minus strand of CM042028.1, from coordinate 66,868,264 downwards.
TGAGGGTGTTGTCAATTTAGAGAGAGAGTAGACAGAGAAGGTGCGATGTTCGAATGAAGGTCGGATGGTGGACTTTTATGGTCAAACCCAAACTCGATAGTATAAAGTGAAATTGAGGGTGTGGGTTTACTCGTCTTGACAAGACGAATCGAACGAGCTATAGCTTAGCTATTGAGGTACAGAAAAGCGGCCGATTTCGAGGGTTTGACTTCGGATTCATTAATGGTGTCGTGGGTATCCGGTGGTTAAAAGGGAAATTGATAAGGGGGAAAGGATCGGGGTAAAAAGGCGGTTGCAGGGGTGCCAAAAGCAGGTGTCGAGGTGGCGTGGTTCACGCGTTCGAGGATGGCCGGAGAAGTGGATAGGTGGCCGGAGAAGGGGGTAGTCGCCGGGTCGGAAAAGCGAAAACGGACTTGTCAGTTTCGGTCCCTGTGGTTTCAAAACTATTTAAAATGGTCCCTGAGACATTTACATACTAACCCTTATGGTTCTATTAAATTCTAAATAACCCCTGGACTTATTTTTAACTTAAAACCTTATAGTTTTGTTATTTTCAAACTCACCCCTTAACTTTTAATTTAATTAATAAATTTACTTTCTTTTCTTTTTTTCTTTTTTTTTTAAACATAATTAATTTAAATTATATTAATAAAATTTTATAGACATATTTTTATTAAAATCAATCATTTTAAATAATTATTTTATTGAAATAATACATTAAATTATTTATTTAAATTATTAAGTTTATTTAACTTAAATTCTTTTAAACTAAATAAAACTTAAGTATATATAATTTTATAAAACTTAAGTTTTTATTAAAATTAATCATTCTGAATGGTTAATTTAATAAAATTGAGAACCATTGATTTATTCATATAAATTATTTAATTTAATAAAATAATTTATATAGTTTATAACTTTCAAATATTTTTAAAATTTAATTTAAAAATACATAAATTGAAATTTGTCAACACACCAATTTGTATAAATTTGATTAAATATACGTGTTTATGTTTTGAAATAAAATGTTAATATTTACACGATAAATTACACAACGAAAATTTTTGAAATGTCACACATGACGTATTACAATCGTCAAACTATTTCCTTGTGAACAAGGAACTCTTACTTTACCAAGTGTAACAGTCATGGTAAACATATCTATGTATCCTTTCTATTTAGGGCATATGTTGAAAATGAGACATGGATACAGATCATTTCTCATATGTTTTCAACCATTCTTGTTCTTATTCCTCGAATTCCAAGTCGGTGATAAAGTATTACTCAAAGTTTCCCCTTGGAAGGGCGTGGTCCGTTTCCGAAAAAAAGGGGAAATTAGCTCCTAGATACGTGGGTCCTTTTGAAATCCTTGAAAGGATTGGCCCCATGGCTTACAAACTCAAGCTGCCAGCCAAGCTAAGTGGTGTGCATGACACTTTTCATGTGTCAAACCTCAAGAAGTGTCTCGCCGACGACACTCTCCACATTCCATTGGACGAAGTCCGTATTGATGACAAGTTGAACTTCATTAAACAACCTATTGAGATCATGGACCGTAACATTAAGCAACTCAAGCGTAGCCGTATACCTATCATGAAAGTTTGTTGGAATTCTAAGCGTGGCCCTGAGTTCACTTGGGAACGTGAAGATCAAATGAAGCTTAAGTACCCTCATCTCTTTTCCCAATTCAAAGTGGTCAAAACAAACTACTATTAGTTTGAGCGTGGCCATGCATTTTGTACCAGTTCGAATCAACGAGGGCGCCAGAATGTCCAACTCCTAATCAAAGGAGAACATAATTCCTTTGGTCACGTACAACTCCCACTTAACTTCAGATTTATTCATAATCATACCCTTATTACTACCTATTAAGGTACAGCGTTAAATAAGTTCAATGAACAAACTTCAGTCAGAGTTAGTTCTAGTATGTGCCTCGGGTCGAGGATCGATAGGTCTTACCATATTCAAAACATCTCAAGACCATGATCCATGAAGATAGTTTTGAAACTAGTTACGTCCGATAATCATTCTCTAATGATTATCTGTGAATACGATCTCCAACTACTTGGACTTTTATTCATAATGAACCAATCATCCAATTCACAATAGTCTTACATTCAGATTGATTCTAATGAATCTGGTCGACTATGGACATTTAGAATACAATACTCAAGGATTCTAAAACGTATAAAATATCGAACATAGAAACATCTATTTATAATGCATTTAACCATTAAATCAAAATAAAATACCAATGTAACTATATTGTTCGAAAGCACCAAATACTAAATTACAGATCAAACCCACTGTCTAGCAAATCTAAGGCCTATCTTATCAGCATGCTCCTCATGTTTAGAATGAGGCATAGGCTTAGTGAACGGGTCTGCTAGATTCTGATCTGCGTGAACTTTGTTTAACACGATGTCTCCCCGTTCCAGTATATCACTGATATAATGAAATCTTTTGAGTATGTGGTTCGTGTTGTGGTGTGACCTTGGTTCCTTGGCTTAAGCAATGGCACTAGTATTGTCACACAGTATCTCGATTGGTTTCGGAATGCTAGGCAGTACCCCGAGATCAGCAATGAACTTCTTCATCCAAGCAGCCTCCTTTGCAGCTTCCGAAGAGGCAATGTATTCTAATTCGGTGGTGGATTGAGAAACAACACTTTGCTTAATACTTTTCCATGTGATAGCACTACCGGTCAGAACAAACACAAATCTCGTTTGTGATCGAGAATCATCTCGACCAGTCTGGAAGCTAGCAGCAGTGTAACATTTAACAGCTAGTTCTTCTTCCAGTCCTCCATATATCAAGAACATATCTTTAGTCCTTCTTAAGTACTTGAGGATTTTCTTTACAATTGTCCAGTGACTCTCACCAGGATTCTGTTGATATCTGTTAGTCATGCTTAATGCGTACGATACGTCAGATCTAGTACATAGCATGGCATACATGATGGAACCAATTGCAGAAGCATATGGAACACTTTCCATTTTCTTCTTTTCCTCGTCAAACTGAGGGCACTGTTTATTATTCAGTATGGTTCCATGTGCCATGTGCAAGGATCCTCTCTTAGAACCTTGCATGAAAAAGCATCGAATAACCTTATCAATATATGTACTTTGACTTAAACCTATAAGCCGCTTCGATCTATCTCTATAGATCTTTATTCCCAGAATTTATGCGGCATCACCAAGATCTTTCATTGCGAAACATTTACCTAGCCGGGACTTTACGTCTTGTAGCATAGGAATATGATTTCCAACGAGTAGTATGTCATCTACATACAGAATCAGAAAAGTGATATAGCTCCCACTTACCTCTAGTGGAGTTCTCCTACAACAACAGTCAACACACTAGCTTCAAGGCAGCACCATTCGAGGCATTGTACGGACGTAAATGCCGATCTACGATCTGTTGGGCTGAAGTTGGGGATAGCCAACTTATAGGTCCCGAACTTCTATTCGAAACCTCTGAAAAGATCGTTCAAATCTGAAACCGTATGGCGGCACCTCGTGATCGTTAAAAGAGCTACGCCGGTAAGTGTCGTAAACCGTTAGAGTTTCAAGTAGGCGACATAGTTCTACTCAAAGTCTCACCTTGGAAAGGTGTAATTCACTTCGGGAAGCGAGACAAACTGAATCATCGTTATGTTGGACCGTCCAAGATAGTGAAGAGAATTGGCCCAGTAGTGTATCAGCTGGACCTACCTGAAGGACTTAGTGGTGTACACGATGTCTTTCATGTCTCGAACTTGAAGAAATGTCTAGCAGACGAAACACTTGCGGTTCCTCTTGAGGAACTATACATCGATGAACAACTACGATTCGTTGAAGAACCGGTACAAATCATGGATAGGGAAGTCAAAACGTTGAAACGTAGTAAAATCCCTATTGTCAGAGTTCGTTGGAACTCGAAACGCGGACCGAAATTCACGTGGGGTCGCGAGGATCAGATGATACGCAAGTATCCGAATCTGTTCAAGCAATCCACTTCAAACTCTTAAGGTACTTTATCTAATTTTCGGGACGAAAATTCTTCCAACTAAGGGATGATGTGACATCCGAAAATTTTTTATTTTTTTAATTTTCGGGACGAAAATTCTTTCAACTAGGGGATGATGTGACAATCCGGACTTTAGAGTTAACCTCGTTAGTAAATCCAGTTTAAAGTTAACATATTTAACTTATCTTAAACCCTAGGGACTAATTCTGTCAATATTCTAGACTTAAACTCCAGGGACTAGTCGTGTAATACCCCTAAACTATTATGTTGACTTTACAAAGTCAAAATCAAATTCTTGTTGACTTTTGATAGTCAAACTAACTTGTTGTTAACCAAGCTCAACCCCAAGGACTTGTTCTGCCATAATCCAAACTTCAATACATGAAACCAGAGGGACCAATTCTGTAATTAACCCAAACTCGGCTATTTTGACTTCTGAAAGTCAAAATTCGCAATTTCTTGGATCCAAGCTCAACCTGTAACTGAAATTTGTTCGAATTGTAACAGCTGTTGCGCGAACATGATCATTACGCTCATCATTTGGGCATTAAAACACCGTAATTGTGTCGAATTAAACCAATTTATGATTATTCAAGTTGAAACCGTCATAACCTTAAAAAAATTCTATCGAATTCGATCAATTGAGTTACAATTTCGCAAACTAACACTCTGCGCATCTTAAACGATCATCTCTGAAGCTTCTGTGCAACCCAATTCGATCGGAGAAGGAATCACAGTCGTCGGAGATCAAGTTCTTCACAGCCGAAACCTGTTCTAGTCGAGGACCTTCAATTCGAATCCGATTCTGGTAAATTCTTGCACCCTAAGTTTCGTTTTCATCCCTAGATTGAAAGCCCCTTATCAATTCGGGCTTACATCATCAAATTGATCATGAACCCGATTCTAGGGTTCATACGAAACCAGTGTGATCGAACCCTATTCTAGACCCGTTTTAAATCCAATCAACCTATATCACTAGACTCGTAATCACCTTTCTGATGAGAACTCTATGTTAATTCGATCATATAACATCGAATTGAATTCAAACCCGTATCTAGGGTTTGTTCATACGAAGATTTGGGGATTTTGATACTATACTCAACCATAATCAAATTAAACTGTACTAGTAGATTCGCAATAACCTAATAAGTAAAAACCCTATGCTTTCAACAAGTTTCAATATCGAAATTGATCGATTTGATTATGTGTTTTCGGATTTCATTTCAATAATTAAATGATCTTACACTCAGTGGTTTTGCAATTAAAAACGACCATAAGCTCCCTAACACCTGATTTACAAAACCCCTTTGCTTCTGTTTCAATTCGTATTCGAAATCGTGGGGTTTGGCTTGGGATTCGATCGTGCGTGGGTTGGAAGGGGATACCACTGGACTTCATTGATAAAACTAAATGAATCCGGTTCTTGTTGTGAATCCCTAGCGGGCTGAGTTGGTTAGAGCGTTAGGTTGTGGGGGAGGTGACCCGGGTTCGAGTCCCTCCACCCTGTTTCTTTTTAAACTTTTATTATTAATGTTATTTTTAATATAAAACCCACCCCCATATTATTATAATATTATATTAACGTGTTTTAACCCGAAAAACAACCCGTAGGCTCGGGTTTGGCTTTATAACCTATTTTCATTATTATTCTCACTTTTAAAAAAATAATATATTTATATTATTTTCAAACCATAACTTCGTACAAAATAATATGTTTATATTATTTTCAACCGTGACTCATACAATAAAATAATATATAGCTTTATATTATTTCGCCTCGTTTTATAACCTCGTGTGACGTTTGGAACTAAATAATAATATAATTAGTTATATTATTTACTCGTGTTTATTACTTCAATTAAAAATAATATATTTATTATTTTTGCCACAATGATTATTTAGTAATCATACGAACCTAAAAATAATATATTATTTTTCTAACTTTTGTAAACGACTTTAACGTACGAAAGTATTTATTTATTTACTATTTGTTATTAACATACGACACGTAACGTTTTTCCCTTAATGATTATATTAAGAAATTTATATAATTCCGTAGACACGTTCGTCTACTCTTAAATCCTTAGAAAGCGTTAAGATGTTCAATCTTCCGTGTCGTCGTCACAAATCCCAACTTGTCCCTAATTTATGTGTTTATAATTTTAGGGCATACGTAAGTCGTCCGAGACTTACACTTGTGGTTTCAACTCATCTCTTGTGTGATCCAAACCACTACTCAATCCAGGTGAGTTTCACGGCCCCTTTTTACTGTTTTATTTGGGGGAGAAAACATGTCACAACCCTTTTTGGGTTATTATAATTCATATGATATCACTGTTGAGACTAAGCGTAACACATTATCATGAAAAGTCCTCACACACATCGGACCGTTAATATGGTATGAGCGAGGTAATTTTGGTAGTACTACTGGGTTTGACAAACCCCACCCGCGTTAGTCGCGCTAACTCGATTGGAGGTCTAACGGGTGTTATATTGACCTTAACACATTAGTCAGAGTTGATAGACCTGGCTGGAGGCAAACAAACAAGCACACTGTCAGTTTCGGTTGCGAGCGCTTTAGCAAAACATGAATATAGACATGCAACCTATTGATATATATATTGAATGTACATAATCCGCAAACGCTTTATTTGAAATGATTGAAACCTGTGAACTCACCAACCTGTGTTGATTCGTTTTCTTACATGTTTTCTCAGATTGGCACTCATGATCACGTTAAGTCATGCATGTGTCTTGGACTACAATTGAAATAATTATCTGTTGAATAATCTTTATGTTTCGTTCGTATTTGGATTTGGGCGCGTTGTTTGGCGCATTTACTTTCGTTTAACGCTTCCGCATATACACTCTGAACCTTGATCTTTTATGTTATTACATTTCAAGTCCCATATAGTGTCGTTTGAAGTAACTGATGTCTGAGATCTTGGTTTTTCACCTTCCAAAACGGTAAAACTCCGTTAGTGGAATTTGGGGGTGTGACACACGGGGATTCAGTTTATCCGTAGACTCACTGGTAACATATGTGTTACATCCCCAGACCCTAAGGTAGGACACTTTGGGTTTCTCCCCATGCCATATCTCATAAGGCGTTTTATACATCTTCTTTGTAGGGGCTAGATTTATGATTCTTGTGGCAGTCTCGACAGCAAAACTCCAGAAGGAGTATGGGAGGTTTGTACGACATATCATTGATCGAACTATATCTAATAGAGTTCGATTTCTTCTTTCGGACACACCATTAAGCTGTGGTGTTCCAGGTGGAGTAAGTTGAGAAATGATCCCACATTTCTTTAGATGTTCGTCAAACTCTTGACTAAGAAATGCACCACCTAGATCAGATCGAAGCATCTTAATCATTTTACCAAGTTGATTGTGTACCTCGTTTTGGTATTGTTTGAACATTTCAAACGTTTCATGTTTACGTTTCATAAGATAAACATAACCATATCTACTAAAGTAATCAGTAAATGTAGCGAAATATCTCTCTCCACTTCTAGACATCGTTCTGAATGAACCACATACATCAGTATGTACGAGTCCTAACAGATCCTTAGCCCTTTGACCGAGACCAGTGAAAGGAGGTTTGGATAACTTGCCACTTAAACAGGATTCATAATCATTAAATGACTCTTGACATGTGGAATTCAAAATTCCGACGGTCTCGAGTTTTTTCATGCGATTCTTGTTTATATGTCCAAGTCTACAATGCCACAGACACGTATCATTGAAATCCAATTTCTTACGTTTGGATGAGATGTTGAATAGAACGTTATTATCATGGACTTCTATCTCATAGATTCCGTTATAAGGCTTTGTAGAAAAATAAAACAAACCATTTAAATATGCAGAAATGTAATCATTATCAAAAGCATAAGTAAATCCTTGTTCTCGTAATGCGGAGACTGGAACAATATTCCTAGTCAAATTAGGAATAAAACAAACATTGTTCAAAACAAGTTCTAAACCGGAAGGAAATAAAAGAATATATTCTCCTACAGCCTTCACTGCGACCTTTTGCCCATTTCCCACATGGAGCTCCAAGTCGCCTTGCTTCAGCTTCCTAACCTTCCTTAGTCCATGCAAATCATTACAAATGTGAAAACCACATCCAGTGTCAAACACCCAAGATTTGCTAGACATAGAGAATATCTCAATAACGAACATACATGAAAAGCCTGCTTCTGAAGATTTGGTCTTCTTAGCAAGGTATGATGGACAGGTACTCTTCCAATATCCAATATCTCCACAATAATGACAGGTGTCATCAATTCGGAAAACATCTCTCTTCTTACCACGCTTCCTTGGTTTAGAGATCAGAGTGTTCATGTATCCCATAGTCATCTCAGCAGCCATAAACGACCCTCGCAGTTCAGATAAGGTTCCACCTACTACATACTTCTTGTAGTGATTAACAAACTCTTCGTACTCAATCGACAAAGACATCAAAATGAAGTCTATTGCCATATCCTTGTTGATAGTTGAACCAAGATCTTTCAGGTTGTCAATGAGTTTCACCATTTTAGAAAAATGTGAGCTCATCCATGTTCCCCTTTTCCATGCAACTTGATAAGGACTTACACACTTTAAGATGCTCTCTGCGATTTTGATGAAAATTTTTCTTCAATTCGTAAGCCATATCATATGCAGGGTAATATTCTAGCTCATGACGAAGTTCGTCACACATTGTCGATATCATCAAGAATGAAACCTCATTTGAATCTTCAACATGTCGTCTCCAAAGCATTTTGGAGCCGCTAGTGGGTGGAACTGAGGGAAATGGAATTTCCAGAACATAGGATCTCTTTTCCTCATTAAGAACACTTCTCAAGATACGGTACCACCCAGAGAAGTTTCCTCCTTCGAACATGTTCCGATAAAACATAGACTTTAGAGCAAGAGTGGAGTCGGAATTGATTTCGTTAGACATCTACAAAATTCAAAAATTAAAGTGTTAGTATTTTCATGCATAACGTCCTAGTTAAATTCATGACCCAATTGCAAAAATTATATATTAGGAGTGAGATCCCGGTTCACCATAACTCAGTGAATAGCTGAACACACTCCACTGGCACGGCTAAGTAGGTAGGTAACTATTACCAATTGTGTCAACTACACAATTCTCGGTTTGAGGGGAATGACGAGTATTGTCAAGCTTGGATATGTTTCCCTCAACTATGCCCACTTAAATGACTTAAGTGATATTTGTCATTCAGTTGTAACTGTAGACCCAGCCTAAGTAACTCAGGATTCGCGGTTCTACCTTTAACCAAAATCGTAGGGTCGGATGCATTCACTAACACCGGGTGGTTCGGATAGATCGGTTGAAGTGTTACAATTTAGGGTGGCGCAAAAATATCGATTTTAATTTGGGATTTCTTTAATGTTTTAAAATTACCGATTATGGTCAAAAACATTTTGGACGACGAGAAGAATGATTCAAGTCGTGCAATTTTAGTAAACTGATTTTACTAATTTAGTTCGTGAAACGCCTTTCAACACTCGACATGATCAAATTTTAAATAACTTATTTAATCTAAATTGGTCGTTATCCGCGAACTATATTTTAAACTAATCAACTCTTTAATTAATTTACAATTGTTTTAAATAAAACTATTAAATTTAAAACTTGTTTTACTTTTAAATAAAAATATTTTTATTTAATAACCATTCCGAGAAAAATAAACAATTTAAATATCTCGTCGTTTTAAAATTGTGTCAAAAGTTTTATAAAAATTTTGTGGTTTAATTATTATCCTAAATAATATGTCACAACCACAAAATAAATAAAACACATAAACCGAGCAACTAGTAAAATTGTCCGGTTTCGTTCGAGCCATCAAACTAGAACCGGACTGGTCTAAGTGATAACAAAATAAACAATTAATCTGATATCTCCCACTTAGTCCAAGATCTCCATCTTTAACCCCGTTATCGTCCGCCTTGGTCTTCAAGTCTTTGTCTCTTTAGGATTACAATTTTTTATTTACAAATACACTAAAAATAGATAAACCTAACTATTACAACAGGTTCCAAGTAACACATAAAAATAAACAGAGAAACAAACCAAAAACAAACATCACAACCACGGGTCAATGGTGCTCGATTCAATCAACAAAATCATATTAAACGAAAAAGGCTCGATCTTTTGTCAAACAATAGTTTTGACAAATAAAACACTAGATCGATAAAAATAAATAATATGTCTAAACGCGCGTAAATGTGGCTCTGATACCACTGTTGGGATTCCTCGTACCAGTTTTAACTTTTAAAAAAAAATAATATTTAAACGCTTTAAATAAATAAATCAGATTTAATCAGCTGAAGCAATTAGTACGAATATCATATCTGATCTGGAACCCATCAGTGATCCGATTACACACGTATAGACAATAAAATAAATGCAACCATAGGGTGTTCAAGGTTATACCTTCGACGGTTAACCGAATAATAACACCTTGGTTCAACAAGTGTCTCGCTAGATGACACGTTCACGAAACCTACAGAAAAACGTCAAACGGATTGCACACGATAAAACTTGCGACGGCGAAGGCGTGCGACGGTGCAAGGTGGTGGCCGACAAGCAACTGTGGTCGGCGGTGGCCCTTGCGACGGCGGACGGCGACCGGGAGGGAGGGGGCGTAGGTTTGGGTGGAGGCAGCAAAGAGTAATTATGGTTTAGACTTAATGTTATATTTATAACCTTCCTAATTACATACTGGGCCCTGAGGTATTAACAATTAATCCCCAGCTAATTAACTCTTAATTATTATTAACCCTTGCATTTTAACTGATTACAAAGAATCAGTAAAAACTTAATTCTTTAACATTTAACTCTTTAAACATCCCCGTAAATAATTATTTCTCTAAATAATTAATTCACAATTTCTCCGATAAATATTTCTCAAAATATTTATTTGCCGTTTAATAAATCCGTCTTTCGTGAACATTAATATTTAACAATTAAATATTACATATATTTGTTCGTTGCCCAAAGTGTAACTCTTTGGATTGTACCTCGATAGTAACATTGACCTAATTGACAATCGGACATCTCATATGCAACACAACCGTATGATCAATTTTTACACCAAACATGGTATTTTACTCGAGACCACGTGTCCACACACGTCACAACAAAACGGGGTGGTGGAAAGAAAACACCGACATCTACTTGAAACCACTAGGGCCCTAAAATTTGAAGCAAAACTATCTTCAAGGTTTTGGGGAGAATGTGTTTTAATTGCTGCATACATCATCAATCGACCGCCTCTAAAGGCCATTTGTAATAAAACCCCTTTTTAAATTGTTTTTTAATAAAAAACCGGACTATGACCATATGAAAGTCTTTGGTTGCCTAGCGTACTACCGAAACACCGAAACAAATGGGGACAAGTTTGAGGAAAGGGGGAAGCCGGGAATATTTTTGGGTTACTCATCAGGAACGAAATGTTTCAAAATTTTCGAGACTTACAAAAACAAAATTATTATCTCAAGGGATGTAAAATTTTTTGAAAGTGTCTTTCCTTACGGGTTAAATAAAGTTTCACAAATCGATGAGGAACAAGAGATCTTCAAGTTCCCACTGTGGTATTATGAAACCAATAAAAACCAAAGTGACCAACCTAATGAAAATGAGGAGCAAGGGCGGATCTATGTAGAAGCTAGGGATAGTACCCGTTACCCCTCAACTTTTACGCGCAGTGATTTTTTTTTTTTATGGTTTTATGTATTCGGTTACCCCTTACGCTACCCCTGAGAAAAAATTACATTACCCCTCAAATTTTTTTAAAAGTTCAACACTTCATAAAAAGTCCAAAATTTTGTAAAAAACCTAATAATTTATAAAAAAAATCACTTCATAAAAAGTCCAAAATTTTATAAAAAACCTAATACTTTATAAAAAAATCCCCACATTTTATAAAAGGTTTTAAGGTATTGGGTTTTAATAAAACATTTGGGCTTTAGCTAGCCCAAATGTTTTATTAAAACCCAATACCTAAAAGTATCAATTCTCAAACCCAACTTACCCAATCGGCCGGCCAAGAAGAAAGACAGAGAGCGGGAACTATGAGAGTCAGAGACCGACCACTCGCTCGACCTGAGCTGAGACCACCGCCCGGCGCCGCTTCTGCCAAACCCCAGTCCTCCGTCTCTGCAGTCGCATGTTACTGTAAAAAAAATGTGTTTACATGAAAGTACGGTCAAAAAAATTTTTTGTTTCAATTACATGAAACAACGGTAAAAAAAATTGTTTCATTTACATGAAAGTACGGTAAACAAAAAATTTTGGTTTCATTTACATTAAATATACGGTCAAAAAAAAATTCGATATCCCTGAATTTTTTTTCTGGATCCGCCACTTAAGAGAAGCCTGTGGAAATTCAAGAAAATGAGGTTGAGCATGAAGAAAGCAGTAACATGCATGGGAGCATGTGGAAAATAAAGAAAATGAGGTTCAAAATGAAGAGAACAGTAACATGCATGGGGAAACCAATCCCATGCTAGAACCCGAGATTTTTGAAGAACAAGGCACCAATCATGAAAATACAACAACCGAAATACCCGCTCATGCTGAAACCGAGGGGCCTGCTAGAGAAAGAAGGGAAAGGTTTCGATCCAACCGTCTCGACGGATACAATGTGAAGCTTCCACCGTCCATCGATCACGCATTACCTAACTGCGATCAAGGCTCTTCGACGGTACATCCCATTGCTAATTTTATTTCTTACAATAAATTCTTCAATTCTCATAAAGCTTTCCTAACGGCCATTAGTGTCAACAATGAGCCGAAAACTTTTAATCAAGCTGTGCAGAATAAAAACTGGATAGATGCCAATAGAGGCTCTTGAGTTAAATGGGACGTGGAATCTTGAGGACTTACCTCAAGGAAAACAGTCCATAAACTCCAAATGGGTGTACAAGGTAAAATACAAACCGAATAGGGATATTGAAAGATACATGCAAGATTGGTGGCGAAAGGCTTTACGTATATGAAAGGCGTCGACTTCCATGACACGTTTGCACATGTTGCTAAACTGGTGACAGTTCGAACCATTCTAGTTGTTGCAGTCAAAAGGGAATGGATAATACATTAGCTAGACGTCAACAACGTCTTCTTACATGGAGACTTGAACGAGGAAGTTTATATGAAAGTTCCTCAAGGTTTCGAAAAGGGAAAAGAAAATAAGGTTTGTCGACTAAGGAAGTCCCTATATGGTCTAAAGCAAGCCTCAAGAAACTGGTACCAAAAGTTCACTTCAGCATTGCTAGAAGTGGGTTTTAGACAATCCAAGGCAGACCACTCCTTATTCATTTTCAAAGACAAAGAAACGTTCATTGTTGCGCTCATATATGTTGATGATGTCATTATGGTGGGGAATGATGCCATAAAAGAATAAAGAAACAAAGGCCTTCTTGAACGAAAGATTTAGCATAAAAGATCTTGGTCCCCTTAAATACTTCTTGGACATCGAAGTAACAAGAACTCAATACGGTATGGTCCTCAGTCAAAGAAAATATGTCCTTGATATTCTAGAGGATAGTGGAATGCTTGGATGCTGCCCCAGCACGATCCCAATGGAACAAAACCTAAAATTTGGCAAAGACGATGAAGAAGAACGTGTGGATGCTAGTCAATACCGACGACTGATAGGTAGGCTTCTCTACCTTCAAGCCACCTGACCCGACATCACACACTCTATCAATGTCCTTAGTCAGTTTGTGGCTGACCCTCGGCAGAACCATATGGACGTTGCGACAAGGATCCTACGGTATCTAAAGACGACACCAGGCCAAGGCATATTGCTACCAAAAGTCAAGAGGTACAAAGTTGATAGCTTACTCTGATTCAGATTGGTTGGGATGTCCGTATACTAGGAGGTCCAGAACTGGGTACTTGTTACTAATCGGAGGTGCACCAGTGTCTTGGAAATCGAAGAAACAGTATGTAGTTTCGAGATCTTCTGCAGAGGCGGAATATAGAGCCATGGCCACCACGGTGAGTGAGGTTCTGTGGATGAGATGGCTCCTTCGCGACCTGGGTGTTGACCAAGAAAGCCCTACCCCCCTTTTCCGTGATAACTTGGCAGTGAAACATGTAGCAAACAATCCGGTTTTCCATGAGAGAATGAAACATGTGGAGATAGATTGTTACTTCGTTCGGGAGAGGGTTGAATCTAAAGATATAGAGCCCTTATACATTGACAGCAAACTGCAAATTGCAGACCTATTCACGAAGGCTTTGGGCTGAAGACAGTTACAAGTCCTACTTGGCAAGTTAGGTGTTTGTGACCTTCACGCTCCAACTTGAGGGGGAATAAAGAAGGAAACGATTTTCTTGTTCCTTAATAAATGCAATTCTTCTATTTTTGTCCTCTGGTTTATTTTTCCTTTTTAGACTATAGAATGTCGATGATATATAGCTCTTGCTGTGTAATTCATAAACATTATCTTTGATGTATTATTCAATACAAGAAATCCTTTGACCATAACAAAACTTTTATAGTATGACACCTAAACTTTAACCATTTATCTATACCTAATAAGTAAATAACTAGTTGTGTCATGTGTCATAATTATGTGAGCCTAATATTCTTTTTTTGTTTATTTTTTATTAATTACTAACTATTTAATATATCATTTATTAATTTATAAATCTTCATTACTATTTATAATTTTCTTTATATTTTTTAAATATTCATTACTAAATATTTAATATTTTCTTTATTTAACTCGTGAAAACTTTAATCATTTATAATTTAATAAAATAATAAGAAAGAAGTGGGAAAAGCCCGAGTGAAACTAGCCCAATTTGGGCAATTTCTTTAGCCGTTTTAAAGGTGTCCTCAGCCCAAATTTAATTAGGCCCAACCCAAAAACTAACTTGCTCTTTTATAGTTTCAATTGAACCATTTAACTTTTATAAAATGTCTAATCTCCTCTACCAACGATAACTGCGTAATAGATCAATTTTGGATTGTGTGTTGCTAAACGTACCATCTTTTTTACTATTTTGAATTATCGTACCCGCTCTCTATCCTTGTCAAATCGATCATTATTTTCCTTTAATATTTCTATACTTTAACCACTGGCCTTTGGTCCAGCGTAAAGGACATGATGGGTGAGGCTCAAGTCACGGGTTCGATCATTGATCCCATCCAACAGGGGGTTTTCCCAACAAGGTATTAAAAATAGTGGTGGTCGGTCAGTGGGGGAGTCGAGAGAGGGGAAGGGTTGGCGATGAAGAACGATCTGTGGGGGGTTTCAAAGGGTATTTAGGTTTTTAGTTTAATACATTATTTTAATTGGTGTGGGGTCCACTAGTTTAATACATTATTTTTAATTTATTTTCAGTTTTTAATTTTTTATACAGGGTATTTTGGTAATTTTACATCCCTTAACAGCAAAACTTAACGTCCATACACTCCATGGACCACCCGTGTTACGTTTTGACAAACTTGTGAACCATCGGTGTAGTTTTTCAAACTTGAGGACCATACTTGCAATTTGTACAAACCATATGGACTATCCGTATAATTAACTCAATAACTAAATAGCGTACAAGAAATGTAACAGAAAAAGGCTTATGAGACCATTGCCAACGGGTACGTGGATGTTGGATCTATGTCCACCCTACCCAACCCCTTTCTCGTTGTTTTCTATTGGTGCGAATAGATTCCTCCCCCTCTCACACACCTAGCCCGCCAGTTCCTACGCAACCCTCTCTCAGGGCCGGCCCTGGGGAGGGGCAAACCCATTAACATTTTATTTATTTTAGGCCTATTAAACATTAGAACCCACTTTCAATTAAGCTCATTACTTAATAATACCCGTTTGGGGCACACTTTTTCTACTCGTACCGAACCCACGAATTTTCAGATATTCTCGAGGACGACCTGCCCTCTCTTCCCTCTTTCCTCACATTTAGTCGTCACATCCCTCCTCTCCTCCCTCTATCCATGCAAGCTCATAGAGACAGAAGGATCCCCCCCCCCCCACTTGTCGTACCCCCTTCTCATTTTACCCCCTTCGAATAATCATTATTTATAAAACGTTTTTTTAAGTTTATAAACTTTCTATAAAATAAAAACGGATTAGGTCATACATATCCCCCTCCTACTTGTCGCACCCCTTAAAAAATAACTTTTAAACTTGTCATTTTAGTCAATTCGAAAAATTGTTATTTCTAGAACCGTTCTTTTATGTTTAAAAACACTTTCTATAAAAAAATGTATACCCCTCCCCCCTCCTACTTGTCGTACCCCTTCGAATAATCATTATTAATAAAACCGTTTTTTAAGTTTAAAAACACTTTTTATAAAATAAAAATTGGTTAAGCTATACATGCCCACCTTAAAAAGTAACTTTTAACCAACAATGACTAATTAATAAAAAGATAAACGTAAAAAAAAGTTTGACTTGTATTTATTTGAAAACTTAGAGTAGAGGGTGTAACAAGTAAAAATTAATGAAAAGGGGTACGTATAGCACGGTTAACTTTCTAAGAGCATGGGGTATACCAGTGTGATTATGGTGTGGTGTGGTAAGAAAGTGCACGTCACTAGCCTCATTATCACATCATCCATCACTAGCCAAGGGGTATACCCGTGTGATTGTAGTGGTGTGATAATTAAATGTTTTTATTTTTATTTAAATATTATGGTTGAAAGTAAAAGTTGAAATGGTTGCACATGGAAGGAAGAGAGAAAACAAAGTATTACGGCGTGAAAAAAATCATAGCACCCTATCACGCGACAAGGGGGCGGTGTTCCCTCAAAATCACGCCGTGATTTTGGCCTCCACGTTGGACGACGCCGTGAGATAGCATGGTATATCGGATGGCCTAAGGGTGAAGGGGGTGGATTACTCATTTACTTACCAAAACTGCCCAGCAGAATTCTATCATCTCAAAACTACTCATTACTCAGATTTATTGGAAACATCTTACTCATTTACTCACTCAATTTAAAAAAAAACATTTAAATAGAAATGGTGTGTGAGTGAGTGATGGGGTCCATTAGAGAGAGAGTGGAGATTGAACGGCTAATTCCTTTCAACACCCAAGTAAATTTACTCGGCTATTCTACTCGTTTATCATACTCGTAGTACAAGGTACGGTGTTTCCCATTTACCCGAACATCCTCTTTCATACTCGGTCCAAACCAGGTAATCCATCCCTTCACCCTCTGAGTGCGTCTCCTATTTTGTCCAAAACAAAAGAAGGCAAAAAATCCGTCTCTTGAATAAATTTGGATTTGTCGTAAAACGTACGCGCATACGTCCACCTATCGTCACGCTCCATCATCGTCACTTTGACCTGCAACTTTCTCCATGGAATCATTTCCTACCAACTCCCAACTCCACTCTCGCTTTAAATTGGAACACAGACACATTCTCTCGAACGATCATCAGAAGAAAAACAAAGCTCCGAAATGGCAAAAGTTCCACGACTCAAATTAGGTTCACAGGGCTTAGAGGTATCAGCTCAGGGTTTAGGCTGCATGGGCATGTCCGCTTTCTACGGACCTCCCAAACCTGAACCTGACATGATCAATCTCATCCATCACGCCATTAACGCCGGTGTCACCTTCCTCGACACCTCCGATGTCTACGGCCCCAAAACCAACGAAATCCTTCTCGGCAAGGTAACATCATTCTTCCGATTCAGGAATTAGGGTTTGTTTCGTGTGTTGATTGATCAAATTATTGAACTGCAGGCATTGAAAGGAGGGGTGAGGGAAAAAGTGGAGCTGGCTACCAAATTTGGGATCAATTACGACGGCGCGTGGGAGGTGAACGGAGATCCGGCGTATGTCAGGGCTGCTTGTGAAGCTAGCCTGCAGCGGCTTGATATCGATTGCATTGATCTTTATTATCAGCACCGGATTGACACTCGTGTGCCGATCGAAATCACGGTTAATTTTTTTGACTCTTTAGACAATACTTGTTTTGATCTTTTGTTATATTTCTGGAAAAAGGCTATGATTGTTAGGTCTTATAGGACAATAAACACATAATTTTGCAAGAAATTAAATTAAACAAGAATGTATGCTAGTGTTTGTTTCATTGATTTGTTTGTTCCTGGTTGTTGCTAGGATTCCTATGATTTGTAGTGAATGATTAGTTGAGGACAAAAATAAGGGTTAACATAATAAAAAAGCAGAGGCTTTTCTTGGCCTAGTGGCACTTGATGTCCCTGCCAAAGTGGTGCGGGTAAGTCCCAAAAAGTGGGCAATAGGTAGATTTTAGGGGGGGGGGTGTTCGCTGTTCAAAACTAAACATAATAGAAAACCCAAGACAGTTACTTATTTTTTCCATGAAATAGTCCTCCAACCCAATCTTGATATATTAAGTATTTAAGTCCATCTTGTTGTTAAATTACACGTACTTGTGAAAAAATTTAAAAATTACTTTTTATCCCTTATACGGGTCAAGATTTGATGAAGCGGTGTTCCAAGTGTTAAAAAATGTTGACATGGATGATCTTTTTTGTTGTATAAGATGGTATGCATTTGTATTCAAAGCGGTCAAAATTGATGAGGTGGTGTTCCACGTCAACAAAAAGTTGTCTGCATAGACTCCACAAGGGTAATGATTTTGTTAGTAATCGCCGTTTATAGTTGATTTCACAAATACACATGTTTTGAACAAGTTTATGGACCTTAATATATCAAAATTTGGTTGGAGGACTTTTTCGTGCAAAATGAGAAAGTATGTTGGTTTGTATGGTATTTTGACCTAAGAAATAACAAAGGGCTACACATGAGCCCCAACTGTCATAACTATTTTCTTATGAAATGTGAACAGGGGCCAAGCCCTGAAATTAGGTGTTTGCACTACACCCCTACCACGTCTTCATGGGTTGGCATTTGACCCAACTTTCATATTAGAACTTAGAAGGGTTTTCTCTATTTGGCATTGCGTTTTTAAGGTTGGTTACTGATTATAGTCAGTTTTTCGTGTTTGGGTATAGTGAAACTGATTCTGATTATTTAGGGATCAAATAATTAGTTTAGGCCCATTTTACATGTAAATCCACCAATGATCAGTATCTGTTTAAAACACTTGTTTAGGCACATCTCTTACAACCTGTTTTGTTATAGTTGATTAGCTGATTCTGGTTATTTCATATCGTATAACCCTTACAAAACGCAATACCAAACACCCCTTTATTATGTGATGTTTATCTGTATTAGAAGTGCTTATTTTTCTCCTACATAAATAGAGTTAATTAGGTAGGGTTCTTTTCACACAAGAGGAAAGTTTTGTTCTATAAAGAATCCGGATTGTCATCTCTACAAATGTTTTCCGTTTTGCCGATAGATGGGAGAACTAAAGAAGCTGGTGGAAGAAGGAAAGATTAAGTATGTTGGATTATCAGAGGCATCTGCATCAACCATCAGAAGAGCCCATGCTGTGCACCCAATAACAGCCATACAGCTAGAATGGTCCTTGTGGTCAAGAGATGTTGAAGAAGAAATTATTCCTACTTGCAGGTTGGATACCACCTTTTTTTAAAAATATTTTGTGATATTAATAATAAATATCCAAAAATTCAAATCTCTTAATTCTGCATTTTATACTCTTATCAGAGAACTTGGGATAGGAATTGTTGCATACAGTCCTCTAGGACGCGGATTCTTCTCATCTGGCCCAAACTTGCTGCAGAAGTTGGAAGATGGTGACTTTCGTAAGGTCTGTTTGTTGCACCTTTTTTATCTTATTTGCCAAAATAATTTCTTTTTCCATTGCAAAGAGACCTTTTTGGTGCCTCAAACGTAGAGGTAGCAAAATAGGCCGTTGAACCTGTTGGATAATAGGTTGAAACTTGTAATTGATATGGGTCGAGTTGGGTTGGCCGAAGACACCTTTTGTTCAAATTCCTTATAAAATCATATAAATATTGTGTAAAAAAATTAATAAAAAATATTATTATGATATTCAACCTGTTTGACCTCATTTGACCCGTTTCCTTTTTTGTAAACTTTTTTGATATTACCCATTTGACCCGTCTGAGATCAAACCTAACTTGAGTCAATCACTCATAAATAAACGGGTCAAAGTCGAAACAAATCTCTTGGTATCGGAAATTTGAAATTGATTTTAGTTTCTAAATTTTCATTTTGTAGGACATGCCGAGGTTTCAGCCTGAAAATCTTGAACACAACAAGAACTTGTACGAGAGGGTTAATGAAATCGCATCAAAGAAGGGGTGCACACCTTCACAACTATCATTAGCCTGGGTTCACCACCAGGGAAATGATGTTGTCCCCATTCCAGGAACCACCAAGATTGAAAATCTTGAACAGAACATAGGAGCTTTATCTATTAAGCTAACACCAGAAGAGATGGCTGAACTTGAGTCCATTGCATCAGCTGATTCAGTCAAGGGGGCTCGATATGGTGAAGGTATTTCCACGTATCTGGACTCGGAGACTCCTCCACTCTCATCTTGGAAAGCTTAATCTCAATCGATGCTATGAGTCCGGTGCTGCAATCGGTTTTTCATGTAAGCATGCTTAATCATAGCTGCAAGTTTTATGTTTGTTGTGTGTTTGTGTACGTGTATCGGCTTTGTTTTCCTGTAAGAACCTTGTTTTGTGTTATGAAATTTGGCTGTGATGAAAGCATTTGAGTTTTTGAAAAGAACAAGTGAAGGTGGTTTAATAAATTAAACTAGACAACATCTGTTTAAAATGGTTGATAAAAGTTAATTAAGCTTGGATCCGTAGTTAATTAAGTGAAGAGGGTTGTTGCTACAAGGCTCCACCTAGAGACCAGTGGCGAAGCTTGAACAAAAACGCAGGGGAGCCGAGATTTTTTTTCCAATCAGGGGGGCGCCGGAACTATAAAATTTTCGGCCGAATAGGCGAAAAATCGGCCGAATACGTATAAATTAACACTACTTCCTGCTGCAACGATATTAACCTAGCTTATTTTCAGGCTCGAGCTCGGAATTCAAGCTTGTTTAAGTTGTGCTTGATTCGAGCTCATTTAAGTTGAGCTTGGTTCGAGCTTTTAGCAAACCAATATAGGGTAGCTCCGCTTGCACCCTTATTCACTATGTCCAAGTCCAACCTTTGGTCGACTAAATCCACAGGATGTGAGCCCACCACCACACAAACTCGACCCAGTCACAAGGTGCACTTCATAATTTCATGAACACTCTATGTGGCAGAACTTGAACTCTGAGTTAGGTAGGGTTAGCGACATTCTAACCGACATGAACCAAACCAAACCAAACGTACCCAGTATAATCCCACACATAGCTAACGCTATTAGTAGGGTCTGGGGAGGGTGTGATGAGGGCAAACCTTACCCCTATCCCAAGGGATAGAGAGGCTGCTCCCGTTTAGACCCCCGGCTCCATGGGAAAGAAAAAGATAAAAATATAAATAAAATTAATGAGTAATAAAGTAAAATAAATCTAACAGTAATCTAACAATTAGCAGTGTATGACTAAAGTATATTAGTTACCAGAAACACAACACACCTACAAGAAACAAGACATACGCAAAATCTTTGCTAAACAACTCTACTCTCCCATACAACGGGTCACTCATCCTAAAACCCTAACCGACATGAACCAAACCAAACCTAACTTACCCAGTATAATCCCACACATAGCTAACGCTATTAGTAGGGTCTGGGGAGGGTGTGATGAGGGCAAACCTTACCCCTATCCCAAGGGATAGAGAGGCTGCTCCCGTTTAGACCCTCGGCTCCATGGGAAAGAAAAAGATAAAAATATAAATAAAATTAATGAGTAATAAAGTAAAATAAATCTAACAGTAATCTAACAATTAGCAGTGTATGACTAAAGTATATTAGTTACCAGAAACACAACACACCTACAAGAAACAAGACATACACAAAATCTTTGCTAAACAACTCTACTCTCCCATATAACGGGACATTCTAACCGACATGCCGTTCTAAAAAAAGTTAATGCTTTCTCTAGAAAGGAGCTTGAGATTCGAACACTGGACCTTTAACTCTTTGGTAGATGTACCTGACATTATTTAAGTGGTAGTATGACTCCTAAACTTTAACCATTTATCTATACCTAATAAATAAATAATTGGTTGCGTCACGTGTCATAATTCTGTGAGCCTAATATTCTTTGTTTCACTTATTTTTTATTAATTACTAACTATTTAATATATTATTTATTAATTTATAAATCTTCATTATTAATTATTTAATGTTTTCTTTATTTAACTAGTGAAAACTTTAATCATTTATAATTTAATAAAATAATAAGAAAGAAGTGGAAAAACCCCAGTGAAACTAGCCCAATTTGAGCAATTTCTTTAGTCATTTTAAAGGTGTCCTCAGCCCAAATGTAAGTAGGCCCAACCCAAAACCAACTTGTTATAGTTTTAACTTTCAATCTCCTCCACCAATGATAACCGCGTAATAGATCGATTTTGAATGTGTGTTGCTAAACGTACCCTCTTTTTTACTATTTTTACTTATTATAACCGCTCTCTATACTTGTCAAATCGATCATTATTTTCCTTTAATATTTCTAATAAATCAAATACTTTAAAATTTTTTTATTTACAATCTTCTTATTTATTTCAACTTTATCTTCTTTAACTAGGTGGTTACAACCGCGCTCCGCAGCGAGTGTCGGCTCGAACGTTAATACAATTTAAATAAAAGAATAGGCGTAACGGTAAAAATAATATTAATACAAAATAAACATAGAACTAAATAAAAAAGGGAAAAAACAAAAATA
The DNA here is from genome assembly GCA_023525975.1 of Smallanthus sonchifolius. NCBI lineage: Eukaryota > Viridiplantae > Streptophyta > Magnoliopsida > Asterales > Asteraceae > Smallanthus > Smallanthus sonchifolius. The sequence continues at coordinate 66,845,493 of CM042028.1, read as the reverse complement.
AAGTATTATCGGTTCGGGTCGTCGAAATTCGCAAAAGCGAATACCGATACCGATTCCAATAAAACCAATGCCGGCAATGATGGTGTTCGCACATAATAGGTTCGTTTTGTCACAGTACCACAACGGTAACGGTACTCGCTATAGGCTACGATACAAAAAAACACTCGATTTTGAATACAACGCCGTTTTCAGAAAAAAAAAATTATATTGGAATGTTGACAAAAATAAAAATAAAAACAGCCGCGCAATCCGTTGTTTAAAAAAAATAAACGAAAGAAAGTTATTAAAAGAAAACGAATTGATTAAAAAAGTACACGAGTTAAAAGAATATATTATATATAGTATGAGGGTAAAAAAAAACTTACCATGAGTTGGGACCAAGTGAATGGAAAAGCTACTCTTGAAAGTTGAAATAACCTTCCACTTAATCTATAGTATAATGTTAAAGTTCAAGAAGATGAGAAAACGACGCAAGAAAAGATGAAGAGTTATTAGTAATACTGTTAAGAAGCAAAATACTATTATTAAGAAGCAACTTTTACGAACAGTTAAGCACTTTAATAGGCTGTTAAACCAAGCAGACAACCTGTTAAATTTTTTTTTCACCTCTTATACTATATATAATTTACGCTTTTAACCTGTTTAATTATGTATTAATTTCACTTTTCTATAATTACTTTTGTTCGTTTACTTTTTTTTAAACGGATTGCTTTGCTCATTTTATTTTATTTTTTTGTCAACGTTCCGGAATAATTTTTTTTTAAAACAAAGTTGTATTGAAAATCGATTATTTTGTTTGTATTGTAGCTTATAACGATTGCCGTTACCGTTATGGTATCGTGACCACCCGATCCTATTATGAGCGAACATTATTGTTATTCGCTTTTATGGTTTTCAACAGCTCGAACCGATAGCGACCAAACTCCTGTCGCAGAGGCTTTGGCGAAAAACTACCGGACTTCCGCGCCAAGACGCGAGTGTTCGTTTATACATGCTTATTTAATTTTTTTTTTCAATCTACGTGGATACGTCCCACCGCGAAGCGCGAAGGAACCAACTAGTTGAAAATTTTGAGTTAAACATAAAAATATAAAATACGCTTAAAATATGAAAACGTTTTAGTATGTTGTTGCTTAATTAATAAAAAGTTGAATACCCGCGGCTCGCGACGCGAGTGTCAGATTGCCTAATTCACTCATAATAGGTGTGGTTCGTCACAGAATCACAACAGTAACGACACTTGATATAGGCTATGATAGAAAAAAAAACTTGAATTTGAATACAACTCCGTTTTCAAAAAAAATTATATCAGAACGTTGACAAAAAATAAAAAAGTAAAAACAGTCGCTCACTCCGTTTTTTTTAAAAGGTAACTAAAATAAGCTTGTATGAACAAAATCGCGCGCCTCATCACGGGAGGCTGGTTGTTTTTCGCCAACGCCACACGACAGGAGTTTGGTCGTTATCGGGTGGGGCTGTCGAAAACCATAAAAGCGAATACCGTTACCAGTTCCGATAACACCAATACCGGTGATGATGTTGATCGCTCATAGCAGGTTTGCCTCGTCACGATACAAAAACGGTAACGACACTCGCTATACGATACAATACAAAAAAATAGTCGCATTTGAATACAACTCCGTTTAAAAAAAATTATATCGGAACGGTGACAAAAAAAATTAAAAACAACCGCGCAATTTGTTTCTAAAAGAAAATTAACGAACGAAAGTTATTAAAGAAAGATGAAATTATTAGAAAAGTGACAGGTTTGTCTCGTCACGATACAACAACGGTAACGGCACTCGCTATACGATACGATACAAAAAAATAGTCGCATTTTAATACAATTCCGTTTAAAAAAATTATATCAGAACGGTGACAAAATTTTTTTTTAAAAACAGTCGCACACTATATTTCTAAAAGAAAATTAACGAACGAAAGTTATTAAAGAAAACTAAATTATTATAAAAGTAAACGAGTTAAAAACGTATATTATATATAGTATGAGATTTTGAAAATGAAAATAAAAAAAAATTCCATAAACGACGTGGCACAAAATATGTGGAAGATGCACAGTAGAAAAGCGTTGTACTTTTAATGTTATTATTGTTAACGTGTATTAATATAAAGGTTTTCTTTAAAAAAAATCTTTTTTCCACAAAATAAAATTAAAAATAATAACATTAATAATAAAAATAATAACAATAATAAAAATAAAGTGTAACTTCACATAATAGTAACCAAGTTTATCATCTGTTTCATTTTAGTCACTCAAACTATTTTTGTCTAATTTTAGTTACTCCAATTTCACATCTGATCCATTTTAGTCACTTAAACTTTTTTTGTATCATTTTAGTCACTCAAGTTTGACGTGTTGTTCCAATCTTTCGTAATTACCATGTTACGAGTTACTTTTTTTTTTATTTCGTTTTATGGATATAGTGAAAATGAAATTCAAAAAGGGTAAACCAACATTTTCACTTTTATTCATAAAACAAAATCCAAAAAAAGTAACATGTTAACCTCGTAATTGCGTAAGATTAGAACAACATTTGAAATTTGAGTGACTAAATGAGAAAGAAAAAAAAGTTTGAGTGACGAAAATGAAACAGATGATAAACTTGAAACTAAAATGATACAAAAAAACTTTGATTGACTAAAATAAAACAGATGAGAAAATTAATTACTATTATGTGAAGTTTTCCCTAAAAACTAAGCAACCCTCGCATTTATTGTTAAAATGTTGAAATCATAATGACAAAAAAATAATAATAAATTTTGATCAAATATTTAAGATTTGAAAATTATCTAGAAAAAAGATTGTAGGTGAGTAGGTCACAATCACACGGATCTCAGTGAATTCTTGAATAGAGCGATCTGATAATACACAATTGATCGATAAAAACGATCAATTGATGTAAAATAAGCTCGAAATCACAAATCAAAGATAAACTCTCATAACCGAAAACATAGCCATAACTTAAAATTTTTGTATTGATAACGCTCAATAGATACTGATTACAAACCCTAGCACTGCTTTCAAAGATCCTAAAAGTTGCTAATTACAATTGTATCGGGCTAAAAATGTCAAAAAGCTTAACACACAAGAAACAAAACAACTATTTATACATAACAAAAAACTTTAGTCTATACTTTCGGACGAAAGTAAGTTTCGTCTAAAGTTTCGCCTGGAGCAAAACTTTACTTTTTCGTCTCGTTTTGTCCTATGTTCTTTAGTCTTGTGATGTTTTGTATACACCAACCTTTTATAACCTTACAAAGATTATATATACAAAGGATATGAAGTCATCAGGACACGACACGTGTCCTTGGGCGCGGGGCAAATCTGTCCAGCCATAATCAAGCCGAAAAATGACATAATTACGCACACTATAAATAATCACGTAACCATATATAACTAATTACGTGCAAATAATAACGCAACATATATAAATAATCACGCAACTTATATAAAATAATTGTGTAACTTATTTAAAATAATTATGCAACGTATATGATAATAACGCAAAATATGTTTATAATTACAGACATTATAGCATGTCACATCGACGTTTTTTTAATGTCGGTTTTTTATTAAAAGAAAGTTTAGCAAGACTATACTCATAAAGAAATCTCGAATAGAATATATTGAAACTATAATTTTTTTTAACAGTAACACCTAAATTTTCTAGAATAAATACATCATTCTTGCATCTTGCAGGATTTGAACCCCCAATCTTTTAGTTGTGGGACACACTACTTAACCACCAAGATGTTCCCTTGAGTAGTGTTGGAGTTATGTAAAGATAAAATCCATGAGAGTAATATATGGTTGAACGGAGTTTTCATGTGGGTCGTATCATATGTATTAAATTTTAAATGCAAGGCCGGCCCTTAGGGGGGACGGGGAGGGCGATCGTTCAGGGCCCGGTCTTCTCAGGGGCCCGAAGTTTTTTTAATTTTTTTTTGTATTTTATATATCTATATCTATACTATATAATAAATAAATGTTTCTTCATGCCACGTGTCACCTCCATATTCATTCTTACCATTTTTTTCCCGCATCTCTCTTATTAAATACACCTTTATCTTTTAATAATAATAATATATTTTTAAAGAAAATACTAAATATACTAATAAAACACATTTATTGTATATTATCTCTTGGTATAAGAAACTTTGAAATCTAATTATGTAACTTTTATTTTCAATCAAATAGTAAATGAAAGCCAAATTAAATTAATTTGTAACATATTTTAGAAACCCAATTATATATTAATTTTTACATATTTTGAATTTTGTTTTCTATCATTAATATATGTAATACACTAGGTTAGTTACCCGTATACTACACGGGTTGAAAACATTCAAAATGTGAAACGATAAACTTTCAATGCTCTCATATAACGTTGTTTTTACTGGCGTCAACGACCGATTAACAGAAGGAGAAGACAACAGTTTAGTGTTTGTCACCAGCCGACTGATAAGATACCAGAATAGCAGCCATCAAGCACAAATTAATGCACAAGAACACAACAATGCAGAATCAGTTAGAACATTAAAAGTTAAAACATACCAATAAACATTTATTAGTCTTTACTTTTAAACTGGTTTATTAAATGGGGCAATTTTATATTTACCCGGTCACAAAATTTAATACCCTTTGGAAAAACCACTTTTGTATCCAAGTCTTTGTGAGATCTTTAATGCTGAAGAATAAGCTTGCAAAGCTCTTGATTCACCCACTTACGCCAAACCGTCCGCATTTGTACAATCGTCTGCAAATTTGGACAAAATAAGAAATTACTTGTATGGTAAAAAAATGATTTTTTTATTATAAACAATAATATTATGAATTCGGTTCCATTTCAACAACACCCAGATGAAAAACCGGATTAAAAAATAATCAATTTTACTTGAAATTAACTTAAAATCATGAGCATAAACAGAGGAAAATCACAGTTTTATTGATTTAATTACCTTAACTAATGCTTCTCAAGGAAGTGAAACAACTGATTAAGAGTTGTTTCCTCAGCAGGTGGGTACAGTAGAGTGCAATCTTTTCCCATAACTTAATCATACACAGCAAAACTAAAACATGCATATGAGTTTACATTTGGCCAAATTATTAAAAAAAACTAAAAGTGAGATTAAATTAGCATTATAACCGAAACAATTTCAAGGTCATAAATCTTATGAGATAATTAGTCACCAATAATATGTTGAATTGATCTTTAAACCTTAAACGAGCCGAGGCTCGGCTCGAGCTTGATTTGGGAAGTTAAATTGAATAATAAATTAAATATATATAAAAAATAAAATAAAATCTTACTAGGCTCGTTAAGGCTCACGAGCCTAAACGATCTTAGAAGGCAAAGCTCGAGCTCGGGCTCGATAACTAAACGAGCCATATTTTAGGCTTGAAGTTGGGCTCGGGCTCGTTAAGGCTCGGCTCGTTCGAGCTTTTTACCTATCCGTTCTCGAGTAACTATCGAGCCGGTTTGACTGGTTTACACCCCTACGCCCAGCCACGTGTCAACCTCCGACTAAACGCATTTTTTTTGAGAAGTCAATTCTGGTGTGTTGCTATATACCATTTGCTACGGATTTAAAACAATAATGTGGTTTGGTTGAGATGGTTTAGGGTTGTCCTCCCCTCCCCTTGGAACCCAGGTTCGAATCTGTTCGCTGCCGGCCTGCCCCTCCATCCTGATTTTTTTTGTTGCCATTTTTGTGTTTTTCAATTTATTTAACATTTTTAACTGTTTTTGCGTTTAATTAAGATCGACGTGAGTTTAGGTTTTTTTCATGTTGATCCCTTATGTTTTTCGTGCACGCGTTTTTATATTTATGCCTTAGGTTGTTCGCAAACACGTTTTGATATTTGGGATCGTGGCGAAGTTTTCGCCGCAACGCGAGGGTCGACAATCAGGGGCGAATCTTTCTTAGGGCCCGGGCCCCTCCCGATTTTTCGCTCAGTAGTGTTAATTTATAGGTATTCGGTCGATTTTTCGCTCAATAGTATTAATTTATATGTATTCGGGTGAAAATTTTATAGTTCTGGCCCCCCTCTGATAGGGAAAAAAAATCCCGACCCCCCCCGGGGTTTTCTTCAAGCTTCGCCACTGTCGACAATCACTACTTATACATAAATATACAATTATGTGTATTTATGCATGTATGATGCATGTGTGTGGCTACATATAGTATTGTTGCTTGTTTAACTTTAATTGATTATTTTCCAATATTAATTATGTGATGATGCCTAAGCTTATCTCGAGTAGCAAGACTCCTCCTTGTCCTTGATGTATGACTAGACAATTTCAATCCTGAAATAAAAAAAAATTTTGTGGTGAGGCCGAGGTTGCAGCTTTAGATTAAGTGTTTTTGAGTATACATTTGAGGTTTACAATGTACTTCTTTATATATGAGTTGTCTTTGAAGTTGGTAGATTTCTTGTCACTCGGTGGTTGGTCGGTATGGCTCACACTTAGTCTTGTGAGTTAGTTTCCATATATAATAATGTTATATGAATTCCTTTTTTATGTCTCAATGACTGAATTTGAACTTATTCTATAGTGGATGTGACCTCATTAAGTCCCTTAATTCCGATTTTATAAGCAACAACATAGTAAAAAGGCTTATAGCCAGTATCAAGGTATGAAGTAAATGTGTTTCATTTTAAATGGTTAAAGATTATCATGTTGGACATGGTATATATTTAGAGTATGTTTATTGGGCATCTCTTTGGTGCCTAGAATACATGTTATTGGGCATCTCTTTGGTGCCTAGAATTTATGTTACTATTTTTGTGTATCCTTTTTGGTTTATAAAAGATGTTTCTTTTGTGTTGTCTCGTGATAATCTTGTTATATTTCTTTTTTCAAGTTCATACTTTTTTTTACAGAAAATATAAAATATAACAAGTTTATTTTGTGTTGTCTAGTGATAATCTTGTTATAAAATTTCTTTTGTGTTCGTCTAAAATTTATGAAAAATATTTAGTTCATATTTTTATAAAGAAATATACCATAACACAGACCTTTTGACAATAAATATGATAGCACATACATGGTGGTTACACATTATAAAACACACTCCTTATTTTGATAACTAATAATTAAAAATATGAACATGTAATATAAATGTTAAATATAAGAATATGTGGTATACTCTCACTTGGCACTCTCAAGTGAGAGTAACTTTTCTGCCACGTAGGCGTCACGTAAGCTTAGTTGCTTCTTCACTTGGGTCTCACTTGTTAAGGGAAATACTCAAGTGAGCATTAAATGTAACAATTAGTTTAATATTAATTTTTTTTAAATAAAACATAAATTCAAATTTCATTAAAAACATAAATAAAAATAACATAAATAAAAATTACATAAATTAAAAAATAAATAAAAAAAACTAGTACTGAAGCCCATATTTTGCCTTGATCTCGTTTTTTTTCTCGAAGAAGGTTCGTCTGGCCCGTGTAGATGTCTATTCTTTAACTTGCTTCTTATTTTTGCTTTTCTTTTTGGTAGGGACAGGTTGCGTTTCAACGACGTTTTCTTCGTCGGGTGGTGCTTGAGTTTCAGGAACAACGTTCGGGTCGGACAAATTTAACAGTTGACTTTGTGGTTGTGAAACATAACCCGGTGAACCAAATGGGTTTTGGTTGAACGGAAGCGGTTGATTTTGCGAACGGATTTGGAACGCGTTTTGTTGATTGACGTATTGTTGAAACCACCACATCGCGTTGTTTGGATTCATGGTTATTTTTTATAAAAATGAGAGAGTAGAGATTGATTTGATATTGGTGTGTATAAAAAAATGGGTTAATGGGTTATTTAAAGGGTAAAAAAATTAAATAATTTTTTTTAATTTGGCAAAGGTCATATTTTTAAAAATACTTTATCGTTCAACGGTCAAAAGAGGACCTCACCCGCGTGAAGCCACTCACGGGAAGCCCCTCACCCCTTCCCCCCCCCACGCCATAGGGGGCGGTGTTCCAATGTTGGTCACGGCGTGAAGGCCCTTACAGTGAGGGCGTCATAAGGGTATACCTTATACCCTAAGTACCCACGTATTTATTTCCTATATTCTAAAATATTAACAATAAATGTCAAGATAAAATAATTGAAGAAAGTTAATTAATGGACATAAAAGGAAATTTGAAGCACAATCTGATCACAGATTCTAGGTTAATACAAGTAAACAAGTCAAGAGCAATGCCAAATGATCATATGTTGATGAAAAGCAAGAACTACACATAGCGTGTGCATAGTCTGGTCGTAGATCATCGACCATGCCATGTGTAGGAAAACTGAATGAGCTAGCCAAAATTCAAAGTTCAAATCGACGATCTTACACATTATTGGACATTGATAATACATCTAATTTAAGGATAAGTCATATGTGTTTAAATTGAGCTTTTGATCACTTAAAAATGAATACTTTTATATAGCTTATAGAAATATTTTTTTTTTACTATACGGTTTTATAAAATATTTTAAAGTTATTAAACACCGGAAGGAATCTTCCATTTAAAGGGATATACCGACATTTTTTACGTTGTTTTGTTTTATTTTGTTTTACTGAAGGGTTTCATAAGAAAATGAGGAAACCTTAGTTGTGGCATTGGGGTTGTGCTAGGAATTAGGGGTGTTCAAAAAAATCCGAATCCGAAACCGAACCCGAATTATCCGAAAATCCGAATCCGAATTATCCGAAAATTCGGATATCCGAAATTTCGGATATCCGAATTTTCGGATTCGGATAGTGATTTTCAGATATTTCGGATAGTTCGGATATCCGAATATCCGAAATATTATATTTATATATTTTTTTTAATTGTTTTTATTATTTAAAAATAAGAAAATTTGAATCAAAACCCGATATATTATATTTATATATTTTTATATGTATATTTTCTAATGTTTTTTAAGGTTTTTAATTGTTTTTGTAATTTTAAAATATTTTTTTTATATATTTTTTTATTTTTTTTATATTTTCGGATATCCGTTTCACTATCCGAATGGATATCCGAAATTTCGGATATCCGAATTTCGGATATCCGAAATTTCGGATACGGATTCGGATAGTGAAATTCACTATCCGAAATTTTCGGATATCCGAAATTTCGGATATCCGGTTTTGAACACCCCTACTAGGAATTGCCCATTGCAATAAGAATAATGTTATGACTAAATTACAATTTTTGTCCTTTATGTTTGCCAAAATTATGGATTGGGTCCTTTAAAGTTTTGACTTTCACTTATTGTCCTTTATTTGAAAAGTTCCCTCGTTTTTTGTCCTTTAATCTAACGGAGGTTAAGTTTTTCAGTTAAGTTACCTCATGTGCATTGCACATGAGGGCATTTTAGTCTTTTTACCCTTAAAGGACAATAATCATAATAATAATAATAATATTATTATTAAAAAACTTCATCTCTCTCTTTTTATATATATATACAGTCTACACATACATATATACATACAAAATCACGCCACCCCCACAGTCCACTGCCACCGCCACCGCCATCTCCGTCCAACGCCGCCGCCGCTGCTGCTAGGGTTTCGCCCAACCCTAGGACTGCACCTTTCTGCCATCACCCACCACCACCGACAGCACCACTACACCCACCACCACCAACAGCACCACTACACCCACCGCCACCTACAGCCACCAACAGAAATACCTCCCGACCTGCTAGGCTTTCTTCGCCGTCAGAACTCCCTTAGCCACCGCTGCTAGGGTTTCGCCCTGGCAGCCGACTTCGCCGGAATTACGAGCATAGAGGAGAGGGACTTAGTTGCTGGCCATTGGCAGCTAGATCTACCACTGCCGCCGCCGATTTAGGGATAACCACCACTACCGATTTGGGGATTTACCTCTGTTCCCCCGCCATGGCTCCGCCATCAGAAGAAGAAACGGGTTTAAAGGGAACCCTAACCCCCGTCAGACCTTGTTTCAGCCAATTTCGTGATCACAAACCACCACCATTGGTGCCGGGAGTTGCCGGAGGAGAGGTTGGCCACCTCTCTCTCTACCGTTTCTCTCTTAAATGTGATGAAGATGTTGTTTACAACGCCATAGGAGAGGCTGTCGCCGGAGGAGAAGCTGTCGCCAGAGGAGAGCCTGATCTACATTTTGGTTTAGGGATGGAGGTGACGCAGAGGGGTTTGCAGATGTGGCGGTCTCAGATGATGGTAGTGACGGTGGTGGCGATTTTAGGCGGCGTTGGTGATGGTGGTGGTGGGGATCAGGCGATTTCAGGCGGTGGTGGGGATCAGACGATGGGGTTGGGGGGGGGGGGCTTCTTTTAAGAATTTATGTTTATATATATATATATATTAATTAATAAATAAAATAATTTAATAAATTTATAAAATTTAACTAAATTACAAGAATTGTCCTTTAGGAGTAAAAAGACTTAATTGCCCTCATGTGCAAGGCACATGGGGTGATTTAACTGAAAAACTTAACTGCTGTTAGTGTAAAGGACAAGAAACGAGGCAAGTTTCCAAATAAAGGACACAGAGTGAAAGTCAATTCTTTAAAGGACCCAATCCATAATTATGGTAAACATAAAGGACAAAAATTGTAATTTAGTCTAATGTTATTTATGTTTTTTGTTTTCTAGTCTTTGAGGTTTTGAAGCTATGATTCATGCATATTTTCATGTTTTAATAAAAACGTAGATCTTGCTAATTGCTAACAGGGCTACATATATGATATATACAATTTAGAACAAATGCATAGGAATGTTTCTAACACATTTTTTGAGATTTACGTATGTGTTAGTTAATCGTTCACATATACATAAATGTTCTATATATGTGTAATTAACCATTTATGTATATGTAAATGTTCACGAGACCTATTCTTATTCCTTCCTATTCTTATTAGGCAAATCTCACATTTTTTTTATATGTATATGATTTTTTTCGTTAAAAAATCTAAGAAATGATTTTTTTTACCGAAACCGGGTTAAACAAACTCTGGTTGAGCTCATTCGTTGAAACCGGCTCGTCAAGGGTTTTGGGTATGGGTTGGGGGGATTTAGGTTTTTGGAGGGTAGGGGGTGAGGGGTTTAGGTTTTGGGGGGTGGGGTGAGGGGGATTTAGGTTTTTTTTTTTTTGAGGGGGTGGGAGGATTTAGGTTTTTTTTTTTTTGGGGGGGGGGGGTTTAGGGTTTATCTTTAGGTTTTATTTCGACGAGCCGGTTCCATCGCCGCTGGAATGAGTTACATCGGAGTTCGTTTGACTCAGTTCCTTAGGTTTATTAGCGAAAATTCACTTTTTAGAGGAACATTCCCACACACACACACACATATATATATATATATATATATAGGATGAAAACCCCTCCAAGTTGTGAAAACATAGAAAACTCTTTAAAAAACGAATTTTTACAAGGTTTTTTTAGAAAAGCTTTTATATGTAATTTCAAACTTTTTATAAAAAAAAAATCAAAAAAGCGCCGACCAGATGTTTTTTATAATTTTTTTTTAAAATTCTACCCAGTTGTTTTACATATGTAACATGGTGTGTTAAGTAACACGGTTTTTTTACACAAAAAACGGAGATTTTTGTCTATTTAGAAAAGAAAAAAGCTAGGCGTTTTTTGTATTTTTTTTACGAAAATCTTATAAAAGTTGCTTAGAATGATTTTCAATTTAAAAAAAAAAACATGTAAAAACACGTTTTTTAGAAAGTTTTCAATGTTTTTACAACTCAAATGGATTTTCAAAATATTTCTTCCCTATATATATATATATATATATATATATTATACACACACATATATACACATGTATGTGTGTGTATATATATGATATGTATATATAAAAAAAGTATAATAAGGCCTATACTTTTTTGGAACGGATAACAAGGCCTATCCGTCTGAGGATGGTAACTTGTGCTTAGTTTTAATTTAGTTTGCCTTAATCGGAACAGTTCTTGCCAAAAATTGCTAAGGAAGACAACATCTCGATCATAAACGTTGGAACGGGGAAAACCATGTAACCTTATTATCTCCTTACAGAATACCGTAACTACTCCCTTAGCCGTGAATGGATGAGATAAGCAAAGAAAGTGAGCATATTTGCTTAGACGATCCACCACAACTAAAATAGTATCGAAGCGGCTCGAGGGCGGTAAACCAACGATGAAATCCATAGAAATATCCTCCCAAATTTGGTTGGGGATGGGTAAGGGCTGAAGCAAACCGACGGGGGACAGCCAAATTTGGTTGGGGATGGGTAAGGGCTGAACCAAACCGGCGGGGGACAGAGTTTGATACTTCTGTTGCTGACATATCACACATTGCTGGCCAAATTAAAGAAAATAAAATGCTTCATTTTATGGTGTAATTTTTTTTCTTTTAAAATAATGTCGTATAGAAAAGTTATCCGCGTTTAAAATAATGGGGGAACTTGAAAAAAAGTCAACAATGGTAGGTTATTTCAATTCCCCATTGAGACCCTTTTCACGCATAAAACATTGCTGGCGTGGTATCCTTTCATCTCAATAGGGGTGTAAACGAGCCGAGCCCGATCTCAACTAGGCTTGAGTCCGGCTCGTTAAACTTAAAGAGAGAGCTCAGCTTGTTTCTAGCTCTATTTCTAAATCTCGAGCTCGGCTCGTGAGTAGTTTTTAAGCTCAAACTCGACTTAGGCTCAACTCGTTTATTATTTAATATTTAATTTATATATATACTTATAATTATTTTTTTTACTTTTTATTATAATTTTTCTATATAACATAGTATATTATTTAGTTATTTTTATCATTGTTTTATATATACTGATTATTATATAAATTTATATTTAGTATATTAAATTAAAAAATATATTATAAATAGACTCGTTTAGGCTCGCGAGCCAGCTCGAACTCGATAAGTGAATCTCGAGTTCGAGCTCGTTTATGAAACAAACTTATTTTTAGGCTCGAGCTTGGCTCGATTCAAGCTTTTAGCGAGCCGATCTCGACTAGCTCACGAGCCGGCTTGGCTCGTTTACACCCTCGAATTTTTTTTATAATTAATAACATATTAAAAAGCAAGTTTCATTTGAGATAAAAAAGTTACGGTAGAAACTTTTCAACTTGGTTTGCATATGGTACAATAGGTTAATGCATTGTTTTGTTATTTTTTTTTCTTTTCTCAGGTACACTTTATCTTTAAAATGAGGCTCCACTAAACCAAAACACAAACATGGCCTTGGTGAGTTGCTTTGCTTGTGTTTCACAAGTTCAGCAGACGTGGGTTCGAACCCTGCACCCTCCCCTTGGCGGTTTATTTTGTCTTAATGTTGTTTTTTTTTGTATTAATGCTATTTTTTCTTTTACGTTTTAATTTATAACTATAAATCTTATACGTTCTTCTCGCGTATCGTGAGTTTATCTAAAGGTTTTGTCCTTATTTTATAAGTTTTCGAAAACGTTAGTTTCTTTTTTTGTTTAACATGTAACACGCGTGAAAGGCTAGCATTCTCGCTCAGAGGCCGCTGCAACGTGCGAGGCCTCCTTCCAGATGAGATTAATTAGTATATTTTTGTAAGATTATAAAAATTTCTGAATTCATTTATGGTGTGTAAGAGTTCAGAGAAAAGTGACTTTCATTACTATTTGAGAAGACACATCTATTAAAATTTCTCTCTCTCCAATCTCAAACCCTCCCTCTCATATCTCACATTTTTTAAATATTGCAAACAAAACTGGAAATCAAAATTACTAAATCGTTTGTGTTTATTGGAGAAATTGTAAAGAAGAATGAGGAGGAAGATGCTCTCAAACTCTTGTCAATTACATATATGTAAATTAATTGCTTACATATATGTAAAATGAAGAGTAAACTTCGTTTTTGTCCCCTGTGGTTTGGTTAAAATAACGATTTTACTTCATTAGTTTCAATTTTACTTTTCTGCTTCCTAAGGTATGTAATCTATCTCAATTAACTCCAACCCACTAACACCATCCAATTTTTCTGTTAACTTTATGTGAAAAAACCAAAATACTCTTAAACCAAAGTGCCAATTATATAAATTACTACCATATTTCAACAGTTGGAGGACTATTTTGTAACTTACTTAAAGTTAAAAAAATTAAAAAACAAAACAAAAACCCTATTACTTCAGGGTTCACATCGAAGATTTACCACACCACCACCACAACACCACGACCACAACCTTCACTTCCGACACCCTACATGGCTACACCACCATCACTACCATCACAACACCACTGCCACCCCCACACCATCGACGAAAACGAGATCGCCGCCCCAACACCATCGACCACCATCATCATCAACCAACCGCTACCCTTTCAAATCACAGAAACCACCCAAACCAGTGCCGTCGGCCACCCAAATATGTCCTGACACCCACAAATTAGGGTTTATAATGTAAACAAATTCCACTCGGACTCAGAGGAGATCAAGAAACATGGTTTTTAGGGGTCGTTGCCCTCCTCTGTTCAAATCGAAGTTTGATTTTGACTTTATCCAGTCAAAATTCTTCTTCGTGGCCAATGATTCTCTTCAGATTTCAACAACCCCTTTGTTATGTTCGATCAGTTTGTTGAACACCACCCCTTCGATTTCAGATATGGAAGTTTCAGTGGAGAGAGAGAGAGAGAAAGAGAGAGAGAAAGAAAGAGAGAGAGAGAGAACAGACCATCGACAGAGAGAGGAGAAGGCCAGTTGCCGGAAAAACGGGAAGGCGACGAGGGTGGGGGTAGCCGGAAAACATAGTCGATGAGGCTGGCGGCGATGATTTAGGTCTCTAGGTCGTGAAGCAGTGGTGAATCTGACATTGCATTTCTCGAAAGGTAAATTACAGAATTAGTCCTAGGTCTCCACTTCCCCTCCTCCTTTTTCGGCTGCCGGACATGCAGCCGGAGGTGGCTGGCGGCTCCCTTCCCTTCTCTCCTGCTCTCTCTCAATCTTACAGATACGTGTGACTGTGTGAGGGATGATGAATGGTTTTAATTATTTTAGTAATTTACACAAATGGTTCTGTATTAATTTAAAAAAAATGACACAATTATTCCTTATCAGTAAAAAAAAGACTAAAATACTTTTATCTTTAACTATCTTTAACAGGAAAAACTAATAGAGTTAGTGATATGGGTCTAATTTAGACAATTAGGTAACCATATGAAACAAAAAAGTGAAATTCAAACTAATGGATCAAAACCGTTATTTTAACTAAACCACATAAGAAAAAAAAATCTAAAATGAAATACTTTCATATATGGCGTAGGTCACGTAAAATCGATATATGAACTTTTTCTTGGTTGAAGAACCGAACTATTATCTAATTCATTGAAAAACAGGAAAAACATGAATATTCATTTTTAGCAAGTGAAAAAATACATGTGTAATAATACTCTTAGGTTATCTCATTTTATAATGTTTTTTTATCATTGTGTTACTACAATTTTGTATTTGCATGAATATCGATACAAGTCTTGTGTTACTATATGTGATTAATATGTGGGTGTGTTACGTAATTATAATGCGTGATTTGAACACAAAACTTATGACTTTATCATAATTATATATAAGCCGTGTAATATATTGTGTAATTATATGGACGAATATATTTATCGACCAAAATACTCGTATCACATTATTTTGACTTCATACACCTAGCACGAAAAAGAACCATATTTTACATGAACACTATATATACATATAGGGGGAGGTTCAAATAAGAATTGAATTTTTGCTAAGAAATCTAAGAAGTGATTTCTTTTTTAACCGAAACCGTGTCAAACGAACTCTGATTGAGCTCATTCCAGCGGCGTTGAAACCGACTCGTAGAGGTTTTTGGGGGTGGGAGATTTAGGTTTTTGGAGGGTGGGGGTGGGGTTTAGGTTTTCGGGGGTGGGGTAGGATTCTATACCCCATATTGCACGTAAAAACCCATACTTTGAGATCAAAACTCTAGTTTTACCCTAAAACTCATTTAAACTGAAAATCAGAGGTTTTAGGTTCGATCTTTACATCAAAAGCTATAGCTCTTCGTGTATTCTTCTTCTAAATCGCTGGAGAAACAAATTGAAAGCAAACTAGAAGCAAGAATGGTGATTCCTTAGGATTTATCTCTCTAGAACCTTCCTCTCTCTCTAGACGAAAATGGTGTTTGATGGTAACTGAGGCTGAATTGGAGGGTGGCTATGGTTTAAACCCTCCCCCTTAGCCCACCAAAACCGGCCCAAGCCCATCCTCAATCAAATATCCAAAACACACGTCTAAAGTCCACATGATCAACACTGACTTGTCTCAAAACGAACCATTCAACGATAGTCCCTAGATTGAACATTTGTAGTGCACATAGAAACTTAGGTAAAATAATCGTTCAACTTGAATTGTATAAGACTGAACTAATTAAAAAGAGAATGAGAGTAAGAGTAATTTAAACTGCTAATGATTGAGCTAAATCAGATAAAAAATTAAATTGGTTAAACCTGATTAGAAACAATGGCAGAATCGTCCAAGAATTCTTTGGTAGAAATTGAATAAAACCGTCTCCGGACTTGAATCTTCCAACAAGAATCGTTCAACCTGAATCGTAAAAAAAACCAAGAATCGAACAACAATAATCGAATAGCGGAATCGTCCAACCTCAACCAATGGCAGAATCAAACGGAATCGAAGAATAATAATCTAATGGCAGAACCGGAAAATCTTAGTCCGACCTGAGTTCCCACACAACCTGAATAGTCGCGTCCGAAGAGTTGAGAGATATGATAGTTTTTTTTTACAAAGTAGTAGGGTAAATTAGCTAAAAGAATAACAAATTAATATAAAATAAATAACTAATGAAAAGCACCTATTTTTGTAAATATTTTTCACATCATTTATTTTATATACACACACACTAAAGGTCACTTTTGTGAGTATGATGAACATGGACGCGAGGACCAATCAGGGAGTGTCACATGCTGAAAGTTTTTTAAGTTTATTTTTTATTAACATTATTTTTATAGTTGTGTCTACGTATCTTGTTTAAATTTTATTAAAAATCGGATTGCCTCCCGCTACGGAGCTCGGTTGTAACACACTAGTTTTTATTGATATTTCTCTACCAGTTATATTTAAAAAAAAATTAGAGAAAAAGAAACTCGGTATGGGCATCCGTAATGGGCTCACGCCCATTACGGATTAAAAAAAACGAATTAAATGTCACGAACAAAAACCCGTAAGGCCATCCGTAATGGGCTCACGCCCCCTTCCCAACCTTTCTGGGCGTGGAACACCGTCCTGTGGGGCGTTATGGGCACAAGCGTGGTTTGAACCACGGGCGTGGGGTGCGGCAAATGTGTGTGTTATGTATATGTATATGTGTGGATACTGAAACCATTATAGACCTTAGTGATTGTTTTTAGTGATCGCCCTCCTGCTGACGTCACAGTGACGTGACAGGACGCTTTTCACTTTTTAATAAAACCATTACATATATCCGTACAAAATTAAACTAAGCCAAAAACAAATCAACATGAATTTATTTGGGTTAAGAAAAAACGGTGTCCAAACACTAGTTGATACGCACGGTCAAAGGTAATATTTAAATACAAAAGTTTTGAAAACATTCGAATCTGTATTTTCTTTATAAACAAAAACTTAATTTTAAACATTTACCCGGAATATAAACTAAAATGAATAAAATACCCATTTTAAGATACAACTTTATTTATTTTGGTAACAAAAGGTACAAAATGAGAAATTTTGGTAACAAAAGGTACAAAATGAGAAGGTCCCGGGTTGGGAAGGTTGACACGTACCAAAAATAAGTTGAGGGCAACCGGCTGAAGACTGAATCCTGTCGTTTTCATGAAAATATATAAAACCCTTTTATTCATTTCTTTCATATGTTTCAAATAGTGTATTTTGTTATTTTCTTTCACACTATATTATTAAAAGAAATTGGTGTAGTATCTTTCAAAAAGCTTGGAGAAAATTACATTGTGGTCTCGATGGTTTGGGCTATATTAAAGATTTATCCCTACATCTTGATTTCTATGGATCTAATCTTTCTGGACACTCTTCGCTAATGGTATCAAAAGGCTTATGACCTAACGGTATCAAAGTGTGTAGGAAAAGGGTTTATCCCCAATTGGTTGAGGGTTCAAGTCTTATAATAAAAATATGTAGATTTATGAGTAGGATTAGAGAGTGTATGAGTTAGTCGTTCTAAAAAAAAGTCAACAAAAACAGGGATTGGGTTGTCGAACAGAGGTGAAGTGTTAGTGGTTGGTTCCGACAATGAGTCATTTTCGGTATTGGACTTCCCTCGAATCAAGTTAACTACGAACATAAACTATGGACCTGAGATTGATTGGTTGGACCTTATGGTGTAGGCAAACCAATTGCACCCATAGACATAGTGGCGTATCAAGGATTTCCTATCAATTTATTCATCATTATAACCTTTTTATGTGGGCGGTGAAATGATGCAATTGCGTTTAATTGGAGCATGATTCAAAGAGGGGGGTGAAAGGGCAGGGGAAGGTGGTGGATGAATAGGTGGATTTGATGATTCAAAGAGGGGGTGATTTTACTAACACTGATGAAATAACCAAAACAACCCTTAAACAAAACGGACCGATGTATCATTTTTAAATCAAACTAGAATGATACCCCGCGCTTTGCAACGGGTGGTGCGCGGTGACGATTCGGTTACGACTTAATCAAAACGTAAGTAGAAATAAGCACGTATAGAGGCCTGCGCGTTGTGGCGGAAATTAACGTCCTCGAAAACGAATAAAATAAAGCAAAAACTTTATGTTAACTCACCCTGAGCGAGTAGAGTGTAACGTAGGTAGAAATAAGCATGTAAAGAGGCCCGCGTGTTGCGGCGGAAATTAACGTCCTTGAAAAAGAATAAAATAAAGCAAAAAACTTTACGCTAACTCACCCTGAGCGAGTAAAGTGTATAAGATTTATGGTTATAAATTAAAACGTAAAAAAATTATATAACGCACGAAAAAAATACCAAAAATCCCTTAAAACCGGACAAAGCGTGGCATTGGTTTAGAACCCGTGTCGCTGGCTAGATTATTTGTTTTCAGTTGCTGCTGCAAATACTTAAAGACAACGTTGTTTTGAGAAAAAGAAAAAAAGAAGGGGGCTAAATCATGCAACATTAGCTTGTACAATATGCAAGTATAGTTGTATGGTTTCTACAGTGGATCTCCTTCACAAACAAAACTTACATTTTAATATTTATTAAAAAAATAGTGTAAACCAACATTTTCACCACATCCATAAAATGAAATAAAAAAGAGTAACATGTTAACCCAGTAATTATGCACGATTGGAACAACAAGTGAAACTTGAGTGACTAAAATGAAACAAAAAAATTTGAATGACTGAAATAAAGCAAATGAAAAACTTGGTTAATATTTTATGAAGTTTTTCCTTTTATATATATAAAACTAACAACTTTATTTGAAATTCAACATTTTGCATACATGTAAATATGTAATAGTTTCTTTAGCAAATAATTAATAAGATAATTGTTAAAAAAACATCATAACATTTTAGGTAAATCTACATCAAACCGTATGTACATGAAGTTTCCGTCTTAAATACAATTAACGCGTTTCTATATGGCGTTATTAAGTTAATAAAAAATGCTCCGTCTTAAATATAATTAACGTGTTTTGACACAATGAACGCGTTTTGACACGTTGATCGTCAATTAAGAGGAAAAGTTTACACTTTAACGTCTTTGTCTGATTAAAATAATTATCACTAAATTAAACTATAAAGTTGATTTTATATACATTACAAAAAACTTCATAAAAAACTAATTTAATTTTTTTTTTTTTTGATAAACACAAACTTATAAGAAAAATATTCTATGTAACCCTGTTAAAAAAAGCATATATCAAGGACTCTTCCTTTCAAATCCCAGTCACCTTTTCTTCCTCCCCCTCTCCACCATTCGGCGGCGGAACTGAACACCTCAACGGCGGCCGGAGATATGACTACTCTCGAAGGCAGACAAGACGACGTGAGCTTGTCCGAATTGAAGAAAAAAATGGCCGATTTCGCAAAGGAAAGAGACTGGGATCAGTTTCACAGTCCTCGAAATCTCCTCCTCGCACTGGTAACATTCCGATCACACTCGATGTTCTTATTTTCATTATTATATCTTCACGCAAACAGCAGATTCATACACACACACACACACTATATGATATTGTTTATATACGCGTTTTGTAGCTCACGTTTCACTCGTCAGATTGATTACGAATGCAGAATCAATTGTGTAAACGTTTAACCTAACTCTAGGTTTTGTGTAAATTCATCTTCCGAAATGTTGCTTCGATTTCACGCATTTCGGTTCGTATTGTTTTAACTGCACGATGTGAAGTCGGTATCGTTTCACGTCAGTTCGATGCGAATTCGTTACTGGAATTTGTGCAATTTGGTGTGAAATCGGACGTGGTTAACAATATTTACTCTGATGTTTCAATTTCCTGAGAATTTTGAAATTAATTAGCGTACGTTGAAGACGAATCCCCTTTTTTGGGATGGATTGCTTTGGGGAGGGTTTATGATGATGTAGCTACTCCGGTGGACCACTATTTGCTGGTGGCACCTCATCAGTCATCATGGCGTCACATGCAATATCAAACAGTTGGAAGATATAGGATCATAATATTTACTGTAGATGAACCTGTTGATGCCATGTCTATAGAAATTAGGTCTTGAATAATCACAATTTGTTAAACTGATGTTAGATCAAAGGATTAGGGTTAACTTAATCTTGAGAGAATCCCTCTGATTATCTGATTCAAATCCTCCATTGAGTACTGAAATTGTTATAATGATGTGTTAAACTTAACCATCCGGTGGAAGGTCCTTGAGCCAAAACCATAACCTTCTGCTTAGTGGCGGAACCAGAACATTTAGTCGGAGGGTCATCATAATATTCTCTTATGTACCGCCTACAACCAAGGGATCCGACTCATCTTTTTCTTACAGAAATTCAGCTTTTATGTATAAAAAACTGACAAATTTTGGTTATTGGGGGTCAATGGATCCTCTTGACCCTCCACTGGTTCCGCCCATGCTTCTGCTGGAATGATGTGTTGTGCTCTCTATATGTTCTTATTGATGCATGATGGACATTAATCTTACAAAAGGTACTCATCTTAAGCCAAAACCTATAATGTTATAATTGATGTTTATAAAAGATTTGATGGGATGATGTAATTAAGATAGTTGATTTAGGAATTGGGATAATTACATATACATTATTGATTATACAACCAGAGCCAGTTCTACTTTACTTGTCCTTTAAGATTGTACAAAGACCATCTCTGAGGGAGTTACCATTTGTGGTAAATCTTTGGGGGTAATTAAAGCAGGCACTCGCCTGCTGCTGAGAAAAAGGCCCTGCCTGGTAAAGCTAGTCCTGTTTGGTTGCTGTGGGACCCACTTTAAAGTTTTTTAATGTTTCTTTGTTGAGAATACCTATATAATATAGTAATAAAGTCACTATCTTTCTTTTATAACCAATATGTGAATAGTTTTCAAAATGATTTTTTGTTGTAGCAGTATGCTTCTATATGTTAGGACAGAGAGATCATCATCATGACTTTAATGTCTTGAATTGGGTGAGAATTTGTCAACAAGTGTCCCATACCAACAAAAATAGAGAAATCAAGAAAGTTAAGCTTGGTTTTAAAAAGCGAGAAGCGCACAGCGACAGGGTCTAAAATCGAGGCGCAAAGCGCAAAAGCAGTGAGCTTTTCGTATGCGAGGCGCAAAATGATTATATAAATTTTTTTTTATATATATCATAGGTTTTTAGCATCCTCTACTCAAAATTTAGCTATAATAAGCTTTAAATATGTTTTAACATGTAAATTACCTACATGTACAACCTAAAAAGCCTGTTGTACAACATTCTACTGCACAAAAAAGACTCATATACATAAAGCGCGCCTCAGCTGCGCCTTGAGCCAATTTTTTGCCAAAAAATCGCGCCTCAGGTGCGTTTTATGTTTACATGCGCCTTAAGTCACCAAAAGCGGTACCCCTTGCGCCTTAGGTCGCCTCACACCTAAGGCGCGCTTTAAAACCAAGGTAGATAGTCTTAAGGAGTGTGTTATACCTTTATGATCATGTCACAACAATTTCAAGTATATTGGCGTGTCTACTTTCACTAGCCTAAACCCTAAATATTTTCATTCCATATGTGAATCATAATACATGTGCGAAGAACAACACATACACAAATTTATACACGAATCACATTAGTTTTAAGTCATTATTGATGAGAAAAAGTTTGGTACGCGAGTAAAAGTAGATACATGACTCTGAGTCGCATATCTCATGTCTAAATAGTGATTTGACTCTGATATGGCTATATATCTTTTTCATGATTTTCTTATTAAAATATCAAGAAAAACAAAACCCATTATCTTTTCATGGTCTATATTCAATAAAGATCATAATTAGCAAAAAAAAAAAAATTAAAATTTTTGCTTCTTTTTCAGGTAGGAGAAGTAGGAGAGTTGTCTGAGATATTTCAATGGAAAGGTGAGGTACCAAGAGGACTTCCTGGTTGGGAAGATGAAGAAAAACAACACCTTGGGGAGGAATTATCAGATGTGTTGCTGTATTTAGTAAGACTATCAGATATATGTGGTGTTGATCTTGGTAAAGCTGTACTTAGAAAACTGGAAATTAATGCCACAAAGTACCCAGTTAAGCTTTCCAAGGGGTCATCAAAAAAGCTCAATCAAATAATAAACAACTCTTTACCACCACCCACCTCCACCACCACCACCAACAGTGACAGCAGCAGCAGCAACATCAAGGATGGTGGCTCTCATGATGGTGTTTGATCTCTTTTATCCTTTATCTAATGTTTTTGACCTTTGACCCAATGTTGGTAATCATTTCCTCCAAGTCCTTTTATATGCTACTTTTTCAAGTATGGTTTATGATATACCTTGATCTAGATGTTCTTGGTTCCATTTGTCTTGAAATGTGAACACAATGAGAATATGATGGATGGTTCATGGTGAGTATGATATATGGGACCAGGGTAGGCCAGTTGTGTCCTTGTTTAGCCAGGGGTGTAGCCAAGTGGATTGTGTGTCCATTCAAAACTGTTTGCAGAAGGTATATATAACTTTATAAGTTTATAACTATACATATACTATATAGTTTCTCTCCATTTTTTTTCAACCAATTATTGGTTACTAAAAATGGAGTTTCGTTTTCTGTCCAGCACAAGCTACGTTTTATCTTATCTTTTTTATTAGTAGGATATTGGTGGGTCCTGTGGGTTTTCTGACCTTGTAATTGTGGGTTATGGGTTAACATACATATATATACAATAGAGCTTGATGACCTGATTTGTAAGAAGACAAAACTGTAGAACTATACCAGTTACCAAGTTCTTGCAGGTACATGTTTATGTGGTTGGGAATATGAGCAGGTGGTCCTTTAGAACTTTTGTCTTGAAATGTACAATTTTGAAACTCTGTTGACTGCCTCCTTTAAAGGCAAACCACAATTATCAGTCCAATCAACTTGCATCTGACATCAAAAAAAGGGCGTCTTTCCAATAGTCTTGATACTTCACGATTCTTTGGTGTTACATAAAGTGGTAAACCACTTAAAATACATACCAAAAGGACTTTGTCCTGGCGGTATCCTGGTGGAACGTCGCCGGTTCGAATCCGGGCTACAGCAAAAAAGAGTCTGTGACCAGGTCAGAGAGTTTACCCAGTTGGGAGTTTCTCCTGAGGGTGGGCTGCCCTGAATGTTCTAGGTGTTGTCCCGGGTAAACCCAATTATCCTAAAATATGTAGGTGTTCTGCGTTAACAAAAAACTTAAAATACATAGTTTTTTTATAGAAAATTATTAAAATATTTTTGAGTAAATGTATACCTTTGTAGTTTTCTATACGTGTATCTAGTTCATGGTATATAACCAGGAAAGTCTTGAAATGTACTAAACTTAGCTACTTTTTTTAAATAACTTTGATACGTGAAATTAAAGTGGGTACATCAAAATTAAATACACAAAAAATTAGATACTTGAAAATAGATTTGCGAAAACTAACAAATAAAAATGAGTAAAGTATTACAGAACTTGACAATACACAACAATAAAGTATATGCGCATAAGACCGTCACTGACCCCAAAATATATTAAGTTAAAAAAAACAACTTTTAAATAAATTTAATTTAAACTTATAAATATTATACTCTCCACTCTTAAAACTTATACAATTTCTACTTTTTACTCTCAAAATTTATACATTTTTTACTACTCTCTACTCAATTTATACATTTTCTACTATAAATATTCTACTTTTCACTCTCAACACTTATAATATGGATTTTTCATCTTCGTCGTCATCCGATGACTCTGAGGGCGATGAGTTGTTCGTTAGTGTGGTACAAGCCACGATCCAATTTGTATGTCATCAAATCGAGGCCGAATGTTCACGTCCACGTAAAAGACGAGTCCAAACTAAACGGGATCGTGAAGCTGCCAACAAACGTCTTATAGAAGATTTTCTTTTGTGATAAGCCAACATATAATGATAAAGTGTTTTAAGCGCCGTTTTCATACGAGTCAACCACAATTTCCACAAATAGTTTAAGATTTGGAACGTTTAAGACCTCAAACCCGGAAGACCTCACACGTTAGATTTACTCATCAACATATAGTTCTTAAACATAAGATATCATTTCAAGTAGCGGAATATCACTCAAATTACAAACTTGTTCTTAACAATAGCAGAAACATTGTCTTAAAAATGATTCAAAAAATAACACATAACAGGATGCTAGACTCTTCAACAGTCGGGTAACTCTTCATCGCTAGCCAAGCATCCATGCATCCTTCCAACCTACACTTGACCCGATATGCATACTAAAAGTCAGCTTCGCTAAGTGAGTTGTAGTTTTACATAAAACGTTAACTTCAAAGATCTTGCCAAAATATAAACATTTAACTTCATTAATAAAATTTTGAATGTCCTTGAGTTTAAGAGGTACACTCATGTATTTTGCACTGCTAAAAAGAATACTTTGTGTTAATGCTCAACATAATTGCACCAAATTTTATTGTTTTTTTATAGTACAAGGAAGCGCCGGTCTGTTGTTATTATTTGTGTTGACCGCATTCATGGTTATTATTTTGGGTTTGTATATTTATGGAATGAGAAATAAGATTATCTATGTTATTATTCTTATGGCGTAAATGAGATAGTAATGTATTAACAAGTTGGGTGGGTGGGTGGCTGGTGTAAAATGGCTATTACATCGGGCTCTTCGCTGAAGGAGATATTAAAGTTTAAAGAATTAGTTAAAGAAAGTAAGACTTACAAGAAGTTGGGTCAATGCGTTATCTTGGTTACTATTTGGTCACTTTGAAAGACTAGAAATGATTGTATTTTCAATCAAATTAACAAGGAGCCAGAGAAAGTCTTAGAGGAGATCATAACATGCTTGTTCGTGTGGTTAACAAATAGAGCGAAACTGATTTCAGTTGATTGGAATGATTGGTGTAGTTTTGAACTTTCCCTGTAATGCTTTATCTTTGTACTTTCTAGCATCTTACTAGTGTATTTCGTCGGTTGAATAAAATGCTTTGCCGTTAAAAAATGAGATAGTAATGTATAATAATAGCAATTGTATTTGCGTGTAAAAAATGTTGCATTTGTTGTAAATAAATCATAAAAATGTTGCTTTTACCGTTAAAAAAGGTTGCATTTTTTTTACTAAAACATAATAATGGTTGCATTTTAGTGTATAAAAGGTAACATTTTTGTAACTAAAGTATAAAAAAAGTTGCATTTAAGTATAGAAAAATTTGCATTTGAATATAGAAAAAATTGTATTTTTGTAACTAAACTATAATAAAAGTTACATTTAAGTATTGAAAAAGTTATATTTGAGTATTGAAAAAGTTGCATTAGAATGTAAAAATGTTGTATACTAAAAATGTTGCATTTGAATAATAAATGTAACACTTTCAAAAAAGATTACATTATCTAACAAAAAAATTGAATTAGGTCTAATGCAACTGCACCTAATGCAACCCTCTATAAAAGGTTGCAATAGGCTTCATTTTCTTGTAGTGTTATAATTGTCGATAGTTATAACTGTCAACTGTTATACTCTTTCGTGAAAACTTGCAATGTTTCAATAAATCGTTGTGATAGTTTCTCACCTGTAAAAAGACGGTCTTTTTGGTATGTTTTAGATAATGAATTAACATATGAATAATGGTATATGTTTTCACAACAATTTTTTCATACTTGTTTTGTCTTCTTTTGTCTTACCCGATTAAGGAGTTTGGAGTACCACTAGAATTACTTTAATATGAATATGATTCGTTCATGATTAAAAAGACATAAAAAAACTCAAAACTATATAACTTTCATAGTAACTATGTAACATCTCAAAATGACGAAAAGTAAAGTTAGCGAGTTCAAGCGGGCCGAAGTCGGGCCGGGTCAGTCGCGAACCGGGCTTGGGGAGGTCTCCCCTATAAATAGCCCAAGGCACTCATTCTTCTTCTCTTTGCCATTCTAGAGAGAGAAAACCGTAGAGAGAGAAAGTGTCGGAATCGCACAAGATTGCACCAGATCGTGTCTCTTGCACTCGTGAAGGAAACCTCCAAATCAGAAGCTCGATTCAGGTAACGATCCGACCTAAATCTGAGTTTTTGTTCGTTTTTGGGTGTTTTCGGGTTTTGGGTGAAAATAGGACGTTTTTCCGGATGAAACTTAAGAATAAGCTTAGGTTTAGTATCTACAATGAAAAACGGTTGTTTTGAGCAAAGAAAGTTGAAGTTTTGACATAACCGAGCCCAAATCCGTGAATTTCGGGACTTTTGGGGAAGATGACTGATGTTGCAGGCGAACTTAGCAAGTTCGCTTGGTAGAGGCGAACTTATCAAGTTCGCCTGATTATGTTCGCTTGGCAAGTTCGCTTGGCCAAGGTAAGCGAACTTATCAAGTTCGCTTGAGTTAAGTTCACCTGGCCACAAAGTAAGCGAACTTATTATGTTCGCCTGGATTAAGTTCGCCTGGCCAAAGGGTAAGCGAACTTATTAAGTTCGCTTATAAGTTCGCCTAAGCCAGGGGAGGTGAACTTAGCATTAAGTTCGCCTATATCAGCTGAGTAAAGTGTGAGTCGAGGTTAGGTATGATATATGTGTTTTGTAACCAATTCAGATCGGAAGTGACGTGGTTGGGCCATTGATTAGGACAACCAAGACTAGCTTATACGGTGAGTTCTAGAAGCCCTCCTTTAAATGTTTTATATAATGTTTTTGGGCTGGTGTGCATACATACGAAAGGATGTTTACGAAAAGATGTTTACGAAAGGATGTTTATGAAATGTTTTGCCAAATGAAGTTTACGAAAGGTTTACGAAAGAGATGATGTTTTGTTTAATAAAACGTACGAAATGCTTTAACTAAAGTGAGGTAAATGTTTTATGAAAGTCACGAATGAACGAATCTGCCACGAGTTCCTACGGGAGCTAAGGTATGTATGTATGTATTGGCCTCACCCTTACGGGGGGCCTTTGTGGCTGGCTAACGGTTGTACAACTGGTTGATGATGGGGTGACGACGGTCACCCATGGGATTACCGGGATCCCGATGGAAGGTACTATTCCTTACGGGGAAATAGTGCCTTTGTTATGTTCTGTCTTCCTAGAGGTAACGAGCCTTAGGAGACATATGTTTGGTTCACCTAGAGGTAACGAGCCTTAGGGGACCTGTGTGACGGATGACTTAGAGGTAACGAGCCTTAAGTTCATCCGCTGGTATGCGCTGTCTACCTAGAGGTAACGAGCCTTAGGAGACATATGTTTGGCTCACCTAGAGGTAACGAGCCTTAGGGGACCCGTGTGACGGATGACTTAGAGGTAACGAGCCTTAAGTTCATCCGCTGGTACGCGATGAATGGAATTGACGGTTACGAGAATGCGCAGATTCAGTTCATGTTGACTTATGTGTTATGTTGCGATGTTATTATGATGTTAAGTTATTGCATGTTTTACGTACGCTTTTGTTAAACAAATGTATGTTATGTTTTTGGCAAAATGTTTATGTTAAGGTTTTATGTAAAGGTAGAACTCACCAGCGTAGCTGACGTTTTAAGTGTGCACATTCAGGTTAAGGCAGGTTATGAGGATGGACGGTGATGCTTGGCTAGAGATGAAGAGTTACCCGACTACTTTTGAAGACTGGCATCCCGTTATGTTTAGTTATGATGTAATTATGTTTTAATCAATGTTTACGCTTCCGCATGTATGAACAACGATTAAGTTATGTTTAAATGAAATTTTCCGCTGCGTTATTTGATATTCATGTTTAAGAACTGTTTGTGAATGAGTAAATCCAACAAGTGAGGCCTCCCGGGTTTGGGGCCTTACAAGTTGGTATCAGAGCAATAGTTTGAGAGATTCGGACACTCACAGTGTCTGAACTTAAACTTTGAATGGGACCGAAAGCGGATGCCAGTACGGGTAACTCGAGCCACAGCATCAGGTATGAAGGTAGTATATATTTACGTATACAGTATGCCTTAGAAAGAGTTAGGTACGGACTTGTGTTCTGATGGAATCACAAAGGTGGTCAAATAGAAATCGAAAGGTAGTGTAATGGTTAATTGCAGATGGCCAGTGTATATTAACATCTTACAGTACTTATTGAATTTTATTTGTTAACTAGCGTGATGACATTGGATTTCTTGTCTTATAGAACGAAATGGCAAGGAGAGGAAACGGAAGGCGTGGTGGCCGTACCGGTGGTCGTACCGGCGGTCGAAATAGTGGGCGTGGCGGGATCCCTGCGCGCCAAGAGTATAGTGAAGAAGGAAGTTTTCACACTGAACCGGCGGTTAGTGTGCATGAAGCTGAGCAGACACAGGTTGAAGAACAACCTTTCACCTTTGAACCAGAAGTGAGAGCAGCCATAGCTTGAGAGTTCACAGAGTTGATGAAGACTTCTCTGCCAGGTTTGTTGGCAGAAGCATTGAAGCAGGTCAATGCGGTGGGTGGGTCTAGCCCGGCAGTTGGTGCTCAGAACAATGAGACTGACAATGCACCGCCTGCTCGCGGATGCGACTACAAATCATTTAAAGCATGTGATCCACCGGTCCTTACTGGAAAGAAAGACGCGGTAGCTACATTTGACTGGGTGATCCGTATGGAAGCTGCCATTCGCCTGAGCGAGTGTCGAACGGATCATGTTGTAAAATTTGCTGCTAACTCCTTGAGGGAGGAGGCATCCCATTGGTGGGAAGGTGTACGTCAGGCAAAAGGGAACGAGATTGTGGATGCAATGATGTGGGCTGACTTGAAAACTTTGGTGATCAAGAATTTCAGCCCAAGGAATGAGATTGAGAAGGTAGAAAGGGAATTTTTGGGTTTGAAGGCCGGGAGCATGACGCACCGGCAGTACACCACACGGTTCAATGAACTGGCACGTCTGGTGCCACACCTTGTGACGACTGAAGAAAGAAAGATTGCATGTTACATTCAAGGGCTGCCGGACCAGGTTCGTACCTATGTTAAAGCAAACGCCCCTACTACCTATGATTCGGTAGTAGAACTGAGCGGCGTAGTATTTGATGATCTGGCACTGAATGTTGTTGCCATTGAAGAGCCTAAGAAGAAGTTGAGCTTTCCCGCTAAACGATCGGGTGAGAAGTTGTTTTGGGCTCGGGACAAACAGGCCAGGGTTGGCGAGACGTCAGTTTGTGGAAAATGTGGGGTAAGACATACGGGTGAATGTCGGATAGGGACGAATCTGTGCTACAAATGTGGCAAGACTAGACACTACTCCCGCGAATGTAGGCAAGGCATTAAATGTTATAATTGTGGTGAAGGCGGCCATATGAGCCGAGAATGTACGAAGCCCAGAATGGGTGAAGCCGGGAAAGGGAAAGGCCCAGAAAAGAAGGGAGAGGGATCTCGTGCGAAGACGCGGGCGTACGCACTGACGCAGGATCAGGCTAGGAAGGACCCTGATGTGGCGTCAGGTACGTTCATCCTTGACAACACTTTTGTTTCTGTGTTATTTGATTCGGGTGCCAGTAAGAGTTTTATGTCTGCGACTTTCTGTAAACGAGTGAAGTACACTGTCAGTAAGCTAGAAAGGGCCTTTAGCGTAGAAACCGCTGAGGGTAGAACTGCAAGAGTAACCGTTGTAGTTGACAACTCCACGATAAAGATAGAAGGTCATAGATTCCCTGTCAGATTGTTCGTTATGGTTTTGGGAGGGTTCGATGTTGTGTTGGGTATGGATTGGCTAACTGCCAATGAAGCGCAAATTATATGTAAAAGAAAGATAATCCAACTCAAGGCTCCGGATGGTAGCAAAGTCGAGGTCTTTGGAGATCGTGACGCCCTGATGCCAAACGTCATCTCGATGATTAAGGCAACAAATTACTTGAGGCGCGGATGCGAGGCTTATCTGGTGTATGTAATTGACAAGTGTACGGAAGTAGACGATGTACTTGTGGTACGCGAGTACCCGGAGGTGTTTCCAGAGGATTTGCCTGGGATACCACCCGATAGAGAAATTGAGTTCCGAATTGATTTAGTACCCGATGCCCAGCCCGTGGCTAAGGCTCCATATCGACTAGCACCAGTGGAAATGAAGGAACTTATGGTCCAACTAGACGAGTTACTTGAGAAAGGATTTATCCAACCGAGCATCTCGCCGTGGGGTGCTCCGGTATTGTTTGGGAAGAAGAAAGACGGCTCGATGAGAATGTGTATTGATTATCGCGAGTTGAACAAACGTACCGTGAAGAACAAGTACCCGTTACCAAGGATCGACGACCTGTTCGATCAATTGCAAGGCGCAAGTTGGTTCTCAAAAATCGACCTTCGGTCCGGGTACCATCAGTTGAAGGTAAGGGAAGAAGACATATCGAAAACTGCCTTTTGCACGCGTTATAGACATTTTGAGTTCCGCGTAATGTCTTTCGGATTGACGAACGCCCCCGCAACGTTCATGGATTTAATGAATAGGGTGTGTCGACCGATGCTGGATCGATCGGTAATAGTGTTCATCGATGACATCCTTATCTACTCCAAGAATGAGGGTGATCACGCGTGTCACTTAAAGGAAGTATTGGAAGCTCTGAAGAAGGAAAAGTTGTATGCTAAGTTCTCCAAATGCGCGTTCTGGCTTAGGGAAGTCCAATTCCTAGGTCACGTCATTGGCCCGAACGGCATTATGGTTGACCCAGCAAAGATAGTGACGGTAAGAGAATGGGATATTCCTAAGACGCCAACTGAAATCCACAGTTTCTTGGGATTGGCAGGCTACTATCGGAGATTCATCCAGGATTTCTCGAAAATAGCTTCGCCGTTGACAAAGTTGACTCGGAAAGAGGTTAAGTACGAATGGAGTTCGACCCAGGATGAGGCGTTTAATAAATTGAAGGAGAAGCTAACCCAAGCTCCAGTTTTGGCCCTTCCCGAGGGCAGCGAAGACCTGGTGGTATACTCTGACAAGTCGGGTCAGGGGTTAGGGTGTGTGTTGATGCAACGCGGTAGAGTGATTGCATATGCGTCGCGGCAGTTGAAAGTTCACGAAGTCAACTATCCGACTCACGATTTGGAACTTGCTGCTGTCGTGTTTGCATTGAAAATCTGGAGGCACTACCTGTACGGGGTGAAGTTTACTATTTACTCCGACCACAAAAGTTTGAAGTACTTCTTCGAACAAAAAAAACTTAATATGAGGCAGAGGCGATGGTTAGAACTGTTGAAGGCTATGACTGTGAAATAATGTACCATCCTGGAAAGGCAAACGTGGTGGCTGACGCTCTAAGCCGAAAGGATGTGCCTGCTCCTATTAGAGTGAAAGCTTGCCAGTTGGTGGTAACATCTGATATGATGAGGGAAATAGAGAGAGCTTAAGATGAAGCACTTAAGGAAGAAAATATAAAGAAGGAAAGGATGGTTGGCCAACAGGACAAGTTGGAATATAACACCCTTGGTGTTAGAACACGTTATGGACGGGTATGGATACCTATGGGTGGCGAGCTTAGAACCAAAATCTTGGATGAGGCTCATAAGTCTCGTTACTCTATCCATCCTGGTACCAACAAAATGTACCAAGACCTGAAGAAGGACTACTGGTGGCCTGGAATGAAATGTGATGTGACGAAGTATGTAAGCAAGTGCTTGACTTGCTCACAAGTAAAGGATGAACACCAGAAACCGTATGGAAAGATTCAACCACTTGATATACCAGAATGGAAGTGGGAACACATTACCATGGACTTCATAACCAAGCTACCTCGCACAGCTAAAGGTCATGACACCATTTGGGTAATTGTGGACCGATTAAAGAAGAGTGCTCATTTCCTACCTATTCGCGAGACGTTCTCGTCGGAAAAGTTAGCAGAAGTGTTTATCAACGAAGTAGTAGCACGGCATGGGATGCCTTTGACGATCGTATCTGACCGGGACACACGATTCACATCGAGGTTCTGGAAAAGATTTCATAAGGCGATGGGCACGAGGCTTAATATCAGCACGGCATACCACCCACAGACGGATGGTCAGTCCGAAAGGACCATTCAGACATTGGAGGATATGCTTCATGCTTGTATTATCGATTTTGGCGGCAGTTGGGACAGTCATCTGCCGTTAGCCGAATTCTCCTACAACAATATTTATCACTCGACGATAGGCATGCCGCCTTACGAAATGTTGTATGGTAGAAGATGCAGGACCCCGGTTTGTTGGGGTGAGATTGGACAGAAGGAATTAGGAAGTCTTGAAGTCATAAAAGAAACGTCGGAAAGGTTTGATCAAATCAAAGCTCGAATGAAGGCCGCACAAGATCGCCAGAAATCCTATGCGGATAAACGACGGAGGCCTATTGAGTTTGATGTTGGGGACAGAGTAATGTTGAAAGTGTCCCCCTGGAAGGGAATCATTCGATTCAGGAAGAGAGGAAAGTTAAGTCCGAGGTTTGTCGGACCTTTTAGGATAGCGGCACGGGTTGGTGAAGTCGCATATCGGTTGGAGTTGCCTGATGAGTTAAGTGGGGTTCATCCTACCTTCCATGTATCACATTTGCGAAAGTGTTTGGCAGATGAATCGGCTCACGTACCACTTACTGACATCGAGGTCGACAACAGCCTTAATTACATCGAAGAACCCGTGGCTATCATATACCGAAAGGAGAACCGTTTGCGTAACAAAGTGATCCAATTGGTTAAAGTCCAATGGAGGCACCGAAAGGGATCGGAGGCTACATGGGAAACGGAGGCTGAAATGAGGGAGTCGTACCCGCAATTATTTGACTTGTGATAGGTTTTGGGGACGAAACCTATTATAAGGGGGTAGACTTGTAACATCCCAAAATGACGAAAAGTAAAGTTAGCGAGTTCAAGCGGGCCGAAGTCGGGCCGGGTCAGTCGCGAACCGGGCTTGGGAAGGTCTCCCCTATAAATAGCCGAAGGCACTCATTCTTCTTCTCTTTGCCATTCTAGAGAGAGAAAACCGTAGTGAGAGAAAGTGTCGGAATCGCACAAGATTGCACCAGATCGTGTCTCTTGCACTCGTGAAGGAAACCTCCAAATCAGAAGCTCGATTCAGGTAACGATCCGACCTAAATCTGAGTTTTTGTTCGTTTTTGGGTGTTTTCGGGTTTTGGGTGAAAATAGGACATTTTTCCGGATGAAACTTAAGAATAAGCTTAGGTTTAGTATCTACAATGAAAAAACGGTTGTTTTGAGCAAAGAAAGTTGAAGTTTTGACATAACCGAGCCCAAATCCGTGAATTTCGGGACTTTTGGGGAAGATGACTGATGTTGCAGTGTCAAGTTCGCTTGGTAGAGGCGAACTTATCAAGTTCGCCTGATTATGTTCGCTTGGCAAGTTCGCTTGGCCAAGGTAAGCGAACTTATCAAGTTCGCTTGAGTTAAGTTCGCCTGGCCACAAAGTAAGCGAACTTATTATGTTCGCCTGGATTAAGTTCGCCTGGCCAAAGGGTAAGCGAACTTATTAAGTTCGCTTATAAGTTCGCCTAAGCCAGGGGAGGCGAACTTAGCATTAAGTTCGCCTATATCAGCTGAGTAAAGTGTGAGTCGAGGGTAGGTCTGATATATGTGTTTTGTAACCAATTCAGATCGGAAGTGACGTGGTTA
The DNA here is from genome assembly GCA_023525975.1 of Smallanthus sonchifolius. Taxonomy (NCBI): domain Eukaryota; kingdom Viridiplantae; phylum Streptophyta; class Magnoliopsida; order Asterales; family Asteraceae; genus Smallanthus; species Smallanthus sonchifolius. The sequence goes on along the minus strand of CM042028.1, from coordinate 66,811,314 downwards.
GGCCATTGATTAGGACAACCAAGACTAGCTTATACGGTGAGTTCTAGAAGCCCTCCTTTAAATGTTTTATATAATGTTTTTGGGCTGGTGTGCATACATACGAAAGGATGTTTACGAAAGGATGTTTACGAAAGGATGTTTATGAAAAGATGTTTACGAAAGGATGTTTATGAAATGTTTTGCCAAATGACGTTTACGAAAGGTTTACGAAAGAGATGATGTTTTGTTTAATAAAACGTACGTAATGCTTTAACTAAAGTGAGGTAAATGTTTTATGAAAGTCACGAATGAACGAATCTGCCACGAGTTCCTACGGGAGCTAAGGTATGTATGTATGTATTGGCCTCACCCTTACGGGGGGCCTTTGTGGCTGGCTAACGGTTGTACAACTGGTTGATGATGGGGTGACGACGGTCACCCATGGGATTACCGGGATCCCGATGGAAGGTACTATTCCTTACGGGGAAATAGTGCCTATGTTATGTTCTGTCTTCCTAGAGGTAACAAGCCTTAGGAGACATATGTTTGGTTCACCTAGAGGTAACGAGCCTTAGGGGACCTGTGTGACGGATGACTTAGAGGTAACGAGCCTTAAGTTCATCCGCTGGTATGCGCTGTCTACCTAGAGGTAACGAGCCTTAGGAGACATATGTTTGGTTCACCTAGAGGTAACGAGCCTTAGGGGACCTGTGTGACGGATGACTTAGAGGTAACGAGCCTTAAGTTCATCCGCTGGTACGCGATGAATGGAATTGACGGTTACGAGAAGGCGCAGATTCAGTTCATGTTGACTTATGTGTTATGTTGTGATGTTATTATGATGTTAAGTTATTGCATGTTTTACGTACGCTTTTGTTAAACAAATGTATGATATGTTTTTGACAAAATGTTTATGTTAAGGTTTTATGTAAAGGTAGAACTCACCAGCGTAGCTGACGTTTTAAGTGTGCACATTCAGGTTAAGGCAGGTTATGAGGATGGACGGTGATGCTTGGCTAGAGATGAAGAGTTACCCGACTACTTTTGAAGACTGGCATCCCGTTATGTTTAGTTATGATGTAATTATGTTTTAATCAATGTTTACGCTTCCGCATGTATGAACAACGATTAAGTTATGTTTAAATGAAATTTTCCGCTGCGTTATTTGATATTCATGTTTAAGAATTGTTTGTGAATGAGTAAATCCAACAAGTGAGGCCTCCTTGGTTTGGGGCCTTACAAACTACGTCATCAATAGTTCTTTTTATTTGTACCTGATTTATTAGATTTCTTATTTTAGATAATAGATAAAATCTTGGTATCTAATATCATGCTTAGTTGTCTTTAAGGGGATATCCTGGTGGTAAAATGGTGTACTCCCTAATTAAATGGTTACGAGTTCAAATCCTACGAAATGCAGACGTGATGACTTTAGAAGTAGAGTAGGTGTAAGTAGAGAGTGTGCGTTGTCGTTAAAAATATATATAATGCTTACTTTTTCACGTACACAAGATTGATATAAAATTTGTTAGAATTTCACACCCAAGTCATCTACTAGGTGGTGATTTTCCATTGAATAGGTTGCAAAAACTAATTCGCTTTCGTAATAAATTTTAGGTGCTAGCTAGAACAAGCAATATTTTTCTTTCGAGTTTTGTTTTTTGACCACTTAATTTATGTATCATTAATAATCTTCTGTCATTTTTTTAATTTCAATACAAGCTAACAACTTAAAAATAATAATAAAAAACTGTTTCAAACTGTCACTACCAAACTATTAAACTACGAAACTAATAGAATCGGTTGATTTGCTTTGTCGTTCCCTGAAATTGTAGTAAGTGGTTTGGTCCAGGATTTGTCAAAACGGTTGAACCGGACTATGAACACCCATTCATATAGTGTTCTGAATTGAACTCTCCCAAACATACATGCATACACATACATATATATAGGGAGAAGATTATTACAAAACACTAAATTTTTACAAGAGCACGCCGAACAAATCTAAACCATTTAATTTTTTATTAATGGTTCATATTTTTAAATTTTATACTTACATACAAATGTACAAGTTATGTACATAAAAACCATCAAATTAGTTTGTTCATATATATATATATATATTTATATCATTTACCTATACATGTTTAGGTATATAGGTAATAGAGAAGTGTTCAAATGATAACCAATATTTTACGTGATAACCGTGATGACCACTATCAAACAATCACATAATTTATATATATTTTTTTCATTTAATTGTTAAAAGAGTATTTAAGTATCGTGAACATATATCTTGAACATAAATACGGAAATGATGAGTCTTACATATATGTATCAAATAAGGTTACATATACGTGACACATAGTCAGTGGCGAAGCTTGGGTAAAAACACAGGGATGGCCGAGGTGGAGTCCTAATTTTTTTTCCTATCGCTATGTTTCGGCTTATATATTCGGGTCGGCGATTCGGTTCGATTCGGGTCAAACAATATAAACTTTAAATATCTAACAAACGACCGTTCTTACACATAAAAAAAACTAGATATTTTTTAACTAACAATTAAACAAAGATGAAAAACTTAAAAGAGAAATGGTATGTACCTGAAAAAGAATTACAGTTGAGCTCGACGACCTTTAAGATATTTGTGACGTTTACTCTCTTGTTCATCATCTATTCTTTTGAAATAAGAACCAATAGTTTTCATGTTCCTCAGACCTAATAAATAATAATTACATGATATCAATACACCAAATGCCATTATAAACCTCAATTTTACCATTATAAACCCTAATTTAGAATTGTTGAACAATAATCAGCTCAAACGATACAATTAAGGTGTAAAACATTAGTAATACCCAATTTCACCATTCTATTCTAATTTCTAAACCCTAGTTTCAATACAAGAACAACTGAACAAACTATGAGAAAAAAATATTACCTGCTGCTGGCTCTCCGACTGGCGACTGCTCGTCCGCTCGTTGCCTCGTCGTCCGGTGACCTGCGCCCCTGTGTTCACTACTCGCTGCTAAGCTGCTTGCCTACTGATGGCTGCTTCAGCCCTTCACCCTAGAGGTGAACAGAACGGTTTTTTTTACCCGAACCAGTTCGAACCCGACCCGAACCGGTTTGGTCAACGAAAAGTCAAAAACGGTTTGGCCCTAAACCGGTTCGGGTTAACCCGGTTTGGAGGCAAGGAAATCCCTAACCTATTAAACCGGTTAGGGTTGGGTTGAAACCGGTTTGTCTGTTAAACCGGTTTTAAATAAAAAAATCGAATAAATTCAAATAAATTTGATATTTTTAATAAAAAAAAAAATAACAAATATAAAACATAAATTGCAACGTTTATTAATATTTGGAAAGTTCGGAAATTAAAAAACATGAGAAGATAAAATTATAAAATTGTAAAACATTACAAATGACTATATATATTTTTATTTTTTGGAATATTAATTGATTATTCTTGTGCGTTGTCTTCGGAACTGGAGCTTCGTAGCCTTGCATCTTTGGCTAGTTCTTCATCGATGACTGGTTCGGATATTCCAAGATCAACCTCGTTGTTGTGTATGCTTTCTTCGGCTTGAATTTCGTCTTCGAGAGAAGTTTGGTCTTGTATCCTATCCATTGCATCCAAATGGTCCTTCAAGCAAATGCACATTTCCATCGCTAGGGGGTGAGTCTAGTCCTTCGTATCGATAAGACCCTGCCACTAAAAGAAAACGCAGATTCCGAAGCTACCGTGAAAGCTTGGACGGTTAGTACATCACGGGCCATGGCGGAAAGAATCGGAAACGAAGCTTTGTTTTTTTTCCACCAAGCCAAAATATCAAACTCCTCAAAAACGGTAGGATGCATAAACGCTAAAAAGTTTGTGCCAATATACCTTCCTAGTTCGCTACTCGGGGTTGTACCTCGAGCGCGTTTACTAAATTCATTTAACAATTCGTTATATAAATTCAAATTAACATCTCTCGAGCTACCATTTGATGATGTACCCATTGTATCATGTGGAGTAGGAGTTGTACCATATTTATGTAAATAAACATCAAATAAATCTTGTAAACATTTGTTAAAATATGTTTTTGTCCCTTGTGGAAAATGGATGTCTTCACTATCCAAATTCAAAGCGTAAGTAATTCTATCAATCAACGTTTCAACCCCGAAAACATTTATGGTAGGGTTTAACACGGCGGAACAAGTTATAACGGGAGGCATTTCTTTAAAATATTTTACTAATTTTTCTTTCATCGGTTCTATCATATTTGTAAAAAAGAGTGCTTTTATTTTCAAGTTCATACAACTTGTTAGCCATTAAATATATTTGTTTTAGAGTTAATGGACTTGTGGGATAATAAACACCGGATAAAAAAGTGGTGGCGGTTTTGAAAACTTCAAGCAATTCGGTTACGTCTTTTAAAATGTCCCAACTCGTAGACAGAAACTTTAGAATTTTACGACGAGGTTTTGAGGCAAGCATTTCATGAAATATTTCTAAAGTTTCTCTTTGTCGTAAAGTGCTATAAAACATATTATAAGTCGAGTTCCATCTTGTCTCGACGTCCCAATTCGGACCTAAGCAAAGATTATTCTTTTCACGACAAAATCTAATATAATCATGGTATCTTTTTTTGTTACTAAAAATATCTTTAAGTATTAGTCGAAAAACATATGTTAAGTTTGAAACCTCTTCAATTGCAAGCCCGACTTGCACCGCCAAGTTAATGATGTGTGCGACACATCGACTATGGAAAAAAACGCCGTTGCAAACCGGTTTATATTTAATTTTTAGTTTTTGAACCGCATTTGTATTATTAGATGCATTATCAAAAGACATTGAAAAAAGTTTATTTTGTAATTTAAATTCGGTTATAACACCATCTAATATATAAAATAAATTTTCGCAGGTGTGTGGATATTCAAACAAGTCAAACGCGATTGTACGCTTCATCATTTGCCACGTTTTGGGATCAACCCAATGCGCGGTAACGCAAAGGTACAAATCTGGTATGCCATGTGGAGCCGACCAAACATCGGTGGTTAAGTTTACACCGGTTTCCAAATTTTCAAAACACAAAATTAATTCTTTTTTTTTGCTTTTTTCCATTTTTTATACAATCTCGTCTAAGGGTGGTGCGACTTACTTGTTGATAACGTGGTTGGAGTGTCTCTTGAATCATCCTTGTCAAGCGCGGATTGTCAAAGTGGTTGAACGGCAATCCTTCTTGAATCACTAACCTCGCTATTCGATCTCGAACAATATTTGGATCAAAGTTCCAAATTCCTCCTTCGCTTGTCATCGAGGCTTAACCTTCACTTGGAATTCCCTTCAAGGACGGGCAAGATTTTTCTTTATACGTTTTCAAACTAGTGTTTGAATCTTTCCCCAAAAACGCACCACACATCTTGCACCGAGCACGTTCCTTCCCGTTTGACAACAAACATAAATCGTAATTGCACCAAATTGCCGGATTTCTCGTTGTTGGTCGAATTTTCACAACGATAATTTCGTTTGAGGAACCACCAACACTTGACATGGTTATTTTCTTTGAGAGAGTTTAGAGAGCGTTTTTGAGCGTTTAAAGAGTGGTTTTAGAGATTAGAGAGTGTAGAAAGAGGTGTGATTAAACCTAAACACCCCCCACCTATTTATAGTGAATTATAGGTGAAAAAATGCCCAAAAAAGGGTCAAATTCGACCCTAACGGCTATAAAGCCGTTGAATAACGGCTAGATTTTCAGCGACAAAACCGGTTTTCCGAACCGGTTCACACAAACCGGTCCTCAACCCGGTCGACTTATGAATGCTTTAAACCGGTTCATAACCGGCGGTTTTAGGTTAACCCGAACCGGTTTGCCGGTTTGGACCGGGTAGAAAAAAAACCGGTTTTTTTGTACACCTCTACTTCACCCTTCACAAAACGAATCACGTCTGCTTCACTTCAGCCCTTCACGAAACAAAAGAGAGCCTCAAATGGGCCATGGCCAAATCCAATCTATTAGTCTTTTTTTTTAAATGAAAGTCAGGTATCAAAGCCCAAAAGACTAAAGCCCTTCACGTGATTCTTGTTAAAAACAAGTTTTAAAACTTTACAAAAAACCCCTTAAACTTTGGGAAAAATATCATGGGGCCCGGAACTTAATACCTATAAAATTTTCTCCTGAATACGTATAAATTTACACTTCTGAGCGAAAAATGGGAGGGTCCCCCTGGCCCTAACTAACCTGCACCTCTGCACATAGTGTTTACGTATATGTAATACTAACATAATGATAATTGTTACATATACGTAACACTATGTTGAGAGTGGTTTTCATGGTTATCATATAATATTGGTTATCATTTGAACCTCACCCATAGGTAATATAACCTATATAGGACCTAAACATATGTAAGATATATACATAAACTTAATTTTCTTTTAAAATTTAAAAGAAAAAATAAGTAAGAAAAGCTAAATATTACATTTATTCCATATCTATAATTGATTCATTTTTTTGTTTTAAGATAGATCCATCCTATATATAAAAGTACTCCTAGATGCAACGCAACACCATATATTAGAACTTGTAGGCCCACTTGTTTGGCAGACAATGGGCTCTATCTTTAGCCCAATTATATGATCCTGGATATATTTTTAGCCTTGGGATTAAAATTGACCACTAGAAGAATCTCTAATGATCATCTATTGCCTCAAGTTAGAGGGTAAAAAGTCGTTTTTTCCCCCGAGTTTCAATCAATTATTGAAACATTTGACTGGAAGTTAGAGAGAGGAGGAGGAGATCGGTTGCGATGACGGTGGTTATGGGTGTTGGGTTCTCCTCCGTCGACGGCAACCCAGATAGCGAACAAATCGGTAGTGTTATGGTGTTCATCTCATCTGGTTGGTATCATCTTGCTACTTTATAGTCAATCTGTTGTTTATCTTTAGGGTTTGTTCTTGTTGTTTGAGTCACAAATAAACTTGGTATTTCTTTTCATAATTTTGACAGGAATGAATACCATGCAGAGGAAGACATCACAAGGAGAAAAAGAACTTGTTTGTTTATGAGTCCACTGGAGAAGACAAGAACAAAAAATAAATTGATTATGAGTTTACCAGAAAAGACAAGAATAAAGAATGAGTTCACCTGTGACAGTCTACGACGATGAGGCTGTCTCGTCCGACATTTTTTTTTAATTTGCTCTAATCTTTTAGAGCCGTCGTACATTTTTAGAGTGGTTTTACAAACCGTTTCAAAAAATAAATTGATTTTTTGAAGCAATATCTTTTGGAGTGCTCTAAAACCGCTTTATAAATCAAATTCACCGTCTCTAAAAATGAGTTTTGTACTAGTGGGCGGAACCAGGAAAGGGTCAAGAGTGTCCATTGACCCTCCGGTCACCAGAATATATAAAAGTTGAGGTTTCTAAAGCAGAACATGAGTTGAACCCTTAGTCGGAAGGAAGAGAACATTACAATGACACTCTGACTAAAAGGTTCTGGTTTCGCCACTGATTGAAACTAATCACTAGCTATAAACTTAAACTTTGGACAGTAGTCCAAGTTTACTTGCGCTAGAAATTAGTCAGCTTGTACTTATTTTCGTATGTGCCAATAATATGTCTTTGCTTATTTTGATATGATTAGACAGAGGTTTAGTGTCTACACTATTTTTATGTAGTTGGTTTTAAAGTGTTTTTTTGTTACTTAGACCTATCATCACTAGGGCTGAGAATTTTTGATACGTACCTAAAATACAAATAGTAAAAGTTAATGGTTTTCACAAATAATACTTTCAATCAAGATTCGAATCCATGTAAGAGATACATATCATATTGAATCTTATTTGGATCGTTTAGACGTGTGTATTCAAGAATTGAATTGATAAACAAAACATAAACACATACACATAATTTAGATGAACTTTCGTATTATTATATCCAATAAACTGACTCAAAAGTTAGATATAATAACCCTCATACAATAACCCTAATCATGGTTACGTATTTATAAGGTAACCAAAACTTGGTCAATAATAAAACAATTAATAATCCCTAATACACCCCATAAGCCCATTAACATCTTTTAATGAAAATCCACGGCTCCATTGGGTCGGCCCTCTTCACCTCCTTGTGACGGGCCTTAGAGTATGTAAATTACCAACATCTATCACACCTTTAGAGTTGTATTCATTAACCGGATATTCTATTCATCCATATTTTTTCTCAACGACACGTTTTCAGGATTCATGTGGTAATATCAAAGGGTGCGCGTCCTAAAGGATCGAAAGCTAGATAGAAGATCAAGTTAGTTATTAGAATTTAGGGTAAAGTCTTTTACCATGTGAATGTGTATAGTTGTATCCATTGGGTATTTTATTTTATTAAGTTGAAGTTATTTAAGTATTAGTACTTATTAGTCTTTGATTTCTACTGTGACATGTCACCAGTTCCGGATTAAGGTGTTAAAATTATGGTTTTCACCATCCAAGTTTTTTTTTGTCTAGGAGGAAACTGTGTTCCCTTAGGGTTATGAAGGTAGTAAGGTAGTTGTTGTAGGGAAAGAGAAAGGAGTGTGCAATAGGCGCCATTGTTTAGTAAACCAGATTGGACCGGCCGGTCATGCTTGTTTAACGAGGAACCGGGACTAACAACGGTTCATTTTGGCTCCAAGAACTGTTTTCAAATAAATCAGGCAGTTTCATAGTAACCCGGGTAAAAAAATTGGAGAACCACCAATGGGGGTCGAACCGAACCGAGGAAGCCATAGGGGTTTGTTTAATTTATAGAGATGTAAGAGCATTCACATCAGCTTATTCATCTCCATCTCTATAATTTAACTAAATATCACATTTTTTCAAATCTATCTTTAAATTTGTTTTAACTTTCCACATCTTATTCTTTATCTTTATCTCACTCACAAACACTTATTTTATTATTTTTCTTTTTCTTACACACTCACAAAAAATATAGAGATTTATGAAAATGAATCTCTATATTTAGATAATATCTATTTACTAAACTATAAAATTTAAAGATAGAAGTGAAGATAGAGATTCTGATTTAGGTTCAAAATAAAAGAAAACTCTAAATAATAAAAATAAAAATAAATATAAATATCCTGATGTGAATGCTGTAAGAGAGGTGTGATTTATTTTCTGAAGCGATCTGAGACTGCTAAGTTAATTTATAAAGATACTAGTGGTAGGAGTGTTCAAAGTCGGATATCCGAAATTTTCGGATAGTGGATTTCACTATCCGAATCCGAATCCGAAATTTCGGATATCCGAAAATTTGGATACGGATTCGGATAGTGAAACGGATATCCGAAAATATAAAAAAATATATAAAAATAATATTTTTAAATTACAAAAACAGTTAAAAACCTTAAAAAACATTAGAAAATATACAAATAAAAATATATAAATATAATATATCGGGTTTTGATTCAAATTTTATTATTTTTAAATAATAAAAACAATTAAAAAATATATATAAATATAATATTTCGGATATTCGGATATCCGAACTATACTATCCGAATCCGAAAATTCGGATATCCGAATTCCGGATATGGATTTTTTTAACACCCCTAACTAGTGGGATATTGTTTATCTTTGCATCAATGTGGGACTCGTTTAGCAAGCACAATTTTTTTGAGATTATAAACCGGCCACCCAAGTTTTGTACCTGCAAACTTCTAGGGATATTTTGAATGCTTTACCATCTCAACTGAACTTGGTTTGATGATTAAAGTTTGATTATATAGCATCTATACTAATAAATAAAAATAAATAGGGACACGTGTCATATGAGGCATCATTTTGTGGGTTTTCCCGCCTATTACCCATGGATCATCCACTTTAAAACACACGTATCTTTAAACCCGTTATTATTTTCTAACTGGTCATTCAAAACACGAATTTTAAATAGAAACTTACCAAAATTGTGTTAATTTTTTGAAATATAAATTTTTAAACCTATGATTTTCGAATATACCAATTTTATATTTGGATCCAATAATTTACAAAAATAACACCAATTAGTATTTTTAAATTTGAATTTTAATCCATAAATTCCTCAATCATATTAATTAAATTTATGACTAAAATTAGGCTTGAATAGTGTCTTTCATTCCCTACATTTTTGTGTTCTATTCAACTTTTTCTCTCTACTTCCAACCATTTCAATTTTGTGTTTTACTGCTTTGATTACCTTGAACTTCAATTCATCATTTCTAGGTATGTTATATTGCTCTTTATATGTTACACTCATTATATTTACATGGAGAAGTTTTCACTAAAAAGTGATTTTTCGCTAAGAAACGCTATGAAATAGGTTAAACGAACTCCGATTGAGCTAATTCCAGCGGCGTTGGAACCGTCTCATCGAACCCTAACCCGCCCCTAAAAACCTAAATCCCCTTCCACCAGCACCCTCAAAAACCTAAACCCCTCCCTCCAACCCCACCTCGAAAAGCCTAAAACCCCCACCCCCCAAAAACATAATCCGGGAAGTGCCACGTGTCAGCTGACTAATCGCCAAAACTGACGCGTGGAAGGACGATAGCAGATAGACAAGGGATCCATTGCGGTCCGCTAGCCGCAATAACCCATAGCGGACCGAAGCGACAAGGCATAACGGTCCGATATGTGTTCACCAAGCCAAATAAGCCGCCTCCATTGGATGTCGGACCGACATCCATTTCCATATCGGTCCGACATGGACCCATCGACCAACCTATAAATAAATGGACCATGAGCTCAGTTTTGAGACATCCCACACATCAAACACACATAAAAAACACATGCTTAGCCTCGTTAAGCATGCACAGAAGTCCCGGTTCGTATAGAGAAGTCCGGTTTCCAGCTTTTCGACACCAATACGCAGTAGATAGTTCTGAGTTAAGGTTCTAACTAGTTCCTAACGACTTGGTTATTTCCACTAAACTAGGAACTTCTGATTGAATAATATTTTAATGACTTAGGACCCTAATCCGAGTCATTGTGCTTTTTTAGCAAAAGTTAAAGTTATCTGAACATGAAGGAAGTTAGAGGTGAGTTCTATGATGCCCTTTTTAAACGTTTTTAAATGTTTTAGGCATGATGCATGTGTTATGAATGTTTTAGATACTGTATGCCATTGATTTAAATCTATGATCCAATATCCATGATGTTGCAAGAGAAATGATTATGTTATAAAATAAAAGGTAACCATCCGACCAATATATAGTTATCTGGCAAACAGAATGTTCTGTCTAAGGAAAGAGTGGTGTATAAATCCCTCCTGAACCCGTCATTCTTTCCTGGGAACATATATGTTGAAGGTACTACTCTGGAAAGATAACCACCTTGTAATAGTTTAAAGAAAGAGAAGAAAAATTGTTTTGACACGTAAAATGTTTTAAGACTTGTCTTACCAGGACAAGTAATGATGAAAAGATGTCATTGGCAGTGATTGCATTGACATGTAAATGTTTTGACCATATTGGTATGTAAAAGAATGTTTTGTGTAACATCCCAAAATGACGAAAAATAAAGTTAACGAGTTCAAGTGGGCCGAAGTTGGACCGGGTCAGTCGCGAACCGGGCTTGGGGAGGTCTTCCCTATAAATAGTCCAAGGCACTCATTCTTCTGCTCTTTGACATTCTAGAGAGAGAAAACCGTAGAGAGAGAAAGTGACGGAATCGCACAAGATTGCACCAGAACGTGTCTCTTGCACTCGTGAAGGAAACCTCCAGATCAGAAGCTCGATTCAGGTAACGATCCGACCTAAATCTGAGTTTTTGTCTCTTGCACTCGTGAAGGAAACCTCCAGAAAGAGGAACCTGCGCACTTGCTAAGTGCGCAGGAAGCATGGTCTGCGCACTTGCTAAGTGCGCAGGAAGCAGAGTCTGCGCACTTGCTAAGTGCGCAGACATCAGAACTGATTAAGTGAAGTCAGTATGTTAGAATGGTTAAACCGTTAGAGTCGGGATTGGTCTGATGTGTATTTAACTAATCAATTCAGATCGGAAGTGAAGTTGTTGGACCTTTGTTAAGGACAACCGAGACTAGCTTATAAGGTGAGTTCTAGAAGCCCTCTTTTAAATGTTTTTATATAATGTTTTCGGGCTGGTGTGTACATGTATGAAATGATGTTTTATGAAATGATGTTTTATAAAATGATGTTTATGAAACTACGTTTACGAAAGGAAATGATTTGGAACGAAGGGTTTATGGAAAGAAAGTTTATGAACGAAATGCTTACGAACGAATGTTATAAAGAAATGGTTTAATGAAAAGGTAAAGGGTTTTGAAAGTGAAGGAAAGGTTTTATGAAAAGAAAACAAAAAGGGGCAAATGTTTTAAAGAAGTCATTACAAATCTAATCTGTCGAATGAATGGAATTGACGAATGAAGTCTGGGAATGTGATTCCCAGCCTTGTGGTAAATTATGGACAGTGAGCCATAGTTACCACAAGAACAACAGGGGCATTGTCTCTGTGGCATGTCAATGGTTTTGATGTTGTACAACTGGTAAGGGAGTAACGACGGTTACTCGGGTGATGACGATCATCCTAACGAACGAGGTAATGGGAAATCAATGACGGCGATACGTAACGGTTGATTTCCAAAGGAAAGATGCGTGTTGGGCAATGACGGCGATACGTAACGGTTGACCCCACGTATTGAATGGTAATGGGAAATTAATGACGGCGATACATAACGGTTAATTTCCAAAGGAAAGATGCGTGTTGGGCAATGACGGCGATACGTAACGGTTGACCCCACGCATTGAAGGGTTGGGCAATGACGGCGATACGTAACGGTTGACCCTACGTAGTGTATGGTTGTGGCAATGACGGCGATACGTAACGGTTGCCCACAACATTAAAAGTTCCTACGGGGACATAGAGACGCGTAACGATACAGATTTTAGATAATATTGTATGACTTAAATGAATGTTAATGATTTAAACAAATGATCGTGTTTAAATGTGCGAAGGTTTACGAATGAAAGGCCCTGTTTTCTTATACGAATGTTAAACCCTACTGAATGTTTGAATGATGAACCATTTCTTAAAACGAACGAAAACTAGAACTCACCAGCGTAGCTGACGTTTTTAAGTGTACACATTCAGGTTAAGGCAGGTTATGAGGATGGACGGTGATGTTTGGCTAGAGATGAAGAGTTACCTGGCTGCTTTGAAGACTGGCATCCCGTTATGTTTAGTTATGATGTAAATATGTTTTAATCAATGTTTACGCTTCCGCATGTATGAACAACGATTAAGTTATGTTTAAATGAAATTTTTCCGCTGCGTTATTTGATATTCATGTTTAAGAACTGTTTGTGAATGAGTAATTCCAACAAGTGGGGCCTCCCGGGTTTGGGGCCTTACAAGTTGGTATCAGCACTGAATGTTGTTGTCGTTGAAGAACAAAAGAAGAGACCGAGCTTCTCAAACAAGCGAACTGGGGGAAAGATGTTTGGGGCTCGTGATAAAAGGGCTCGGGTGGATGAGCCGACTGTTTGTAAGAAGTGTGGAAGGGAACATGTAGGTGAATGCAGACTGAGATCTAGCCTGTGCTTTAAGTGTGGCAAGACCGGGCACTACTCCCGTGAATGCCCGCAAGGCTACAAATGCTACAACTGTGGGGATTTTGGCCATATGAGCCGAGAATGTACGAAGCCCAGAATGGGGGAAACCGGGAAAGGAAAGGGCCCGGAAAAGAAGGGAGAGGGATCTCGTGCAAAGACTCGTGCGTATGCACTGACGCAGGATCAGGCTAGGAAGGATCCCGATGTGGCGTCAGGTACGTTCGTCCTTGACAACACTCTTGTTTCTGTGTTATTTGATTCGGGTGCCAGTAAGAGTTTTATATCTGCGACTTTTTGTAAAAGAGTAAAGTATGCTGTGAGTAAGCTAGAAAGGGCCTTTAGCGTAGAGACCGCTGAGGGTAGAACTGCGACAGTGACCGATGTAGTTGACAACTCCACGATGAAAATAGAAGGTCATAGGTTCCCTGTCAGATTGTTCGTTATGGTTTTGGGAGGGTTCGATGTTGTGTTGGGTATGGATTGGTTAACTGCCAATGAAGCACAAATCATATGTAAGCGAAAAATAATCCAACTCAAGGCTCCGGATGGTAGCAAAGTTGAGGTTTTTGGAGATCGTGACGCCCCGATGCCAAACGTCATCTCGATGATTAAGGCAGCGGATTACTTGAGGCGCGGATGCGAGGCTTATCTGGTGTACGTGATTGACAAGTGTAAGGAAGTGAAGGAACTAGACGATGTACCCGTGGTACGCGAGTACCCGGAGGTGTTTCCAGAGGATTTGCTGGAATACCACGCGATAGAGAAATTGAGTTCCGAATTGACTTAGTACCAGATGCCCAGCCCATGGCTAAGGCTCCATATCGACTAGCACCAGTGGAAATGAAGGAACTTATGGTCCAACTAGACGAGTTACTTGAGAAAGGATTTATCCAACCGAGCATCTCGCCGTGGGGTGCTCCGGTGTTGTTTGTAAAGAAGAAAGATGGTTCGATGAGAATGTGTATCGATTATCGCGAGTTGAATAAACGAACGGTGAAGAACAAGTACCCTTTACCAAGGATCGATGACCTGTTCGACCAGTTGCAAGGCGCAAGTTGGTTCTCGAAAATCGACCTTCGGTCCGGGTACCATCAGTTGAAGGTGAGGGAAGAAGACATACCGAAAACTGCATTTCGCACGCGTTATGGACATTTCGAGTTCCGCGTAATGTCTTTCGGATTGACGAACGCCCCCGCAGCGTTCATGGATTTAATGAATAGGGTGTGTCGACCGATGCTGGATCGATCGGTAATCGTGTTCATCGATGATATCCTTATCTACTCCAAGAATGAGGGTGATCACGCGTGTCACTTGAAAGAAGTATTGGAAGCTCTGAAAAAGGAGAAGTTGTATGCTAAGTTCTCCAAATGCGCGTTCTGGCTTAGGGAAGTCCAATTCCTAGGTCACGTCATTGGCCCGAACGGCATTATGGTTGACCCAGCAAAGATAGTAACGGTAAGTGAATGGGACATTCCTAAGACGCCAACTGAAATCCGCAGTTTCTTGGGATTGGCGGGCTACTATCGGAGATTCATCCAGGATTTCTCGAAAATAGCTTCGCCATTGACAAAGTTGACTCGGAAAGAAGTAAGTACGAATGGGGTTCGACCCAGGATGAGGCGTTTAAGGAATTGAAAGAGAAGCTAACACAAGCTCCAATCTTGGCCCTTCCCGAGGGAAGTGAAGACCTGGTGGTATACTCTGACGCGTCGGGTCAGGGGTTAGGGTGTGTGTTGATGCAACGCGGTAGAGTGATTGCATATGCGTCGCGGCAGTTGAAAGTTCACGAAGTCAACTATCCGACTCACGATTTGGAACTTGCTGCTGTCGTATTTGCATTAAAAATCTGGAGGCACTACCTGTACGGGGTAAAGTTTACTATTTACTCCGACCACAAAAGTTTGAAGTACTTCTTCGAACAAAAGGAGCTTAATATGAGGCAGAGGAGATGGTTGGAACTCCTGAAGGACTATGACTGTGAAATAATGTACCACCCTGGAAAGGCAAACGTGGTGGCTGACGCTCTAAGCCGAAAGGATGTGCCTACTCCTATTAGAGTGAAAGCTTACCAGTTGGTGGTAACATCGGATGTGATGAGAGAAATCGAAAGAGCTCAAGATGAAGCTTTGAAGGAAGAAAATATAAAGGGAGAAAGGATGGTGGGCCAACAAGACAAGTTGGAATATAACACCCTTGGTGTTAGAACATGTTATGGACGGGTATGGATACCTATGGGTGGCGAGCTTAGAACCAAAATCTTGGATGAGGCTCATAAGTCTCGTTACTCTATCCATCCCGGTACCAACAAAATGTACCAAGACCTGAAGAAGGACTACTGGTGGCCTGGAATGAAATGTGATGTAACGAAGTATGTAAGCAAGTGCTTGACTTGCTCGCAAGTAAAGGCTGAACACTAGAAACCGTATGGAAAGATTCAACCACTTGACATACTAGAATGGAAGTGGGAACACATTACCATGGACTTCATAACCAAGCTACCCCGCACAGCTAAAGGTCATGACACCATTTGGGTAATTGTAGACCGATTAACGAAGAGTGCTCATTTCCTACCTATTCGCGAGACGTTCTCGTCGGAAAGGTTAGCTGAAGTGTTTATCAACGAAGTAGTAGCACGGCATGGGATGCCTTTGACGATCGTATCTGACCGGGACACACGATTCACATCGAGGTTCTGGAAAAGATTTCATGAGGCGATGGGCACGAGGCTTAATATCAGCACAGCATACCACCAGCAAATGGATGGTCAGTCCGAAAGGACTATTCAGACGTTGGAGGATATGCTCCGTGTTTGTATTATCGACTTCGGTGGCAGTTGGGACAGCCATCTGCCGTTAGCTGAATTCTCCTACAACAATAGTCATCACACGACGATAGGCATGCCGCCTTACGAAATGTTGTATGGGAGAAGATGTAGGACCCCGGTTTGTTGGGGTGAAATTGGACAGAAAGAGTTAGGAAGTCTGGAAGTTGTAAAAGAAATGTCGGAAAGGTTTGATCAGATTAAAGCGCGAATGAAGGCCGCGCAAGATCGTCAGAAGTCCTATGCGGATAGACGACGAAGGCCTATCGAGTTTAATGTTGGGGACAATGTAATGTTGAAAGTGTCGCCCTGGAAGGGAATCATACGATTCAGAAAGAGAGGAAAGTTAAGTCCGAGGTTTGTCGGACCATTCAGGATAATGGCACGGGTTGGTGAAGTCGCATATCGGTTGGAGTTGCCTGATGAGTTAAGTGGGATTCATCCTACCTTCCATGTATCACACTTGCGAAAGTGTTTGGCGGATGAATCGGCTCACGTACCACTTACTGACATCGAGGTTGACAACAGCCTTAACTACATCGAAGAACCCGTGGCTATCTTAGACCGAAAGGAGAAGCGTTTGCGTAACAAAGTGATCCAATTGGTTAAAGTCCAATGGAGGCACCGAAAGGGATCGGAGGCTACATGGGAAACGGAGGCGGAAATGAGGGAGTCGTACCCTCAATTATTTGACTTGTGATAGGTTTCGGGGACGAAACCTATTATAAGGGGGGTAGACTTGTAACATCCCAAAATGACGAAAAATAAAGTTAACGAGTTCAAGTGGGCCGAAGTTGGACCGGGTCAGTCGTGAACCGGGCTTGGGGAGGTCTTCCCTATAAATAGTCCAAGGCACTCATTCTTCTGTTCTTTGACATTCTAGAGAGAGAAAACCGTAGAGAGAGAAAGTAACGGAATCGCACAAGATTGCACCAGAACGTGTCTCTTGCACTCGTGAAGGAAACCTCCAGATCAGAAGCTCGATTCAGGTAACGATCCGACCTAAATCTGAGTTTTTATTCGTTTTTGGGTTTTTCGGGTTTTGGGTGAAAAGGCAACGTTTTTACGGATGGAACTGAAAGATAATCACGGATTTGAGTTCCTTAATGGAAAACGAACGTTTTGAATGCAACAGGTTCGGGATCTTGACATGATCAGACCCGAATGCGAAAGTTAGGGTTTTCGCGAAGAACAGGTCGTGCGCACTTGCTAAGTACGCACGGAGCAGGTCCTGCGCACTTGCTAAGTGCGCAGGAAGAGGAACCTGCGCACTTGCTAAGTGCGCAGGAAGCATGGTCTGCGCACTTGCTAAGTGCGCAGGAAGCAGAGTCTGCGCACTTGCTAAGTGCGCAGACATCAGAACTGATTAAGTGAAGTCAGTATGTTAGAATGGTTAAACCGTTAGAGTCGGGATTGGTCTGATGTGTATTTAACTAATCAATTCAGATCGGAAGTGAAGTTGTTGGACCTTTGTTTAGGACAACCGAGACTAGCTTATAAGGTGAGTTCTAGAAGCCCTCTTTTAAATGTTTTTATATAATGTTTTCGGGCTGGTGTGTACACGTATGAAATGATGTTTTATGAAATGATGTTTTATAAAATGATGTTTATGAAACTACGTTTACGAAAGGAAATGATTTGGAACGAAGGGTTTATGGAAAGAAAGTTTATGAACGAAATGCTTACGAACGAATGTTATAAAGAAATGGTTTAATGAAAAGGTAAAGGGTTTTGAAAGTGAAGGAAATGTTTTATGAAAAGAAAACAAAAAGGGGCAAATGTTTTAAAGAAGTCATTACAAATCTAATCTGTCGAATGAATGGAATTGACGAATGAAGTCTGGGAATGTGATTCCCAGCCTTGTGGTAAATTATGGACAGTGAGCCATAGTTACCACAAGAACAACAGGGGCATTGTCTCTGTGGCATGTCAATGGTTTTGATGTTGTACAACTGGTAAGGGAGTAACGACGGTTACTCGGGTGATGACGATCATCCTAACGAACGAGGTAATGGGAAATCAATGACGGCGATACGTAACGGTTGATTTCCAAAGGAAAGATGCGTGTTGGGCAATGACGGCGATACGTAATGGTTGACCCCACGTATTGAATGGTAATGGGAAATTAATGACGGCGATACGTAACGGTTAATTTCCAAAGGAAAGATGCGTGTTGGGCAATGACGGGATACGTAACGGTTGACCCCACGCATTGAAGGGTTGGGCAATGACGGCGATACGTAACGGTTGACCCTACGTAGTGTATGGTTGTGGCAATGACGGCGATACGTAACGGTTGCCCACAACATTAAAAGTTCCTACGGGGACATAGAGACGCGTAACGATACAGATTTTAGATAATATTGTATGACTTAAATGAATGTTAATGATTTAAACAAATGATCGTGTTTAAATGTGCGAAGGTTTACGAATGAAAGGCCCTGTTTTCTTATACGAATGTTAAACCCTACTGAATGTTTGAATGATGAACCATTTCTTAAAACGAACGAAAACTAGAACTCACCAGCGTAGCTGACGTTTTTAAGTGTACACATTCAGGTTAAGGCAGGTTATGAGGATGGACGGTGATGCTTGGCTAGAGATGAAGAGTTACCCGGCTGCTTTGAAGACTGGCATCCCGTTATGTTTAGTTATGATGTAAATATGTTTTAATCAATGTTTACGCTTCCGCATGTATGAACAACGATTAAGTTATGTTTAAATGAAATTTTTCCGCTGCGTTATTTGATATTCATGTTTAAGAACTGTTTGTGAATGAGTAATTCCAACAAGTGGGGCCTCCCGGGTTTGGGGCCTTACATTTTGTCAAATCCCAGATAATATCTTGCAACTTATAGGCAGTGATTGCTATATCTCCGAAAGGGGACGAATTGAATGCGGACCGTTACCTTCCTTCGTGGTATGTAACGGGGGAATGGACCTTTATAAAGGGAATGGAAAGTGGTGATGACCACTTAAGAGGTTTACGAACCTCGATAAGATATAAGTTGTACAAGAATAAATGTTATGTTGGGCAAGGGCGTATGTGAAAGGTAAAGATGATGTTTTAAAACGTGTCATATACAAACCATTTGAATGGATCAAAGATACTTTGATTAAACCTATAACTCACCACTGTATGCTGACCCATGTTTAAGCATGTGTGTCAGGTAAGAATGTGGCCTCGAGCAGTAACGATAAGAAGGTATCATGAGCAGGCTAACTTGCATCAAAGATGAAGACTAGCATTAGGATCATGTTGTACTTTCTTTAAGAATATACTAAGACAAGTTTTATAAATAAAAAAAGAAATTTTGTTTTTAAAGTCTTCCGCTGTGTATGTTTCTTTGATTTCTATATGTTCATGAGTAAATTTGACAAGTGACCGGCACTCCGGGTGATTCGGGATGTGGGTGTCACAAGTTGGTATCAGAGCTATAGTTTGAGAGATCTGGATACTTGCCCAAGTATCTAGACTTAAATTAGGATTAAGGGACCATAAGAATGCCAATAGTGATGCCAGTCAAGATAGCCTGATGCCAAGGGAAAGGGAAAAAGGTATGAGTATTTAGTAAGAACATGAGAGAAAGATATCTAGAGCACCGAAAGTAGCGTAAATGATTAATTTCGTCGTGGCCACAGTTATTAATATTTACAATACACTTGTGTTCTAAGCTATCAAATCCATCATGCGAATACTAAAATACTCTATATCTTTTGTAGAAAATGGTCGGTAGAGGAAAGAGTAAGAAAGGAGGAAAGGTCAATTCCAATACTCCTAGAAGGCAGACACGGTCTACCGCAAATGCCGAACCAGAAATAGAAAATAGGGATCATATAGAAGTGAATGAACCAGCAGTAGAACCACAAATGCAAAACGCCATAGACACGGCTGTGGCTAAAGCCTTAGATACAACTTTGCCTATCTTATTGGCTAGCCTAGAAGAAAGTAGGAAAAAGGATAAGACGAAGGAGGTTACTAAGAATGTAGACGACAACGATCTTTACGAATTTGAATCCGACGATTCTTATGAGATCAGATCAGTGAAGAAATGGAGGAAGGGGTGCTCTTAGAAAACATTCAAGCATCCAAAGTTTGATGGTACAAAAGATGCCACAGTCGCTCATCAGTGGATCAGGGAGATTGAAGCGGTAATCAAGATCAGTGAATGCAGAGAAGATCAAAAGGTGAAATACGCCGCTCACTCATTCGTATCAGAGGCGTTATGTTGATCGGAGAATCTGGTTATAGCTATGGGTGAAAAGGCTATCGACCGGATGTCTTGGGAAGAGCTAAAGAGGTTGCTAATAGAGGAGTTTTGTCCAGATAACGAAATGGACAAACTCGAGAGGGATTTTCTTATATTGGAAGCCAGTAGTATGACTTGTCGAGAGTATACTACAAAATTCAATAAGATGGCTCGTTTGGTACCTCATTTAGTAACCCCTGAAGTTGTACGCATTAAAAGATATGTACAAGGGTTACCATCTGAAATCCGAAGGTTAGTGAATACTTCGGAGTTAAAAAGATTTAGATCCGCCATACAACTTGCTTCGACTATGTACGACGAGGCCTATGGTTCCCGTCCAGTGGAATCGAAAAGAAAGTGGTCTGAAAGTTCTCAGGGCCATAAGAAGCAGAACGATGGTGGATGGAAGAAGAAGATAACTACTAGTAGTGTCACTACATGTACCACCTGTGGTAAGAATCATGCCGAAGAATGTAGATTAAAGTCCGGCATATGCTTTAAATGTGGCAAGGCAGGGCATTTGGCGTACAACTGCCCTATCAAGCCTAAATGTTTTAAGTGTGGAGAAAGTGGGCATAGAATGTTGGAATGCCCAACTCTTAAGATTAACAATCCCGAGCCTTTGAAGGTGAAGGAAGGAGAAGCCTCCAAAGCTAGGAGTAGGGCTTATATCCTAACAACCGAAGAAGCTAAGGCGTTGCCAGACGTAGTATCTGGTACGTCTCTTGTTAATCACGTGCATGCTACTGTATTATTTGATTCCAGTGCTAGAAAAAGTTTTGTATCCTTAGATTTCTATCCTTCCTTAGCTAGACCTACCGTAAGATTAGACGGTATCTTTGAAGTAGAAACGGCTATTGGAAAGACGATGAAGGTGGCAGAATTCATTCAGGATTGTTTCATCAATCTTGAAGTGTAAGGCCCCAAACCAGGCACCCTACAGTTGGTTCTCATAAGTGGTTAAACTCTTTAAAAACATCTAACTTTCATTTACATAAACAGCGAAAGTCTTTCTCAAAATAATATTATCTTTAAACTCGTTAACTTTGATAACATTACCTGACGAATACATGCACACCAACCCGAGTAGCCCCGCTTCCAAGCCAAGATACCTTGTCCAACTGACTCTCCTGCAAAACAATCTAACGTACATACAAAGTCAGCTACGCTGAGTGAGTTCTAATAGTTTAATTTAAACAACAGCCAACTCATCTCTTTATATAATTATTTCCATTCAAGACCCTCTGGTCCTTAGAAAATAGTTGTATAGATTTTCATCATATAAATAACCCCCGTAATATTATAATATCCCAAAGGATTCACCACCCCAGACTCTACCCACCATTTTAACTTAGTAAGTCTCACCGACATAGAACGAGCTTACTACTCTGGTAACTCACAATTTACCATATATATTAACCATACGCTGGTTAACTCGACCAAACTCTAGACACCGACTTACCAGTCCTAACTAGGACTCTCATAACCCGACTGACTTAATAGTTGCATACAATGTACTCTTTCCGACACAACGTTCAATCTAACTCGACACATCACATTGATTCCATCTATTTATCACATCAATATCATCTCATACACAATTAATATAACTCATCACTTGCATGCAATTTAACACATATAAATGCACACAAACACATACCTCATCACCGCACCCTCGTCAAGGTTAATCCCGTCGGGATACTCGTCCTAAGCTCAGCTATACCCTTGTTACAGGACCCCGCCACTAAACATAGTGACACACTCGTCATCTACGATGACTACCCGGCCACCCACACGGTGACTATATCATCTACCATACGGTGACTGACACATCACCCATACGATGATGACCCTGAAGGACTCCGTCCTCCACACCATTGTTGACCCTGCACACGAATAACAATGCAAGCACACAAAGCAACACATATATACACATGATACTACCTGGACATGTACTGCGACTCACCACCCTTTCACGGATCACTTACGTGTGTAATCCAATACTTACTTTAGACGTATCCTCTAAATGTCTAGACCCACTACCCAACTCTTTCCGAATAGGTAATTATACAACACACAAACATCGAACCGACTTATAGCCGGTACATACTATGGGTCCAACCTAGACCCATGCAAACACGATACTCACCATGTCACGAGGACAACGGCACAATAAACACAACATCAAACATATGACGCTTAACATCATACTATTTACTTGAATCGTTAATGAACCACGTACGGGTTCCCCTACTAACTCTCCTTATATAACCATCCCAGGTTTAACTAAATTCCCGACTTATCCCGACTAACTCATAAGATGACATACACAGATCATCCCAACTATTGTTCACCCACCCTAAGGACCCCACAACGACCCTTAGCTTCATTATTACATAATGGTCTCATAAAACACTTTAGGTTTAAATCATTACTCGTAATACGTTTGTTTAATAACACACGTGAGTATGTACGATAGCCCCAAAACAGTAAAACGTTTAAAAGAGGGGATTAGAAACTCACAGTTATTCCGTGTCCAAATCCTAGCTCTGCACCACGCGTGCTTGCTCAAACCCCGAACCTGTCAAACGTATGATCACACGATCATGATACGTTTAAATCATATGTCACTACGTAAAAGCATAAATATTCCCGCTACTCGCCTCATCCCCAGAGTCCTAACACCCATGCAAAACCCTAATCCACGCTTCTGCTCTAACCGGATTACCCTGGACCCATTTAGAACCCACATGCATGCACGTACATGTGCCATGTAGTAATCCTAGCCTCATGGGTCACTCGTACACAAGCCGAGCTCCTTATGTATAACCAAAACCCGCCATGCAAGCCTTATGCTCACTAACCCTAATCAGGTGTTACTCAATCTCATCCTCATCCTTGTTCGTCACCGTACACCACCACCATGAACCACCATGGTGTTTTGTCATCCGCTGTGAACCATCGCAGCCGTCTCCGGCTATTTCCGGACACCACCACCTCGACGCCACCCTCCTCTTTCTCTTTACCTCTCCCTTCCTTTTCTTCTCGGCCATCGCATCCCAGCCACACACCCCAGCTCGACACCGGCTGTCACCACGGCTCTCCATCACCGCGCCATCGCTACCACCTGTTTCCACTCGTAGCCACCCCCTGCCACCGCCTCCTCTCCCGTCTCCTCCTCCAACCACCGTAACCACAACCCCGCTACCCTAATCGGGTCTTTCCCACGATGTAACATCTAGGATTTTTCTCATACTTTGAACGGTGCGATAATATAACTCCAATGTCATTTCATAGTGTTACACTAATTACAAATGGTGCATTCATATTTCAACATCATTAAGATTAAATATATCTACATATACATATATTTATTTCATTTAATTAGAGATTTAAATTACATCATGATGCATAAATATAATTAGACGTAAATACATGGCAACACATTATTAATCACTTAAACTGTGCGTTTAAAGTTCCACTCATTTATAACACAAAAGTATATGAGTTATATATTTAATTTCTAAATATATATATATATACATATATATTCTACATTTTCAAAACAATAAATGTATATATTATTAATAACTTATATAAATGATTGTATAGTCTTAAATTATGTGTTTAACAAAATTATACAAAACATTTCAAAATTGGTAGTTTAGTTTCATAGATTTTATAAATTAAATTATATAAACACAAGGGATTAAAGAAAATAAGTATAGTTTGAACCCCCCTTAAACCATTGAACCCTTTGAAAGGCATTTGACCCTCAACATTGAACACTTGTGAGCTTGAACCCTAAAACCCGTGGGTGTGACTTTGGGAAGTCAACAGAACCGAATCCATCATCAATTCGATCCCAAACCCCACTAATTCGTGTGTTTAATTGTAATCAATCGTGTATAACCCATCATATGACGGTTCTAATCACTTATAACGTGCCAATTACTTTAGGAATCATTGGATTTGAGTTCTAACGGCTTGTAACCGTCCTCCATTAAACCTGACTTCAATTCGAACATTTAACATGGAATCAGACTATAAAATTGAACCCACACCTTCATAATACTCGCTAGAAACTTTCTAAACACTTGATAGCCTCGAAACCCACCTTCTGAACCCTGCCGGGTTCGTAGATCTCTGATTCGGACGATCCTGTCGTACGTCCTCCACACAAAACCATTCGAAGTAATTCTTGTGTCTTTACACTCGTCTCAACCCACTGATCAAAAGCCCTATGGCATGTGGATCAATCGTTGCCAAATTTGTGCGATTTGGTGGCTAGGGTTTGGGGTTACGGGTTGGGGAAGAAGATGAGTGGGGGGGGGGTTAAATGTTAAATAATTTGATGTGTCGGTTATAATCCAAGGCATACGACCAGAGCAATCGGTTAAGTCTTTCGTCCCACACAGGTATGGTCGCGGGTTCGATCCCTGCCCCGCACCTTGTTTTTGCGCATGATCTGACCCTAAAACCCGGCCCTCACGCGTATACGGGTTAACAATTTGTGGTCCGACCATTTAAGCACTAGACCCTCCTGGTCTAGTGGTTTGTGCGTTGTGGTTTCTCCCTAGTGACCCGGGTTCGAGTCCCATGGGTCCTTTTATTTTTAAAACCTATTTTTCCAAACCAATCTTTTTGTAAAAGTTATTTTATAAACCACCCAAGGATCGGGAATACTCTTTGAAAAAAAATATTAACGTTTCAAATACAAAACAATTATTTTAGCGTTTTAGAGAACTAGAAACTAATGATTTCTAATTAGAAACTTATATAACTATTTACTTAAAACATCTACGAGTTATTTTAGTTACCCAATTATTTAGTACGACTTATATCCTCTTTATTATTTATTTAATTTAATAAAGAATTAATTTAGCCATTTAGTTAATTGAAACATTAAAATTTATTAACCTAATTATCTTTATACTCCCTTAAATATTATTTAAACACTTATAGATTTATTTATAAACAAATTAATTATTCTTATATATATATATATAAAAACAAGTATTCAACTCATCATTAGACAAACATATTATTTACAACGAATATATACACACTCATTCAACCTAACTCATTCCTTTTATACTTTAGTCCTTTTGAGCATGTCATTGATACGTATACCACTCCGAACATAGGTTAACCTTGTGGTTAGCTAAACAACTTGTGCAACTACCCGTACTTGTGCAATCAAGCTACAAATCCAATGTGAGTCTACATAGCCCCTTTATCACTTTTACATTATTTGGGGTGAAACATGATTACATTCAAACTATTTGTAATTATTACAATTCAAACCTTATGATCATGTGTGCAATTTGTGCCTTATGCCTTAACACTACTTTTGCAAACAACATTTACATACTTTTTTTGTGCATAGTGCAAGTGGAATCATTAATTCTGTACAAGCCGACAATATACAATGATAGATCTATTGAGTCTGACCAACCCACCCGGTTAGGGTGATTGTTGCCGAAAACACTTAAGGATAACTGTTGTGTTAAGCCTAACATTTAAGGATAACTGTTGTGTTATGCCTATCAGTCACAAGGTTTGATTGTACGCCCCAGTTTAAACTATAGCGATTCTCCATAATTGCCTTATTAATCCATGTATCATATGCATTGTACACAAACTCTTGATATTACTTGTGGTGTCAAAACCTATGTATGATCACCAACTATTTTTAGTTGACCCTGTTTTCATCATGTTTCAGGTACTAGTGTATGAGATCATATGCAAGATGCTACATATAGGATTTGGACTTAGCGAACAAAGAAATTGATGTATCTGGCCTTGGTTGTTGATTGAACTTATGTAATGAAACCATGATTTAAATGAACATATGAAATTTATAGTTGATCATGTGCTTATGAACAGTCTACACGTCCACCTCGACGTATTCCGCCGTCAGTTGGGGTGTGACAGATTGGTATCACAGCCATGGTTATAGGGAATTAGGTTATTAGAAACCAATGACCTAGTCTATAACCTTAGGATACCCCCTCATGTGATTATCCTACATATTATCTTAGGTATTACAATGCATGATACCATACATGTTATTTTATGTGCTACGTTACTTGATAACTTACATGTTTTCAAAGGAATTGCTATTTGTCACATTGTTTGATTACATGCTATTTATTTGACTCCATTAAATGTCATTCTAAGCTTTACTATACACTTATTCCATTCAAAGACTTCCTAAACCCTTATTCTTACACACTAGGAATTATGTCACCATCATCAATTGTGAACAAGACTTAAACCCTTGGGCCTCAAGGCCAGATTCGAAATGATTCTCATCATGTCCAAGAGTCCAAATAATAGTGTTATTAGTACATAATGGCTGAAAGAGTGGGTGTAGACTCATAATAGATTCTGACTCAGGAAAGACCAGTACTTAAGTGTGTCCCTTGTGACCCACCCCTTTTTCTTAGGAATTCTCTTCATGGGTACACTACTTATAGGTCAAATGTTACTTCTAACTTACTATTGTGAAAACTTGGTGTTATGACTAGTCAAACTCTGGACTCATGAAAACTTATGTACCTAACATATAGTATGTTTTATCACTTACAATACCTTCCTTTTCTACTAGACATGGAATCCTACTCTCCTCCCTCCCCGGTATACTATCGTGAGACATAGTCTGAACAGGAAGAAGACATCGGATCACCATCACCGGACCATCAGACACCAACACCCCCAACTTCTAGATCCATGTTCGACATGAGAGCGGATTGGTTTAGGAGCAACGGCCTGAGACTCTGAGCATCTGAACCACCCCCATCAACATATCTTTATCAGGCACCTCACCGACACAATCAACTGCCATACCCTCTGAGAGACCCCTACTTAGCACCTGACCCATACCACCCTAACCCAAGAGCAAGACAAACCATGGCACCCATGAGTGCTATAGGAGTCCCAGTTGATGCCACCCAACAGTATGTGAGGACTGCAGAATTCATGAGATAAGGGATGGAGCACGGGATAAGGCACGACCTGCTAGGGCAGTGAATAGATAGCCTTTTGGGTCAAGTACGGTACCAGGAAGACCTGATTACAAATCTAGGTACCCACATTGACATGATGGAAGGAGACCGGGAGATTTTTGACGCACTCACAGAAGCAGCTAGAGCTGAGGCCCGGTTTGCCATCGGAGTAACCATAGCGATGTTCGTCTTGGTGCTCATCTGCTTCCTAGTGGAAAGCTAACTGAGGCATTAGCTGGATTTTTCTATTTCTTGTCCTTAAATTTCAGTTTGAGAACCACTTCTTTATGATTGGAATAAGTATTCGACATTTCATCATTCAATGATAAGTTTTATATTACCACTTAAATGCCATTATTCGTTGATCTAGTATTACGAGTACAAAATACATCCGTCATATTTTCATCAAGATCACCAAACACCATCTTTTCATTGATTGCAATTTAGTACACGTACCTAAGACTTCTTTGTAGATAAACCATTTTATTATCTAATTTAAAAAAAATCGTTATTTTGTTCAAACAAAGCAAAACCTTTATCAAACCCTTAGTTTATAAATATTATCTGGAATATAAATTTTCTATAAACCTTTTCACCTTGTAAGGAAACTTGATACAACTTGATTTATAAAAACATTATCTTAATTACTAATTAATTATGACTTTTACTTCACTAAATTAATTATTATTAAATCTTGGCTTAATTATTAAATGATTTAGCCATTATTTTCCTTTGAAACATTCTCTTTATGATAATTAAAATTGAAAGGTTTTATTTATTCATCTGTTTATCTAGTTATTCAACTTATTATTTTCACAATTTTATTAAATTACAAACAATAATAAGTTACACTTACTAGTCTATTTACAAACAAGAAGCACAAATCAATTATTCGTAAGCATATCACTCTAAACACCTACAAAACCTTCTCATTATCTTGCACATTCGGAAATATACGAACATACTAGACACTTCAAGGAGATGAATCATTTCGCGTAGGCGTTAACCACCCATATAAACCTCAAGAAGATTGAGAATTTAAAACCCAACTACCCACATTATACATGAACGTCAAGCAACACGCTTGTCCGCAACACTCGACCACCTACAAAATTCGATAGTTCACGTTACTCGTAAGATTCAGTAACTTACATAGGAGCATTCACAGGATACATAACACTAGATTTAGCATGTAATACACAATAATAGATTGCTCACATGATACATGATACTTGGTTGAATACAATATACATAATACTAGAGTGATCACATGATACATGATACATGGTTGGATGAAATATACATAATACTAGACTGATCACATTATACATGAGACTTGCTTGTTTACAATATACATGATACTAAGTTGTTCACATTATGCATGAAACTTATTTATCTACAATGTACATGATACTAGATTAAACATGAAACTTGGATGTTTATATTATACATGGAACTAGATTGGGTACAATTGTTACAATTGATGGATCGCAAGGCATAATAATTCACTTTATTCATGAAGGTTAAAAACTACAAACTTTTAGGCTACTCGGGGTTTGACGTATTCTTTTTCAAACACGAGGAATCTATGGAACTCTAAGTTATGTCACATTATTACTCTTTAGTTTTCTGATTGACCTTACTGTCTAGGGGCACAATTATTTATTAGCAACTCATACGTGAAAACAATAGATGTGAACTAAGTAATTTTTGTGTCCTCTCTTGACCCACACACAATGGGATGATCTATACGGACCATGCGATGAATTGAGTAATTACGGGTGTACACGTAATTATAAAAGTCAGCGCATGGAAAGCATAGTGCATTCTGTCATGCTGTAACATCCCGAATATCCGAAATTTAATGGTTTGACCCGACTCTTTATTAGATGAGAAAAATTGTAAGGTTTTCTTGCGAAGCTTTATTTATTTTACTTAGATGAGAAGACCCGATTAGTCGTTAATGCCCGGTTTGAGAACGAATTGCACATAACGGAAATACAGGGACCCGAAAGTAAACATGGGATGGTTTAAATACAAGTTTGAGGAAAACCCTAGGCCATTCGGCCTAGGTGTGTGCTACGGCAAGAGGGAGGGAGATCCGTCAAGGAGTGGGCGACGACGGTGAATCCGTGGTGGTTCTACATTGACGACTAGCGGGGGAGAAACTATTAAGGTAACCCTCGACTCTCACTCTTTTACTTCTTTCCGGTTGTATTGTAAAAGACCCGATTGGGGTTTGGGTTTCGTGACCACGATGGATGCGAAGGTGGAGTGGCCGGAGGAGATGGCCACGACTGTGGTCGATGTAGCAGGCCCATGGCGGCAGAAGGATGGTGCTCGATGGTGGTATTAAGCCGACGGGGACAGCGGTGAAGGTGCCCATGATGACGGTTGTGGTGGTAACGTGAGACGGAGGAGAGCAAGGGCGGTGCTCGGCGTCCGATGTAAAGGTGATGATGGCGGAGTACTACGGCAGCAAGAAAGGGTGGATGGTGGCAACCGTTAGGGTTTTATGGTGAAGAGGTAGAGGGCGGCTTACACGGTGGTGCACAGTGGGGGTTTCAGAAGTCATTACCAAGGCCGGTTAGGGTGATGCGTAGCATGGTTCACACGCATGCATGGAAAAACCCGACGCGTTCCGTGGGGTTCGGGATTGCATGGGGGCATTATTGCTAATTAGGGTTTTTGCATGATGTGGGTTACGTGCATGCATGGGAACCCAGTTCGGATATACGAGTTCTAAACGGGTCACGAACGGTCCGGTACGGAGGTAACGTGAAAGTAGGGTTTTATGGAGTTGGTTTGACAAGCAGATGGGACAAGTGTCGGGATCTTTTTATATTATTATACGTTATCCAACATATGTTTCGAACGTATTCTGATCGTGTGATCATACGTTTGATAGGTTTGGGATTCGAGCGTGGATGGGCGAGTTATAGAACAAGGATTGGGACGTGGCATAACCTGTTAGTTTCTAATCCCCTCTTTTAAACGTTTTACTGTTTTGGGGCTATCGTACATACTCGCATGTGTTATTAAATGAACGTATTATGAGTTATGATTTAAACTTGAAGTGTTTTATGAGACCATTATGTCATAATGAGCTAAGAGTCAATATGGGATCTCTAGGATGGGTGAACAAGAGTAGTGATGATCTGTGTGTATCATCTTATGGGTTAGTCGGGGTGAGTCAGGAATTTAGTTAAACCTGTGATGGTTATATAAGGAGAGTTAGCATGGGAACCCGTACGTGGTTTATTAACGAGTCAAGTGGGTGCTAGTATGCTGTCATGCGTCGTGTGCTTGATGCTGTGTGTATTGTGTCGTTGTCCTCGTGACACAACGGGTATCGTGTTTGTATGAGTCTACGTGGTGTCCATATTATGTATGGGCTAGAAGTCAGTATGGTGTTTGTGTGTCGTATAACTTCCTATCCGGAAAGAGTTGGGTAAGGTGTCTAGACGTTATGAGGATACGTCGAAGTAAGCGTTGGATTACACACGTAAGTGATCCGTAAATGGTGGTGAGGCGTAGTACATGTCCATGTAGTGTCATGTGTATATATGTGTTGCTTTGTGTGCTTGTATTGTTGTCCGTGTATACGGCTAATAGTGATGTGGAGGACGGAGTCCTTCGGGGTCATCATTGTACGTGTGATGTGTCAGTCACCATATGGTAGATGATATAGTCATCGTGTGGTGGCTGGGTAGTCATCATAGATGATGAGTGTGTCGCTATTTTAGCGATGGGTGGGGCCCTGTAACAAGGGTGGAGCCGAGCTTAGGACGAATATCCCGACGGGGATAACCCTAACGAGGGTGCAGTGATGAGGTATGTATATGTGTTAAATTGCATGCAGGTGATGAGCTATATTAATTGTGTATGAGATGATATTGATGTGATAAATATATGATATCAATGTGGTGTGTTGAGTTAGATTGACCATTGTGTCGGGACAAGTACATCGTGTACAATTGTTGTGTCAGTTGATTTGTAAAGAGTCTTGGTTAGGGCTGGTTAAGCCAGTGTCTAGAGGTTGATCGAGTTAACCAGTGTATGGTTAAGATATATGGTAAATTGTGTGTTTCAGTGTAGTAAGCTCGATCTAAGTCGGATAGACTTACTGAGTTAAAATGGTGGGTTGAGTCTGGGGTGGTGAATCCTCCGAGATATTGTAAGGTAACATGGTTATCTAAATGAGGACCATTTATAAAATGATTTTCTAAGGATCAGAGGGTCTTGAATGGAAATAATTATATAAAGAGATGAGCTGGCTGTTGTTTAAATTAAACTATTAGAACTCACTCAACGTGTCTGACTTTGTATGTGCGTTAGATTGTTTTACAGGTGAGTCAGTTGGACGAGGTATATTGGCTTGGAAGCGGGGCTACTCGGGTTGGTGCGCATGCACTCGTTAGGTAACGTTATGAAAGTTAACGAGTTTAAAGATAATATTATTTTGAGAAAGACTTCCACTGTTTATTTAAATGAAAATTAGATGTTTTTAAAGGGTATAACTAGTTATGAGAACCAACTGTAGGGTGCCTGGTTTGATGCCTTACACGTGCGTTATGACATAAAACCTATCATGATATATAATAACGAAACTGATGCGATATGATAAGGGCATGGTGGATACGCCGCTGGTACTTCATATATATAAGTGTTCCTGTCATACCGTTAGAGTAGCGTTGTTCGTGTCACGTGAGGTTCTATGTTATTGTGACCTTGACCAATGTTTGTGAAAGCTCTTATCCAGTAACATTTCTTGAGCATATTAGACTACATCTTAAACAAGTTTTGATCATCAAATTCTCATCATTCTCATTTCAAGTGATGCATTCCATCTCTAAAGTCTAAAATGTTCTTCGACAGTTTTCTCCTCAATTCTCTTCAAACTAAATCCACTGTCATCATTCATGCCTGACTTTGAGTATCCGACCTAAATCTTGTTATCAATCGTACTACCCAAACCAGCAGTCAAAGCTCGTTGGGAATCTAAACGTGACCCCGAGTTCACTTGGGACCGTAAGGATCAGAGGAAGCTCAAATACCCACACCTTTTTTCTTGATTCAGTAGCTTCAACTAGTTGAATTTCGGGACGAAATTCCCTCAACTATGGGATACTATAACATCTAGGGTTTTTCTCATACTTTGAACGATGCAATAATATAACTCAAATGTCATTTCATAGTGTTACACTAATTACAAATGGTACATTCATATTTCAACATCATTAAGATTAAACATATCTACATATACAAATATTTATTTCATTTAATTAGAGATTTAAATTACATCATGATGCATAAATATAATTAGATGTAAATACATGGCAACACATTATTAATCACCTAAACTATGTGTTTAAAGTTCCACTCCTTTATAAACATAAAAGTATATGAGTTATATATTTAATTTCCGAATATATATATATATATATATATATATATATATTCTACATTTTCAAAACAATAAATGTATATATTATTAATAACTTATATAAATGTTTATATAGTCTTAAATTATGTGTTTAACAAAATTATACAAAACATTTAAAAATTGGTAGTTTAGTTTCATAGATTTTATAAATTAAATTATATAAACACAAGGGATTAAAGAAAATAAGTTTAGTTTGAACCCCCCTTAAACCATTGAACCCTTTGAAAGGCATTTGACCCTTAACATTGAACCCTTGTGAGCTTGAACCCTCAAACCCGTGGATTTGACTTTAGAAAGTCAACAGAACCGAATCCATCATCAATTCGATCCCAAACCCCACTAATTCGTGTGTTTAATTGTAATCAATCGTGTATAACCCATCATACGACGGTTCTAATCACTTATAACGTGCCAATTACTTTAGGAATCATTGGATTTGAGTTCTAACGACTTGTAACCGTCCTCCATTAAACCCAAATTCAATTCGAACATTTATCGTGGAATCGGACTATAAAATCGAACCCACACCTTCATAACACTCGCCAGAAACTTTCTAAACACTTGATAGCCTGGCAATCCACCTTCCTCAATTCTTGCGTCTTTAGACTCGTCTCAACCCACTGATCAAAAGCCCTATGGCATGTGGATCAATCGTTGCCAAATTTGAGCGATTTGGTGGCTAGGGTTTGGGGTTACGGGTTGGGGAAGAAGATGAGTGGGGGGTTGAATGTTAAATAATTTTGCGCGCCGGTTATAATCCAAGGCATATGCCAAGAGCAACCGGTTAAGTCTTTCGTCCCACAAAGGCAAGGTCGCGGGTTCAATCCCTGCCCCGCACCTTGTTTTTGCGCATGATCTGACCCTAAAACCCAGCCCTCACACGTATACGGGTTAACAATTTGTGGTCCGGCCATTTAAGCACTAGACCCTCCTGGTCTAGTGGTTTGCGCGTTGTGGTTTCTCCCTAGAGACCCGGGTTCGAGTCCCATGGGTCCTTTTATTTTTAAAACATTTTTAAAACCTAGTTTTCCTAACCAATCTTTTTATAAAAGTTATTTTATAAACCACCCATGGCTCGGGAATACTCTTTGAGCAAAAATATTAACGTTTCAAATACAAAACAATTATTTAGCGTTTTAGAGAACTAGAAACTAATAACTTCTAATTAGAAACTTATATAACTATTTACTTAAAACCTCTACGAGTTATTTTAGTTACCCAATTATTTAGTACGACTTATATCCTCTTTATTATTTATTTAATTTAATAAAGAATTAATTTAGCCATTTAATTAATTGAAACATTAAAATTTATTAACCTAATTATCTTTATACTCCCTTAAATATTATTTAAACACTTATACATTTATTTATAAACAAATTAATTATTCTTATATATATAAAAACAAGTATTCAACTCATAATTAGACAAACATATTATTTACAACGAATAGATACACACTCATTCAACCTTGCTCATTCCTTTTATACTTTAGTCCTTTTGAGCATGTCATTGATACGTATACCACTCCGAACATAGGTTAACCTTGTGGTTAGCTAAACAACTTGTGCAATCAAGCTACAAATCCAATGTGAGTTTACATAGCCCTTTTTCACTTTTACATTCTTTGGAGTGAAACATGATTACATTCAAACTATTTACAATTATTACAATTCAAACCTTATGATCATGTGTGCAATTTGTGCCTTATGCCTGAACACTATTTGTGCAAACAATATTTACATACTTTTTTGTGCATAGTGCAAGTGCAATCATTAACTCTGTACAAGCCAACGGTATACAATGATAGATCTATTTAGTCTGACCAACCCACCCGGTTAGGGTGATTGTTGCCGAAAACACTTAAGGATATATGTTGTGTTATGCCTAACATTTAAGGATAACTGTTGTGTTATGCCTATCAGTCACAAGGTTTGATTGTACGCCCCAGTTTAAACTATAGCGATTATCCATAATTGCCTTATTAATCCATGTATCATATGCATTGTACACAAACTCTTGATATTACTTGTGGTGTCAAAACCTATGTATGATCACCAACTATTTTTAGTTGACCCTGTTTTCATCATGTTTCAGGTACTAGTGTATGAGATCATATGCAAGATGCTACATATAGGATTTGGACTTAGCGAACAAAGAAATTGAACATGTTGATGTATCTGACCTTGGTTGTTGATTGAACTTATGTAATGAAACCATGATTTAATGAGCATATGAAATTTATAGTTGATCATGTGCTTTTGAACAGTCTACACGTCCGTCGGATGTATTCCAACGTCGGTTGGGGTGTGACACACGAGATAAAAAATATGAGGAGGTAAAGAGTGGGTTTAGGAGTTTACCATTCGAGTAGTGACGCTCCTCCACCGCTCGTTGCCGTCGGAGAACCACCGTGAGACCTCCTGTCATCCCCTCTCTTCCTTACGCTCTCCCTTTGCTACCGTCGAACACGCTTAGCCAAAGATGGCTTAGGGTTTTCCCCACGAATTGATTATATATGTCCCAAAGTTACATTCGGGTCCTCATCTTTTCTAATTTGCACGTTTTTAACTTGCACTGGTCGATAACGACCATTCAGGTCCATTAGGTTTGACAAATCTTAGCTTTACGCAGAAACTTTGCTAACTAAGCTTGTTTTCCAGGGGCTCGAGTTATCTGTTAACCCAAGATAATAACTCGTCGTTTCCGGGATGTTACAAGTCTACCCCCCTTAAAAGGGGATTCATCTTCGAATCCTGCATTGGCACAAACCAACCCAACATATCCTTGTGCACCCAATTAATTTGGTGCCAACATTCCCATTGGCATTGCCTTGCTCTTACCGTTCATAATAACATTGCATGTACCATCCCTCGTACTAGGTAACATAACACTGCTAATTGTCCACTCACTTATCACATTTCATTATGACTCACAGGCACAATTGCCTTTGTCTCCTGTATAACCCTAAAGGTCTCGTCATTCCAACGATCATCCTCCCAAGTAGGTCCTTGTCTTTCACAGACAGGAGTAATAGTTGCTTTACTATCGCGTGCCCATCACGCACCTATCTTTATGCTCAAATTGCCATCTTGCGATGATTTTTCAAACTCAATCCCACTGTCCTACCCATAAGGGCATTGCTTTTATCCCTTTTTTGACGATCTCCCGGAGCTTGTGCAAAGCCACACTGGTCTCCACTAAATTTCCTTATCATAGTATCTATTTACTTTATTATCTCGCATACAGTACGTCCCTAAAGTACGTACACACACCCGACTCCAAGGTCATCTTCATTAGCTCTCGATGTTTCTCAAGGCTCATTCACCTTTGTCGTGTTTGGCTCAACATCCAAACACTTGCTTTCCTTAAATGCTCCACATGAGCTCAATTCAAGCTAGTCTTAAATTTACCAGCGTAGGCACCTCTTTCCCAGTCACTTATGTGCAATCCTACACTTACCCCTCCTGGGTTTCACTTTCCTCATTGTTGCTTTACCATTACTATGCGATCACCGATTGTGTCTCATTTATCATGTACGAACATGACGTCCATATGCTCACAAGCCTCAGCTATCCGTCGTCTCGTTTAGAGGGAACATCCCCATTTCTCTTTTTCCTCACATGGACTAAATCCTTCATATGGAACATGTTCCATGAAGGTCCTTCGTCACCTTGTTAACTCCGTGCTGAAATCTTCAGCGTCATCACCTTGATCTCACCATAAACATTTATGGTCAAACGTCCACGTAAACGCTTTCATCATCTACTCCCACAGCTCCGCCCAATGGCTTCATGCTCCGAATTCTCTGAGATATAAGCATAGGCATCTCATAAGAGCACCCCACCGTTCGTCCAGAAAGACGTCAAAACTATTCGCATCACCTCGACGTATCAACGTCGAGAAAATCGTCAAGATAGAAATACTATGCTTGATCATACTAACCACCCGTCCTATGCATGACTAAGCGTCTAATACAAGGACACACACTGACACACATAACTACAGAACACACAATGTTCTACACATGTACTAGTAACTGAACCTTCTAACTTGCACAAAGTGCACATTCACAACTAGCTAGATCTGAGCAAGTCTACGTTCATACAACATGACCTCGTCATTTATAGACACACAACTCTTGAATCTTATCTCTTATTCACCACAACGGTAGCCCCTACCACACGTCATCATATACTCACACAGAGTTTACTCGGTTGTACCCATACGGGTCGTACCCATATTTCAAGACGACACACTACTCAGTTTAGACACAAAACATTCATAAACATTCATACACACAAGATATAAAAATATCTTATTTCCCACATGATCTGGTCCTGAACATGCATACCTAAACATAAGGCATGTAACTTCGATTTCCGACAGGACCTCGTCCTGAGCAGTTACACGGGGTGCATCACACCCTTTACACTTTAAACATCACCTAAACATAGCACATAGGTGACACTATCTTAAGACTGTAGACACACGCAAGCAATCAAAACTCAGGTCTACACAGGTCTACTCATACAGTCTAATCAACCAAGCTCTGGCATCACATCAAAGATTACATTTAGTATGAACTCACGTTGTTCAAAAGGTAATCACATAATCACACATAATTGATACTGCACCACTAATAGCAAGCTATCACACATGCAACTATCATTAACTACGTTTAAAACCATCCCATGGTAAGATTCACTATCATGGTTAAAATCAAGCAATTGAAAAACCAAGAACAAACATTTCGTCACAAAAGTTGTAAGGCCCCAAACCAGGAACCATACAGTTGGTTCTCATCACTTGTTAAATTCTTTAAAATCATCTAACTTTCGTTTAAATAAACAGCGGAAGTTTTTCTCAAAATAGTGTTATCTTTAAACTCGTTAACTTTGATAACATTACCAGACGAATGCATGCACACCAACCCGAGTAGTCCCCCTTCCAAGCCAAGATACCTTGTCCAACTGACTCTCCTGCAAAACAATCTAACGTACAAACAAAGTCAGTTACGCTGAGTGAGTTCTAATAGTTTAATTTAAACAACATCCAACTCATCTCATTATATAATTATTTCCATTCAAGACCCTCTGGTCCTTAGAAAATAGTTGTATAGATTTTCATTATATAAATAACCCCCATTATCTTATATTATCCCAAATAATTCACCACACCAGACTCTACCCACCATTTAACTCAGTAAGTCTCACCGACATAGAACAAGCTTACTACTCGAATAACTCACAATTTACCATATATATTAACCATACACTGGTTAAATCGACCAACCTCTAGAAACCGACTTACCAGTCCTGACCAGGACTCTCATAAACCAACTGACACAACAGTTGTACACCATGTACACTTCACAGCGTAACGGTCAATCTAACTCGACACACCACATTAATATCATCTATTCATCACATAACTATCATCTCGTACACAATTAATATAATCCATCACTTGCATGCAATTTAAAACATATAAATGCACACAAATACATACCTCATCATTGTACCTTCGTCAGGGTTATCCCTGTCGGGATACTCGTCATAAGTTCAACTCTACCCTTGTTATAGGGCCTCGCCACTAAACATAGTGACACACTCGTCATCTATGATGACTACCCAGCCACCACACGGTGCCTATATCATCTACCATATGGTGACTGACACATCACACATATAATTATGACCCCGAAGGACTCAGTCCTCCAAATCACTATTAGCCGTATACACGGACAACAATGCAAGCACACAAAGCAACACATGTATACACATGACACTACCTTGACATGTACTACGACTCACCCCCATTTACGTGTGTAATCCAACGCTTACTTAGACGTATCCTCATAACGTCTAGACACATTACCCAACTCTTTCCGAATAGGAAGTTATACGACACACAAACACCATACTGACTTCTAGCCCATACATACTATGGACACCACATAGACTCATGCAAACACGATACCCGTCATGTCACGAGGACAACGACACAATACACACAACATCAAGCACACGACGCATGCCAGCATACTAGCACCTACTTGACTCGTTAATGAACCATGTACAAGTTCCCATGCTAACTCTGTTAATATAACCATCACAGGTTTTAACTAAATTCCTGACTCAGCCCGACTAACTTATAAGATGACACACACACATATCATCATAAATCTTGTTCACCCATCCTAAGGATCCCATAACGACCTTTAGCTTCATTATTACATAATGGTCTCATGAAACACTTCAAGTTAATTCATAACTCGTAATACGTTTGCTTAATAAATCATGTGAGTATGTACGATAGCCCCAAAACAGTAAAATGTTTAAAAGGGGATTAGAAACTCACCAGGTCCTGAGTCCAAATCCTTGCTCTGCAAGCCCGCTCGTCCGCGCTTGAACCCAGCCTGTCAAGCGAATGATCTCAGATCAGAATATGCTCAACCCATACGTCGAATGACGCATAAAAATATAATTAAACTCTAACGTTCGGTCTCACTCCTCGTCAGTCGTTCCCCACCAACCCTAACCTCACTTGTTCTCGCCAATCGGGTCTCCCTTGACCCGCTTAGAAATCGAACCCTGAACCTGGTTCCATCCATGCATGCCCGTATAGAAGACCATGCAAAACCCTAGCTCCTCGAACACACACGTGCATGTGTCAGGTTTCTTGTTTGCATGCAACCCGTGCACCGAGAGAACACTAGCCGGGTTCACCACCCTTGTAGCATGCGTCCGCCGGTCACAACCACCAACTTCCGTCACGAACTCAGCCTTCTTCCCCGCGTCGCGTAACACCGGCCGTCTTCATCATGCAGCACCACCGTGGTCGGGCCAGCCCTAAACAGCCAACCCTCTACCTTTCTCCGCCTCTCGGTCGGTGAGACCTTTCCCTAACGAGTCTCTACCGAGCCCCCCTCTTGCCGGCTGTAGCCATGACTCCCCACTGCCACGCCGTTGCCGCCGCTTGTTACCAACCGTAACCACCACCACCTTCACCCATACCCTTATCGTCCACGGCTAAGAACTAGAAACCCTACTCGGGTTTTTGATCAAAAGTAAGAAAACAATTATAACGAATAGGAGTACGAGTTTTACCTTAGAGAGTGATGGCGTTCCCTTCGCTTGACGTCGTCGTGGAACCATCGCAAGACACCGCCGTCCCTTCCCCCTCCTCGTCGGATCTCTCCCTCTCCCGTTTTCTTTTGTCGTCGAGTGTTCCTAGGCCGATATGTCCTAGGGTTTGCTAATAGGAGGCTTATAAACCCTTTTTATTTTATGAACAGGTCCTCGTGTTTCCTTTTTGCAAGAGTAGGATCCAAACCATTCCTCTTTTGGTCAACCGAGTCCCTTCTTATTCATGAACGTGGTTTTACGTGAAAACTTTCGTCAACTGTCTCACCTTCAAGAGGCTCGGGTTACCCATTAACTCAATTAATCCATACGTAGATTTTAAGGATGTTACAAGTCTATCCCCCTTAAAAGAGGATTCGTCCTCGAATCCTTTGTCGGTACACACTAATACAACATATCTACCTATTCTCACATGTGCACCAAATCCACCTGGTGCCAAGCATTTGCCTTCACAATATTAGTTTTCATTACCTTGCTTTGCAATACGACCACCCCCTTGGTGTTTAAAGAAGTCTCCTCCATTTCCCGCTTTCAACTTTGGGACTTGTAGGTTTCACCTACCCATTCCCTCATAACTAGTTTTCCCCAACCATTACCTAGACAGTACAACACCGTCATGCTTACTTATCATGTTTCATTATGACTCACAGGCACTATTGGCTTTGTATCATGTATAACCCTAAGGATCTCGTCATGCTTCTCACCTCATACCTTGATCACCGCCCTTCAATGATCTCTCAAACTCAAACCCACTGCCCTACCCATAAGGGTATTACTTTTATTTTCTCTGATGATCTCTAGGAGCTTGTGCAACGCTACACTGGTCTCCTCTAAATTTCTTTATCATAGTATCTATTTACTTCATTATCTCGCATTCAATACGCCCCGTAAATACGTACACAAACCTAACACTAGGGTCATTCTCATTAGCTCTCGATGTTTCTCAAAAGTCCTCTTATTACCGCCATGTTTGTTACAACAACCACACTCTTACTTTACTTGTATGCTCCACAGGAGCTCGCTTTAAGCCGGTCTTTCATTTACCAGCGTAGGCATCTCTTTTCCAGTTACATACGTGCAATCCTGCACTTACCTTTCCTGAGTTTCACTTTCCTCCTGGTTGCTCTACTTTTACCAAGTGATCACCGACCGCGTCTCATTTATCACGTACTAACATGAAGCCCGTCTGCTCACAAGCCTTAGCTATCCGTTGTCTCGTTCAGGGAAAAACATCTTTATTCCTCTGGTATCTCACCTCGTCTGGATCCTGCATATGGAATGTGTTCCATGAAGGTCCTCCATCACTTTGTTAACTCCATGCTAAAATCTTCAGCGTCATCACCTTGATCTCATCATAAACATTTCTAGTCAAGCGTCCATGTAAACGCTTTCATCATCTTCTCTCACAGCTCTGCCCATTGGCTTCGTGCATGAATTCCCGAGATATAAGCATATGCATCTCATAAGAGCACATCACTGGTCACCTAGAAGACGTCAAAAATATTCGCACCACCTCGATGTATCAACGTCGAGAAAATCGTCAAGATAGAAATACTATGCTTGAGCACACCGACCATCCGTCCTATGCACAACTAAGCGTGTACTACAAGGACACACACCGACACACATAACTACAGAACACACATTGTTCTACACATGTACTAGTAACCCCAAACTCTAAACACACATCACGTGTGTACACACAACTACTAGATCTGAGTAAATCTACGTGCATACAATATGACCTCATCATTTACAGACACACAAAATCTTGAACCTTACCTCTTACTCACTACAACGGTAGCCCCTGCCACACATCATCATATACTCATACAGAGTTTACTCGGTCGTACCCTTACGGGTAGTACCCATGCTTCAAGACGACACACTACTCAGTCTAGACACAAAACGTCACCCTATACATTCATACACACAAGATATAAAATATCTTATTTCCCCACAGGATCTGGTCCTGAACAAACATACCTAGACATAAGGTATGTAACTACAATTTTCCCACAGGACCTCGTCCTGAACATTTATACATATCTAAGATGTATATTTAAGATTTACCACAGGACCTCGTCCTAAACAGTTACACAGGGTGCAACACACCCCCTTACACTTTAAACATCACCTAAACATAACACATAGGTGACATTATTTTAAGACCGTAGACACACGCAAATAATCAAAACTCAGGTCTACACAAGTCTACTCATACAGTCTAATCAACCAAGCTTTGTATCACAACAAAGATTACATTTAGTATGAACTCTTGTTGTTCAAAATGGTAATCACATAATTGACACTGCACCACCAACAACAATCTATCACACATGCAACTATCATTAACTACGTTTTAAACCATCCCATGGTAAGATTCACTTTCATGGTTAAAATCAAGCAATTGAAAAACCAAGAACAAACATTTTGTCACAACAGTGCCTGACGGCCACTACTCAAAATGCTCAATTACTCTCGTGGTAACCACCACTGCTCTAATCATTGAACAAGTCAAAGTTATCACGCAATTGTTCCTCGTCGTCAGACTCCTTCAGCCATCCATTTCCCGGTCCCGAATCCTGCCTCGGAGGCTGATGCCTAACCGCAAATACGTTCCTTCTTCGCCAGCCACTTCTCCTGTAAAAGGAGCTACTAAGTCCATCCCTCATAGCTGATCTGGTAGTACTGGGAGCATTAGGTGCCGGAAGCGCCAAGATCACCTCCTGTGCTGGTAGCTCCTGCTCATTCTCAGCCGCCGGTGGAACCACCGTCAGTGGAACAAATGCTAAGATCTGTCTTCTCCCAAAGATAACCGTATGAACAGCAGCCACACGTCTAGCCCGCCGTTCTGTTAACCTCCTGATGAGAGCTCCCCGCCTAATCCATCTATTCCGAATCGTCATGGCCATCAGTACTAGCACAAGATAGAACGTTGGAGTGATTACTATGGGCGTCAAATTCAGCATATGTGAGTAATCATAGACTGCCAAATCACGGTGATCAAATGAAATTTGGTGGTCGACATTACTGCCCGGATTCTAAACCCTCCCCATCATACTCACACTAGCTTTCTAGCTTTCACACACCCTGGATGCACATGCATCCCACACAACTCACATAGCACCACGTAACAGTCTAGCAAATCATCAAATCTATCACAATTGCATGCCACTCAAGGTTACACGCACAAAATCACTGAATCACATCGACACACCAAACTATCTCACATAGTTACAATTAATGCTACTCCACATTACTCAACTCACATCATAGTCTCATTTAACTACACCATATAACTCCATGAAGTTCTAAATAATGCTACAACACTTGTCACACAACATGATCCCACACGGATCCATAAATCACTTACTCACACCAATTACTTTACCTAGTGTAACACTACACAAATGGTAAATAATAATCACTGCTCAACTCGAAAGACGTACCTCTTGGCTCGCGGTTACTCGTGGTGGCATTGGTTTCACCCTCGTCCCATTTTCAGTTTAAGTTAAGGCATTTTATTTGTTTAAAAACACCAGTTTTCTCTTAAACCACGGCTCTGATACCAACTTGTAAGGCCCCAAACCAGGCACCATACAGTTGGTTCTCATAACTAGTTAAATTCTTTAAAATCATCTAACTTTCGTTTAAATAAACAGCGGAAGTCTTTCTCAAAATAGTGTTATCTTTAAACTCGTTAACTTTGATAACATTACCAGACGAATGCATGCACACCAACCCGAGTAGTCCCACTTCCAAGCCAAGATACCTCGTCCAACTTACTCTCCTGCAAAACAATCTAACGTACATACAAAGTTAACTACGTTGAGTGAGTTCTAATAGTTTAATTTAAACAACATCCAACTCATCTCATTATATAGATATTTCCATTCAAGACCCTCTAGTCCTTAGAAAATAGTTGTATAGATTTCCATTATATAAATAACCCCCATTATCTTATATTATCCCAAAGGATTCACCACACCAGACTCTACCCACCATTTAACTCTGTATGTCTCACCGACATAGAATGAGCTTACTACTCTGATAACTCACAATTTACCATGTATATTAACCATACACCGGTTAACTCGACCAACCTCTAGACACCGACTTACCAGTCCTAACAAGGACTCTCATAAACCAACTGACACAACAGTTGTACACCATGTACACTTCACAGCATAACGGTCAATCTAACTCGACACACCACAATGATATCATCTATTCATCACATAAATATCATCTCGTACACAATTAATATAATCCATCACTTGCATGCAATTTAACACATATAAATGCACACAAATACATACCTCATCATTGTACCCTCGTCATGGTTATCCCCGTAGAAATACTCGTTATAAGTTCAGCTCTACCCTTGTTTCAGGCCCCGCCACTAAACATAGCGACACACTCGTCATCTATGATGA
The DNA here is from genome assembly GCA_023525975.1 of Smallanthus sonchifolius. Taxonomy (NCBI): domain Eukaryota; kingdom Viridiplantae; phylum Streptophyta; class Magnoliopsida; order Asterales; family Asteraceae; genus Smallanthus; species Smallanthus sonchifolius. The sequence goes on along the minus strand of CM042028.1, from coordinate 66,766,654 downwards.
CTACCCAGCCACCACACGGTGACTATATCATCTACCATACGGTGACTGACACATCACACGTACAATGATGACCCCGAAGGACTCCGTCCTCCAAATCACTATTAGCCGTATACACGGACAACAATGCAAGCACACAAAGCAACACATATATACACATGACACTACCTGGACATGTACTACGACTCACCCCCATTTACGGATCATTTACGTGTGTAATCCAACGCTTACTTAGACGTATCCTCATAACGTCTAGACACATTACCCAACTCTTTCCGAATAGGAAGTTATACGACACACAAACACCATACTGATTTCTAGCCCATACATACAATGGACACCACATAGACTCATGCAAACACGATACCCGCCATGTCATGAGGACAACGACACAATACACACATCATCAAGCACACGACGCATGCCAACATACTAGCACCTACTTGACTCGTTAATGAACCACGTACAAGTTCCCATGTTAACTCTGTTGATATAACCAACACAGGTTTTAACTAAATTCCTGACTCAGCCCGACTAACTTATAAGATGACACACACACATATCGTCACAACTCTTGTTCACCCATCCTAAGGATCCCATAACGACCTTTAGCTTCATTATTACATAATGGTCTCATGAAACACTTCAAGTTAATTCATAACTCGTAATACGTTCCTTTAATAAATCATGCGAGTATGTACGATAGCCCCAAAATAGTAAAACGTTTAAAAGAGGGATTAGATACTCACCAGGTCCTGAGTCCAAATCCTTGCTCAGCAAGCCCGCTCGTCCGCGCTTGAACCCAGCATGTCAAGCGAATGATCTCAGATCAGAATATGCTCCACCCGTACGTCGAATGACGCATAACAATATAATTAAACTCTAAAGCTCGGTCTCATTCCTCGTCAGTCGTCCCCCACCAACCTTAACCTCACATGTTCTCGCCAATCGGGTCTCCCTTGACCCGCTTAGAATCTGAAACCCCGAACCTGGTTCCATCCATGCATGTCCGTATACGAGACCATGCAAAACCCTAGCTCCTCGAACACACACGTGCATGTGCCGGGGTTCTTGTTTGCATGTAACCCATGCACCGAGAGAACACTAGCCGGGTTCACCACCCTTGTAGCACGCGTCCGCCGGTCACAACCACCAACTTCCATCACGAACTCCGCCTTCTTTCCCGCGTCGCATAACATCGGCCGTCTTCATCATACAGCACCACTGTGGTCGGGCCAGCCCTAAACAGCCAACCCTCTACATTTCTCCGCCTCCCCGTCGGTGAGACCTTTCCCTAAGGAGTCTCCACCGAGCCCCACTCTTGCCGGCTGTAACCATGACTCCCCACTGCCACGTCGTTGCCGCCGCTTGTTACCAACCGTAACCACCACCACCTTCACCCATACCCTTATCATCCACGGCTAAGAACTAGAAACCCTACTCGGGTTTTCGATCAAAAGTAAGCAAACAATCATAACGAATAAGAGTACGAGTTTCACCTTAGCGAGTGACGGCGTTCCCTTCGCTTGACGCCGTCGCGGAACTGTCGCAAGACACCGTCGTCCCTTCCCCCTCCTCGTCAGATCTCTCTCTCTCCCGTTTTCTTTGGCCGTCGAGTGCTCCTTGGACGATATGGCCTAGTGTTTGCTAATAGGGGGCTTATAAACCCTTTTAATTTACGAACGGGTCCTCGTGTTTCCTTTTTGCACGAGTAGGATCCAAACCATTCCTCTTTTGGTCAACCGGGTCCCTTCTTATTCATGAACGTGGTTTTACGTGAAAACTTTCGTCAACTGTCTCACCTTCAAGAGGCTCGGGTTTCCTATTAACTCAATTAATCCATACGTAGATTTTCTGGATGTTACAAAAGTGCCTGACGGCCACTAATCAAAGTACTCTAGTCCTCTCATGGTAACCACCACTGCCCTAATTACTGAACAAGTCAAGGTTATCACCCACTTGTTCCTCGTCGTCAGATTCCTCCAGCCATCCGTTTCCCGATCTCGAATCCTGCCTCAGATGCTGATGCCTAACTACAAATGCGTTCCTTCCTCGCCAACCACTTCTCCTATAGAAGGAGCTACTAAGTCCACCCCTCATAACTTCCCTGGTAGTACTGGGAGCATTAAGCCATAAGCGCCAAGATCACCTCCTGTGCTGGTATCTCCTGCTCATCCTCAGTCGCCGGTGGAACCACCGCCAATGGAACAGGTGCTAAGACCCGGCTTCTCCCAAAGATAACCGTACAAACAGCAACGCACGTCTAGCTCGTTGTTCTGTAGACCTCCTGATGAGAGCTCCTCGCCTAATCCATCTAGTCCGAATCGTGATGGCCATCAGTACCTCCACAAGATAGAACATTGGAGTGATTACTATGGGCGTCAAATTTAGAATATGAGAGTAATCATAGACTGCCAAATCACGGTGATCAAATTCAATTTGGTGGTCCACATTACTGCTCGGATTCTAAACCTTCCCCATCATATTCACACTAGCTTTCTATCTTTCACACACCCCGAATGTACATGCTTCCCACACAACTCACATAGCACCACTTAACAATCTAGCATGTCATATTTATAATAATTTCACACCATACAAGGTTACACACAAAATCACTAAATCACATCGACATGCCAAACTATCTCACATAGTTACAATAAATGCGACTCCATATTATTCAACACACACTATAGTCTCATTCAATCACACCACACAACTTCAAGTAGTTCTACATAATACTTCAACACAAATAACACAACTTGATCCCACGCGGAACCCTAAATCATTTACTCACAGCAATTACTTTACCTAGTGTAATACTACACAAATGGTAAATAATAACTACTGCTCAACTTGAAAGACGTACCTCTTGGCTCGTGGTTACTCGTGGTGTCCCATTTCCAGTTTAAGTTAAGGCATTTTATTTGTTTAAAAACACCAGTTTTCTCTTAAACCATGGCTCGATACCAACTTATAAGGCCCCAAACCAGGCACCCTACAGTTGGTTCTCATAACTGGTTAAACTCTTTAAAAACATCTAACTTTCATTTACATAAACAGCGGAAGTCTTTCTCAAAATAATATTATCTTTAAACTCGTTAAATTTGATAACATTACCTGACGAATGCATGCACACCAACCCGAGTAGCCCCGCTTCCAAGCCAAGATACCTCGTCCAACTGACTCTCCTGCAAAACAATCTAACGTACATACAAAGTCAGCTACGCTGTGTGAGTTCTAATAGTTTAATTTAAACAACATCCAACTCATCTCTTTATATAATTATTTCCATTCAAGACCCTCTGGTCCTTAGAAAATAGTTGTATAGATTTTCATCATATAAATAACCCCCGTTATCCTATAATATCCCAAAGGATTCACCACCCCCAGACTCTACCCACCATTTTAACACAGTAAGTCTCACCGACATAGAACGAGCTTACTACTCTGGTAACTCACAATTTACCATATATATTAACCATACGCTGGTTAACTCGACCAACCTCTAGACACCGACTTACCAGTCCTAACCAGGACTCTCATAACCCGACTGACTTAACAGTTGCACATAATGTACTCTTCCCGACACAACGTTCAATCTAACTCGACACATCACATTGATTCCATCTATTTATCACATCAATATCATCTCATACACAATTAATATAACTCATCACTTGCATGCAATTTAACACATATAAATGCACACAAACACATACTTCATCACCGCACCCTCGTCAAGGTTATCCCCGACGGGATACTTGTCCTAAGCTCAGCTATACCCTTGTTGCAAGGCCCCACCACTAAACATAGTGACACACTCGTCATCTACGATGACTACCCGGCCACCCACACGGTGACTATATCATCTACCATACGGTGACTGACACATCACCCATACGATGATGACCCCAAAGGACTACGTCCTCTACACCACTGTTGACCCTGCACACGGATAACAATGCAAGCACACAAAGCAACACATATATACACATGATACTACCTGGACTTGTACTATGACTCATCACCCTTTCACGGATCACTTACGTGTGTAATCCAATACTTACTTTAGACGTATCCTCTAAATGTCTAGACCCATTACCCAACTCTATCCGAATAGGTAATTATACAACACACAAACATCGTACCGACTTATAGCCCGTACATACTATGGACAACACCTAGACCCATGCAAACATGATACTCGCCGTGTCAAGAGGACAACGACATAATACACACAACATCAAACACATGACGCTTAACATCATACTAGCATTTACTTGACTCATTAATGAACCACGTACGGGTTCCCCTGCTAACTCTACTTATATAACCATCGCAGGTTTAACTAATTTCCCGACTCATCCCGACTAACTCATAAGATGACATACGCAGATCATCCCAACTCTTGTTCACCCACCCTAAGGACCCCACAACGACCCTTAGCTTCATTATTACATAATGGTCTCATAAAACACTTCAGGTTTAAATAATAACTCGTAATACGTTCGTTTAATAACACATGTGAGTATGTACGATAGCCCCAAAACAATAAAACGTTTAAAAGAGGGGATTAGAAACTCAAAGTTATTCTGCGTCCAAATCCTATCTCTGCACCACGCGTGCTTGCTCAAACCCCGAACCTGTTAAACGTATGATCACACGATCAGGATACGTTTAAATCATATGTCACTACGTAAAAGCATAAATATTCCCGCTACTCGCCTCATCCCCACAGCCCTAACACCCATGCAAAACCCTAATCCACGCTTCTTCTCTAACCGGGTTACCCTAGACCCGTTTAGAACCCACATGCATGAACGTACATGTGCCATGTAGTAATCCTAGCCTCATGGGTCACTCGTACAAAAGCCGAGCTCCCTATGTATAACCAAAACCCGCCATGCAAGCCTTATGCTCGCTAACCCTAATCGGGTGTTACTCGATCTCATCCTCATCCTTGTTCGTCACCGTACACCACCACCATGAACCACCACAGTGTTTCCTCATCTGCCGTGTACCATCGCAGCCGTCTTCGGCTATTTCCGGACACCACCACCTCGACGCCACCCTCATCTTTCTCTTTTCCTCTCCCTTCCTTTTCTTCTCGGTCATCGCCTCCCATCCGCACACCCCACCTAACACCGGCTGTCACCACGGCTCTCCATCACCGTGTCGTCGTCACCACCTGTTTCCACTCGTAGCCACTGATATCGCCTAGACGGTATATTTAAATAATAACAAAACCTAACCTAGACTCCTAAGTAATAAATGGAAAACCTATGAACTACACCGCACTGACAGGCAAGTGTACTTATTGAGTGTAGCACAGCTTAACGGTAAACCGGATTATCGAACCCTAGAGACACTATGTAACAAAACTAGAATCTGACACGGACTAAAGATTGATTTGGTTTGGGGGGTTTACTACACTACTATTAAACTAATGAATGTAGAAAGGAAAGATAAACTCAACTATCAAGACAAAGTAATAAGGTGAAATCAGAAGATGAGAAGAATACCACCTAGGTCGGAATCCTACTTGCAAAGTACAACTTCTACCGGTTCTGGAAACTAAGATGGATATGGTTTTCTAAGGATGATAACTAAAGACTACCTAGTGGATCCCTAATCACTCTCGGAGTGTCACCAACTAAGCTAACTAAAGCGTACTAACTCACCAGATGGTTGGATCACTTCTCAGGTATTTCCAACTATGATAAAGTACCCTAATAGACAGATTACCTCTTAGTCTCTCCGTCTACCAATACACTCAAAGAATGCATGGGGTAATATCAAGATAACAACTATGACATGAATAGCAACAATCACTAGACACCTAATACCGGCTTCCTCTCAGACAGCTGACACTCGGATTCCTAATGACGAAGACTAAACGACTAATTCTCACCTCTCGGGTATTGAACTAGGATGCACACTCAAATCAAATCAGCAATCAATTACAATCCCTATGGTCACTACGTCTAGCAAACCACTCACAATCACAAACCCTAAGATATATGACATAGACACGCAGATCAAACTGGCAAACAACCACAATCAACACAGGGAGTTATAATCAACCACACAATCAGACATGAGCATACATATTCATCACAATTATTAAATCAAATATTGCTTACAAAATCATTAGTCCATTCAAAATAACCAAAACCGATAAAAATCAATACTTTAACATGTATTCATCATGTGACCCAGGCATTATAAAAGTTTTAGCCAAAGATCATACTCAAAACAACTAAAACAGAAGTATTAAGCAAGAACATGGTATAAAACAATCAAATCAAAGATAAAAATCAAAGCTTGAAACCTAGAACGCTAGAATTAACGAACCCGGAAGCAAAGTCTTCAACTTTCGACCTCTAATCTCTTCTCCAGCCTCAAAATCGCCTCTGGAACTCTTCTTAGACGGCTGGTTGCGAACCCTCATCATAATGGCTAACAAAATCTATTAAAAATCGAAATTAGGGTTTTTCTCAGATTTCTATTCCCTCGCGTATCGCGAAAGAAATGGATAGGTTCCTCACGTACCGCGAGGAACAAAATAGTCGGGGGCGTTTCTAGAAGCCCTCGCGTACCGCGATACTTCCCTGCTCTTCTCTCGCGTACCGCGAGAGACCTGAATTTCACATTTTCTTCTTTTGTTCATATGGCTTTCATTCTCTTGCTCGATTTCTTCACGTATTCACTTGTAATCTTCACGAGCACCGGTAAATATACAATAGACTCAAATACAGACTTAAACGAATAAAAATAAACAAAAAACTAATCAAAAACGCACAAAACACTAGGAATAAAGATGTGTGCTTCGCACTACATCAAACATTCCCACACTTAACCTTTTTTCGTCCTCGAAAAAGCTGCAAATGGAATCATAACTCAGATCTACTTAATAAACATCAATTACCAATTAGCGAAACATACTCACGCGTCAAAAATCAAAAATTAGTATTTCTATCCGATTAAACCCAAGCACCAACCATCAAGCCCCCATTACGTGTTCTAATTCCAATTACCAAGCATATCAATCAATCTATATGACTCACACTTAACAGTTACTGCTCTACCTAATCCCGTCTCACGGTCATGTCTAGTCACAGATCAAACCATATAGATTTACCCTACCACCATATCAATTTTTTTCAATTTTTTTATTTTTGAATTTTTATAAACAAGACAAACTAGTTAAACTAGACACTCACATCCCCACACTTGAAAGACACATTGTCCTCAATGTGAAGGAAAACACAACTAAAACAAAAGGATAAAAATAAAACAGGGAGCGACTTAGCTGGTAATGTAGATGCAAACAAATGTGCAGATTCGTTCTTCCATGTGTGCACCGTATAACATTTCGGTCGCGGTTGCACAAACAACTGTCGGGTTAACTTTACAAATTGTATATAAGTGATAATCAATCCTGCCCGAATAGAAATTGAGTACGGGCGGAATGACAAAACCTACAAAATAAACCTCACAACAAACCCGCAACATTAAAGACTGACTCAAACTGACTCACTAAGATAGATATATGCAGAGAAACATACTCCATGGATGGAAAACACATAGACATGAATGCCACAGCAAGGTCGGATCATCGGATCTAAACGGTTTCAAATTCTCCCATGATCGTGGTGGTCGGTGAATGATATGATGATGATAACAAAATGGATGAAAGTGATGATTATTGATGAATGATTAAATGATGGATGATGATAATAGTGGTGGTGAATGGTGAATGAAACCATGGGAAAACATGGAAGTAGGGTGACACCAGCAAGGCCCCGCGTACCGCGAGAGACCAGGCAGCACTCCTCGCGTACCGCGATGAGGCAGAAATTAAGCCGGCCCCTATTTCTATCCTTTGCGTACCGCGAGGAACAGGGGACAACACTCTCGCGTACCGCGAGGACCATCTGGTGACAGAAAGTTTTGAGGGTTTTTATACTTAGCCAAATTTTCACACCCCAAAATTTTCTTCACCCAAATTCCTTAAAACTCATTCCAATGATAAAAACCAATGTAAAACATACCTGGAACTTCATTCCTGACGATTTTCCTCACCTAATCAAGCACGAATCCCTGTAAAACATGACATAAACAAAACACATATACGGAAAAACAAATAAAAAGACACGGACTAAAACCAAGTAATGCACACAAACTCTACATCCCGGGCACTTGCTCGAGATTCAAGCAAGCCTATCAGGAGGCTTCTCCATAATCCTAACCGGTACCCGCCTTCATCCTTCATGGCCTAACGGTTCTCCACAATCTCAGCACACTCCTACTCCTATCAAACACTGAACCTCTAGCACTTAGATCTTTCCACCACAACTTAAACCTACCAGGTCAGAAGATAACACGGTTCAAATATCCTAGCAAGTTATCACTTCTAAACATCCCCACACTTGGGGTTTTAATTCTCCTCAAACTAGATGAATCTATCAAAGCACGGTTTCTCTCACGGGGCGGCCTAGATTTAGGGGATGACTCGGCTGCTATCCCCTCAGTATGAACAATAGAAAAGGTGAAAGGCTCAATGTGTGGTATCATTAAAGGTGTGGCCTCTAACCTCTCGCCCGGATCCTCATGATCCTTAACAACCTCCATGGGTGCCTCACAAACTATCTGCTCCACTTGTGCTAATATCTCACTCAGACTGTAATCATCATCGTCAGCACTTAGGAACGAGGACCCTAGCAACTTCCTCTCAAACTCCTCTAACCAATCCGGAGGATCCTCTATCATTCCTATATCTAAATCATCCTTTATTACATTAGAGTCCCGATGATCGTCCATGGAGGCATCAAGCATGCACACGGAGTGGCTATGCTTGCCAACATCCTCCACGGAGTTTGTAGCATCGAATGTAATAAACTCATCCCCCACACGAAGTGTGAGTTTCCCGTCGAAGACATCAATCATTGCCTTGGAGGTACGTAGGAACGGGCGTCCTAGGATGAATTTAGAGTTTTGACTAGTCACGACACCGAGTCTTCACAATAGTGTTTTAGGAGTAACACTTGACCTATAAGTAGTGTACCCATTAAGAGAATTCCCAGGAAAGAGGGGTGGGTCACAAGGGACACACTTAAGTACCCGGTCCTTCCTTAGCCAGAATTTCTCATGGGTTTACACACACTCTTCCAGCCATCATGTACTAATAACACTATATTTTGGGCTCATGGTCATGATGAGAATCATTATGGACTGGGCTTTGAGGCCCAAAGGTGAGGTTTATTTACTTCAGCAGGTTTCCTCTTCTTGGAGGGTAAGTGGGCTCCTTGGTTTCTTATTAATGGGCATTAGGCCCAATGGTTTAAGTTTTGTCCACAAAAGATGATGGTGACATAGTGTGTAAGGATGAGGGTGTATGAAGACTTAGGTATGGAATAGTGTGTGGTAAAACTTAGGATGGCACTTAATGGAATCATATAGGTAGCATGTATATAGCAATATTTATATGCACATGAGTTATCAAGTAGTGTAGTAGACTATCATGTATGGTATCATGCGATGTAATACTTAGAATAATATGTAAGATAATCACACAAAGTATTAAACATGTAGCACTTCATAATGTGGCAATTATCATATAACGTTTAGCAAGGCATAAGATGGGTGTCCTACGGTTATAGTCTAGGTCAAGGGTGTCAAATAACCTAATTCCCTATAACCAAGGCTCTGATACCAATCTGTCACACCTGTAAGGCCCCAAACCCGGGAGGCCTCACTTATTGGATTTACTCATTCACAAACAGTTCTTAAATATGAATATCAAATAGCACAGCGGAAAATTTCATTTAAACATAACTTAAGCGTTGTTCATACATGCGGAAGCGTAAACATTGATTAAATCATAATTACATCATAGACAAAACATAACGGGATGCCAGTCTTCAAAAGCAGTCGGGTAACTCTTCATCTCTAGCCAAGCATCACCGTCCATCCTCATAATCTGCCTTAACCTGAATGTGCACACTAAAACGTCAGCTATGCTGGTGAGTTCTAGTTTTAACATAAAACCTTAACTTCAAATAAATTGCCAAAAACATCACTTCATACTTCATTTAATAAAAAGCGTACGTAAAATAATGCAATAAAAAAACATAACACTTCATAAACATAAGTCAACGAACATATCGAATCTGCGCCTTCTTGTAACCGTCAAATCCAAACGTTACATACTGGCTGAATAACCTAAGGATCACCACCACTAGGCCCATCATCACCGTACTGTCCTTCGGGTGAGGAACTCCTAGGGCCCGATACTTAGGTCATCCAACCCTTCAAGCACGGCGTCCCAAAGGATAGCGCGTACCAAACTTCAAGCACTGCATCCCGTCGGACACAAGTACCAAACTTCAAGCACGACTACCCCGTAAGGTAAGTCGTACCAAACTTCAAGGATCATGATAATCCCCTTGACGACCGTCATCGCCCCAGTTGTACAAAAGTTGGCCAGCCACAGAGGCCCCTAAAAGGTAAAGGCCCATAACATACTTCCCATCCCTTAACCTTCATTCCCTAAGGAATATTGGCAGATTCGTTCGTTTGTGACTTTCGTAAACCTTCGCTTCTTTTACTTCAAAAACTTCAGTTAAAGCATTCGTACGTTTTATTAAAAACATTCATTCATTCGTTAAAACACTTCGTAAACTTCTTTTGGCAAAATATTTCATAAACACTTCCTTCATAAACCTTCCTTCTAAAACATCTTTCATAAACATCATTTTATAAATCGTTACATACAACCTTCATAAACATCGTTTTATAAAATCGTCACGTATGCACACCAGCCCAAAAACATTATTAAAACATTTAAAAGAGGGCTTCTAGAACTCACCTTATAAGCTAGTCTTGGGTGTCCTAATCGATGGCCCAACCATGTCACTTCCGATCTGAATTGGTTACAAAACACATATATCAGACCTAACCTCGATTCACACTCTACTCAGCTGATATAGGCGAACTTAATGTTAAGTTCGCTTCCTCTGGCCTAGGCGAACTTATAAGCGAACTTAATAAGTTCGCTTACCCTTTGGTCAGGCGAACTTAACTCAAGCGAACTTGATAAGTTCGCTTACCTTTGGCCAAGCGAACTTGCCAAACGAACATAATCAGGCGAACTTGATAAGTTCGCCTCCCCCAAGCGAACTTGACAGGCGAACTTGCTAAGTTCGCCTGCACCATCAGTCATCTTCCCCAAAAGTCCAGAAATTCGCGGATTTGGGTTCGGTTATGTCAAAACTTCAACCTTCTTTGCTCAAAACAACCGTTTTTCATTGTAGATACTAAACCTAAGCTTATTCTTAAGTTTCATCCGTAAAAACGTCCGATTTTCACCCAAAACTCGAAAAACCCAAAAACGAACAAAAACTCAGATTTAGGTCGGATCGTTACCTGAATCGAGCTTCTGATCTGGAGGTTTCCTTCACGAGTGCAAGAGACACGATCTGGTGCAATCTTGTGCGATTCTGACACTTTCTCTCTCTATGATTTTCTCTCTCTAGAATGTCAAAGAGAAGAAGAATGAGTGCCTTAGGCTATTTATAGGGGAGACCTCCCCAAGCCCGGTTCGTGACTGACCCGGCCCGACTTCGTCCCGCTTGAACTCGCTAACTTTACTTTTCGTCATTTTGGGATGTTACAAGTCTACCCCCCTTATAATAGGTTTCGTCCCCGAAACCTATCACAAGTCAAATAATTGAGGGTACGACTCCCTCATTTCCGCCTCCGTTTCCCATGTAGCCTCTGATCCCTTTCGGTGCCTCCATTGGACTTTAACCAATTGGATCACTTTGTTACGCAAACGCTTCTCCTTTCGGTCTAAGATAGCCACGGGTACTTCGATGTAATTAAGGCTGTTGTCGACCTCGATGTCAGTAAGTGGTACGTGAGCCGATTCATCCGCCAAACACTTTCGCAAGTGTGATACATGGAAGGTAGGATGAATCCCACTTAACTCATCAGGCAACTCCAACCGATATGCGACTTCACCAACCCGTGCCGATATCCTAAAAGGTCCGACAAACCTCGGACTTAACTTTCCTCTCTTCCTGAATCGAATGATTCCCTTCCAGGGGGACACTTTCAACATTACTCTGTCCCCAACATCAAACTCAATAGGCCTTCGTCGTTTATCCGCATAGGATTTCTGACGATCTTGTGCGGCCTTCATTCGAGCTTTGATTTGATCAAACCTTTCCGACGTTTCTTTTATAACTTAAAGACTTCCTAATTCCTTCTGTCCAATCTCACCCCAACAAACCGGGGTCCTGCATCTTCTACCATACAACATTTCGTAAGGCGGCATGCCTATCGTCGAGTGATAACTATTGTTGTAGGAGAATTCGGCTAACGGCAGATGACTGTCCCAACTGCCACCGAAGTCGATAATACAAGCACGGAGCATATCTTCCAATGTCTGAATGGTCCTTTCGGACTGACCATCCGTTTACGGGTGGTATGCCGTGCTGATATTCAGCCTCGTGCCCATCGCCTCATGAAATCTTTTCCAAAACCTCGATGTGAATCGTGTGTCCCGGTCAGATACGATCGTCAAAGGCATCCCATGCCGTGCTACTAGTTCGTTGATAAACACTTCTGCTAACCTTTCCGACGAGAACGTCTCGCGAATAGGTAGGAAATGAGCACTCTTCGTTAATCGGTCCACAATTACCCAAATGGTGTCATGACCTTTAGCTGTGCGGGGTAGCTTGGTTATGAAATCCATGGTAATGTGTTCCCACTTCCATTCCGGTATATCAAGTGGTTGAATCTTTCCATACGGTTTCTGGTGTTCAGCCTTTACTTGCGAGCAAGTCAACAACTTGCTTACATACTTCGTTACATCACATTTCATTCCAGGCCACCAGTAGTCCTTCTTCAGGTCTTGGTACATTTTGTTGGTACCAGGATGGATAGAGTAACGAGACTTATGAGCCTCATCCAATATTTTGGTTCTAAGCTCGCCACCCATGGGTATCCATACCCGTCCATAACGTGTTCTAACGCCAAGGGTGTTATATTCCAACTTGTCCTGTTGGCCAACCATCCTTTCCTTCTTTATGTTTTCTTCTTTAAGTGCCTCATCTTGAGCTCTTTCGATTTCGCTCATCACATCCGATGTTACCACCAACTGGCAAGCTTTCACTCTAATAGGAGTAGGCGCATCCTTTCGGCTTAGAGCGTCAGCCACCACGTTTGACTTTCCAGGATGGTACATTATTTCACAGTCATAGTCCTTCAACAGTTCTAACCATCGCCTCTGCCTCATATTAAGTTCTTTTTGTTCGAAGAAGTACTTCAAACTTTTGTGGTCGGAGTAAATAGTAAACTTCACCCCGTACAGGTAGTGCCTCCAGATTTTTAATGCAAATACGACAGCAGCAAGTTCCAAATCGTGAGTTGGATAGTTGACTTCGTGAACTTTCAACTGCCGCGACGCATATGCAATCACTCTACCGCGTTGCATCAACACACACCCTAATCCCTGACCTGATGCGTCATAGTATACCACCAGGTCTTCACTGCCCTCAGGAAGGGCCAAGACTGGGGCTTGGGTTAGCTTCTCTTTTAATTCCTTAAACGCCTCATCCTTGGTCGAACCCCATTCGTACTTTACCTCCTTCCGAGTCAACTTTGTCAATGGCGAAGCTATTTTCGAGAAATCCTGGATGAATCTCCGATAGTAGCCCGCCAATCCCAAGAAACTGCGGATTTCAGTTGACGTCTTAGGAATGTCCCATTCACTTACCGTTACTATCTTTGTTGGGTCAACCATAATGCCGTTCGGGCCAATGACGTGACCTAGGAATTGGACTTCCCTAAGCCAGAACGCACATTTGGAGAACTTAGCATACAACTTCTCCTTCTTCAGAGCTTCCAATACTTCCTTCAAGTGACACACGTGATCACCCTCATTCTTGGAGTAGATAAGGATATCATCGATGAACACGATTACCGATCGATCCAGCATCGGTCGACACACCCTATTCATTAAATCCATGAACGCTGCTGGGGCGTTCGTCAATCCGAAGGACATTACGCGGAACTCGAAATGTCCATAACGCGTGCGAAAGGCAGTTTTCGGTACGTCTTCTTCCCTTACCTTCAACTGATGGTACCCGGACCGAAGGTCGATTTTCGAGAACCAACTTGCGCCTTGTAATTGGTCAAACAGGTCATCGATCCTTGGTAAAGGGTACTTGTTCTTCACCGTTCGTTTGTTTAACTCGCAATAATCAATACACATTCTCATCGAACCGTCTTTCTTCTTCACAAACAACACCGGAGCACCCCACGGCGAGATGCTCGGTTGGATAAATCCTTTCTCAAGTAACTCGTCTAGTTGAACCATAAGTTCCTTCATTTCCACTGGTGCTAGTCGATATGGAGCCTTAGCCACGGGCTGGGCATCTAGTACTAAGTCAATTCGGAACTCAATTTCTCTATCGGGTGGTATCCCAGGCAAATCCTATGGAAACACCTCCGGGTACTCGCGTACCACGGGTACATCGTCTAGTTCCTTCACTTCCTTACACTTGTCCATTACATACACCAGATAAGCCTCGCATCCGCGCCTCAAGTAATTTGTTGCCTTAATCATCGAGATGACGTTTGGCATCGGGGCGTCACGATCTCCAAAAACCTCGACTTTGCTACCATCCGAAGCCTTGAGTTGGATTATCTTTCGTTTACATATGATTTGTGCTTCATTGGCAGTTAACCAATCCATACCCAACACAACATCGAACCCTCCCAAAATCATAACGAACAATCTGACAGGGAATCTATGACCTTCTATCTTTATCGTGGAGTTGTCAACTACATCGGTTACTCTTGCAGTTCTACCCTCAGCGGTTTCTACGTTAAAGGCCCTTTCTAACTTACTGACAGTGTACTTCACGCGTTTACAAAAAGTTGCAGATATGAAACTCTTATTGGCACCTGAATCAAATAACACAGAAACAAAAGTGTGGTCAAGGATAAACGTACCTGACGCCACATCAGGGTCCTTCCTAGCCTGATCCTGCGTCAGTGCGTACGCCCGCGTCTTCGCACGAGATCCCTCTCCTTCCTTTTCCGGGCCCTTTCCCTTCCCGGTTTCCCCCATCCTGGGCTTGGTGCATTCCCGACTCATATGACCATTTTCCCCACAATTGTAGCATTTGTAGCCTTGCGGGCATTCACGGGAGTAATGTCCGGTCTTGCCGCATTTAAAGCACAGATTCGATCCTAACCGACATTCACCCGCGTGTCTTACCCCACATTTCCCACAGACTGTCATCTCGCCTACTCTGGCATGCTTGTCCCGAGCCCCAAACAACTTCCCACCCGATCGTTTAGCGGGAAAACTCAACTTCTTCTTAGGCTCTTCAATGGCAACAACATTCAGCGCCAGATCATCAAATACTACGCCGCTCAGTTCTACTACCGAATCATAGGTAGTAGGGGCGTTTGCCTTGACATAGGTGCGGACCTGGTCCGGAAACCCTTGAATATAACATGAAATCTTTCTTTCCTCCGTTGTGACAAGATGTGGCACCAGACGTGCCAGTTCATTGAATCGGGTTGTATACTGCCGGTGCGTCATGCTTCCGGCCTTCAAACACAGAAATTCCCTCTCTACCTTCTCAATCTCGTTCCTTGGGCAAAAACTCTTGATCACCAAAGTTTTCAAGTCAGCCCACATCATCGCATCCACAATCTCGCTCCCTTTTGCCTGACGTATACCCTCCCACCAATGAGATGCTTCCTCCCTCAAGGAGTTAGCAGCAAATTTTACAACTTGATCCGTTCGACACTCGCTCAGACGAATGGCAGCTTCCATACGGATCACCCAATCAAACGTAGCCACCGCGTCTTTCTTTCCAGTGAGGACCGGTGGGTCACATGCTTTAAATGACTTATAATCACATCCGCGAGCAGGCGGTGCATTGTCGGTCTCATTGTTCTGAGCACCAATCGTCGCGCTAGACCCACCCACCGCATTGACCTGCTTCAATGCTTCTGCCAACAGACCTGGCAGAGAAGTCTTCATCAACTCTGTAAACACTCTAGCTATAGCTGCTCTCACTTCTGGTTCAAAAGTGAAAGGTTGTTCTTCAACCAGTGTCTGTTCGGCTCCATGCACACTAACCGCCGGTTCTGTGTGAACACTTCCTTCTTCACTATTTTCTTGGCGTGCAGGGATCCTGCCACGCCCACCATTTCGATCGCCGGTACGACCACCGATACGGCCACCACGCCTTCCGTTTCCTCTCCTCGCCATTTCGTTCTATAAGACAAGAAATCCAATGTCATCACGCTAGTTAACAAATAAAATTCAATAAGTACTGTAAGATGTTAATATACACTGGCCATCTGCAATTAACCATTACACTACCTTTCGATTTCTATTTGACCACCTTTGTGATTCCATCAGAACACAAGTCCTTACCTAACACTTCCTAAGGCATACTATATACGTAAATATATACTACCTTCATACCTGATGCTGTGGCTCGAGTTACCCATACTGGCATCCGCTTTCGGTCCCATTCAAAGTTTAAGTTCAGACACTGGGAGTATCCGAATCTCTCAAACTATTGCTCTGATACCAACTTGTAAGGCCCCAAACCCGGGAGGCCTCACTTATTGGATTTACTCATTCAAAAACAGTTCTTAAACATGAATATCAAATAGCACAGCGGAAAATTTCATTTAAACATAACTTAAGCGTTGTTCATACATGCGGAAGCGTAAACATTGATTAAATCATAATTACATCATAGACAAAACATAACGGGATGCCAGTCTTCAAAAGCAGTCAGGTAACTCTTCATCTCTAGCCAAGCATCACCGTCCATCCTCATAATCTGCCTTAACCTGAATGTGCACACTAAAACGTCAGCTACGCTGGTGAGTTCTAGTTTTAACATAAAACCTTAACTTCAAATAAATTGCCAAAAACATCACTTCATACTTCATTTAATAAAAAGCGTACGTAAAATAATGCAATAACAAAACATAACACTTCATAAACATAAGTCAACGAACATATCGAATCTGCGCCTTCTTGTAACCGTCAAATCCAAACGTTACATACTGGCTGAATAACCTAAGGATCACCACTACTATGCCCATCATCACCGTACTGTCCTTCGGGTGAGGAACTCCTAGGGCCCGATACTTAGGTCATCCAACCCTTCAAGCACGGCGTCCCAAAGGATAGCGCGTACCAAACTTCAAGCACTGCATCCCGTCGGACACAAGTACCAAACTTCAAGCACGACTACCCCGTAAGGTAAGTCGTACCAAACTTCAAGGATCACGATAATCCCCTCGGCGACCGTCATCGCCCCAGTTGTACAACAGTTGGCCAGCCACAGAGGCCCATAAAAGGTAAAGGCCCATAACATACTTCCCATCCCTTAACCTTCATTCCCTAAGGAATATTGGCAGATTCGTTCATTTGTGACTTTCGTAAACCTTCGCTTCTTTTACTTCAAAAACTTCAGTTAAAGCATTCGTACGTTTTATTAAAAACATTCATTCATTCGTTAAAACACTTCGTAAACTTCTTTTGGCAAAATATTTCACAAACACTTCCTTCATAAACCTTCCTTCTAAAACATCTTTCATAAACATCATTTTATAAATCGTTACATACAACCTTCATAAACATCGTTTTATAAAATCGTCACGTATGCACACCAGCCCAAAAACATTATTAAAACATTTAAAAGAGGGCTTCTAGAACTCACCTTATAAGCTAGTCTTGGTTGTCCTAATCGATGGCCCAACCATGTCACTTCCGATCTGAATTGGTTACAAAACACATATATCAGACCTAACCTCGATTCACACTCTACTCAGCTGATATAGGCGAACTTAATGTTAAGTTCGCTTCCTCTGGCCTAGGCGAACTTATAAGCGAACTTAATAAGTTCGCTTACCCTTTGGTCAGGCGAACTTGATAAGTTCGCTTACCTTTGGCCAAGCGAACTTACCAAACGAACATAATCAGGCGAACTTGATAAGTTCGCCTCCCCCAAGCGAACTTGACAGGCCTGCACCATTAGTCATCTTCCCCAAAAGTCCCGAAATTCGCGGATTTGGGTTCGGTTATGTCAAAACTTCAACCTTCTTTGCTCAAAACAACCGTTTTTCATTGTAGATACTAAACCTAAGCTTATTCTTAATTTTCATCCGTAAAAACGTCCGATTTTCACCCAAAACCCGAAAAACCCAAAAACGAACAAAAACTCAGATTTAGGTCGGATCGTTACCTGAATCGAGCTTCTGATCTGGAGGTTTCCTTCACGAGTGCAAGAGACACGATCTGGTGCAATCTTGTGCGATTCCGACACTTTCTCTCTCTATGATTTTCTCTCTCTATAATGTCAAAGAGAAGAAGAATGAGTGCCTTGGGCTATTTATAGGGGAGACCTCTCCAAGCCCGGTTCGCGACTGACCCGGCCCGACTTCGTCCCGCTTGAACTCGCTAACTTTACTTTTCGTCATTTTGGGATGTTACAACACCCCCAACCAACGGCGGAAACGTCGGGGCGGGACATGTAGACTGTTCATGAACACATGGTTGGCTAAATTGTAATATATTAAATTATTTCAATTCAAACCATACAAAATCCAAACAATTACAAGAAATCGAAAATACATAGTGAGCTCACAATTTAATTAACATGGTCTTCAAACTTAAGTGAAAGCAACTTATTCAACTCATTTGTTTGTACCTAAAACATGATTTAAAACAGGGTCAACTAGAAAGTTGGTGAGCATACATAAGTTTTGGCATCATAAAAATGATTTCAAAATGTTTTATACAATTCATATGATACATGGCATATGCACTTACGGAGAATCTAGTTATACTAGGTGTACAATCAAAACTTGTGACTGAAGGGCATAACCCGCAGGTTATCCTAATGTAGAGCATAACTCCTAGTGTTATCCTGATGTGTTGTCGGTAACAAACACCCTACCCGGGAGGGTGTGTCAGACTCAATAGATCTATCTTTGTTAACCGTTGGATTGTACGGAGTTAATGATTGTATGAGTTGCGTCATGTATGTGTAGTAATAACTCATAGCATTCAAGCATAATGCACAAATAGTCACATGAAATCATAATGCAAAATTGTATTGTGTAATATTGCAAATAGTTTTCAATGTAAATCATGTTCATCCCAAAATGTACAAAATGAAAAAAGGGTTATGTAAACTCACGTGTACTAGTGGTGTAGATAGCACGAACAATAGGTAGCAAATGTGATTCTTGTAAATCACAAGGTTAACCTAGAGTGGAAAAATGTATGAACTAAAATCAAAACATGCACAAAGTCTAAAGTAAGTCTAGGGTTCGACAGGTTTGTGTGTAGGGATTTGTACAAAGAGGGGTTTGTGTTAGGTAAGAGTTGTATGTATGTTGGTGTGTACTAAAATAATAGCTTTAATGTAAAAAAAAGTGACTTAGGGTTTTGGTTTGAAAACTAAGCGAATTAAGTAAATAAATTATTATTATTTATTTAGAAAGAGTGGTGTGAAATTATATTTGTTCAAATATCGTTTAAATAAATAGATTCGTTTTATTTATTCATTTATGAAAATGTGTCAACTCGTAATGTGAATATATTGGTGTGTAAAAAAATTTAAGAAATTACATTAAGTATAATTTTTAGACTCTAGATGGGTTATTAATGTAAAAAGTAAAATTGATTTAAAAGAATAACTTATTTTTATTTATTTATACTAGTGTGTTCTTTTAAAATATGAAAGGTGCAAATGTAGATATATTAATATATACTTAGGAAAACTACATTTAATTATTATGAATTTAACCCTAAATGACTCTTTTTTGTATTTAATGTAAAATGATTTAGTTGTGATTTATTAAAATGTTTTGTGTCAAACAAAAATGTTAATGGACTTGTATAATAGTTTTTAAATTAATTAAGCAAATCATTAACTATTATATATATATATATATATATATATGTATATAAATGTTTTAGAACATTTTAATTTGTAAAATACTTGTTTCCTTAAGGAAAATTGCTAACGGAGTACTGAATTTGTCATAAAGTCTATTGGTTTTAATAAAGTATTTTTATAAAGTGATTCAAGTTGTTTAAAAGCTTCTAAAAAAAGAAAGTAGGCCACCCGGTTCGAACCCGGGTGGTTCCTGTGTGGGACGTGCGGGTTACCGCTAGACCAGGGGCACTCCACGTGATATAGGTCAGACCCGGAAACTAATATCATGGAGTTGCAGGGGAGCCGGGCCTGGGTTTTAACTTGCGCAAAAAGAGCCGGGGTTGTAGGTTTCGAACCCACGCCACTTGGTCCGATAGAGCAGTGACTTAACCAGTCGGACCAAGTGGTTTCGTTGGTTAAGTAACAAAACCAGAAACCTAAATATGCTAAAAGAATTGAATTAAAAAAACCCAATTTGAAATTGTAAGAACAGGTTTTTGAAAATCAACAGAAATCGAATCTGACACACTCGAATTCTATAAATTGATATGTGGCTTTCGATTCAAGGATAAAGATGAATCAAATGATGTAAATCTTACTTGTTTTGGTGCAGGGATGAGGGCGGTCGGCTAGATGATCAAGGTCGGAGTTCTTGAGACTGGATCTGAAGGCAGAGATGTTATGAAGATCGTTGCGGTGTTTGGGGAGTTTGTACGGGGTTATGCGAAGCTGTGAAGGTGAGTTAAATCGTTCAATTCATGCTTAATTACACGATTCGATTGGGGTTGGGGTGACATGTACCAAGATCTACACCAAGATTATTGGTGGTCTGGTATGAAATTCGATATCATGAAGTATGTGGCTAAATGCTTGACTTGCTCTCAAGTCAAAGTAAAACATCAAAAGCCTTATGGCAGATTACAGCCATTAGATATTCTAGAATGGAAGTGGGAACATATCACTATGGACTTCATAAGTAAGCTACCAAGGACAGCTAAAGGTATGATTCCAGAATGCTTGACTTGCTCCCAAGTCAAAGCAGAACATCATGTGCCACTAAATGATATTGAAATAGATGAAAGATTGAATTATGTCGAGAAGCCAGTGGTTATACTCGACTGGAAAGAAAAGAGGTTACGAAATAAAGTGATCAAGCAAGTAAAAGTTCAATGGCAACATCAAAAGGGATCTGACGCCACATGGGAAACAGAAGAAGAAATAAGGCAATCTTATCCCTACTTATTCGAGTAAATGTCCGGTTTCGAGGAAGAAACCTTTGTAAGGGGGTAGATTTGTAGCATCCCAATTTTTAAAGAAATACAAGTTAAAGGACTAAAATGATCATTTGATGAAACCCTAGGGGGTTAAAGTGACATTATATTAAAGTATAAAGGGTTAAAGTGCAATTAGTTCAAAGTTCAAGGGCTAAAAATGAAAATTGTGAAAGTGGTCAGATGTCGGACCAACATCAGAGGGGATATCGATCTGATAAGTAGGGAACAAGGAACCATCCGGGAAGTTCCACGTGTCAGCTGACTAATCGCCAAAATCTTACGCGTGGAAGGACGATAGCGGACCGAAGCGACAAGGCATAACGGTCCGATATGTGTTCACCAAGCCAAATAAGCCACCTCAATTGGGTGTCGGACCGACATGACCAGCCTATAAATAAATGGACCATGAGCTCAGTTTTGAGACATCCCACACAGCAAACACACACTTAGCCTCGTTAAGCGTGCCCAGAAGTACCGGTTCGTGTAGAGAAGTCCGGTTTCTAGCTTTTCGACACCAATACACAGTAGATAGTTCTGAGGTAAGGTTCTGACTAGTTCCTAACGACTTGGTTATTTGCCTAAGCTAGGGACTTGTGATTAGGTAATATTGTAATGACTTAGGACCCTAATCCAAGTCATTGTGCTATTTTAGCAAAAGTTAAAGTTATCTGAACAGGAAGGAAGTTAGAGGTTAGTTCTATGATGCCCTTTTTAAATGTTTTTACATGTTTTGGGCATGATGCATGTGTTATGAATGTTTTAGATACTGTATGACATTGATTTAAATCTATGAGCCAATATCCATGATGTTTCAAGAGAAATGATTATGTTATAAAATAAAAGGTAACCATCCGACCAGTATGTAGTTATCTAGCAAACGGAATGTTCTGTCTAAGGAAAGAGTTGTGTATAAATCCCTCCTGGACCCGTCATTCTTTCCTCTGACATATCTATTGGAGGTACTACTCTGGAAAGATAACCATCTTGTAATAGTTTAAAGAAAGAGAAGGAAAATGGTTTTGACACGTAAAATGTTTTAAGACTTGTCTTACCAGGACAAGTAATGATGAAAAGATGTCATTGGCAGTGATTGCATTGAAATGGAATGTTTTGACCATATTGGTCTGTGAAAGAATGTTTTGTCAAATCCCACATAATATCTTGCAACTTATAGGCAGTGATTGCTATATCTTCGAAAGGGGACGAATTGAATGCGGACCATATGTAACAGGGGAATGGACCTTTATAAAGGGAATGGAAAGTGGTGACGACCACTTAAGAGGTTTATGAACCTCGATAAGATATAAGTTGTACAAGAATAAATGTTAAGTTGGGCAAGGGCGTATGTGAAAGGGAAAGATGATGTTTTAAAACGTGTCATATACAAACTATTTGAATGGATCAAAGATACTTTGATTAAACCTATAACTCACCGGCGTAAGCTGACTCATGTTTAAGCATGTGTGTCAAGTAAGAATGTGGCCTCAAGCAGTAAGTATAAGGAGGCATCATGAGCAGGCTAACTGGCATCAAAGTTGAAGACTGGTATTAGGATCATGTTGTACTTTCTTTAAGAATGTACTAAGACAAGTTTTATAAATAAATAAAGAAATTTTGTTTTTAAAGTCTCCGTGTATGTTTCTCTGATTTCTATATGTTCATGAGTAAATCCGACAAGTGACCGGCATTCCGGGTGATCCGGGGTGTAGGTGTCGCAATATGTTATCTCAATATTAGATATGTCTTTATCGATAGATGATTTTTATGTAAAGGTTTGTATTTTGATAAAATAATTTAACTGTGCCATCATATGCCCTTTCATTAAATGTTTATTCACATATAAAACATGTTTATCAAAATAGATTTTAACATAAATCCATGAATATATTAATTATTTATTAAAATAATAGAATCATTTAGTGTTTAATTTTTATATTTATGAACTATATTTATAATTCACAATTTCTTTATTTATTTTTATATTTATGAACTATATTTATAATTCACAATTTCTTTATTTTTGTTTTGCTTTTTCGTAAAATAATGTTTATTGTATATTGATGATAGTTTACCCTATGTCATTACAATATGTCTACATTTTCTATCTTCAACAGTTTTCTATTATGAATTTTATCTTTGTGAAAGACCTAAAGTTACAAGAATAGTAACGTTACATACAACATCGGAGATATGTTTGCAAGATCAAACGCTTTTTTGGATCTTTCTAACTACAGTGACAATTCAAATGGTAAGATCGGCCCTTTATATAATAGCTTATATTTGTATAATTATTATATTTACAAGCTGTATCTAATAACAATTTGTATACATATGTAGTTCATGTGCTAAGAAGTCCTATGCCAGACCTTCCAAATGGTACAAATCATATTACCTTTTCAATTTATATGTTAACTTGCTACTTTATATACAAAATATAATAAATTACATTTCTACAAATTGGTTTTGTATATCAATTAATAACCGATATAAAGATATACATTATATATATTGATTGTCGATACCTTACTATGCTTAAAGCAGACACATAATACAACATATGT
This sequence comes from Smallanthus sonchifolius, assembly GCA_023525975.1. Classification (NCBI taxonomy): domain Eukaryota; kingdom Viridiplantae; phylum Streptophyta; class Magnoliopsida; order Asterales; family Asteraceae; genus Smallanthus; species Smallanthus sonchifolius. The sequence continues at coordinate 66,742,819 of CM042028.1, read as the reverse complement.
ACTATTTAGTAACGGTAGGTAAAAAAACTGGGGTGAACCCCCTAAAATACCCTACGGTGAACCCCCTTACAAGGTTTCACAGTAAGCGTAGTGGTTTAGGCCCTATGAAATTGGGGCATCTAAAAACAGTGAACCCCTTGGAAAAAATTCCTGAATCCGCCACTGAGTATGATGATCTATCTTATTACAATCATAAATTTTTTTACATATATATCATTACAAAAATATTCGCTCCTTAATTTATTGATATTAATACAATTTCTATCTATTTTTACACATAATGCATCTCTTATAAATTTAAAATTTGTAATCCTTTTTTTAGGAAACAAACAATTTACGTTCTAATATTTCATTTTTTTTAACCCTTTTTATTGTTTTACAGTTTCTAATCCAAATTTAACTTACGATTTCTCCTTACGATTTCTCCTTACGATATGTTTTGCGATGACAATAAATATGAGTCAGTGACAATCACTCTCTAAGGTTGGTTTGTATTTGAGAGATCCAGTATTTACACATGGTCAGTTGTATGTTGCATTATCCAGAGTAAAAAGTAGAGACGTCTTAAAATTATTAATCTTAGATAAAGATGATAAGCTTATAAATAAAACATCAAATGTTGTTTACAAGAAAATATTTGTAGGTTTAGAAACAATTATCGTAACTTTTAATTTTTCATATTATATGAAATGTAATATTTAATTTTATTTTATCAGAATTAGATATAATAAATTATGTGGACTTTATGATTTTTCTTAATAATGATTGCCTATTTTCTACGTACTTAATAGTTTAATATTATATGTAATATTATGATCATCTTTTTTTACCTCACTTTGTATCAATTATTCAACTAGTACATTAGATGGTATTATAAACATTATTTTTTACTTGAATTTGTTTTCTATATTCAACACGTGTAATCGGGTCCAGTGGCGGATCTAAGAAAAAAATCCAGGGGTATCTAAAATTTCGTTCAGGGGTATCTGGATATATAAAACGGTAAAAAAAAAATCCCGCTGCGTGTTGAAAATTCCTACTACGAGTCGAAAGTTGAGGGGTACCGTCAGCCTCCTCATAGATCCGCCCCTGATCGGGTCACTAACCTAGTGTATAATAACATAAAGAAATTAATGTAGGATCAATGTCCAACAAGAATTCAATTCTTTAAATGAATTGAGTGGCGGAATCACATAATTTAGTAATCAATTAAACACAAACACAATCACACAAAGTAAATTAAAGGCCAATTGTATTGATTGAATGTGTTTCATACAAGTGAGAATTGACAGTTACAAAATAACATAAACTAGCTAGCTATTTATATACAACATACAATTAACTTATACATTAAGTTCTAGAAGGTTCTAGAATGACAAGTTGACATAACAATCTAACAAACTTCTTTTGTAGTTGGTTAATCTCTGGAGTAAGTCTTCATAAAAGAAACACACCGTGGTCCGGATAAGTTAAGTTCTAGTACAGATGAACATTTTGTTCATCTGGAGTACTTGCCTTGTACTCTTGATCTTCTGTTCTTCTTTAATTTGGAGCATATATAGACAATCGGGACTTAAACTTCATCCGGAGTAACTCTTCATCTGGAGTGAAGTCTTCATCCGGAGTAGACCTTACTCCTCCGAAGTATTTACACTTGGTGATATTTTGGTAAAATTAGCCTTATGTTTGACTTTACAATTAACAAGTTATTTTATCCATTTTTTATATAAAATAAGCTATGCATAAACAACATATATAAGTTTTTATATTTTATATTAGATACAAATACACTTACTATTTTGTTTTAAATTAAATAAAATATATATTTTTAATTTTCATATTATTTATGAAGTCATCCGGCTTATAAATCCAGTCCGACCAGTGAACCTTTATGAAAACTGGTTTACTGTTCGGTCCGGTTTTAAAAACATCGATAGGGGCAAAGAAGGGTGTGGATAGCAATATTCTGGATGTTGTTGTGATCTTTTGGTTGTTGGAAGGGTTCTTCTTCGGATGTATTTCTGGTGAAAGGATTGGCATAGAACGACAGGGATGGGAGTTTGATTTGGTTTAATAATAATAAAAAGGTAAAAATTAAAAGATATACTCTTATAGTCAGGGGCGGACTTAAGTGAAGCGGGGGGGTGCACAGGAACCCCCGAGTTTCGAAATTTTAGTGTAACGGTAGGTAAAAAACTGGGGTGAACCCCCTAAAATACCCTACGGTGAACCCCCTTACAAAGTTTCACAGTAAGCGTAGTGGTTTAGGCCCTATGAAATTGGGGCATCTAAAAACAGTGAACCCCTTGAAAAAAATTCCTGGATCCGCCACTGCTTATAGTATGAAAGTTAATGGGACATTATAATGGTAAGTTTTAAAATTTATGTAATAACCTAGAGGGGATGAATAAATTAGTATTAGTTTTGTGAAAACTTACTAATGATTTTAATAAAGCATGCAATCATTTTTTTCAACCCAACTTATTAATATGTAATAGTAAAGATACGAAGAAGAAATAAAGATGGTATCACCATATGAACAAAGGATGTAGAGTAGATGTTACATCCACTCATTCGCTTTCCACCAAGAGTTGATCTTCATGAAACTAGCATCTAAAGTAGAGATCACACATGTCTCATTAATGAGGCAGTGATGACTTTTTCTCTACTAACTTAGATAGATAGTGATTATAACTTCATTTCTAACTAAAACGAGTATTTATTATCATGTACCAATACTCTCTCTAATGAGATAGAGATCACATTCACGGCTCCAAGGGGCTTGCACGGCACCACCTCCGCCACCCCACGGTTTCAACATACGGATTTGGAGCGTAGCATTGTGAGACGTTGGAATATGTCCGTTGGGATGAGATGACCGCTGAGATTCACAATAAACTTCAACAATTGAAGAGAACAGTCTCTCTCTAGACTCTTAATCAACTAACAAATCGACTGTTGATTTTTATTTTTTAGGTTATGGAAGAAAGCAGAATGAAGATGCGTTCTTTGCAGTTATGTTGTTTTCTTCTGATCGGTTGCTTGGTTTCGCAGATTTACGCTTCTTCCGACGCTGTAATTTGCTGCTGAAATGTCTGAACTAGTAACTGATTTTTTTTGTTAGATTTTTGTAGATATTTCACAAGTCGTTCAATGAATCGTTTGAGGGGAGTTGGATCGTGTTTGAGAAGGAAGATTATTCCGGTAACATTTGTTTGGATATACAGTTTACGTGTGCGATTAGTTTGATCAGCTTGTTATTAGGTTTGGAAAATCGATTCAACTGTTGATGACGATAATCTGGTAAATCGATTGAACTTTGAAGCTAAATGTCTTTGTGAATGATTATTGAATTAGTTAATTAAATTATGTTTTTTTAATTTTTAATTAAAAAAAATTGTGTTTGTGGCTTCGGGGGCTTGGGTGCCGCCACCAACGTGGCTTCATAGGGCTTCATGAGGTTTAAAATGAGGTGTCAGATTGCGATTGGAGGGTGTAGGGCTTCATGGCATCGGTGCACCCTCCACCCGTAGATCATGTGGTATGGTATCATGAGCCACATCTGTGAGCCTTGCTCACGCGCGTGAGGGAGATGGCACACCGCCCCCTCGTTTTCGTGAGGGGGGTGGTGAGGCTCATTCGTGAGTTTCTTCACGGGAATGAGAGGAAACATAAGATCAATAACATATAGGTAATTCAGACAGCCATACCTCGAAGCCAAATTGAGGGGGAGGGATCTGAGAAGAAACGCGCAGATAGTGTTTGAAATTGGCTAATGTGATCGTAAATTTTAGGGTTTGAAATTGGGCCACACATTCGCAAAGGTTATTATTTAAAAATAAAAAATAAAATAATAATTATAATAATAATAATAACAACATATAGTGTTTTCTTGTTTGGTATTTAAAAAACTATAAATCCGTTGTTAGGAAGGAATCAAACTACCTCTTAATGTAATTTTATTTAATGATATTTTATTTATGTTTTTTTTAATTTATGTAATTTTATTTAATGTAATTTTATTTTTCTTTATTATTATATAATTTTATTAATAATTTTTTTAATAAATATTAAAATAGAAAATGTATTTAATGCTCACACCACCCTCACTCACTTGGGTATATTTCCCTTGTCAAGTGAGGTTGGTGTGAGAGTTGTGACGTCACGTGACAACTACTTTTCTTATCACTAAACACTTACTCACTAGAGTATACCACATGCTCTTAGCTTTTTTTTTTTAAATATTAGGGATAATTAATAGTTTATCATTTTCAAGAAAGTGGTTACCTTTTAGAAGTGTTTGTGAAAAAAATTAAATCTTCTCTTGCTCTTGTTCTTGAGATGGGGGCCAAAGATTATATAAATTAATTACTCACGAAAATGTCTTTTACATAATTTTCTCCTTCGGAATGTAAGGGTGGTGGGAGTGGAAAGCGGGTAGAGTTGAACCTGAGCTCGGGTATGCGGGTACACCGTTGCACGGCTAGCGGGTTTAAGCGGGTAGTGTTTAGCGGGTAAGGTGAACGGCTTTCCATACCCGACGAAAGAATCAAAAATCCGAACGTTGAACGGCTAAAAGAGCCATTGGAAAAATAAAAAAATTAATTTTTAAATAAATTTAACCCCTATAAATACATAACCAATTTTTCTACTCAATACACAAAAAAATACATTCTTTCTAAATATATCTCATACCATTGATATATAAACCATTTTTTTGTACCCACCCCCACCCAAAATATGGATCGTACGTTATACTTCCCACCCGATTCATCGGATGATGCGCTCGACTTCGTGTTTGGCGGCGATAGTATGCAATTTCTATTTGATGTTGTCGCCCAAGCCGAAGAGGAAGACACAACTACATCATCAAGGACATATGCACGCCGTGATCGTGAACAGACTCTACAGAATCTAATAAAATATTATTTCGTCGACGAAAAACCAACACACGGAGAAGAGACGTTTCGAGATAGGTTTCGGATGTCGAAGAGGTTATTTTTAAAAATAGTTGGCGATGTATAAGCTAGGTTTGAATATTTTCAAGAGGGTGAAGACGCGAGAAACAAGAAGAGTTTCACAGCGTTATAAAAATGCACGTCCGCTATTAAACAACTTGTAACCGGTAATCCTCCCGACGAATTCGACGACTATTTAAGTATGGCCAGGAGAACCTCAAGTGAATGCCTAGAGTATTTTTGTAATGCCATAATTCAGTTATATGGGACAGAGTTCTTACGTAGACCGACAAGCCACGACATGCACTTTTGTACATCGCATATGAAGAAAAACATGGCATTTCGGGTATGGTCGGTAGCATCGATTGTACACATTTTGTTTGGAGAAACTGTCCAACCAGATTGCGCGGAAATATATGAGAGGCGATCACCAATACCTAACGATCATGTTAGAAGCTGTGGCTTCAAATAATTTGTGGTTTTGGCATGCATTTTGTAGTACACCCGGCTCTAACAACGGCATCAATGTTCTCTAACAATCGCCACGTTTTACCAACGAGAAGCTTGGAACCGCACCTAAGTGTCCATTTGAAGTTAATGGTCGACTATACAAACGTGGATACTATCTTACGGACGGGATCTACCCTGCTTGGTCTACGTTTGTTAAATCGTTCCCATTTCCAACAATCCGTAAGGAAAAGACATTTAAGAAGGTGCAAGAGTCGGCAAGAAAGGATGTCGAGCGAGCTTTCGGTGTATTAAAAGCGAAATGGGGTATACTTCGTCGACCAAACTGGCATATTAAATTGGCGAAGATTAGGAACGAGGTATATACGTGCATGATATTGCACAATATGATCTTAAAAGTTGACGAAAATGCAATATCACTGATCTACATAAAGGATCCTCCAATCGAACTAGTTATTGACGATAACGTCCTTTAGGAGTTGCACGATTTAGCTACACATATTAGACTTCGATTTGATCTTGTGGAACATATTGCGAGAAACACTCCGAATTTGGACGAAGACTAGATGATTTTTTTTAATTAATTACTTTTTTATGGTCTTTTTATTTATTGTTATGTATTTTTAATTAATTCATTAAATTTTTAGTTTTTAAATTTGGTTTAATTTGTTTTAATTTAAAAAAAATAAAAAAAATGAGGTGGGTTAGAGGGTAGTCGGAGGGTACCATTCCCACCATGTATGGTAGTTTGGGAGGGTAATTTGTTTAAATGATGTGACATATTCTGATTGGTGAATTTGAGAGGGTACTTTTAAGTTTGAGAGGGTACCACTTCCACCACCCTAAGAGTTTAGTCAAATCATCTACAAATAGATGTGAGAGAAAGAGAGAATAACAAAATAGTACAGTGGTCACGGTCTATGACTGTGGCATTGATCTTATTTGTTCTATAGTCATTCTCCCTAACATAATTTTTACTAGTTACAATAAGTCAAAATATGTTTTAAACATTTTATTAGATACTAAAGAAAATAACATGCAAAGAGTGTCATTTGATCAGCCGAGAAGAATATTTGCTACGGCCATGCGTAATGGTCTTACGACATGTGCGGTGTTACTGACATGGAGGTGCGGTTGGTTGCAAAAATATGTTTGAAAGGTTAACGGTCAAGATGTACGGCCTAAACGTGACATTGACTGTGGTTCTTCCATGAAAAGTAATTGGTTCTGTGTGATTTTGTACTATGAACGGTTGATACATGATATAACAGTTAGATTGACTGTGATTCTCTATTCTATAAACTTTGTTAAATATTAAATACCTTTGGTGGTTGATACATGATCGATTAGTGATATTTTGTACTATGAACGGTTGATACATGATCGATTAGTGATATGAACGGGTGATTAGATTATGAAAACAAAATAAAAAAAGGAAATTTACAATAGTTAAAATTGTGATATTTAATCATGATTATAAAAAAAATGTAAATTAAGTTTTTAAACAAGTGATCTTTTCTAGTCGGTATAAGCGAAGGAAATGACATATTCTACTTTGGTTATACTCTTAACACCAAAGGGCTTGGTGTTAACAAAATGTGTCTATCCTTAAAGATGTTAATAGTTTAAATCTTATAGTAGACAAAATGGTGGGTGAATTTGTTATTAAAAAAGTTATTCTCTTAATGCAACTCGGTACTAATCTATACCTAATAAATATTGATTGCATCACGTGTTACAATTCTGTGAGTATAAGATTCTTTTTTGTTCTTATTTTTCTCAATCTCGGTATTATAAATACAACTCAATCATAGATATAATTAGTAACTATTTATAGTAATCTTGTTATCTCAAAATATCGTTTTATAATCATAAATTTTCAATACTAACTATTTAATATTTGTTTTATTTAACATGTGTAATATGCGGGTTTCTAACATAGTTTATAATAATATAGGAAAAGAGATATTTTCTAAAAGTTTATAATTTTATATCAATTAATATTAAAAAAAACCATAAAATAAAATAAACACCTTTATATTCTTTCCGAATAAAAAAACACTAAAGTTTACAAAATAAATGAATGGCATGGGGGTGTGCCCACCTGTTCATGATGGACATGGAAACGTTATCATCACCATCACGCCTAATCACTTCGTTTCCCATTTCTCCCCCACTCTCTCAACTAAGGCGTCACGTACACGCTCCACTATCTTAATAACTATCTAAGCTTTACACAATTAAAGCTTAAAAAGTAAATTTCGCTTTTCACTTTTGTGGTTTCACCTTTTTAATTCTTTTAGTATAAAGAGGAATCTCTTTTTTTTTTTAACCGTAATACTCAGATATTTTAGGATAATTGAATTTTTTTTGGGCAACACCTAAAACATCTAGCGCAACCTACCCCAGGAAGAACCCCCCAACTGGGTAAACCCCCTGATCTAGTCACAGACCCCTTTTTTGTTATGGTCGGGATTCGAACCCAAGACCTCCACTATGGGAAGTCTTAGGGCTACCATTGCACCAAAAGGAATCTTTTAATGTATAAACTCCTAAGGTTATATTTTTATAACTATTTCAGTTCATTACACAAACCTTGTTAACGTTTTCTGTTAAGTATAGGAGAATTTTAGTCATTTTATTTCCAAGTGAACTAATTTAACATTTTCAGTCTAAGAAAACTTTTTTAAGGCTTTTTTTATAAAAAAAAATTTCTACTTTTTTAAAAACGTTTTTTTTTTGTTTTTTAAAATCATTTTTTTAGTTTTTTATTTTCGTAAATACGTCTTTTTTGAACATTTTTAAAAACGTTTTTTTAACTTTTCTAAAAATATTTTTTTTTATTTTTTTAATAAAAAACATTTTTTTACTTTTTTTTTTATAAAAACGTTTTTTAACTTTTTCATAAAATGTTTTCTTAACTATTTTAAAAATGCTTTTTTTTTAATTAGTTCACTATTTTTAAAACTAGTTCACTTAAAAAACTAAAAAAACGTTTTTAAAATAGTTAAAAAATATTTTAAGAAAAAGCTAAAAAAAAAATTTTATAAAAAACTAAAAAAATGTTTTTAAAAACATTTTTTTATGAAAAAAATTTAGAAAAGTTGACAAACGGTTTTAAAAAGGTTCAAAAAAACGTATTTATGAAGAAAAAACTAAAAAAATGATTTTAAAAAGGTAAAAAAAATGTTTTTCAAAAGTAGAAAAAAAGTTTTTATTTGACTGAAAATGTTAAACTAGTCACTTAGAAATAAAATGACTAAAATGCTCATATACTTGATAGAAAAAGTTAACATGGTTAGTGTCATGGACTGAAATGGTTATAAAAACACAACCTCAGAGATTGATTTGTTAAAAAATTCTTTTTTACACTAAAAATATTAAACAGGCCAAACCACATGGACCAAAAGCGAAATTTAGTCCAATTAAAATTATAATTAATACTCGTGATATATTGGCATGATGCTTATCCCGTGTAAATATGGTGAGAGTTCATAGCGAAGACTTCGACCATATTTTACTTTATTGTGATTTGGCTAAAAACATATGAGGGCAAGTTCAAGTTTGATGCAAACAACCTACTATACCAAATTCGTGTTTGAAAGATCTTTTGGAGCTTCCATTTTTGGTTTCAGGAAATGACAAGAAACAAAGGATTCTTTATGGGATTTTTCTAGCAACTTTTTGGAGTATTTGGAGGGCTCGTAATGATAAGGTATTTAATAACAAAAATGTTTGTATTAGAAGAACCATGGAGGGTATTAAGATTACTAGCTTCTTATGGATTAAAAATAGATCCAAGACGACTAGTTTAGAGTGGAATCATTCGTGTAATTTTTATGTCATTTTGTAAAATACTTGGGGTGTTTGTGTTTTTAGGGTCTAGCTTTTTGCTAGTCCCGGTTGTTTTTGTTTTCTAATATATTGCCGCCGTTCCAAAAAAATATGATTTAAATCCTTATAAGTAAGATTAAATGGTATTTATGTATAAAAAGTTGCTATTAAAAGAATTAAATTGATATAATTAATTTCATTTACAAGGATAAAATGATTCTTTCTTTTCCCTTTTTTTATTTAAGTTTTTAAAATTTTAAAAACTCATTAAATTATTTTCTCTTCCTCTTTTATACAAAATCATAATTATATTAGCTATAAAGAATAATAGGTTAAACATTATTCAAATTAAGTAACATAGTTTTGATATGAATAAACTAAAAAAAACTGATTGACTTGAACAAGTTTCATATCCATGTTTAAGTATGTAACACCATTATATTCACTCTCTTTATTCATATGATATCATATTTATTCAACCGAAATATAGTCATTCAAAGCATTTAAAATCTCATAGCCATCAATTTTATTAAATACAAATTATAACGACTATTACACCTTTTCTTCTCATTTCGTTTCAAAACTTTAACATAAGTTAATTACACAGATAGTCCTTGTGGTTTACGGAAAATAACAAGTTTGGGTACTAAGGGTTTAAAGTTACATGTTTGGGTTTTATTCTTTCAATTTTGTAACAAGTTTAGGTATTAAGGCCAATTTCCGTTAACTTTTCTGTTAACTTGGGGTGAAATGACTAAAATACTCTTTTACTTTAATTTTTAGTACCCAAATCTGTTATTTTTGAAAATGGTATTTTAGTTATTTTACCCAAACTTAACAGAAAAATTAATGGAAGTTAGTTTTAATACTCAAACTAGTTACAAAATTGAAAGCATAAAACTCAAACTTGTTACTTTAAATCCTTAGTACCCAAACCACAGGGACTATCTGTGCAATTAACTCAACAACATATTTACATTTTTTTTTCTGGGACGGCAAAGATTATTAAGAGCAACTAAGAAAACACCAAACAAAACCAATTACATCAAACAACTAAAACTAAAAGTACTCCACGAAGATCAAATTACATAATATTTACATCAAAACATAATATTTACATAATAATTTTACATCAAAACATAATATTTACATAATAAAGAATATTCATATCATAAATATGAAAATTATTATGTTCAATGTTATATTTTTTTATTAAATACATATAATATTATTTAAGATTTTAAACAAATATATAAAATCACCCCAAAACTAAACTTTCACTTTATAGCACACCAAAAATCATATCATTTACCGCCAAACAAAAGGGTCCACAAACGACCTCACCTTTGTGTGATTGTGTCTGCCTGCCACTCTGCCAGCTTTTTTCCTTCTTCATTCCCCTGAAATTATTAGTCAAATTAGAACCAAAATCATATCTCCGATCCCAATCAATTATCACAGATTCTGGTCAAAACTTAACAACATGGACTCATCGGACGACGAAGGAGAAGAGTATTTGTTCAAAGTAGTGATTATCGGAGACTCGGCCGTCGGAAAATCAAATCTGCTATCTAGATACGCCAGAAATGAGTTCAATATGCACTCTAAGGCCACCATTGGAGTTGAGTTCCAGACGCAGACGATGGAGATCGACGGCAAGGAGGTTAAGGCTCAGATTTGGGATACCGCCGGACAGGAACGGTTCCGTGCGGTGACCTCCGCTTACTACCGTGGTGCTGTTGGTGCGCTGGTGGTTTATGATATCTCACGTACCACTACGTTCGATAGCGTTTCTAGGTGGCTTCAAGAACTTCAAAGTGAGTTTATTTTACTTATATCATGATATGGACTTGATTTTTATGCTGATTGTTGGAGATCCAGGATTTAGTCGACGGGGACCGGATATCTTTGGAGCTCAGCCGCCCTATTTGTTACACGGGGTGTAAACGAGTGAAGCTGGCTCGTGAGCTACTAGAGATCGGCTTGTTGAAAGCTCGATTCAAGTTGAGCTTAAACGAACTCGAGCCTAAAAATAAGCTTGTTTAGTAAACGAGCTTGTTATTTATATATTTTTTGTTTAAAATATATCAAATGTATATTTGTATAATAGTAATTATTACATATAAATTATGATAAAGATAACTAAATAATATATATTTTGTTATATATAAAAATAATTATAAATTAAATAATAATTAATAAATGAGTGGAGCGTAGTTGAGCTCGGCTCATTTACACAATAGTACAATACAATTAAAAAAGTAGTTTACCCTGGTTTTAACAGATATTATAATCTGAATAACTAAGTACGGTTTTAAAGAATGAGAAACTAAAAAACCTGATTGTTTACCGGCCAAATCAATTTGATTTTGACGGCTGAACTGTTTTTTTTTTTCCTTTTAATCGTTGGTTTGTATTAAATCCTTTTAAATAATATCCTACACTGAATAACTAGACATACGCAAGTATCTTTATGGTCTGTAAGAACTTGACGAAAAAGTACTTAGTCGAGAAGTACAATTTTAGAAAATAGCATACCAAACAAACAGGTTGGTTAGACGGTCAAACCGGACAAAAGAGTTCGGTTTTAGCATTTAAAATGTTTTTTTTTGTTTCTTCTAAATTGTTGGTTTGCATTAAACTTTTTAAAATAATGACATGTTTATTAATACATTCATAATGCATATTTTAATTTTTTTTAAAAGAATGATAAAGGTTAACCGGTCGGATCTGTTCATTCCAAGATTCAAATCATCGGCCAAATCGCTAAACAGCCAAAACCAAACTGCGGACGGAACCGTTAAACCGTCAAACCGACTGAACCGAACCTATCTATATCTCTTTGGACCGTTCGATCGGTTTTAATGGGGTTGTGAAGACCCTAGTTTAACCAAAATCCTGAAACTAATCTCAAATTGATTATAAATTCATTTTTAAATACGATTTATATAATTAAAAAAGCATAAGCCCAGGTTAAATATCACCATTGTCACGATCAGTGGTTAAACTCATGCATAATATTGTTGTAAATTGATGGGTTTGCAGCTCATTCGGACACAACAGTGGCAAGAATGTTGGTCGGGAACAAATGTGATTTGAACAACATTAGAGCCGTAAGTGTAGAAGATGGCAAGAAGCTAGCAGAGGAACAAGGATTGTTCTTCCTGGAAACATCTGCACTCGATTCCACCAACGTTAAAACAGCTTTTGAGATGGTGATTCGAGAGATCTACAACAATGTCAGTCGTAAAGTACTGAATTCGGATTTGTATAAAGCTGAATTATCCGTCAACAGGGTAACACTTTCAAACGATTGTTATGAAGGATCGAAGCAAAATCAAAGCAGATACTCGTGCTGTTCTTGAATGTTTACTAGTAAGTCACCCAAAAAGATGAAGTCTTTCATAAGTTCTATCTTTATAGACTAAATGTGATTCTAATATTCTATAATTTACAGTAAGATCCTTTTTCAGAAATCCGATGGTTTTTGAGTAGATCATTCACGCATTTTATACAAATATATAAAATTCACAGGACCCGTCAATACCCTGCTAAACAACGAGATTAAGTAAATAACGGCTTTTGTTAGGCAGGTGGTCTTTAAGAGGTTACGACAGTGAACAACCTTGAGGTGTTTACCACTGTTCCACACCGCAGGTTCAATTTTCCTTCAATTTCAAGCTCTTATCAAATCCTTAATCAACCTTAGAATTGTTTAACAAGTCTATGATCACATACATTTTACCAAAAAGAAAAAGTAGTAATTATACAAGCAACCATAATGTTTTCAGAAATCTCGAAAACTCATTTTAGGGTCTTGTTTCCTGCCGCCCCGTCCCCGCCCTCTACCTCTTCCTCTCCCCCGACCTCTTCCTCTCCCTCCACCACGTCTAAAAAACGACTTCCCGTGTTTCATTTCCACAAGAGAATGCAGCAACTCATCACAAAGAATACATCCAACATGTAATGTAGCTCCATCTTTCAATGGTGTTGTTTTCTTATTAAAGTCCACCTCTATTATAGTGGAGTCACATTCAGGACATCTTTCCTTAGTTGTGCTAATCCTATGAGCGCCTTCTGGGAGCAAAACCAGACAGTTGCACATGTTGCAATAGAGTCTCCACTTTGGAGCGCTGACCGGATCAAGAACAAGGGTCCCATCACACTCCGGGCAGGCGCATACGCCTTGAGATATTAAAGAGTGGCGGCACGTAGGGTGTGGGCAGAGGAAACAAGGCATGCCAACCCCTTTACCTAACTTGACAGAACCGCCGGCTTTGGTGGCACCAAATAACGCGTCGATACCTTCAAATGGAAGGTTGTTATAACAATAAGGGCAAAGTGGGAATGACTTGCCATCTGGTCCAGCCATGGAAAATAGCAGAAGCTCAAAGTTGTCTAGTGGACAGGTGAGTTCTTTGTACAACTGTCAAATGAGTAAAATAGAAAGTATTTAGAGAAGATCATGCTCAAAGTTGTCTATAGGGGTATTCACGGTCCGGTTCGGCTGGTTTTGACAAACATTCTAGGCAAAACCGCTAACTACGGTTTTGGAAAATGACAAACCAAACCAAACGGGTTGGGCGGGCCGTCCGGACCAGCCGGTTTTGGTGGTTTGACAGTGCTGTTTTGGCAGTTTGGCAGTTTGAACAAGTTTTTTTTCAAAATTTTTAGTTTGTATTCAAAATTTTGAAGTGATAAAAGATGATTCATGAATATAATATATATATATATACACATAACTGCATATTCCAAAGATGGGAAGAAAAAATAAATAAGGCTAAATGGCTGGTTTGCTTGACACGGCCGGTTCCAGGTCCGTAAGCCAGACTGTTAACCGCCAAAACCGAACTGCGTAAATCTCAAACAGGCTAAACTGGCCGACTTGCTTCAGTTTGAGTGCTTCGATCGGTTTCAACGGCTTATAAACACCCCTATTGCATACATGAGAAAAAGGAGAAAATTCAACAATTTTGCTTTACCTTAATTGTGCCCTTCTGAGGAACATAATAGACTTCTTCACATGTATTACAATACAGCCGTGATGGAAGCATAGATATGTACTTCATATATCGCAAACATTTTCCACATTTACTAAGTGAACGTCCAGTATCCGATAGTGGAGAAAACTGTGCTTCAAACAACGCATCCATATTTTCGATCTGCATGAGGGCCCACCACAACAGAATTTCCACTTAAAATTTACAAGACATTCAAAATAGAAAATGTAGTGAGTTTCATGGAACAAAAGGTGTAAAATAATTCACCTGCTTGATGAAGTAATTGAATTTCTGTTTGAACTGTTCAAGTACATGTTGCACAACAAGTGAATGATTTGCTTGTCCTTTGGAAACCAGGGTGATTTGATGCTCTATGAAACTACGTATGTCGGGCAAACAAAGATCCGGGTCTATACATTGATAGCCTCTTATAAGACTAACACCCAAAACTGTTGGAACCAGCCTTCTTCCAGCCTCAACCTGTAGAATGAAGATATAAAGAATAATATAATATTATCAACAGAAGATGAGAAAACATCAGCTCCATGTACACCTAGAGTTAATATACGTACGTTTACATAGTTGCGTTCACTTATGTTGTTGATGTGCACAGGAATAGATGCATCTGTTCCTATTCCATGCTTTTCCATCAGGGATATCAGCTCACTCTCGGATAGGTAATCTGGAGGAGCAGTTTTACCCTGGAAAGTTCAAAGAGACGGTTACAAAGTGGCATAAACTTTATATTCACTGAACATAGAGCTGGCAAAATGGGTGGGTAATGGGTTGTGGTCATAAAGGATTTTTTTAATATGGTTGAGTTGGGTTGACGCTCTTAACATGTTTTTGTTTATCCTTGAATTTTGTAAATAATGAATGTATTAAATATGCAAAGTGTAAACTAGAATTGTATAAATGAAAGGTACGACTTTACAAGTGAGGGGACTCCTCTATTTATAGAGGTGGAAACCCTAAAGAGAGGCCCATGGGCCAGACTGAATGGACTAATACAAATGGGCCTAAACTAACAGTTATTTACAATTAACACTCCTCCTCAAGTTGGAGCATAGATATTAATCATACTCAACTTGCTACATATAAAGTCTATATGTGCCTTTCGGAGTGGTTTCATGAAGATATCTGCAAGTTGAAATTCTGTCTTGACATGAACCGGCTGGAGGTTCAGCCTGAGTGCCAACTACACGATCCCGGATAAGGTGACAATTGACCTATATGTGTTTCGTCCTCTCATGAAATACTTGATTCTTGGCCATGTGAATGCGGAATGCCTAAATCGCAAAGACGCAAACCCTAAATCAACTAATCAAGAGTATCAGACAGTCGCTCACCGATCGCCGTCGTCAAGTCCGTCGCTCACCAACAGGTAGGTTAGTTGAAACTCGATCACTGCCAACATACATTTCACGGTGATCTGTGAGACGGGAGGGGTTTGGTCCGTTACTAGGAACGGATCAGACAAATACACCGGACATATCGTCCGTTTTGGTGCTAAAATGAACAGCCAACTCACTCATCTACAGTTTCTTCAAAGAATCAGGACTGCTATGAGGTTCCCCCTTGAACCTGACGTCAACGCAAAGTATCTTAGAGAAATTGAACCGGGCGTCCATGTAGCTGTAAACATTCAAAATCAGGACGATTTTAATAGTTATGTTGCATACGTGAGGGGGAGGCCACCCCACCTTGCCAACTCCGTTACGTGACCACTATACTATTTTGCCAACTCTGAGATACCTTTCGCTGACGTCAGGTTGAACCTCATAGCAGTTCTAATTCTTTGAGGAAACTGTAGATGAGTGAGTTGGTTGTTCATTTCAGCACCAAAATGGACGATATGTCTGGTGTATTTGTCTCATTGTCTGATCCGTTCCTAGTAACGGACCAAACCCATCCCATCTCACAGATCACCACGAAATGTATGTTGGCAGCCATCGAGTTTCAACTAACCTACTTGTTGATGACGACTGTGAGCGACGACCTTGACGACGTTGATGGTGAGCGACTGTCTGATACTCTTGAGTAGTTGATTTACGGTTTGCGTCTTTGCGATTTAGGCATTCCGCGTTCACATAGCCAAGAATCAAGTGTTTCGTCCTCTCATGAAATACTTGATTCTTGGCTATGTGTGTAGCTGATTGACTCAATATAATAACCTCATCAAGTTATCAGAAACAACCCCGAGTTCCTTGAGAAGACGACGAATCCAAATCATCTTTAAAGTAACTTCTGCCATAGCTTTATACTCTGATTCAGCACTTGATAAAGTATCGACGAAGAGAGGGGTTGTAGCACCGATACCCCTTCTAAACATGGGAGTAACCAAGAAAGACGTAACGAATGGCCCGCGGGTCAAGCTTAGTGACCCCTTGACGACGGTCATGAACATAAGCCACACATCCAAAAATTTGGGAGTGAGAGGAAAAGAAGTTCCCATAGGAAACAGGACAGAAAACGGGGTTTTACCATTAAGGACATATGAGGGCATGTGATTAAATCCTAAAATCGATGAGGGGCATGCGATTAAACCCCAAAATCGATGAGGAACACGGGAATGAATCACGAGTGTGTGAGTAACATCCAACAAATGGCGATTCTTGCGTTCAGCAACACCATTTTGTTGAGATGTATATGCGCAGGATGTCTCGTGAATGATACCATGTGTTTTGAGATATGTAGAGAAATCAGTGGATAAATATTCTTTTGCATTATCAGTACAGAGAATTTTGATTGATGTGTTAAACTGATTTTGGACATACGAATAGAATTCACGAAAGATCGAATTGATTTCACTACGAGATTTCAAAACTAAACCCAAGAATGACGAGAATAATCATCGATGAAAGTAACAAAGTACTCAAAACCTAAAGTGGTTTTGACATGGGAAGGGCCCCAAACATCAGAATGCACAAGTTCAAACAAATGACAGACTTTACTTGACACTTTTGGAGGATAGGGACGTCGAGTATGTTTACCAAGCTGACACGACTCACAATGAAAATTATCTAGAATAGAAAAGTCCGGTCTCATCTGTCTTAGAACCGCTACAGAGGGATGGCCTAACCGGTAGTGAGCATCCCTGATATTAGAATCACATATATTTGCCGTAGGGCGGGACAAAGGGGACATACGGTGGAGACCTCCTGATTCAAAACCGGTGCCAATCACCCGCTTCGTTCCTAGTTCCTTAAACACACAATGGTTAGGATAAAACGTTACTTTACAGTTATTTTGTTTAGTAGTTTGACTGACTAAACAAAGGTCGGTAAGAAATTTAGGAACAAATAAGACAGAAGACGGGTTTAGTTTTTCGAGTTACCAATGGATCCGATGCCTCGAATGGGGCATGAGAAACCATCAGCAAGTTGAACAGGTAGGTAAGAAGTATCATGTAGGCTAGTAAAAATACCACGATTCCCACACATGTGATGGGTGGGTCTAGAATCAATCACCCACGATGAGTCACAGATAGAAAACGTACATGGGTGTGCCGTGTTGGTTTGAGGACTAGGCGATAAAGAGTCAAGCAATCGATTGAGCAAATCATACTCCTCCTTGGTGACTGTATAGGTGCGAATAGTATTCTTTTTGTCTCCCATTTCCAATAAAGGGTGGTTCAAGAACAACAGCTAACAAGTCAAGTATGGGACAGAAACAATGGTTCTGGCAAGATTCTAGACTGGAACACGAGCAGGGACAACAAGACAGGATTCTTGTAAAAAACAAGACAACAGGAATAGGCAACTGGATATGAAACAACAACTGGAACAGGAACAAGACAGAGAACAAGTAGCAACAAGTTCGTGGCGGCAACAGGTCTAAACAGGAACAGATCAGGAACAATTGAGCAATCAATAGACTAAAAAGCAAGCATTAATAGTTTTGGAACAGTAAGGGCAGCGGAAACAAGTCTCGGACTAGAAAACGGGCGGTTTTGGCAACCGACGACTAATTCTGGCGAGATTAAACAGAAACAGGTCTCGGGTATAACGTGAATGTTAACTTCCAGGTGATAAACACAAAGTCCAGCTGTAAAAGTACTTATCGACGGAGAACAACAGATTCTTGGCAATAAACAGTAACAAAATCGTGGTAAAATGCGATAAGCAGTACCTCAGGCTCAGGTGTTCCTAGGAAAAAAAACAGGTCGTAATGGTGACCGGCGAACCAGACCCAAAGGTGGCGGTGATGACTTGGGTTTGTTCGGTCTGATATTCCGACGTCGTGGACAAAAACCGATGGAATTTCGATCATTCACGCGCTCTCACGCCGGGATAGTGGGCTCCGACGGCGGTTCGACGACAAACTTTCGGGGTACCTTAAATGAGGGTCTCTAAACACGATGGTGGTGATTGTGAGACACAACAATGTCTCGAAAAAGGATTCTCGAACTGGAGTAGGGGCGGCGGTGAGAACCAGGAACCTGACTAAAACAGAAACTGTAACTAGGGACCGATCTTGAACAGGAGATATACCAAAAGCCTTAGCTCTGATACCATGTAAACTGGTATTGTATAAATAAAAGGTACGACCTTACAAGTGAGGGGACTCCTCTATTTATAGAGGTGGAAACCCTAAAGAGAGTCCCATGGGTCAGACTGAATGGACGAATACAAATGGGCCTAAACTAACAGTTATTTACAATTAACACAAAGAAACTACATTATTAAGAGGTTTTAAGCATTTAAATACACTTCATGTCACTCTCAACTCAGTTGACCCGTCACGTATAAAATATGGCACAAATCAACTCAATTCCATGTATATTGGTAAACTGCCACCTCAACTGGATACGCCTATTTGGTTGCATGGAGAAAAAAAATACAAAAACCTCAGGTGTGGCATGAAAGGTAAAAGGGTATTACAGAGGCTTAAGCAAAGAATTTCAAAACTGATAATGCATGATGAAGCAGAAGGCGAAAAAAAAAGAGAGAAACATGTCCATTACGAAAGGTAAAATGTAGAAATATCAAAAACACATAACAGTACCTCATATAACTCGACCTTTAAAATCTGTATTTTCTCCCCCTCTGTGAACTGAGGTAGATTTTTCTCAGTCACTGCTAACCATGGCATTATTGTTGTAAATCCTTTCACAGTGACATGCTGTCCAACACAATGGAAGTATTCTCCACCCACAGAAAACTCAATTTTTGTCCTATTAACAATTACCGTCCGTCATGGAACAATAAATTTATCACAGAAAATAAACTAACATAGAACTCTACCTTCACTGTAAATGGGCTTTTTTATTAAAGGTAAAGGGTTTAACATGTGTTTATAACGAATTACAACATAATGGGTCGAGATGGTTTTCTAGATTTCATATTTGGTTTGAATTGGACTATCATAATTCGTGTTTGAAACAATACAAGTTGGTCACTATAGAAAAGATATCAAGTATGTATGGCATTCATTTATTTGCCTTTCTGAACTCACAGGTACAGTCATACAGAATGAGATGGGTGGGCACTCCTAAGAGAATTTGATAATCTAATAAATGTATATGTCATTCTAGTGGAAGTGAGATTTGAGTTTTTAAGAGAGAAAGATCTAACTTTATTCAATAGAGAAATGTGAGATTCTAGAGAGAATAGTGCCCATATGTTCAAAGAGAGAGATACATGAGTTATACAGAGAAAAAATACTTCGCCTACACAACTAGAAAGCGATGGTGTAGAGTGCTTTCCAAAGAGAAAGTATATACATATGCATCTATACATGTAGAGTATGAGCTTTTCAAGAGAAAAAGTTGATGATGAGGAAAGAATGTATCTACAACTCTAGAAAGAGAAAAAAGGTTGCTTTAGTTTTGTATGTATACTTTAGAGGCAATTTGTGTTTAGATGCGTTTTAACATTATAAAAGAAACAAGCCATACAGAAAATGTGAGTGCAGAAGGAGAAATATACATATTGGTGAGAGTGAGTGTCCGTGTGAGAATATAGGATTAACATGTAGTCATCAAAATGTGTGAAGTTTTCTAGAGAAATTTACATATAGTTATAAAAAGAGAATAAGTTCTACAAAAACGAGTTAGCTAGAATGACCACGATGTTGCTTGTCAAAAACAAAGAACAAAAACAATGTGAATTAATTAAACTAGGTTAACTTAGGTCCAGAGTTCGACCCATCCCATCAAAGTTCAGGTCTATGCAGTCTTGTGAACTTGAGTAGTAAACAGAGGAATAATATACAACTTACCATGATTCTCAGTAGAGGTCGCGATTTTGACCCATTACTTATGAATGGTCGAAATGAGATTGTTTTTATTTCAAACAAGTCAAAAAAGGTTAATCTAGAAGGGGAACAGGCCAAACAGGTCAAATGAGTTGGAACTTGGAAGTCACCCGAAGTTTATTTTTACTGCATAGAACCTCCTAGATTGTTTTACTCAAAGATTGAGGTTATTATTGTAATAATTTGTAATCATTATTTACGTAGTTAATATATTTAAAGAATGGACAAAAGTGTTTGTGGGTCAACCAACCCGACCCATCTCGGCTCTTTTTGACCCACACTTAAAGATCTGTTTATACCGAACTCGCTACCCAACCTGCCCGTCTTACCACATCTAATTCTGAGTTTTGGCGGATTAATAACCATGGACAGATGAACAAAACAATGCAATCTATTTAATATTTTATCAGGAATGTGAACTTTTCATCTGCACCTCACACAATAAGAATAATCTACTGTGATGGATACCATACCTTACATATTTGCAGTCGGGAGAGAGAGTACCAAGAAAATGCTGACAGACATACTGATAAAGCCTCCAAGAATCTCCACCTAACATATCTTCATTAGCCGAACGCATAGGAGTAATTGGCGGGTGGTCCCCTACATCAGTTCCTGATTTGGGCTTATGATAACCATTGTTAAGCAGTGTCTGCACATAATTGCCCCAAACTGGATTACCTGCCAATGTGGCAAGAGTTCCTTTAAAGTCAAATGATGAAGGGTATGCTGTACTTTCTGTTCGTGGATAGCTGAAACATCAACCAAAGGGAAGCAAACATAAAAAAGGGTAAAAAAATGTGAAATATAAAAGATGATAGGATGACATGGCAGACATTTTGTTCAACCACGTGTGAAGTTATTAGCATTATCCTTCCACAGATGAAAAGAGTACCTGATAAAACCTTGGGTATACAAACGCTCAGCCAATTGCATGGCCAAGTGAGGTCCAAACCCTAGTGCACTTGAAGCGACCTGGTTTGGAAAAAAGTAAACAAACAATTGTCATGCACCACCTTTTACATTATGCATAATGCCAGTCTACAAAAATCACTACACAAAATTTGAAGCTATTATACTATTAAAATGATGGTATTTACACGCCCAGTTAGATGGAGACTTCATAGTTCATAAACAAGCTCCAAATAGAGAGGGGAGATGCTGAAACCACAAGACATGATCCTGTGATTAGCAGGAGGTAGAAAGTTACATGAGTCATTAATGACTGTATTTTTGCACAAGTGAAATTTCCTGTGATTTTCCAGACCTATAACTACAAATTTTGCTATAAAAACATATTAAAAACAAAAGCAAGCATGAAAAGTTCATTTATCAAAAAGTGGTATGCAAAGGATAATACGAATCAACAATCATAGGTGATAATACGGTGTCCTTTTCCTGACCTTCAAAAGGTTGACTGTATTAAGGCCGGAAGGGCGGCCTTTGCTATCTTGTTTTTCTGAAATTCCAGTAACTTTCACAACTGCATCTTCAGTTATTAATTTTTGAAACATCTCTGCAACCTGTTGGAGGTTGTAAAAGTCAGCAGCAAAAATATAACTTGAATCTGAATGAAATGAAGACTGAAGCAGTGAGGAATGAGGATCTCACATCATGATCAAACAACCTATTACGATCCCATTCCAGCTTTAGTTCAAAACCGTTCTTTATTATGTAAGGAAACACGACCCAAAATTTTTCTGGCTTGAAAGTACTAATTTGAAGGTAGCGTTGCACACAAAATCCAAGTGTAGGAGTTTGACACGGGCCATATCTGAGAAAGAAAACATCAAAGATATATTATTGGATTTATATTTGTACAGGAAGGACTTTAAGCATTTTTTACTTCAAAAGAAGTTTCATGACATGGAATCTGAATATCACGAAAAATAAGGTATGAGATAAGATTTAGATAAAAGTAGATCATATGCTTAGTAACAAATGCACAAGTACACCCAAGACTGTGGTATAAAACTATAGATGACAAAATAAGCGGGTTGGTAGATTGGGTAATGGGTAATTCTAGGTAACTTTTGTACACTTAGAAAGGGGTCGGATAAGATTTACCCAAAACACATTTTGCCCTGAAATATTAAAAGCTTTTTAGACAATTCGTATGTCAGATATGATTAGATGAACTATTTCATAGCAATCCAAAAAAATTTAGTACTATGAGTACGAAGGTTTCATGCATTAAAATTTTAAGATACAATCTGGGTGATGTTAGACCCATTTGACAAGTTTCCTTTTTAACTTTTCTTTATTTACCAATTTGACCCCATTAGAGATAAAAAAAAATAACCCTAATCAATTCGTTAATAAGTAAAATGGGTCAAATTTGCAACCTCTAGGTAAAACTAAAAGGAGATATAGAACAGGGAACCTACGAGATAACTCTAGAATCCAGATTTCCATATTTTCCTTGAAAATAAGTAGTTTGAAACCGTGTAAATGCAACTCCAACTTTCAAATCTATTTCCTGGCGAGCATCTACGGCCAATGCCTCATCTTTGTTGGGCTGAACAAGATTTTTCATGGCTTGGGTAATGTCTTTTTCAGTCACAGAAGAAAATCGTGCACGATGAATTCTTCTACCATCATTGGAATTAAATCCTGTGCACTCGATAACTGAATTCAAGGAAAATTCAGATTGAGGAAATCATAAAACTAGAATTGAAGTCACATGTGCAGTCATACAAAAAGAATACCTTCAAAGCATATATTTTCTCCTTCACGATCACAGTCCAACCACAGTACCAGATCTTCACAACCACGTGCCTCTCGGTTTAGATGTTGACGAATATGAGCCTTGTTACAGTAAATTTAGCGAAAAAAGAAGTAGGTTTTGGTAAGTGAGGTGGTCATACAAAACAGAAATAAAGTAGTTATATAGCTGTTCTCTCAGTTGATATATAACTCACAGAGAAAATAACTGGAACCTATATCACTAGGTTCTAATATATTAATAAGATTTCAAATTGCAAACAGATGCCATACACAAAAAATTGGTCTGTTAACTAAATGCAACTATGCAAAGCATATCTCTACTATCAATTTGGACAGTAATTTCCAAATTAGAATTACAGCTGCTGGCACAATTGTAAAAAAAAACTGAAAATTGCAATGAGGCAGTACCTTTGGATTTGATTCTGACTTGACAACTGGAGCTTGAAAAAGACTGAGAGGATCTGTAGCTGCCCAGTCTTGATAAGCGGGTGGAAAATCTACACTAGATTTGCACAAAAAGAAATATCGATATTTAAATATGTAAAAGATCAACCTGAGTATACATGTAAAACAAAATTTGCACACTAGACCATATCTGATTCTAAATCATCAGATTTTCCAGCTTATTTTACAACCTTGTACAGATTATTTAACATGATAACAATTAATAAAATATTCTATGATGCTTCGAAGGAAAGGCAACCTGAAAACATGACCAATCACTGATGTCACTTTATATTGCACCCGATATCCTAGAAACGTGCCATCAAATTCATGAACCTCAGTACTACCCCTTCGTGATGACATCTGTAAAATCAGTGTTGTAAATCCCAGAAAAATCTTTATGAGAAATAAAGCATAGAAATATAAGGTAATTAGTAAGCATTCTAAAGGCTAATGCATTCATAATATCAGAAGTGGAACTGATCCCACTAGATGGTCCAAACTCATGCAGGAGATGGCCATCTGTTTCTATATAAATTAGATGATAACCTCTCACTTCAAAAATACAAGACCAAAGGTAGTTTAACAAAAGAAAATGTAGTTATGATTTATAGTCAAGAGAATAAAAATAAAAGTAAGTACGAAAATAAGTAAAATCAGGCAGAAAACAAAGTACCACAACAGCAAGAATATTTCATAGAAATGGGGAATACAGACTGAAGACTGGATATAATGATTCATAAAAATCACTAAATGAATGAACTTCAATGCGAGGATAGGCTTCACAAAAGCTTTTAATTCACAGTTAACCTTCACCCGGGAATCGTTTTGCGGGGATTTTTCAGCCATTTTAGGAACAACCGTATTTTCATATGTGCTTAAACCCTTCTGTTTAAAAAGGCTGCCACGTGTTCCCACAATTTTACACTTGGAATTCGCTTTATATATTATAATCAGAAATACCAAAAAAAACGAAACTGAAATTTTGGTAATGAGTGTGGATATTTAAAACTAACCCACCCAATGTACCAAATTCACCGTTGGAGTAATACATCATGTATCCTTAACATCTACAAGTTCATGGAAGAGAATATTAATTGTGTGACGACCTTATCAGCTCTAAATAAAATACCAAACATGCTATTTCTTATTTCTCTACTCATTGTTTTCAAATCAGAAAAAGAAGAAACTCCAGACTAGTGTAGTAGTCTAGTAGTCTTTTGCAACAAAATACTTAAAATCAAAGGCCAATCGCATTAGTGTATCTCCCTTGTAATATAAACAAAAAAGCAATAACGGTCATATCAAAATGCATGGTTTGTTAAGGCATGAAGATTTAATGCATCCTTGGTTTTAAAAAGTGAGAAGCAACGGGGTCTAAAACCAAGGCGCAAAGCGTAAAAGCGCACCGCTTTTTGTACGCGAAGCGCAAGGTGCTTATATAATTTTTTTTTATATATCTCATAGGTTTTTAGCATCCCCTAACCAAAATTTAGCTATAAATCAGCTTTATATATGATTTAATATATAAATTACCTACATGTACAACCTAAAAAGCCTATTGTACAACATCCTGATGCACAACTACGTTTTTCTTACATGAGGCGCGCCCCTCACCTGCGCTTTTCGTAGAACTCACGGCTTGGCTACACAAAAGCGACCAGACTTGCGCCTAGGCAGGTGCGCTTTTTTAAAACCAAGAATGCATCTATATAGAAGAACACAAATAAGAAGCAAAAAAAAGTTTTTCATTGTATGGATAAATCTAAACAAATTACTCATGCTAGAATGCATTCATAAATTCGCACATAAGGTGTTCAGAGTTTACACAGCACATCAAACACTCAAATGAAATGATTACTTGTTATTGAACTTTGATTCACCCAAATTATCAACATAAGTTTGAGTAATTTCACCACCCATTCTTCTCAATATCAACAGATTTACAATAATCACATAAAAAATGAAAGGACTAGAAACACAACAATTGCAACTGATTAAATATATGTTAACACAAAGTTACGAAAATCACTAGCACGATAGAAGGATTTACCCGACCACCAGACAGTGCTGTAGCAATTGAAAGAGCGATGCTTGGCTTCTCCGCGACCTAATCAAAGCCAAATGTTACAGCTGAATGAATTTTGAGAGTTGAAAACCCTAGAAACTGAAAAGAAGGATTCTCTCACCATGAGTACTTTGGTCGCCATTGTTAAGTTGCTGCCGAGCTCTGATAGTCTGAATCAAACAAACGCTCTCGGAACACAGAACATCCTTTTCAGAATACCCGAACCGATCCGAACCGTCTTAAAGGGGCTTCAGGCCTTCAGCTGCAGTTCAGCTATTCCGAATAGGTTTTTGGGCCAAACCGGTTTAAGTTTGGGTCAACACAGTCAAAACTGGTTAGGTTGTGAAACGTGTTGCTACATTAAAATTCGGGCGTCGGATGGAGCTGTAATGAGTCTTACTGAGATAGTCTCGAGCATAGATCTTAACTGAAAACAACAAAGAGAACTCGTTAGAAGGTGACCCGGAGGCTCCGACGCTCAAGTCAGTGATTTGTCCGATAAGAGTATATATAGATATTAACGACATATAAGCATGTATATATGTGTTAGGGTGGAGGGGGCACCCAAGCCATGAACTCACACCAAGCCACACACCTACTAATGAAACACTGACACGTCATTTGAAGCCACAAGAAGCCTCGGAGGTGGGGGCATCCAAGCCATTAAGCCACAAGCATAATTTTTTTTAATTAAAAAACACAATTTAATTAACTAATTAATTTAATTCATAAAAATAAAATAAAAATACATAAATAACCGAAAATATTAAAATAATAAATACGATCACGTCGCACAATCCTTTTTGATGAACTTTCTGTATCTTCAATCTCGTCTTCGGCTTGGTAGACGAGAGTAAGAAATTCTAGCCCCGTCAGATTTGGAAGTACTCAAAGAGTAGGAGGGAATAATGAGATTGCGTCTCATTTTTTAAAATAAAAGTGTTTTTAAGAAGTAGAATGAGTGTATTAGAGTAGAGTTTGAGAGTATAATTTTGGTTGTGTGAAAATTGTTTGTTAAATGTTTGTATTTATAGTGTTTTTTTTAATAAATTATAAAAGAGTCGTTGGGCTCCAACGGCCAGATTTTTGACACAAAACCACGGCGCTAGGAAGCCGCAAACCACAGGCGTGTTATGTCGTAGTTGTGGCAGCGGCAGTGTTGTTGTGGGAGTCGTACGGCGCCGTAGGGGCAAGTCGTGGGTGCCCCCACCACCCTTATAGGATATAGAAGGTGGCTAGAAGGATCAGGCTAAACGTGAAGAAGCTACTTGATGGACCAGGCTAAGCGGAAAGAAGCTGTCGGAAGAACCAGGCTAAGCGGGAAGAAGCTGGTTAGAACCAGCCTTGGCTACAAGAAGCCAATAAGTGATCTCGGCTTACAAGAAGCCGGCGAGCGGCCTCGACAAGGAGTTGCTTCCTTGGCCATGTGAGAAGGACTTGGTTCTCCAAGAGAGAAGGAGAAGTGAGGTGCGTAGTATGTGTTTACTAAAGTAAAATGGAATTGGTTAAATAGGAGGGAGGGTTCTCTTATTTATAGAGAAAGAGCCACCAGACCTTAATAAGCTTGATTGATGTGGGTTGGGTTGGTCTAACGAGCCCATCACTTTATTTTGACTGGGTCAATGTATTTGACCCGGTATGGTACATACGTCATCAAAACTAGTTCAAGGAGAGGAAAACCCTAACCGATACAAACTTGTTCGGGTCAAGAGTTGTTCGACTTCAAACCGGTTTTTTTAAGTTAAAAAAAATAAACAAAATAAAGTTTATCCTTTATTTATTCTTTTAGTTTTAGAAATTACAAAAACATAATTAATTACACAAAAAAAAGATTGAAATTACGAATATATTTCATTTTTAATGTCGTCGTCATCGTTGTGTTCTTCAGTGTTTAATCATTGCCCGAACTATTGTGTCGTGTCCTTTAGTGTTCTTTGAGAATTTTTTTTATTTGAGAGAATAGAGATCATTTTTAAGAGTTGTGATTAAAACAAAACATCCAATACATATGTATACCAACACATGGTCATAGAAAAGTCTAAAAAAGCAAGTTTCAACGGTTATAAACTGTAGGACAACCATTCACATAAATAAAAATATAAAATAGCCTTTATTTCTTAATATTACTGATTAGAATACAAAGATGAAAATACAATAAAGAAGAATAACATATTACAGAGACAAAATAAAAACAAGGAAAAAACGAAACAGGATAAACCAAAAATTGGATAAAGGCTAAGGATTTCTGTTAAACAGAGGTCCCTTAAAACAGATTTCGGGCCACCCAAGTGAACCCGTCTGTCTCCCAGGGTACAACAGCCGAAGCAGGAAGTACTGCCGGGATTAGCCTAACACCCGATACTATACCTGAAACAAGAGCGCGTAGCTTGGAGAATGCAGGAAATTCTTCTGGAACTGTGTGTGTTTGCATATGCGAATTGCTGGTGTATCAAACCAGGAACTAGAGCCTACTTTATATAGGCTAGAAAGTTAATTCGCAGAGTTAATTCGCAATTGATGGCAGATCATAACTCTGGGAGTTAAGTCTGCCATAACTCTGGAAGTTACAGAGTTAAGTTTGCAACGGATGGAATTTAAACAGTCTCTTGCAACTGGAAGGGCTTGAACCGGATCCGAACCCACGAGCCAACAGTCAAAAATACTAAGGCGGCTCTCAAGAAGCTCGCGGCGATGCGAGCGTGCGAAGTGCGCCATCAAAACGCCACATTACGCACATCGCTCCTCAGTCTCGTGTCCGGGTCCGGTCCCCGTGCCCGTGCCCGGGCGCGGGGGCGGGGGCGCTATTGCCACTGTGTGTCTTGTATACGAGAATACTCTTGTGTGAACCTTCACACTTATAAGCCAGGTAATAGTTTATCATTCCTCCAATGTGGGACAAGCTCAATTCCCAAGACATGTTCAATTTCCAATGTCTTAACATTTAATACACACAACTTTGAGCATCGATATCGCATTCATCTTAGCTCTATTTTGGACATGATTCAGTTCGTTGTGATCCTCTCACGTAATAGAATATGAATGTAATAAAATAATAATTATATTTGTAACAGGTATAAATAATTATTTAAGTCCAAAATATGTGAAAAACATATTTTCACAAAAAAATTCCAACAATCCCCCACATGAATAGAGATTGATCCGTACACTCAGGTGTCAAAATATAGTGTCGGCAGTTGAATATTGCCGGATAGGTAGGTGTTCCCTTTGAACCTTCCTTTGTGAAGTGTACTTGGTCTCCTAGCGTTTAGTAGACTTGATGTCCTTGAACTAAACCCTTTTTGATGTAGACGGTATCACATTTCACACAATACTCTTCCTGGTCTGGCTAACCCCTCATTATCGTGTCCGTTATGGTCATGGAACACTAGCCTGGTTCTGCGAGAGCTCTAGGAATTGCGCCCCCCACAAATCCATTTGAAGCGACCCCACTTCTCTCTCACATAGGTGATTTCTCATAAATCATTAAAGGTGTATGCCTATCCTCCTTTGATATCACTAACTTGTTATAGAAATAGGACTAGGAAGTATGCAGCTCCTTTTGAATGTTGGGGTACTCCCCCACAGTGACCTCAGTTTATACAGTTAGGTTGTCCTATTGAGCCTAGATAATGGGATCTCCACTCTTCTAGGATAGGTTTTCCTTTGCACAAACTTATTCCAAGGGCTTTAATCCCATCCTCTCGACGATTTATGTACTATTTCTTTGCTTAAGCCTTTTGTAAGCGGATCCGTAATGTTATCCTTTGACTTCACATAGTCAATCGAGATAACTCCCGTTGAGAGAAGTTGTCGTATCGTATTATGTCTTCTTCGAATGTGCCTTGATTTGCCATTATACATTGCACTTTGAGCTCTTCCAATAGCTGATTGGCAATCACAATATATGCAAATGGCTATCAACGGCTTTGGCCATCTTGGTATGTATTCCAAAAATTGGCGTAACCATTCCGCCTCTTCTCCAGCTTTATCCAACGCGATAAACTCAGATTCCATCGTGGATATAGCTATAAGAGTTTGCTTGGAAGACTTCCAAGCTATAACAGCTCCTCCAAGGGTAAACACATAACTACTTGTGGATTTGGAATCTTTCATATCGGATATCCGGTTAGCATCACTGTATCCTTCCACAACAGCTGGATCTTGGCCATAATGCAGTCCATAATTCTTTGTGTATCTCAAATACCTTAGCAATCTAGTCATGCTTTTCTAATGCTAAAAGTTGTATATCTACTTAGCCTGCTAACAACGTATGCTAAATTCGGTCGGGTACATGACATGAGATATATGAGACTGCCAATGATCCTTGAATACTCCAACTGAGCAACGCATCACTTCTATTCTTAGACAGGTGTTGGGTAGTATCAATCAGAGTTTGAGCCACACTTTTGTCCTCCGCATTGAACTTCTCAAGGACCTTGTCCACGTAGTGGGATTGACTTAACACAAGACCATTTTGGGTTCTAGTGATCTTCAATCCTAAAATCACATCAGCTAGACCCATGTCTTTCATGTCAAATCTTTCTTTCAACATGTCTTTAGTAGATCTGATCATCTTATCATCACTCCCAACAATAAGCATATCATCTACATAAAGGCATAGAATCACATAGCCTTTAGGTGTATCTTTCACATAGACACATTTGTCACACTCATTTATTTTGAAACCAATGTTAAGCATAGCTTGGTCAAACTTTTGGTGCCATTGTTTTTGTGCTTGCTTCAAACCATACAATGACTTAACAAGTTTACACACCGTTTAGAAATGCAGTTTTTACATCCATTTAATGTATTTCAAGATTTCTCATTGCTGTAATTGCAATCACCAACCTTATGGAAGTTATTCGAGTCACGGGTGAGTATGTATCAAAATAGTCTAGACCTTCCTTTTGTCTATACCCTTTAATCACCAACCTTGCCTTGTATTTGTCAATGGAGCCATCAACCTTCATCTTCCTTTTAAATATCCAACGATATCCAAGTGGTTTATTACCTGGTGGAAGATCTACTAGCTCCCAAGTGTGATTCTGTAAGATAGAATCAATTTCATTTTTGATGGCTTCTTTCCATTGTGGTCCTTCTGAAGAGGAGACCGCCTCTCGACAGGTCTGGGGCTCACCCTCAACCATATAAGTAAGAAAGTCAGGCCCAAAAGATTTCTCAATTCTTTGCCTTTTGCTTTTTCTTGGCTCAACCTCTTCTGCCTCTAATTCTTCTTGTGTTTCATGTTGGACAATCTCACCAACCGGTGTTGATGAACTTGCATGTGTTGATAAACTTGCATGCGCCTTTTCCAAACATGGAAACACATTTTCAAAGAATGATGCATTCCTTGACTCCATTATAGTATTCTTGTGTATTTCTGGATTCTTTGAATCATGTACCAGAAAATGATATGCACTACTATGATGGGCATAACCTATGAACACACAGTCCACGGTTTTGGGTCCTATTTTTTGAACCTTTGGTGGTGGCACCACCACTTTGGCTAGGCACCCCCCCACTTTCAAGTATTTATAGGATGGTTTCCTCCCTGTCCACAACTCATATGGTGTTACATCCTTTTTCTTGAAAGGTATCTTGTTCAAAAGATAATTAGCCAACAGAACGACTTCCCCCCACATCTCCGGGGTTAACCCAGAACTTAATAACAAGACATTCATCATTTCTTTTTAAAGTACGGTTCTTTCGTTCCGAAATGCCATTTGATTGTGGAGAATATGGTGGGGTTATCTCATGTCTTATGCCACTTTGTGCACATAAGTTTGCAAATGGTGAAACATATTCACCTCCTCTATCGCTTCTCACAACTTTGATTTTCTTATTAAGTTGGTTCTCCACTTCATTTTTATATAAGATGAATTTGTCTATTGTTTCTTCTTTACTTTTAAGTAAATATACATAGCAATATCTAGTACTATCATCAATGAAAGTGATAAAGTACTTATTTCCTCCTCTTGTGGGAATGGATTTAAAGTTACAAACATCTGTGTGAATCATATCAAAGGGTTCGGTTATTCTTTCAACATATCTAAATGACGATCTTGTTTGTTTGGCTTCGACACAAGTTTTACATTTTAACTTTGAATCAATGAAAAAGGATGGTATGCAATCTAATTTAATTAAATGACGCATCGAATCAAAATTAACATGACCAAGACGACCATGCCACACATTAGAAGACTCAATCAAGTAAGCAAAAGTAAAAACATTCTTATTCATGTTCTTTTTTATAACCATTACATTGAGTTTAAACATACCATCATGGGCATAGCCCTTTCCAACAAACATATCACGTTTAGTTAAAACAAACTTATCACTTTCTATAACCATACGAAAACCAAACTTGTTAAGCAACCATCCCGACACAAGACTCTTGTGCAAGTCGGGAACATAAAGCACGTTGCTTAGAGTGAGCTCCTTTGATCACATCACCTTCAAGATCACATCACCTTCACCCTTGATATCTGTTGTAGCCGCATTTCCATGTACAGCTTTTCTTCTCCCACAACCTCTTTAAAAGTATTAAAGAGTGTCTTGTCCGGGCAAATGTAACATCCATGATTTTCCGACCTCATTTTTTCTATTTATTATTTTGTTTTAAACAATAATGACACACCATTTCTTTTGTCTGACATAATATGACACGTTAAGTATTATTTTAAACGCGTATAAATTCAAGTTTCAACATTTTAGTTACATATTTTTTTTCCATTATGAATATTTATTTGAATATACTTTGTTATACGAACTAAACCAAAAATAAAGCATGTGAGAGTTTTAACCATATATTCCATCTTTACATTTTTTTTTTTATAAAATAGGAATCTTGTTTTAAAGATATATATATGATGCATATGTGTTGGTGTTAAGCAAATCATTTATACAAAAATAAGTTTTAAAACTTATGGGCATTAATTATATATTTACATCTTTCGAATATAATCCAAAAACAAAAACATATAAATATATATACATTTGATTATGTTAAATAAACCATTTACACAATTTCTAAATTTTATAAAAAAAAAAAAGAAAGTTATTCCTCCATGACAAATAATAATTAGATTTCTATAAAATTTATAAAAACATTTGTTTATAACAAAATGATTTAAAAGCTAATAGAGGAGCTTTGAACCCCATTCAATACTTGAACCCACTCAATTTCTTTAGAACCCCTCATTTCAGGATTGAACCCCCCCCCCCCCCCCCCCCAACAAATCAAACTTGAACCTTTTTAATGCTCATGAACCCTAAGTCAAAGAAGTGCCAATTTTGACTTCTAGGAAGTCAACAGGAGACCAAATCGATTTCAATGATCCAAATTCGTGTGTGTTAACTTGCAATAAATCATACATATACGTTACCACGACAGTTACGATCGATCTTGAAGACCCAATTTACTCTAATTCAATTATTAGAACTCCAACCATCCCGAAAACCGTCCTACGCCATAAACCAAATTGATACTCGTGTTCTAGATGAAATCGAAGCATATAACCTGGTCTAACAGGTTCGCGACATTCGTCTAACACCCCCTATCACCTGCGTATCAACCTCTCTCTGAATTAGTACTCAGACTCGTCCCTTTTCCCTCACAGTCGCGATCGACATTATGGCTGTGAACCCTCTTCTTTTGCGAAATCAAGATCAACAACAGGTATATATCATGTCCCTTTTGCTCGAGTTACAATCAGTGCTCAAAAGCCCCCTGTTTCTCGTTGATCTAGGGATGATTTATGGGTTATTTTGGATGTTTGGGATGGGGGACTGTTTTGCGCAGGGTGGTTTGGGGAAGAAAGGTCAGGGAACCCATTATGATAAAACATATTTGTCCTTGTTCCTTAACAAGGCAAATGCCCAGATCAAATGGTTAAAACACTTCCCCTATAAGGCTGAGGTCTCGGGTTCGAACCCGGCCAGACCCAATTTTAGCATTCTATTTCCTTTTTCTTTTTACACACCTACATAAATATATTTATATATACACACTTAAAGGGGGTGTCACCTACACACTTTTTGAAACCAAATGGTAAAATCTTTATATATACATATATATATATATATATATATATATATATATATATATATATATATATATATATATATATATATACTATCATTTTAACTCCTTTCTCCTTATAAACTGCAAGGGTTTTATAAAAAAATATCCTTCCTAAATAAATATATATATATTTATAACCATGGGTGATTTTATGAATTCTCTCAACGTATAACGAATGGTATACGAACATTTTGTTTATACGCGTGTACTATTTTGACAAACATTATTATTTTGTCAAGGATGATTTTTTTTAAAAAAACATTTTAAGATTTATAGAAACACCTAAATAATTATTTTAGAAAAATGATTAGACAAATTCAATTAATTTCATTCAAAACTTGTATTTATTTAATATCTCTCTTACTAAGCAATTAAGTAAAAGAAATCATCTAAATAAGTTTAAATAATTTTTTTATTTACATAAAAACAATTATTTAAACATTTTCTCTATTTCACAATGTATTTACTATTCCCAGGATGATTGTCTAAATAGTTTAAATAATTATTTTTATAAGAACAATTATTTAAACCTTTATAAAACTTATAAATTATTTATTTGATCATTTTAGAATAATTCTCTAAATTCAAGCATATTACCATCATGCAATTTAATTGAGAATCTAATTAATTTTAATTAATATTATCTTATCACTATTTTACATAAACATATATCTTCCTACAAACTTGTACCAACCCTATACCCGACCCTAAAACTCCAAAATCCTCAGAGACTCAAATAGATCTATAATTGCTTATTTCTCATTGAGTCTAGAATACAAATTTATCCGTGTAGGTTGATTGTGAGGGGTCCTCACGAGGCCTATCCATCCCTAACAATTCATACCATTACTAGCTTCATTACAAGGTGAGTTCATAGCCCCCTTTCTCTTTACTATTATTTACAAATACTCGGGGTGGAACATGTTTACTTACACTACTTACCAAATTCAATACCATATGTTCTCATGCTATTTACCATGTGCTATATGTCTTAAACTACTTGGTGACCATACTATGTGTTCATACCAGTACATTCATTAACCTGCTACCCAGGCCTAAGGTAGTACCTAACATGATCATTTATAGGGGAATCCGATTCCAGTTAACACGAACCTTGGCGGGTTTTGTGTATACCATATTACTATTTTTCCAAAATACAATCAGTGGGATTGTACTTACCAGTTTTCCATTTACTACGGATTGAATTGTACGCTTGGAACCTTGTATGTTTTCACATTTATGCCATAGTTGAGCTTTGAACAATATTGAATCACAACTACTTTTTACTCAACCTTTGTTTTGGTGTCAAAACCTATGTTACTCACCAACTACTTGTAGTTGACATTTACTCACATGTTTCAGGTGCACCAGTTTGAGGACACTACCTGATCACTTAGGATTTTGGACCTAGCAATAATGAAGCTTAATTATGTTATGTTGAACTCTTTGTTTTCCATTGCTATTTGTAACGGATGCTTTAATTATGATGTAATAATATTATCATTAATTAATAGATGATCATGTGCTTATGAACAACCGCGTCAGCCCCGGCGTATAATCCGCCGTCGGCCGGGGTGTGACAGCAAACATGTCGAGTAGCCCTGGTGTCAATCCACCACCCCTTTGGGGGATTAGACACAATGTTGACTTCTTCCATCATGGCGGACAGATCCAAGATCATAGCAACAAGGGGCCCGCCATCATCAATCATATGAGCCCTCTCATGTTTAGGTTGCTTACATTGGTCAGCACGGTGACCCGATTCACCACAATTGTAGCACTTCCCTTTAAAAGAAGCCACCTTCTTTTTCACACCACCCTTCCTTGGTCCAAAGTCCACAAACTTGCCATTGCCCTTGCCATTAGGCTTGTTGTTTTTGTACCCTTTATTTCCCCTTGAAGATTGACCATGTTCCACAAGATTGGCTTTTGCAGAACCTTCCACTTGGGTTCCCTTTAGAGCCAACCTATTGTCTTCCTCAATTCGAAGACGAACCACAAGGTCCTCAACAGACATTTCCTTTCGCTTATGCTTAAGGTAATTCTTGAAATCAACCCAACTAGGGGGTAATTTCTCAATCATGGCAGCCACTTGAAATGTCTCACTAAGAGTCATTCACTCGGAGAGAATATCCCCAAGTATTATTTGTAATTCTTGAACTTGGTTAATTACAGTTTTAATGTCAACCATTTTATAGTCCAAAAACCTAGCCACTACAAATTTCTTAGTCCCGGCATCTTCAGTTTTATACTTGCGTTCCAATGAATCCCACAATTCTTTGGCTGTTGTTATCTTGCAGTATACATTGTACAATGCATCTTGAAGGCCATTCAACACATAGTTGCGGCACAGGTACTCAGAGTGCTTCCATGCATCTAATGCAGTGACAGCTTGAGCATCAGCACCCTCAGCAAGTTGAGGGGGAGACTCAGTCAAAAACCTCGCAAGGTTTAGGGTGGTCAAGTAGAAAAGCATCTTTTGCTGCCACCTTTTGAAGTTCAAACCAGAAAACTTTTCTGGTTTTTCAGCATGATTGGCAACGGTCTGGGCTGCTTGGGTATCAACCAATGGTCCCATGGAAGTAGACCCCAGAGTAGTGGATGAGGCTGTTGCAATTGTGGATGCCATTTCTGAAACAAGAACAGAAACAATTAGATTACAGAATAACTTGGTTTACAGAAAACCAGAAATCTTTTTAGAACAAATATTTATGTTTACAGAAAACCAAATAACAAATTTTACAGAAAGCTTGCAAACACAGATTGTAAACCGAAATAAAAAATTTTAAAACAGTGAACGGTTGAAGTTTTAGAAATATGTTTTAAGCTTGTAGGAGAACCATTCACATAAATAAAAATATAAAATAGCCTTTATTTCTGAATATAGTAGATTACAATACAAAGATGAAAATACAATAAAGAAGAATAACATATTACAGAGACAAAATATAAACAAGGAAAAAACGAAACATGATAAACCAAAAACCGGATAAAGGCTGAGGATTTCTGTTAAACAGAGGTCCCTTATAACAGCCGAAGCAGGAAGTACTGCCGGGATTAGCCTAACATCCGATACTATACCTGAAACAAGAGCGCGTAGCTTGGAGAATGCAGGAAATTCTTCTGGAACTGTGTGTGTTTGCATATGTGAATTGTTGGTGTATCAAACCAGGAACCAGAGCCTAGTTTATATAGGCTAGAAAGTTAATTCGCACAGTCAATTCGCAATTAATGGCAGATCATAACTCTGGGAGTTAAGTCTGCCATAACTCTAGAAGTTACAGAGTTAAGTTTGCAACGGATGGAATTTGAACAGTCTCTTGCAACTGGAAGGGCTTGAACCGGATCCGAACCCACGAGCCAACAGTCAAAAATACTAAGGCGGCTCGCAGGGATGCGAGCGTGCGCCATCAAAACGCTACATTACGCACATCGCTCCTCGTTCTCGTGTTCGGTGCCGGTGCCGGTCCCGTGCCCGGGCTCGTCGGGTGCTTCGCACCCTTGCTATTGCCACTGTGTGTCTTGTATACAAGAATACTCTTGTGTGAACCTTCACACTTATAAGCCAAGTAATACTTTATCATTCCTCCGATGTAGGACAAGCTCAATTCCCAAGACATGTTCAATTTCCAATGTCTCAACATTTAATACACACAACTTTGAGCATCGATATCACATTCATCTTAGCTCTATTTTGGACATGATTCGGTTCGTTGTGATCCTCTCACGTAATAGAATATGAAATAATAATTATATTTGTAACAGATATAAATAATTATTTAAGTCCAAAATATGTGAAAAAATATTTTCACAAAAAAAATTCCTACATAAACAACTATATAGCCGTTTTCCAACCACATAACACGGTTTAAATAAACGGTTCCCTCAAACCAGGTTCACCATGCAAAGGGCCAAACCGGTCATAAACCAAAGATTTAAATAGGTTTCAAACCGGTTTTGTTATCGACCGGTCGGTTTACAAACCAATTGAGGTTGCCAAACCATTTTTTGTTGCATCTCTACTTCTGAATCTGGAATTATGGATGGTTAGGATATGTGATAAGTTAATGGGTTAGTAATGGGTTTTTTAAAAGAAGTAAATTGGTTATAGCTTTTAGACGTACATTAAACTTTTTGTAGTTTTAATTTTTAAATAATGTGTTAACCTAAGATCACATCCACACTGAAAACCCTCATGTATATTATTAATCAAGTATCTTACAAAGGGTTGTCTATTAGATGCATGGTATTAAATTATGCACATATTGCACTCATCATGAGAGGAAGATTCTTGATATGTCTAACGCTATGTAAATAAGTGTGGATTATCTAGGTCTTAGTAACAAATTGAATTAATGGTACAATGGTTAATGCACTTGAACCCAAAGGTTGTGTCGGAGGTTCAATCCTCACTCTTGCCCGGTTTGTGAGGATTATTTCTTATAATTTTTTATTATTTAATCTTTATAATTAAGTTTAAACATATTTTGTTTTTGTCTTATGACTTTTAAAATACAAGTTTTCTTAAATTCCAAATATATTGTTGTGATGTGATTCGTATATAAATTTGGGAGTAAACTGCAATTTGTGTCCATGTGGTTTACTCCAATCTACACGTTGGGTCTCTAAGTTTGAAATTTCGACCTCCGAGTCCCTGTGGTTTCATTTTTTTTCTATTGAGTCTCTGAGGCTAACGCCCGTCACAGATCTGTTAGTGATGAAGGGTACATTCATCATTTTGCTTGGCTTTTTGGGGGCAACTTCGTCATTTACTCTTGCTTAGCTATAAATGACGGAGGAGGTGAATTGCAGCAGCTTTGGTGCTGCAAAACTGTTTAGAGTAATGAGTTCTCGAAGAATTTGACAAAATCGGGGATTTCGTGAAGGAGATTGAAGATGGATTTGATGTTGTTTGCGAAAAGAGCGGTCGTTTGTAAGGTGTTGATTTAGGAGTAGGTGCAGAAAATGGATCGAATTCAACATCATCTAACACAATTTGATGTGGATGACTACGGTAAGGGTTCGGTGATTTTGTAGCGGCACTATAATTGTTACTATTTTCAGGCGACGGTACTAGCAGCAACGACGACGAAGAAAACGGCGACGGAGACGAAGAAGACGCCGGAGAATGGGGAGTTTATTGGAAAACAGGGAATTTTATCGCGACTGAAGAAATAATCGGATTAGGGTTGAAATCGGAAGAGACACCACTGCTATCTTTTTCGATCTGGACTTCTGATTTCTTCTGATGCATTACATAAGTGAATTCGCCGTCGGAAACACACTGAATCTGGATTTTTGATCGGAAATTTTGAAGTTTTGTTGGCGAAGAAAGTTGCAATTGGAAACTTAGGGGATTTTGCAGGCGGATATAATGAGTTTAATAGGGATTTTTCGTTTTTGATGGTGATGACAATGTCTGGTATTGGGGTTACTTATATTAGAATGCATCCCTAAGTGTAAAATGGACATTTAACTTGTTTCCTAACAGATCTGTGACGGACGTTAGCCTCAGGGACTCAATAGAAGAAAAAATGAAACCACAGGGACTTAGAGGTCGAAATTTCAAACTTAGGGACCTAAAGTGTAAATTAGAGTAAACCACATTAACACAAATTACAGTTTACTCTAAATTTTATTCAAAACCTGGTAAATACAAAAAGTTTAGGTGAGCTTGGGTTAACTCATTTACACCCCTAAATTTTTTTATTATTATGATATCATTTAACTAAATTTTCTTATTATTTACCTACCTCATTTTTAGATGTGTTAGTATTTAATTAATTATAATAACAAAGTAAGTTTTTAAATGCTATATTTGGGTGGGGAACGGATTTATAAGGTTTTACTTTTTTGTTAAACGGTTTTCTAAAGTTCGCTTTTGTTTTTCTTAACAATTATTTTTACAACAATATGACTTTTGTGATTTCTGAATATACAGTCACGACGTATTTTTTTATCTACGTTTCGATGTTCAGAATCGAACCGATGCAACGCACAGGTAAAAGCTAACTGCCTAACTAGTCTTTTATAAGTGTTGACCGAGGTCAAACCTTACTCATTTTACTTTATAGCAAGTCATGTCTGGCACAATTATTATATTATAACACTAGGTTAGAATCCCGTGTATTACACGGTCTGAATAAATGTAATGTTATATACGTAGTAATAAAAAATTTATGTTTTTAAAAATTCGTGTATTACACGAGTTTAATAAAATTTCACGTGACAGTTATAAATTATGTTAATTTAATTTTTAAAACATTTTTTTAGCTGAGTATTAACTTATTTTTTTGTAACTGATAAATGTTAATTCATATTAAACTTTAGAAACCCGGTGTATTACACGTGTTAAATAAATGCAATGTTATATATACTTAGTAATAAAGATTTACGTATAACATATTAATGAAAAAAGTTTTATAAAAAAAAGTTATAGATCTTATTATTATTTAATAGGAGAGAGAGAAAATAATTAAATAGATTTGTATAATTAATAGGAGAGAGAGGCAGGAAAAAAAACTAGAGAATAAATGAGAGAGTAACATGTGACACCCTAAAACATTTATTTATTAGTATGTATAGATAGTATTTATTCGGAAAATTCAAAAAATGTATGGCACAATTGGCCCTTCAACTTGCTTTCTTTTCATTTTGACACTATATCCTAAAACTTCTCTCATTTTGAAATTTCACGTAAACATACAACATTTACAAAGTTACCCTTTAAGTAACTATATATAACTACAATTATATCACATGAATTCCACAAAAATTAATATTCTTCATTTTATTTCTAGTACAATATTAATAT
This sequence comes from Smallanthus sonchifolius, assembly GCA_023525975.1. NCBI lineage: Eukaryota > Viridiplantae > Streptophyta > Magnoliopsida > Asterales > Asteraceae > Smallanthus > Smallanthus sonchifolius. Next base: position 66,702,165 of record CM042028.1, on the reverse strand, counting down.
TATTGCATTAGAAATTCAAGGCGTTACAAAGTTCATTTTCATATATAACATTTTAAATGAACTCGAAAGGAGTCAAATATATGAATTTACAAGAGCCTATATTACACGGGTTTCTAACCGAGTATTATAATAAACATTGATTGTATTTAACTTTTATAAAATTACACAGGATTTATAATAGTCTTTTGTGTTCGACCGAAACTTTACATGCAACCACTTTTCTTGGTTCAAAACCATATTGAATACCCCAACATGTTAGAAACATGATGTCACGAATCAGTTCAAGAATCGATTTTCTACCATTTGCATTGATAAAACCCATTTAAGACCTTCATATGATCTTTAGGTCTTAAAAAAACTTAGCAAGAAAAGATGATAAGCTATTCTATTACTTAGAAATGGCAGGAGACTTGTCTAGCAACACTTCTAGCGTATCCTTGAGTTTCTCTCTCAACAACTTCATGTGTGCACACTAAATTTCTTCTCCGACATCAAGTTCGCGTAGACGACTATCAATTTACTAAGAGAAGAAAGATCGGATTGTTGGCTAGATTCAAGGTATGCTAATTTTGTTGATTCTACTGAACTTTCAAAGGACGAAAGAGAAGAAAAAAGGTAGTTTACTTGCTTAGTGCTTGTGCGGTGCGCTAAGGGAAGAAAGATCGAAAAGTCGAAACTTTCGAAAGCGCACTCACTCTTCTCAAAATCTCTTATCTTAAGAGGAAAGATCTAAGCTACGAAAAGGAGCGAGCGGAGAGAGCATAAAGAGCTTACTTAGAGCCTTGCGTCACTCTGGTATGCTAATCACTTTGTTGTACGACTCTGGAACGGTAGTCGCTTAGTGTGACAGCACTATGGGATGCAAAGAAGCTTCGTCACCCTTCTTTAGTTGCTTCTACTTTTTTCATCGAGATTGGGTTGGTGTTCAGTGTGGCGCTTGTGTAGCCTATGCGAAGCAAGCGGGTACAAGATCGAAAAGAATGCGTTGCATGGAAAATGAGATGTCCAAGATATTAAGAACGAGGGGAAGAATCGACGAGCCGGCTCGACAGAAGCCTCAACGAAATTATAGCCTCCATACGGATATTCTTATATGGCGAAAGTTCCATTATACGAGAAATCTTTTGCTCACCAAGCATAAGATGGAAGAGGCTATCTTGCAATAGACCCTTTCTTTCTAATACTGTGAGTTCAAAATATTCTCTATCAAAGATGGTCCTATAATGGGGAACATCGAGAGCTTGCTCCAACTCTTCCCGAACAAGAACCTCATACTCCCCAGGATTATTCTGGGGAGGAAGGTTGTAGTAATCACAGGAGACTTTGTATGCGAGCAAAAATATCAGCCCCTTGAGCTGAACAACTTCATGTGTGGCCGTGTGAATGTTGAAACTACAGTCTACACTACATGGGCCAATCTAGATCTTCGATCTTTACCCTGTTTTTTACCCATAAGTATGAAGTCTCCTTTATCTCCTACATTAACTTACACATTGAGGTGTTACATACGTGGTCACCCCCTCCAACTAGCATTCAATGTGAAGTCAAATACTACTTAGTAGTTTGGTAAGATCCAAGATCGGATCTACTTAGGAGCAAAGTATGTGGGCCATGCACTGCCCACTGCTCTTATGAACTACACCTTAAACTCAAGAGGCCATGCCACTAGCTTGTCTACTAATGAATCCACTTTTACGACCTAGTAAAATTTGGATTTATGTTACCGCAATAGTCACTTGTATTTAAGAAATCATCGTGTTTATCTACCTCACCATTGTGTTTTCTCGGTTTTGCCTCGATACGCATGCTACACAGACGATAATCCTTACCCTTGACAAGGTGTTGTGACAATTGTCAACACATTGGTAGTGTCAAACAACCGAGCATAGGATAAAGGTGGTGTGCATCCAAAATGTTTAAATGTTTGATGCAAAGTGCAAGGGGCAACTTCCACCAACAGTCCTATTTTGATAAAAATAAAAGAAGGTACAAGTGTATATCATCTCTCATATAACTTCTTGCATACCACAAACCATTCTTAGATACTAGGTGTCCACATCATCCTAAACAACCACAATATAATATAATAATATGATTTACATACTCACCTACCATTAATGATCATAAGGACACTCTGAGTCATTCTCAGTCACTTTGAAGTGCTGAGGCTGCTGCCCTGAGCAGTGCAGATTCCACATCTTGAAGTATGACCTTTCTAGATTTTTCACCTGCAAATTCACATCCACATTTGACCATAAATAATGAGTAGGAATGGCAAAAACAAACACCCGAAACCCAAAATATACGAAGCGGGTATTTAGGTATAGAACCGGGCATGGGATTATTTTTAGAAACTCTTGCGGGTATGGTATCAGGGATTAGATGATACCGCCCAATTACCTAAACCAGTTTGCCTGAATATATATATACATCATATAATCTTGAAAAATAAGAGGAAGGTTTGTTGAGCTCATTTGGGAGCAGCTTCTCTTTCTTTTAGGATACGAGGTAATTTGCCTCATCTCACCCTCCCTAGACCCTACTCTATGAGTGGGGTATTACTAGGTACGTTTGTATCACATAATCTTGAGGATATAATAAAGATCATAAACTTGTTTGTATAACATAATCAATATAATAAAGATCATAAGCAGGTATACCCGTGAACCCGATGGGTATTGAGTAACGGGTACAGCATGAGACATGATTCTATAATCAGGTATTAGACTGGGAATACCAAAACCACCCATTGCCATTCCTAGAGAGATGTATGGATTTTAGCTAGGGGTGTAAACGAGCCAAGCCGGCTCGCGAGCTACTCGAGATCGGCTCGCTAAAAACTCTCGAGCTCGGAAATAAGCTTGTTTAATAAACGAGCCCGAGCTTCACTTTTCGAGCCTAAACGAGCCTATTATTTATATTATTTTTTAATTAATATATTAAATATATATTTATAAAATAATAATTAGTATATATAAAAGTATGATAAAAATAAAAAAAATAATATATATTATGGTATATGTAAAAATTATAATAAAATTTATATAAAAATAATTATAAATATATATAAATTATTAATAAATAATAAATGAGCCGAGCTCGAGCTTGAAAAACTACCCACGAGCCGAGCCCGAACTTTAGAAAGAAAGCTCGAATCGAGCTTAAACGAGCCGAGCTCGAGCCTAGTCGAGCTCGGGCTCGGCTCATTTACACCCCTAATTTTAGCATATTTGACTACAAAGAAACAAAATGGCTTACCCAGCGGGATGTATCAAACAGAGGACAACTAAGGCGTGATGATTTAAGTTTGTTGGTCAAATCTTGAAGTTTTGACCGGTTTAAAGCTAAATACACCACTCTATCTTCATACTCCTTCATACTGAAAAAAAGAACATAAAGTAAGTTAAGACGAAAACCCAAAATTCATAGTTACAACTTTAATATTTTGTTAAGAAACTGGACCACCAACCTGTTGACAATCATATCCTCGCCAACTCCAGTGGCTAAGCAGAGTGAACCAGCAACTCTGGTTGCCATTTTCTCGAGGGGAAGGGTCACCATTGGCAGACCAGCCCAAAGAACATCAGTGCCTGTTGTATGTGCATTGCATAACGGCCTACTCAAACAGAATACAAAGTTATTACCAATCAATGCACTTACATAGCGACTTTCTGTTACTTGATTCAACAATAAAATAAAAGATCTGCATACGTGTCGAGGCATAGGTCTGCCAAAGAACTGCGTCTGATGTGTTCGTTTTTCATAGCAACATCAGTGAAAATAATCTGGTCCGGTTGCACACCCTGTGCAGCAGCATCTACAGAAACAAACATGAAATGGCAAGTTGGTAAAACAAGTTCCTAGTTCCTACACGTGCAGATAATAGAATATCAACATTAAAAAACACACATACAGGCACGGAGTCTCATTTCACCAACAGCTGGGAATCTCAAAAGCCAAAGCGCGCTATTTGGAACACGCTTTAGAATATTGCACCTGAAACATCAAGTTAAGAGATGTAGAGTGCTATAATGTTCTAAACTGGTGATAAAAATGCGGTTGGCACGAATCAACATCTTACCAAGTCATAAAGATTTCGGGATCCATCTTGTAAAGCTGATTAAAGCAACCAAATATAAATTTGTTCTCAGGCAATCCATAAGCTGACCGCTTGGGCTGACAGTTTGGATCCAGCACATCAAGGTTTTTCTGAAACCAACCATAATAAGATTACAAACATGCTCATGGAAATGAAGAGAACCGTATGATTATTTTAAAAATGTTGGCACTGAGAAGGCTACCTGTTTGTAGTCGTTTACAAAGTAACAATGAGGGAGATGCACAAGCTTCTCAGAGTAGATATGAGCAAACCGAGTTGGAGAAACAAACTGTCATAGGAATCCAGATATTTCAGCAATCAGCACCAGCTAGATATAAGGTAAACAATGAGATAAAGATAAAAGAGGAAGTCTTACTTCATCTGTGACCAAATATTGTATGTAGCTAGCGCCAGTTGTACCCGGGAATCCCATGTATGAGACTTGAATGGGAGCAGGCTGCAGAGCAAATATTTCATTTCTAGCCCCCTGGAATCAGTATATAAAATGTAAGATTTCCTATCAACAAAGTAAAAAAAATAAAAATAAATAAGAACTCTTTATTATATAGGAAGCAAACTGCAAACTGATGGCATGATGGTTTAGTTAAACCATACCTTAGTATAACCATTGAGGTTGATGAGTATTTGTATTTGATCTTCATTTATCAGTCTCGCGATCATGTCAGAAGTCATTGCTGACACATCCTTAAAGTGTTCTGCTTCTGACTGAATACGCAGCCTCCATTCACTCCCATCATTTGGACTCAAAGCATAGCAGAATACCTGTATTACAAAGACTTTTTTATAGCCGGGGGTCTAAACGGGAGCAGCCTCTCTATCCCTTGGGATAGGGGTAAGGTTTGCCCTCATCACACCCTCCCCAGACCCTACTAATAGCGTTAGCTATGTGTGGGATTATACTGGGTACGTTTGGTTTGGTTTGGTTTGGTACAAAGACTTTTTTATCTCAACCCAGAATTTAAGAAAATCTAAGATCATAATAGAAGTAATTTTAGATCAGCAAACCTCAACATTTTCTCTATTATGCATGCCAAATACTGATCCCATTAAGTGAGACAGTGGATGGTTTCCAAAATCACTGCTGACATATCTACACAAGAAGCAACAAAATTCCAGTAAGTCATACCTTGATTTTGATCCAAATACTATAAAAATAAAAATAGTAAATACTATATATCTACCCGATTTTCAGCCGATTGTTACCCCCTGTAGTTTTTATCCGCAGTGGAAGAGGATGGTTAAAAGCAGGAAGGGAGAAACGGCTTGCAATGACAGAACAGTGTGAAGCATACTTGCGACTGCAAAAAGGAAAAAGAACCCGATTAGAAATTGAAGTCAATGCAATTTCAACTCATATAAACTACACATACCTGATTTCAAGTGCAAGCATTGGATCAAGGGGATATGCAATTGCATGGAAAGGTTGGACACTTGGAATAACTGACATCTGGATGTAAGCATTAAAAGTTAGAACTATGCTATAAGAGTACCAAAAGGCAAAAATTATGAGGTAAATAAAAATGAAGTAATTTCAAGCAGATATTGTCAGAACCTTGATCTGTCTCCGAAGTATGCTTTCAACTTCAATAAACATTATTTTCCTGTCATCCCAGTCACATACACACTAGGAAAAGAAAATGAAAAAGAACAAGTCTCAGAAATGTCCAATTAGCAGGTAGTATAGGAACAAACATAGTCAAAGCTTTCGCCAGAAAACACACAAAAAGATCTTATGATCCAAAAAATCGCAATCTTAAAGCTTATATCCAATGTAGCAGGCCAACTTCATGGGGATCCCATGAAACTGTTAAAATATAAAGCGTCGCAACCTATAATACCTGTAACGTATGCAGCAGATTACAAGTTGCTTCAGGGAAATCAGGGCGTATGGCCAATGCTTGCCTGTAGCTTTTAATAGCTGCTTCCACATGTCCACTACAAATTAAAAATCTAAGTGTTATAATTTGTTTCAAAATGAACATGAACGAGTTAAATGTCTCAAAACTCGGAATAAACTTAAAAGATACCTACCTGTCTTTATAAGCCGAAGCAAGATTTGCATGAGCTTCAGCCATGTTTGGGCGTATAACAATAGCATGTGAGTAGTCTTGAATTGCTTCATTAACTCTTCCAATCTCCTTGTAAGTGTTTCCACGATTAACAAGACCATCAGCTGCCAGTGGATCGATTCGAAGAACTTCATTGTAGCAGGATATAGCATCCGCATAATTACCCTGTTTGTTAAATCACGTATTTACTTCCGTTGTCGCACACAAGTTATTTAGAACATAATATAAAATCTTTAACGAGCTTTAACCAAAACCATGATGAGAGTGTCTTTTTTTATACACAGATATATACATATATATATATATATAGAGAGAGAGAGATGTTACCTGTTGTTTGTATATTATTGCCAGATTGTTAAAAGGGGCAGACAATCCCGTTGTTACAGTTAAAGTTGCCTTGTAGCATTGTGCAGCAGCCGTCATCATATTCCTGAGTATCAGAAACTTCTCTTTAGGAATATTTAACATATATAGTTGTTCAATTTCATAAAGACTTTTTACTACTTGTCAAATACTCATCATAAATCAGCTTATATGTAAAAACATACCATTCCATGTAAATATTTCCAAGATTAGTGAGAGCCTGAGGATGGCTAGGTTGCAAAGAAAGGCATTGCTAAATTGCAAAAAAGAAAAGAAATCCAGTCACAACTAAGCAAATGAAAATTTTCAAAGTAGAATAATACCAATGGAAAACAACAAAATAACATACACGGTAGCAATGAATCGCTTCTTCAACTTTGCCAGCATCCTTAAGAGCATTTCCCTAGCGAACATAATATATATTAAACATAGGCAAACAAAACAAAAATATGAAGGTCAGTTTTACAAAACTAAGGATTGCAGAAGAACAAACTCACCAGATTATTATATGCTTCCAAAAATCCAGTATCACGGGCAATAGCCTGCTTATAATGGTTAATTGCAATCTCCAAGTTACCTTGCTCATAATATATGCTAGCTAAATTTCCTGAAAGATGCCAAAGTACAACAAATAATGACTATTGATTCATGTAGAACATAGAAAAAATATATTAAGCTATTACTCACCAAAAGCCATGGCATAGTCTGGTTTAGACTGAAGAGCATGCTGATAACATACAATAGCTTCTGGAGCCATTCCCAAAGCCTATATAGTGCAAAATAAACCTACTTTATCCAAATTTATCCTAGCGTTTATATCTGCCAAGAAATACTAGAGAAAAATAACAAAAGCTTCACCTTGTACACATTTCCTAAGTTCAAATAGGCATCAGAAAATGTTGGTTTAAGCTTGACCGCCTCCTGCAACGTGCAAGACCCACGATGAGAGTAAATTTAACCAAAGAATACATTATATACACTTGCATACCATTGACAACAAACCACAACTTGGTAGATGAACAAACAAACCATAACTACGTGGCTTTTTATACAAGTTGGGGCAATTTTAAGCAGCCAAACTAAGTATTGGATCATTTTTAACATAGTGATCATTTTAACAAGAACAAGCCATCAGAAGCAGCAGAACATATATACCTTGTAATACTGGAGTGCCCTGTTAAGATCACCAGACTCCATGAAAAGGCCGGCAAGGTTTGACCAGGCAATGGCAAAAGTTGGTTGGATTCGAAGTGCCTCCACATAGCAATTGTATGCCTGTTTAAAAAACAGTTCTCAACATATAGCAGGAGCTTCAAAATGATACACTAAATCTTGAAGAAAAAAATCCTGATGGAAATTCCCCTTCATGCATATCTCTGAACCTCAAATGTAAATTACAAAATATGACATGTTCAAGCATACTAAACACAATTACATTTATAACATAATGAGGTGACATGTTGTTCAAATTTTCTTACTTGTTGCACTAATCCTTGAGCTTTCATCAAGTTCCCAAGGTTGCTGTGAGCATCAACCTACAGAAACAGACAGAAGAACTATATGGTTAGAAAAGAATTAAGCAATAAATCAGAAAATAAAGATTGGGTAAATTCTGACCAAACGAGGGTTCAATGACAGAGCCTGGCGACAGCATTGAGCAGCCTCAGTTAGCCTTCCTTTCCGCATGTAAGCACTTCCCAAGTTTGACCAAGCATCCGCAAAATTGGGACGAAGCTGCATGGATCATACTTGTAGAAATAAGCAAAATACCTACTATGTTTTAGCAAAATATACTGCTATAATATAAAGTTTTTTCCCTATATGTTTGCAGAAAATTATATCATGGTCTCGTAAAATACAATTGCAGGCTTGGATATGACATGCATTTGTCGAATCTTAATGCTAGTATAGCTGTTACTCTGCTATGCAATTAAAAGAACCTCTCCCTCTCTCTTTAAGCATGTAACCTGGAGATTCTGAAGGGAAAAGAAGTACCACCATGCAGCGACATAAAAATACAAACTAGACACCCAAAATAATCAGCCAATAAAAACCAGCAATTTTGTGGTGATAGCACTGTTCATTTTTCCAATCAACTCAGTTACTTTATCTTCTCTTTTTAAGTTCCAAATAAAAAAAATCAAGTTTTGCTAGTATCAAAAACTAGAGATTGTTTTTATCAATTAACAATGTCCTTTCAAAACAATTCTGTAATAATAAGAATGTTAAGCAATGATAAATCCACTTATCACTTGAACAAATTTATATATGATCTCTTAAGGAGAACACCAAGTCATGGTACAATTTGATCAGTGAAAGGAACCACTTTCTTGTTAATGTATTAGTGCACAGGTAGGCGCATCATTGTAACCCTCAAAACCCCTGTTGTCAATAGCGATGGTAGCGGGCGCTATAGCGCGCTACATCGCGTTTCGCCGGATGACCGCTATGTGGTATATCGCGGGTGAATAGCGACAAAATAGCGGGTTTTTTTTAATATAACACAGCGCTAGGGTTTTAATAACACAGACGGCTTCTTTTGGGTACGTTCTTCCTCTTCTTTTGGGTTTCGTTCTTCACTTCTTCTCCAGCACGTTCGGTACGTTCTTCCTCTTCTCTCCAGTCCACAATTCGTTCTTCCTCTTCTCCAGTTCGATTCAAGTAGTCCAGGTCGTTTTCCTCTTCTCGACTGCTTCTGTTAACCCTGTTCGGACAATCTGAGTATCTGTTTTTTGTTATTGAAAAGGAATATGAAGATTTAGATTAGTGATAGCGTATTTTAGTTATTTTGGTGATGTGACTTTTTTTGTTGATTATAATTGCTACAATAGTTGACTTGATGTATTTCTAAAATTTTCTACTACTTTACCGCTAAACATGAAATAGCGGGCGCTATTTACCGCTACTCGCTACGTAGCATATCGGTAGCTTGTCGCTATTTACCGCTATTCGCTATTGACAACTATGCTCAAAACCATCCTAGACTACTTCAAACAATAGCATTTGGGATATCATATGATATTATGATGCCAAAGCCGCCTACTTCAAGGAAGTGGGATGTCTCTCGTATAGCAATGGGTGCACGTCTTATAGGTTGTTGTTCCATGTGGTGCATCAACTGATATAGAATTTTGCATGTAAATGCATTATATAACTTGTTCTTTCTTTCTATATGTGCTTCCTAACAACAGTTCAAAACTTCCTTCTATAAACAAAAAACGAATAACTATATGATAACACGTTAACACAAAACCAAATGAAGTTGTGATTATATAAAACACTAGTCAATAATCCAGATTTGGAAACCAATGATGGTTCTTCTATATTTCCTCAACTTCAATTATCTTGTTCTCTCACGAGTGTCAGTCTGATTTGGTGCTCAATTGCATAGGCTGGCTTCCTTGGCCTATAATTGCCATAATAACTAAAATTTCCAGATACCTTGCAGCGACTAAATAATAGCTAATAGCAGCATAACATTTAACTTTATCATGTAAAAACTTGTTTCAAAAGCTGATCATTTCAGTACAATTATAAATAGAATGTCAACATACCTCGATTGCAACTAAATAATAACGGATAGCAACATCAATATTCCCCTTTTCCTGTAAACAAAATAAAATCCACGGAACACTTTACATAATGCTCAAACATATATAAACAAAAAGATGCGCCAGAAATTTCAGAAACGCATTTTGACCTTCCATGCATTTGCCATATTCCCATAGCACTCCGCAAAATTTCGATCAATGCGGAGGGCTTCTTCATTCTTTGCAATGCACATATCAAAGTCGTGTAACTAAAATAACATTAAACAAAACTTATGTGAGAACCATGCATTAAACTAAAAAGAAAGAAAGCTAGATTAATCACGTTCAACCAACTTGATAATATATTGCCCCCAGTAGAAGAAGATTGTCTGTCCGCATAGGGTTTCTGTCATAAACAGCCTTGCTATGATCTAACGCCTGTCTAAAGTCCCCAGACTTGTATTTCTGATGAGCAAGGGACATGAGCATATCTTCATCGGCTGTAACATGCAAACATTATCTTCAGCTTCCAATCCAAATAGCATAAAAGGAAGACTAAGGCATGCCCAAAAATATGCAAATTGAACAGTAATCTAACTGTTTTCAGGTAATCATCCTCCCTTAGTTTTCTAACTTTTTCCCTCTCACTCACACAAAACAGCAGTACAATGCATGGCAAATAACAATACCTGAACATTTCAAGGCAGAGTATGAAAACTGATATATAGGATCTCAACCTAACAACCACAAAGGTCTAACATTTTATGCCAAAAGACCACCACAACTTGTGATCCACTAGGTACACACCTAAACCACCATTAATCATCTCAGCACTGTAATTCCAAGTTGCAAAACCCTAAACCTAACCTAACTTCCAGGTAACCAACCACAAATTAAAACACAATTACACAAAAAAACACACAAACCCTAGGCATCACCCTACGATCTACACATTAAAAAGCAAAACGGAATTAAACCTTCACGAATGTCAAGTTCTTGCGACAATTTGAGGCTGACGCTCGCCGGTGACGGATCAATTTCCGTCGACAAAACAAACGAAGATTCACGCTGATGATCGCCATTATTATACGCAACCCTAGCAGCCTGCTGCAACAACTGCTGCTGCTGCTGCTGAACTTGCCGCAGATCGGTCTGTAACGACAGCATAATTAATCGGCCGGAACACGGAGATCGTCGTCGCCGATCGAATTTGTTCGGTTTCAGGGAAAAATCATGGAACGCGAGGGTGATGATTATACGGTCTCATAAAATTGGAAGATTAAGAACGCAGATGATGATTTTCTCTCTCTTTCTTTCTCGATTTGTGGGGATCTTTAGCGTAGAAACGAAGAAGAGAGAGAAAGTATTTTGCTTTATGTTGGTTGATTTTGTGCCTAATTGTGAAATCTTTCCGACCCACCGCTTTTAAAGCCGATCAAATACATCTCTCTCTATCTCAACCGCCGGAACATTCTTGTGTGTGATCAAATAAAATAGATTTTGGATTTTCATCTCAAATTTTAAATTAATAGTTATCAAAACTTTTAAAAGTAATAAATATATTCCACATACTAATATTTATATATTTTTTTTAATATTTATATTTATATTACATTTTATGATATATTTAAAAATTTTATCTGGGATAAGTAAACAACATCCTATATATATTTTTAAAAATAGAACGAATATCAATGCTTGCTAAGGATGAGAAAATGAAGAGACATGTTTTTAAGAAGGGAAAATTATTAAAATTGATTTTTTTAAATTGACATTAACTTTTAACCTACTAAAACATGGTTATCAAGAATAATATACGGCTAAGACGGGTAGGCTTAGCAGGCTAAAATTTCTGTGTCCGAATGGAATTTGTCAGACACGTGGCATCACGGAATTTTATGCCGGCTATAGCCGTTTATTTAGACGGCTTAGCCGGCGTTTTTTCCCGACTTGGCTCGATTGTAGCCAGCTATGCTCCTTTTAGCCGGCTTGGCCGGTCTTAGCCGACGCTGACCCTATATTTTAACCTATTAGCCAACTATAGACAGCTACTTAGCCGTCTTCAGTTTTTTTTATATATAAAGTAGCCTTTGGGTAAAGAAAATGCGTTTGAAAATGGAAAACGAGCCCGGAATTACATGGATCGTAAGGATTTGAATACAACTTATAATTATTTGGCTCAAAATTATAAAGTTGTCTCACAAGTATTTGAATAAAACTTATAATTATTTGGCTCAAAATTACATGGATCGCAAGTATCTGTCTCATACTTATCTGCTAGAACATTTAAATCAAACAGGAACTTAAATTCATCTTCTTTTGTCGTGGGTTGAGAGCTAGAGCTCGGTAAATAAATGGGTAATCTGCTAGAACCAGGTAACACACGAAATCGGTTAGACGAACCAATAGACACAGGTTCCGGCTAGACGAACCAACACCATCTTCTTGGATAACATACAACTTATATATTTCAAACAGATTTTTTTCAACTATATAAAAAAAGGAAATATCACTCTCATCGAATATGTCGATTGGATCTGTAAATGTTGACATTTTATAAGATAACCAAGTAATATTCCCGTAACCACAAACATTCGAAATCATAGATAATAAACCAGTGTAAGTAACATATGTAGATAACCTTATACCACGCTTTGCACAATCGAACAAAACGTATTCAATAGCACCGTCAACAAAATCTCATATGCCATTGCTATAGATTATAATGTTCATAGACATTGTAATGGCAAAGAAACTACAAGAAGTTAATACCAATTTTGGGTGATTTATGAAAATTAAACTACAAAAAGTGTTACGGAAAATAAAAAAATACATAAAAAACAGAAGACGGCTAAGTAGCCGTGTATAGCCGGCTAATAGGTTTAAATATAGAGTCAGCGCCGACTAAGACTAGCCAATTCAGGTAAAAGGAGCCTAGTCGGCTACAATCCAGCCAAGCCGAAAAATAAAACTGTAACATCACGAAGTTTGTAGACTAACGGGTCGGGTCGATGAGTTAACCGAGTCTTTTTTAAATGGATTGGTTTATAAAGATTTTCACATAAAACCCTATTGGGGAAACTAAGAGGACCCGGTTAGCCACTATGAGAACGATTGGGATCGAAAACGCGCGAACGGGGAAACGAGGGACTAGAGTGTATACCGCAATGGTTTAAAAACAATCTAAACACAAACCCTAGGCCATTCGGCCTAGGTGTGTGCTTTACGGCAGAAGAGAGACGCAAGGGAGGAGGAAGACGGCGATCACGGTGGTTCCGGTGGGGGGCTGCTCGGAGGAGACCAAGGACGCTATCCAGTAATTCTCGTTTACATTCTTACCAATGCTTGTTTCTGTTTTGCGCTATAGTTGTCGGAAAGATGAGGGATGGCCGGTTATTCTAGCCGTGGTGGTAAACAGCGGTGGCCACGGATCAGTAGCAGGTGGCGCGTGGTAAGGGTTGTCGTTAGAAGGGAAGAGGACGAGCCGGCTGAGCGGATGATGGTGGCCGAAAGGGAGAGGTAGACGGCGGCGTATGGCGGTAGCTCCGGTGAAGGAAAAGAAGCATGATAAGAGCCGTGTGGGTGTGCTTGACGGAGACAACGGACCCGATGATGAGGATGGTGGCGAGTGGTTGTGTCAGAAGCCATGGTGGCACGGTAGTGGTGCACAATGGTGTCGCATGGCGGTGGTGGTTTGTGGTAACCGGCTAGGGTTTTTGCGGACGAGGAAAGCAAAGACGATGGGGACGATGGAGTAAGAGGTAGACATGTACGTGGGCAATGGCGGACTCGGCTAGGGTTGTTGCATGGCGTGCATGCATGGGAACCCGATGCAAGTGCCTACGTTTTACGTGGTTAGGGTTTTACCATGCATGTAGGTATGAAATCCGATCCGAGTACGGGTGTGCTCGTGGGACTAGGGTGCATGATCACGTACGTGCATGCATGGAAAACCTAGGTCCGGATATACGGGTTCTAAGCGGGTCAAGGACGATCCGGTTCCGGTGAACACGTGAAACTAGGGTTTCACGGAGGTGGTGAAGAGCGGATGAGATTGAGCTTCGGAGTTTATTTTATATTCATGTGTGTTCGACATGTGTTTAGAATGTAATCTGATCTTTGGATCATACGTTTGACAGGTTTGGTCTTCAAGCGTGATCGGACGAGTTGCGGAGCAAGGACTGAGGCTCGGCATAACCGGTGAGTTTCTAATCCCCTCTTTAAACATTTTCCTGTTTTGGGGCTATCGTACATACTCGCATGTTTTATTAAACGAACGTATTACGAGTTATGATTTAAACTTGAAGTGTTTTATGAGATCGTTATGTAATAATGAAGCTAAGGGTCATTATGGGGTCCTTAGGGTGGGTGAACAAGAGTTGTAATGATCTGTGTGTGTCATCTTATGAGTTAGTCGGGGGAGTCGGGAATTTAGTTAAACCTGTGAGGGTTATATACGGAGAGTTAGCATGGGAACCCGCATGTGGTTCATTAACGAGTCAAGTAGATGCTAGTATGTTGTTATGCGTCATGTCACACCCCGACGGATGGCGGAATCATCGAGGCGGACTATGTGATGATTGTTCAAAAGCACATGATAACTAAAGGTTTCATAATTCATTGATTTAATTTAAAGACAACAAGTTCCAAATACAATACATTTCAAATAACCTAGTCTAGTTCAAAACATTAATTTATTTAACTAGGTCCATAGTTCCTAAATGGAGAGATCTTCGACAAGCAGTCACAAATCCAAACCTGAAACATTATTTAAATCAAGTGTCAACTAAAAAGTTGGTGAGTACATAGATTTAGTATTTCCTGTAAATAGTGGTTGTAAATCGTTTTACAACTCATTGTTTATATTGTTAAACATAGTATAGGATGTAACATTTATTTAATCACAATTCAAACCGAGTTTGACGCGCTTGAACAGAGCACAACAGCTAAGTCCGGTATGCTTGAATATAGTTACCCACTATATCCGGTATGATTGAATATAACACGCGGTTATATCCGAGTATGCAGTAATAAACACCCTAACCGGGTGGGCTGGTCTGGCACAATAGATCTATCAATATTACAGTTGGTTGTCTTGTGTTTAAATGTATGTACATCCAAAGAATAAGCATATAGTCTCATGTATAACACGTATAAAAAATGTGAGTAGCATGTATAATGTTTCACCCCAAAACGTATAAAAATGTAAAATAGGGGCTATGTAACTCACCTTGCAAACGGTTATTTGTCCACGCGTGTAGGTAATAAGTATGTTGGAGTCTAAGCACAATGAAACCCTATGTAGATAAATGGGTATTATTGTATGTTTATATGTATGTGCGTATTCGTATTTAAATGAGTATAGATTTTATAATAATATATAAATTGTGGTAGAAAATGAATATGATTTTATAAAACTTTGACTTATGAAATTTTACATTTTTAAATAATTAATCATTATGTTTATGTATTTAAACAATAATAATAAATAAAAAGATAAGTCTTTATTTGATTAATTATGTTGATGTTTTATATATCAAAATTTATTTTAACAAGTTTATCAAAAATATTGCTAGGTTCATATATAAAAATAATGAGACATTTTATATATTAAATGTATTTTAATAAGTTTATAGAAATTATTACAAGATTTATATAAACATAGAACACTTTATATATTATAAAGTATTTCAATAAGTTTATAAAAGTTATTCCAAGATTTAAAAAAATGGGACACTTTATATATTATAAAGTATTTTAATAAGTTTATAAAAGTTATTCCAAGATTTATAAAAAAATGGGACACTTTATATATTATAAAGTATTTTAATAAGTTTATAAAAGTATAAAGAGAAAAATGGGATGGTTTATGAAAATATAATTTTTTTTTTTATCGATTTCAAAATAAGCGAACGATCAAACCGACTCGTAATAGTTTTTATTGTATAGATATAATATTAGAATGTGATAATATAAATAAAAAAAATAAAAACAGAAAAATTTGGGTTGGGCCGGAGGCCACCCGGATCGAACCCGCGACCTACGATATAAACACACACACGCATAACCAGCCGGGCTACTGCCCATCGCTGGTTATGTGTGTATCGTTTAATTGATATGCACTCAAGCGATCTTGGTCGCTGGTTCTCGGTAACCGGCAATCGCGCCCGAGGACTCGGGTTTGCTCGGCAATCCTCGTGCGAATGCCGCGATTTCGTTTAGGATAGTTTGCCAAAGGGTAACAGAAGGTAATCGAATGGATTTGAGGTACCTATTTGGTCGCGAAGGGCCGGGTCGGCAGAAACTTAAGTCCGAAAGATGTCACAAGTGGGAATCGACTTCTGGGTGGAATTAGACTTCGAAATCTTGGTTGCAGCTTCACTTAGTAACGAAGAAAGTGATGGAGTCTTCAATTTGGTGTGAGAGTGTGTGGAAAGGGGGTAACCAGTTCGTGCAGGGCCGACCATGGCCATTTATAGACGCGCTTAATCCTTATATTGAAACATGCAATTGAGCATGCCCCGACACTCGTCTGGACGAGACGAAACTGTCGAGATCACTTGCAGGCGTGGAGGTTGACTGTCGGGGCCGTATTAGAGGTGTGAACTTTCGGCTATGAACACGATCAGACGATTGGGATGATGGGGAGACAAATTGGTCGAGGGGTATTGATCGCGTGGGGGAGACGAATCCAGATAAGCTTTTGTCGGGCGTTGAGGTGCAGGGAACAGCCCTGTCGGGGTGTTCGCCGGAGAAAGCCTCGGACCGCCGGACAATTCGAAAGGGGTGACCGGAATTGCGAATAGAGGGTTGGCAACTTTGGTCCCTGGAGTTTGTCTTTGATTTAATTTAGTCCCTGGAATAATTACGGATAAGACCTTAAATTAAATACCGGATGAATCCCTGTGGTTTCATTTGACCAGAAACAGCCCCTCAATGATTTTAAATTTTAAATCCTTTTAGTTTGGTTAATTACAATATAACCCCTGAACTTTTATTTAAATAATTAATTAGATTTCTTTTTCAATTTCAATTAATTTATTTTATACTTATATATTTTATAAATCCACTTTCTTTAATAAAACTAATCTTTTTAAATAATTATCTTTTTGAAATAATGCATTAAATTATTTATTTAAATCATTAAGTTTATTTAACTTAAATTCTTTTAAACTAAAATGAAATTTAAGTTTATAAAATTTATGTTTTTATTTAAAAATCCATCTTTTTAAATGGTTAATTTAATAAAATTGTAAACCATCGATTTATTTATATAAATTATTTAATTTAATAACATAATTTACATAGTTTATAACCTTAAAATATTTTTAAAATTTACTTTAAAAATACATAAATTGTACGCCAATTTGTATAAATTTGATTAAATATACGTGTATATGATTTGAAATAGAATGTTAATATTTATGTGACAATTATTACAACAAAAATTTTGAAAGGTCACAGTCTCCCCAGGTTGAAGGAATTTCGTCCCGAAATTCGATTAGCGAAGGTTATAGAAGCGGGAATGAGATGTCAAAAGGTTTAGGATGGAATTACTTCACAAAAGAAATATTCAGCGGGGAAATATCGTATGATAACGGATGACGATGCTAATTCGAGTCGAGTTTTTAACTAATTGTTCTAATAGTATAAGGAGATTTATGCATACCATTGCTCATACAACGCATGAATGTAAACTACTAGAACCCAGATTTAACAATATTGGTGCCAATCACTTTGTGACATGGCATTTTCCTTTAAGACTCCACCCCACGGGTGTTCATATTTTCAAATTTTGCAAAAAAACATTTTCTAAAATCCGGTCCTCCTCTTAGTACTTATGCACGGTTTATACTCGTTATATCAAGTGGGTTTATGTATAGGGTGTACCAGCGGCTAACCCACCACCCCTTTGATATACTGGGGATCCCCCGTGCATAATTACTAGGATTTAGATCATTTTAATTAAATCACCTTTCTCAATTGAAAATTGTACAATGAAATGCGTGCAATTTATAAATGTTATCACGTCTATGAGTGGTTTCATAGCACAAATATGTCTAACAATTCAAGAACCGATCCTCTTCCTAGTACTTATGCATGGTTTATACTCGTTATATCAAGTGGGTTTATGTATAGGGTGTACGAGCGGCTAACCCACCACCCCTTTGATATACTGGGGATTCCCCGTGCATAATTACTAGGATTTAGAACTTCAACAATTCAAGTAGACTTTAACAGAGCTAGCAAGTTGTATGACTAAATTTAAACATAATAGATTTGTTTCGCGAAAGTATAAGAATGAGATAGCTGTTATATGCAATCACGGATTTTAGAATTTATAGCAATGGATTTCCTATCCGCTATTACCATGATATACGAGTTATCAAAATTGGTTGGTTGTTTAGCAAATAGATGGTTAAGAGCAAGAGACACAATTTTGAATATTGAATAAAACGGATGTATAAAGATAGAGAACAAGGGACGTACCGTTGACAGTGTCGTCATTGGCCGGAGTCTTGTTAGCATTTATATTAAAGGCTCGTCCACGAGGACCACCTTGATTTTGAAGTCTTGGACATTGGTTCCGAAAGTGGTTTGGGTCTCCACATTCGTAACAGGCCCGTCCATAGGTGATAGCGAGAGGCATTGGATGATTGTCTTGAGTAGCTTGATTAACGATAGTGCGAGCACGGCAAGTAGTAACAACGTGTCCATAGCGTCCACATTTTGAGCATAGACGGCATGTAGCATGCGGGGCATGGTGATACTTGCAAGTAGGGCATTGGGGAAATGAACCTACATAATTTCTCAGAATTTGACCCTCAGGAGTAACTTGGGTCACAGGTACGGCAGGAATGACGGCCGCAAAGTTTTGGGCCTTACGCTTCCTATCATGATGGAAAAATTTGGGTTCTTCATCTTTGTCGGACACGGAAGTAGCAGCTTTGTCGACCACTTTCTTGGTACCCTTCCTAGATAAGGTACTTGCTTTGACATGATTGTCAGTCAACACAGCAGACAAACGGATAGCGTCTTCGAGAGTGGAGGGATTACTTCCCAATACGGTGTCTTGGAGCGGCATAGGCACGCCTATGTATTTCTCAATTCCCCGTGCTAAGGGAGTAACCATGTGGGACACGAGCAGACTTAGTTCTTGAAAACGAGTGGTGTAAGCCAAATTCTCTCCGCTATATTGGGTGAGATCCCAAAATTCAGCTTCGAGCTTCCTCATTTCGTTGCGAGGACAGAACTCGTCAGTCATAAGTCGTTTCATTTCGTCCCAAGACAAGGACATAGCAGATTCGTTGCCTCGAGTACGTTTCTCACCGTTCCACCAGGTGAGTGCTCATTTTTGGAAGACGCTGGCAGCATAACGTACTTTGAGATTGTCGGGACAATCGCTGTTTAGGAAAGTACTCTCCGTACTTTCAAACCATTGAAGAAGGCCAGTTGCACCTTCCGTCCCGAAGAATTTGGTAGGATTGCACGAGTTAAAGTGCTTAAACGTGCAATGAGGCGGGTTGGTACCACCGTTTCCTTGGATGTTGTGAGACCCGTCACTGTTGTTATTTGCTTGAGTCATTTGCCCTACTAGCTGGGCAAGAAGAGTAGCAAGATCCGGGTTGGAAGTGCTAGAGTTTGCACGTCGAGGAGGCATTCTAACACCATAAGAAAGACAATGATATTTTAGATGAGACGGATAAATATGAGTTATAACAGGAAATAATGTAAGCAGAAATACGAGATTTATCATGACGCGTGCCAGTGCATGTGTATTTATTCTAAGTTGATAGGGGAAACTAAGTTACCTTTTCCGGGTAGGACATGATGTTATAGATCATTATTTGCATAATAGGAATTGCCGGGACTTGCATACACTACAAATTGTTATTACGTGTGCACCCGTAATAATGATTTGTTTTGCATGTTCGTCTAGTTTTTCCTATTTTGTTATAATGTCCCCACTTTTGAGTTCAAATTCGGATTGTATCCTTGCGAATACATTGACTTATCAACGTTAAGTAATTCCCCGAAACTCTCAAAGAGACATGCTTTAGCCTATAGGTAAACACTCACTTCAGGAATTCCCAGGAAAGCATACGGGTCCGTTTATTTGGATTTATACGAAATGCTTTCCTAGACAGAAAACCCAATGTACAGGTGTCACCCTTCCAGATTGCACGTGTCTTTTACTGATTTCAGGAAATTAAGTCGTTGACGAGATTTTCAAGATTTTAATAGATTTGAGAGTCTATGAATATAAAATGTGTAGGAATGTTGCAATTTATAAGGATTAAGAGAGAGTATGGACAAGGATAAGTAGTGTATTTGTTTGCATAAGTTTGCTTGTCAAATGTGTATGTAAAGTATGTATCATGTATCAAAGTCTTGTATGTATGTGTATAAGTCTCATGTACCAAACTCGGAAGAATTCAAATAATACCTAACTACAAATAATTCACATAGCAATTTATCATTTAGCACATAACACATAAAAGGGAGTCCTAGGGTTATAGTCTAGATCATTGTGTCTAATAACCTAATTCCCTATAACCATGGCTCTGATACCAATCTGTCACACCCCGACCGATGGCGGAATCATCGAGGCGGACAATGTGATGATTGTTCAAAAGCACATGATAACTAAAGGTTTCATAATTCATTGATTTAATTTAAAGACAACAAGTTCCAAATACAATACATTTCAAATAACCTAGTCTAGTTCAAAACATTAATTTATTTAACTAGGTCCATAGTTCCTAAATGGAGAGATCTTCAACAAGCAGTCACAAATCCAAACCTGAAACATTATTTAAATCAAGTGTCAACTAAAAAGTTGGTGAGTACATAGATTTAGTATTTCCTGTAAATAGTGGTTGTAAATCGTTTTGCAACTCATTGTTTATATTGTTAAACATAGTATAGGATGTAACATTTATTTAATCACAATTCAAACCGAGTTTGACGCGCTTGAACAGAGCACAACAGCTAAGTCCGGTATGCTTGAATATAGTTACCCACTATATCCGGTATGATTGAATATAACACGCGGTTATATCCGAGTATGCAGTAATAAACACCCTAACCGGGTGGGCTGGTCAGGCACAATAGATCTATCAATATTACAGTTAGTTGTCTTGTGTTTAAATGTATGTACATCCAAAGAATAAGCATATAGTCTCATGTATAACACGTATAAAAAATGTGAGTAGCATGTATAATATTTCAACCCAAAACGTATAAAAATGTAAAATAGGGGCTATGTAACTCACCTTGCAAACGGTTATTTGTCCACGCGTGTAGGTAATAAGTATGTTGGAGTCTAAGCACAATAAAACCCTATGTAGATAAATGGGTATTATTGTATGTTTATATGTATGTGCGTATTCGTATTTAAATGAGTATAGATTTTATAATAATATATAAATTGTGGTAGAAAATGAATATGATTTTGTAAAACTTTGACTTATGAAATTTTACATTTTTAAATAATTAATCATTATGTTTATGTATTTAAACAATAATAATAAATAAAAAGATAAGTCTTTATTTGATTAATTATGTTGATGTTTTATATATCAAAATTTATTTTAACAAGTTTATCAAAAATATTGCTAGGTTCATATATAAAAATAATGAGACATTTTATATATTAAATGTATTTTAATAAGTTTATAGAAATTATTACAAGATTTATATAAACATAGAACACTTTATATATTATAAAGTATTTCAATAAGTTTATAAAAGTTATTCCAAGATTTAAAAAAATGGGACACTTTATATATTATAAAGTATTTTAATAAGTTTATAAAAGTTATTCCAAGATTTATAAAAAAATGGGACACTTTATATATTATAAAGTATTTTAATAAGTTTATAAAAGTATAAAGAGAAAAATGGGATGGTTTATGAAAATATAATTTTTTTTTTATCGATTTCAAAATAAGCGAACGATCAAACCGACTCGTAATAGTTTTTATTGTATAGATATAATATTAGAATGTGATAATATAAATAAAAAAAATAAAAACAGAAAAATTTGGGTTGGGCCGGAGGCCACCCGGATCGAACCCGCGACCTACGATATAAACACACACACGCATAACCAGCCGGGCTACTGCCCATCGCTGGTTATGTGTGTATCGTTTAATTGATATGCACTCAAGCGATCTTGGTCGCTGGTTCTCGGTAACCGGCAATCGCGCCCGAGGACTCGGGTTTGCTCGGCAATCCTCGTGCGAATGCCGCGATTTCGTTTAGGATAGTTTGCCAAAGGGTAACAGAAGGTAATCGAATGGATTTGAGGTACCTATTTGGTCGCGAAGGGCCGGGTCGGCAGAAACTTAAGTCCGAAAGATGTCACAAGTGGGAATCGACTTCTGGGTGGAATTAGACTTCGAAATCTTGGTTGCAGCTTCACTTAGTAACGAAGAAAGTGATGGAGTCTTCAATTTGGTGTGAGAGTGTGTGGAAAGGGGGTAACCAGTTCGTGCAGGGCCGACCATGGCCATTTATAGACGCGCTTAATCCTTATATTGAAACATGCAATTGAGCATGCCCCGACACTCGTCTGGACGAGACGAAACTGTCGAGATCACTTGCAGGCGTGGAGGTTGACTGTCGGGGCCGTATTAGAGGTGTGAACTTTCGGCTATGAACACGATCAGACGATTGGGATGATGGGGAGACAAATTGGTCGAGGGGTATTGATCGCGTGGGGGAGACGAATCCAGATAAGCTTTTGTCGGGCGTTGAGGTGCAGGGAACAGCCCTGTCGGGGTGTTCGCCGGAGAAAGCCTCGGACCGCCGGACAATTCGAAAGGGGTGACCGGAATTGCGAATAGAGGGTTGGCAACTTTGGTCCCTGTAGATATCAAACCAACATATCTATTCAAACTCAAGGAACACAAGCTAGAGAGAGAGTTAAGTAGAGATTGAAGATACAAGTGAGTTTTGAAGATTCAAAAGCCGGTTCTTGTAGATATCAAACCGTTCTCACCTTCTAACCGTAAAACTTCACCTAGCTTGTCTAGTGGTAAGAACTCGACTCAAATCTTTCCATTCGTCTTTATATTTCCGGTTAAAAATATGTTGTTCACCATAAAAAGTAAAGAAATCTAAAGAATAATAAAGCTTAAGTAAGTTTAGGAACTATGTTTTACATAAACATGCATATATGGGTCGAAAATAACGAAAATATATGTTTGTTAAGTTGTTATGATCATTATGTCAAGTTATTGACAATTCACATAATGATAAGATTCAAGGGAAGAAAAACCAAAATAAAAGTAGGTATGTAATTATGTTGACAGAAAATATACATGCATATGTTTGTGTATGTTTATGTGTTTAAAGTGTAAGAATACATAAGAGAAACTGAAAATATATAAAGACATACACATGTAAAGGTCGAGATATATATATATATATACATGTTTGACTCGGTTAAGGATTGGAAATAATCGAATATATGGTTACATATATAAAGGTTTAAGCTGGTATATATACTTACGGATGCATTCTCAATGATTGAATGTTTTGGAAATAAGTTAGATTAAGTGAAAGTCTAACTAATATTTGATGAAAGAGTAAAATATATGTAGGCATATATGTATGGAACATATATAAATATATATGTAATTAAGTTAGAAACTCGGAACGAGTAAAGAAACGACTAAATAAATGAAATCATGTATGTTTAGAACATGTTGATAACAGGGAACGTAGACAAGAAAAATGAACTATAAAGACGTTTGGATTAAGGATAAATAATCATATGTTATCAAGAAACTTGTTTAGATATATGTTGGAATATGATTACATTTGTGTGCATTAGTTGATTTAAATAAATGCATGATGGACGCAAACGCGTTAATAAATGTCGTTCGGAACGAGTAAATTATATGAGTACGTGCTAACATGGATTTTGTGCGCGTAGGACGAGTCACATGCTTAAAGCATATTTGAACGACATTTGTGGTTTTATATAATTATTGATACGATATAATTATAAGGTGATACGTGGAATATAATATAAATATATTATAAGATGTTGCAAAAATAATATTTATTTTTGACAAACGTATCAAGTCACCAATATGAAAATATATTATTTTCTAGAAAAATAAGTAAAGCGTCTAGACTGGAATAATAATCACCAACGGGTCGACACGTTAAAACACAGTATTATTAAAAGACGCACTTAACGGGATTCGTTAAGGCGGGTGAACAACATATGCTTAAGACGGTTAGTCTTAACATATAAAGTATCCTTGTGTAATTAGGGTACGGATAAGCGGAGTTTACGATCAATCAAGTATTTGCTAGCATTCATACTTACGAGGTGAGTTTCACTATTCCCCTTTTTCTGGTTTTAGAAAGGTTTTGGGGTGGAAACATACTTGTAATGATTTTCGTATATTAATGAATGAACAATGATCAGACCGTATGTGTGCATTGAGGGAACAATATAGCGCTTAAGTCCCCGGATTAACACACTTTGTAACCATTAGCTATGGACTTAGCCTAGGATTCTATGAATAGTACTATTGGGGGTGACGCCCCCGGTCATGGTTAGTCGCGCTAGCCAGGGGTCCACATGGCCAAATGACCGCATATTGTCTTATTCTCGTGGTTTAGCGAGGGAGGGGCATTCAATTGTCATGGTTTGGTTACGGTCTCGTGCATTACATATTATTTGTATTCCTTGCAAGTTTACAAATTGGGTCAATTGGTCAGGAAATGTTCAATTCATTGGTTATATATATGTACTATTTGATCGGAAACTTATTCATTTAAACGTTTGTAAACGTTGGAACTACAAGAATATTTGATCAAAACCTGTGAACTCACCAACCTCGTGTTGACACTTTATAAGTATGTTTTTTCAGGAAAGTGAACGTGGTCGCAATGGTTAGCAATGTAGGATTACATGCATGCATGAACGGATACGGCTTTTTGGAAATTTCCCTTGTATAACTCATCGTCATGGGTCATACTTGTGAAATCTTAATCTTTTGTAAACTCAAATGGATATTTTGGGATGTAAAACTTTAATTATGATAATGTATCCAATCATTATGTATGTGTTTGCGGTAATCATATGCTTTGGAAACCAGTGAACGTTACGCCTCGCGTTTCCGCCTTGGCGGGGTGTGACAGAGCTTGGTATCAGAGCCATTGATTATAGTGAACTAGGAGTCTAAAACTGAACCTAGTCTATAATTTAAATGACTCATTAAAACGTTTTCATTGCATAAGCATTGTATAACCATTAGTCATGTCATATGGATATTGTAGTCACATCATGTCGTCGTACGATGGTCACATCCCCACTTCTGACTCGGAGGATGAGTCGTCAGAGCACCGATCACCTGCTAGGGAGGAGACTCCCACCACACACCCCCGGTATCGGGTTCAGACCCGCAGCTCCACACCAACTGACGTCGCTCTTGGAAAGCCACCTATCTGCTACCGTAAGAAGAGCGGAGGACCGATCATGGTCAAGAGTGCCCGGAAGAGGACACGACTGCCCCGCAAGAGGACCCTGGCTGCACGTGACCCCAAGGACCAAGAGACCGAAGAGGAGCCGTCCAGAAAGCGACCTTGCTACCACCCTACCACCAATGGGATATCCCGTACCCTTGCACGCTGGAGAGAGATGGAGGGCATCCCTTCGACATTTGAGCTCGGGGAGTCATCAAACTCCCAATCGCAGCTGCCCCACGCTGGGGAGGACGTACAGCTCACAGTTCCTACCTTAGTAGCCCGTGTACACACATACGAGGAGCGTCTTGATGACCTCCTAGATGACATTCGGGCACATGGTGATGCATCTACTCGGCTGCAGCAAGGGCTCGGATCCCGAGTAGAGACACTAGAGGACGCCACCAGAGACCTGCAGGGTACTACTGATCACCTGGAGATGAGGGCTGATATGGACTGGCTGTTGACTACCACGGTACGAGACAGTGTGGAGGCCCTGGAGGAGAGGACTGTGGCAGCAGAGTTTGTAGCTAGAGCTAGTGTTGTCATGGCTGGACTTGCCATGATGATTGGGTTGTACTCTCACTTCTTTCGTTAGACCTATTACGGGCGGGTTGTGCCCGTAACACGTTATGTAGTTCAAAACTTTAGTACTGATGTGGTCATGTGAACCCATCTCTTTTGTATCCTTGTCTTTTGGGAACAATGTACTGTGTATGTTTTAACTATGTATGTGTAATATATGTTGTGATGATGGTTATCTACGTTTGATGTTGTTGTATCCTTATGTCATGTGATATCATTATTATTATATAATGTTGTTTCTTTTTAAATCTTATGTTAGAAAGAACACAATGGCGCCTAAGAGAAGGATGCCGCGTGACACTACCGGTGACAACAACGAGACTATATCCCCAAACATGGAGCAACTCATCTCACAACGGGTAGCTGCCGCCCTGGAACAGTATGAGGCCAATCGAAATAGTGGCGGAGGGAATGGCAGTGGTACCGGCGGAGGAGGTGCAGGAGGCAGTGGCACAGCCGGAGGTTCTGGAGGTAATAGAATAAATAATCACAGCCGTGACTCATAGTCATGATCCAAATTAATGACGTCATTAAATAAGTGACTTGTGATCCTACAGATGCTTCAAATAGAAAGTGCACCTATAAGGCCTTCCTATCCTGCAACCCTCGCAACTTTAATGGCACCGAGGGTGCAGTAGGCCTGATGAGGTGGATAGAAAAGATGGAATCGGTGATTGATATCAGTGAGTGCACAGCTGATTGTATGGTGAAGTATTCTACTTGCACGCTCACCGATAAAGCTTTAACCTGGTGGAATTCACAAGTAAAGACTTTGGGAAGGCAGGCAGCATATGAGTTGTCTTGGGAAGATCTGAAAAACATGATGATCGAGGAATACTGTCCTCGAAACGAGTTGCAAAAGATTGAGACAGAGATGTGGAATCTACAAATGGTAGGAGATGATGTGGTTGGGTACACCGATCGTTTCAATGAGTTGGCAATCCTAGTACCTCACATGGTCACGCCAGAACACAAGCGTGTGGAAAGATATTTGTGGGGCCTTGCGCCTCAAATTCGCAGCATGGTAACTTCATCTAACCCAATGGATGCCAAGAGTGCTATAACTTTAGCATTCAAGTTAAGAGATGATGCTGTGCGAAATGGACTGTTTGGAAAGAAGGAGACTGAGGAAAGTAAAACTGGGGAGAAAAGGAAGTGGATGGGAAATTCAAGTAGCAAGTCTGGGAAACAAGGGTTTAGGAAACAGGAAACGGTAAAAGCCTTTGCGGTCAACACCGTAGAAAGGAAGGAGTATGAAAGGGGCCTACCGAGATGTAAAAAGTGCGGATATCATCATACTGGTGGGTGCATCAAGTGTGGAAAGTGTGACAAATTTGGTCACACCACACAGAGTTGTCGAACTAACACCAACAGCACGGGTAGAGCCAAACCAGGATGTTTCAAGTGTGGTGATCTAGGGCACTTCAAGAAAGATTGTCCCAAGTGGAGGAACCAGAACAACGCTTAGGCACCGGGAAGGGCTTTTGTGATGGGTGCAAGGGACGCACGCCAGGACCCGAATATCGTCACTGGTACGTTCCCGATCAATAATCAATATGCCTCTGTACTTTTTGATTCGGGTGCTGATATGAGCTTTATGTCGAATGATTTTAAATCTTTACTCGGTATTAAGGCCAGCAAACTAGAACAAGGTTATACAATTGAATTAGCAAATGGAAAATTAATAGAAACCGGAGAGGTCATTAAGGGCTGTACTTTATGTCTAGAAAACCATACATTTAGTATAGACCTTCTACCTGTCGATCTGGGAAGTTTTGACATTGTTATTGGCATGGATTGGTTATCAAAGAATCATGCCGAGATCGTTTGCTTCGAAAAGATTGTACGTGTCCCACTACCAAGCGGAGAAATTCTTTCAATTCAAGGCGAAAGGTGTAGAACGATACTGAAAATGATAAACTGCATGAAAGCTCATAAGTATCTACGCAAGGGTTATTGCGCATTCCTGGCTCATATCGTCGAAAAGAAACTTGAGGAACGTCGACTTGAAGACATACCGATCGTTAGGGATTACCCCAAAATATTTCCCGAAGACTTGCCTGGTATACCGCCACAAAGACAAGTCGAGTTCCGGATCGACCTGGTACCAGGAGCCGCACCAGTTGCACGATCGCCGTATCGTCTAGCACCTTCCGAGATGCAGGAACTGTCAAGCCAACTACAAGAGTTACTTGACAAAGGTTTTATAAGACCGAGTTTCTCACCCTGGGGAGCTCCGGTCCTGTTTGTAAAGAAAAAGGATGGAACCTTTAGAATGTGTATTGACTACCGAGAGTTGAACAAACTGACAATTAAAAACCGGTATCCGCTTCCTCGAATAGACGATTTATTCGATCAACTTCAAGGTTCCAGCTTCTACTCTAAGATTGATCTACGATCAGGGTACCATCAACTGAGAGTCCAGGAGGAAGATGTACCAAAGACGGCTTTTAGAACTCGCTATGGTCATTACGAGTTTCTGGTTATGCCGTTTGGCTTGACTAATGCACCGGCAGTTTTCATGGATCTCATGAACCGCGTGTGCAAGCCATACTTAGATAAATTCGTGATTGTGTTTATCGATGACATATTGATATATTCACGAACTAAGGAGGAACATGAACATCATCTAAAATTAATCTTGGAACTGCTCAGAAATGAGAAGCTATATGCAAAATTCTCTAAGTGTGAGTTTTGGATCCGAGAGGTACAATTTCTTGGACATGTCATCAATAAAAAGGGAATCCACGTGGATCCGTCCAAGATTAAAGCTATCAAAAACTGGGAAGCACCAAGAACGCCGACTGAGGTGCGTCAATTTCTGGGTTTGGCAGGCTACTACAGGCGATTCATCGAGAATTTTTCAAAAATAGCCCTGCCTTTGACAACGTTAACCCAGAAGGATAAAAAGTTCGATTGGACTGATAAACAAGAATCAGCTTTTCAATTGCTGAAACAGAAGCTTTGCAGTGCACCAATCCTATCCCTTCCTGAGGGAACCGACAATTTTGTCGTGTACTGCGACGCATCACACCAAGGTCTGGGATGTGTACTAATGCAGAGAGAAAAAGTCATAGCATATGCATCCAGACAGTTGAAAGTCCATGAGAAAAATTATACGACTCACGATTTAGAATTGGGTGCTGTCGTGTTTGCACTCAAGATTTGGAGACATTACTTATATGGTACAAAATGTACTATCTTTACGGATCATAAGAGTCTCCAGCACATCTTTAATCAGAAGGAACTTAACATGAGGCAGCGCCGTTGGGTGGAGCTACTGAATGATTACGACTGTGATATCAAGTATCACCCTGGAAAGGCGAATGTCGTAGCAGATGCCTTGAGTCGTAAGGAACGAGTTAAAACTCTTCGTGTTCGTGCCCTAGGATTGACAATTCATACGAGTCTCACGATTCAAATCCGGATGGCACAGCAAGAGGCAATCAAAGAAGAGAACATTGAGAAAGAAGCTTTACGAGGAATGATCAGACAGTTAGAGCCAAAATCAGATGATACTTTATACTTTGCAAACAGAATTTGGGTGCCATGTTTTGGTAAATTACGGGAGTTAGTCATGGACGAAGCACACAAGTCCAGGTACTCCATTCACCCAGGTTCGGATAAAATGTATAAGGATCTGAAGGAACTCTATTGGTGGCCAAACATGAAAGGAGAAATTGCTATTTATGTTGGCAAGTGTCTGACGTGTTCGAAAGTAAAGGCAGAACATCAGAAACCGTCGGGATTGTTACAACAACCCGAGATACCTCAATGGAAATGGGAACAGATTTCTATGGATTTCATTACAAAGTTACCCAAGACGTCGAGCGGGTATGACACCATATGGGTAATCGTCGATCATTTGACGAAATCAGCTCATTTCCTGCCCATCAAAGAGACGGATAAAACCGAGAAACTTGCAAGGCTTTATATCAAGGAAATTGTGGCTAGGCATGGAGTGCCAATTTCTATTATCTCTGATAGAGACAGCAGATTCGTGTCTAGAATCTGGAGATCATTACAAGAAGCTATGGGCACACGTCTTGACATGAGCACGGCATATCACCCACAAACAGATGGTCAGAGTGAAAGGACAATTCAAACTTTAGAGGATATGCTCCGTGCGTGTGCAATTGATTTCGGAGGTAACTGGGATACTCACTTACCGCTAGCTGAGTTTTCATACAATAACAGTTACCACACCAGCATCAAAGCCGCTCCGTTTGAGGCTTTGTATGGTCGAAAGTGTCGCTCACCGCTATGTTGGGCGGAGGTTGGTGACCAGCATTTAACTGGTCCTGAGGTTATTCAGGAAACCACTGACAAAATTTTTAAAATCAAGGATCGTCTGAAGGCCGCCCGTGACAGACAAAAGAGTTACGCGGATAACAGACGCAGACCATTAGAATTCCAAGTTGGGGACCGGGTCATGTTGAAGGTCTCACCTTGGAAGGGAGTTGCAAGATTTGGCAACCGTGGCAAGCTTAACCCTAGGTACGTTGGACCATTTGAAATCTTGGCTAGGGTTGGCCCGGTAGCATATAAGCTCAAGTTGCCACAGGAACTAAGCAATGTACATGATACGTTTCATGTGTCCAATCTCAAGAAGTGCTTATCAGACGAGACATTAATTATACCGCCTGATGAGATTCACATGGATGACAAACTGCACTTCGTTGAGGAACCCATTGAAGTTACAGATTGGAAGGTTCAGAAAACAAGGCGTAGCCGTGTTAAATTGGTTAAGGTACGTTGGAATTCAAAACGTGGCCCCGAGTATACGTGGGAACGAGAAGATCAAATGAAAGCCAAGTACCCATCCTTGTTCACTAACACTCCAAGTCAATAGGGCAACAACTGAATTTCGGGACGAAATTCTCTTTAACATGGGGAGAATGTGACACCCAGTATTCCAGGTCAATATCTATATTTCGTAATTTCACGTTCATAAATTATAATTCCTGGGTTATTATTTTGACATAGTTTTGTCATGGAGGCTAGCAAATGAACAAATATTATACTTTAGTAATTTTTAGAATTACTAGGAAGTAAACGGTTATAACCCGCAAGGAACGTCGTTGGTGATTAACAAAATCTTTATTCCAAGTAAAGTCTAGTAATACGCTGGTTATAAAAACATAAATATTGGTGACAAGGTTATTAAAAATGAACACAAAGAATATTAGTTCATGGTGACGAGTTATTATTACGTGGGTACATATGTATTATAATTAAACACTAACTATGACGGGTTAAATTAGTGGATTATTGAAAAATAGTCAAGGTATGAAATATATAGAGTTTTAATTATAAAAGTTCATACATCGGGTGTTAGATCACGGGAGCGCCTACCGGGTATACCCTGTCCAAAAATAGCTCAACTAAATAACTATATTAAGATCGCAAGTGGGAACAAGCCATGAACTTTACCCAAATCCTACCTCTCGGTCGTGAACCATTGCTCAGACACAACTAGCCACCAAATTAGACTTTTTAACCCAACATAAGTCATGCCTTGTGTCATAAAGCCATACCTCATTAAGAGTTAGACAACTAATGATTAAAGATTATCCATTAAAAATCTTAAGGGATAAGGAATACAGGTTGAAAAAGTTTCTTTCATACAAACACTCCCATCTGTATATATATATACGGTATATACACATACCAACATATCTATTCAAACTCAAGGAACACAAGCTAGAGAGAGAGTTAAGTAGAGATTGAAGATACAAGTGAGTTTTGAAGATTCAAAAGCCGGTTCTTGTAGATATCAAACCGTTCTCACCTTCTAACCGTAAAACTTCACCTAGCTTGTCTAGTGGTAAGAACTCGACTCAAATCTTTCCATTCGTCTTTATATTTCCGGTTAAAAATATGTTGTTCACCATAAAAAGTAAAGAAATCTAAAGAATAATAAAGCTTAAGTAAGTTTAGGAACTATATTTTACATAAACATGCATATATGGGTCGAAAATAACGAAAATATATGTTTGTTAAGTTGTTATGATCATTATGTCAAGTTATTGACAATTCACATAATGATAAGATTCAAGGGAAGAAAAACCAAAATAAAAGTAGGTATGTAATTATGTTGACAGAAAATATACATGCATATGTTTGTGTATGTTTATGTGTTTAAAGTGTAAGAATACATAAGAGAAACTGAAAATATATAAAGACATACACATGTAAAGGTCGAGATATATATATATATATATACATGTTTGACTCGGTTAAGGATTGGAAATAATCGAATATATGGTTACATATATAAAGGTTTAAGCTGGTATATATACTTACGGATGCATTCTCAATGATTGAATGTTTTGGAAATAAGTTAGATTAAGTGAAAGTCTAACTAATATTTGATGAAAGAGTAAAATATATGTAGGCATATATGTATGGAACATATATAAATATATATGTAATTAAGTTAGAAACTCGGAACGAGTAAAGAAACGACTAAATAAATGAAATCATGTATGTTTAGAACATGTTGATAACAGGGAACGTAGACAAGAAAAATGAACTATAAAGACGTTTGGATTAAGGATAAATAATCATATGTT
Source organism: Smallanthus sonchifolius (assembly GCA_023525975.1). Classification (NCBI taxonomy): domain Eukaryota; kingdom Viridiplantae; phylum Streptophyta; class Magnoliopsida; order Asterales; family Asteraceae; genus Smallanthus; species Smallanthus sonchifolius. Next base: position 66,669,431 of record CM042028.1, on the reverse strand, counting down.
ATCAAGAAACTTGTTTAGATATATGTTGGAATATGATTACATTTGTGTGCATTAGTTGATTTAAATAAATGCATGATGGACGCAAACGCGTTAATAAATGTCGTTCGGAACGAGTAAATTATATGAGTACGTGCTAACATGGATTTTGTGCGCGTAGGACGAGTCACATGCTTAAAGCATATTTGAACGACATTTGTGGTTTTATATAATTATTGATACGATATAATTATAAGGTGATACGTGGAATATAATATAAATATATTATAAGATGTTGCAAAAATAATATTTATTTTTGACAAACGTATCAAGTCACCAATATGAAAATATATTATTTTCTAGAAAAATAAGTAAAGCGTCTAGACTGGAATAATAATCACCAACGGGTCGACACGTTAAAACACAGTATTATTAAAAGACGCACTTAACGGGATTCGTTAAGGCGGGTGAACAACATATGCTTAAGACGGTTAGTCTTAACATATAAAGTATCCTTGTGTAATTAGGGTACGGATAAGCGGAGTTTACGATCAATCAAGTATTTGCTAGCATTCATACTTACGAGGTGAGTTTCACTATTCCCCTTTTTTTGGTTTTAGAAAGGTTTTGGGGTGGAAACATACTTGTAATGATTTTCGTATATTAATGAATGAACAATGATCAGACCGTATGTGTGCATTGAGGGAACAATATAGCGCTTAAGTCCCCGGATTAACACACTTTGTAACCATTAGCTATGGACTTAGCCTAGGATTCTATGAATAGTACTATTGGGGGTGACGCCCCCGGTCATGGTTAGTCGCGCTAGCCAGGGGTCCACATGGCCAAATGACCGCATATTGTCTTATTCTCGTGGTTTAGCGAGGGAGGGGCATTCAATTGTCATGGTTTGGTTACGGTCTCGTGCATTACATATTATTTGTATTCCTTGCAAGTTTACAAATTGGGTCAATTGGTCAGGAAATGTTCAATTCATTGGTTATATATATGTACTATTTGATCGGAAACTTATTCATTTAAACGTTTGTAAACGTTGGAACTACAAGAATATTTGATCAAAACCTGTGAACTCACCAACCTCGTGTTGACACTTTATAAGTATGTTTTTTCAGGAAAGTGAACGTGGTCGCAATGGTTAGCAATGTAGGATTACATGCATGCATGAACGGATACGGCTTTTTGGAAATTTCCCTTGTATAACTCATCGTCATGGGTCATACTTGTGAAATCTTAATCTTTTGTAAACTCAAATGGATATTTTGGGATGTAAAACTTTAATTATGATTATGTATCCAATCATTATGTATGTGTTTGCGGTAATCATATGCTTTGGAAACCAGTGAACGTTACGCCTCGCGTTTCCGCCTTGGCGGGGTGTGACAATATACGCACTAGAAGTTGATATGGTGATTGTGTCTTGTATTTACCTAATCGTAAAGAGATGGGTAATGTGTCTAGACGTTAAGGGGATACATCTAAAGTAGGTGTTTTATTACACACGTAAGTCATCTGCGAAAGAGTGGTGAGTCTTAGTACATGTCCAGGTAGTGTCATGTGTATATACGTGTTGATTTGTGTGCTTGCATTGTTTTTCGTGTGTACGATCAATAATAGTGTGGAGGACGGGGTCATCATTATACGCGTGATCTAGCAGTCATCATGTGGTGAGGTGTCGGTCACCGTATGGTAGATGATATAGCTATTGTGCGGGTGTCTAGGTAATCATCATAGATGACGAGTGTGTCACTATGTTTAGTGGCGGGGCCCTGTAACAAGGGTATAGCTGAGCTTATGACGAGTATCCCATTGGGGATAACCCTGACGAGAGTGCAGTGATGAGGTAAGTGTTTGTGTGCTTATATATGTGATTAAATTGTATGCAAGTGATGAGTAATATTAATTGTGTACGAGATGTTATTGATGTGATAAATAGATGGAATCAATGTGGTGTGTCGAGTTAGATTGACCGTTGTGTCGGGATGAGTACATTGTATACAACTGCTGAGTCAGTTGGTTTATGAGAATCCTGGTTAGGACTGGTAAGTCGGTATCTAGAGGTTGGATAAGCTAACCAGTGTATGTTAATTTATATGGTAAATTGTGTGTTATCATAGTAGTAAGTTTATTTTTTGTCAGGGACTTACTAAGCTAAAAGTATGGGTAGAGTCTGGGGTAGTGAATCATGTCGGCATATCATAAGATAACAGGGGTTATCCATATGTTGAAAATCTATACAATTATTTCCTAATGACCAGAGTGTCTCGAGTGGAGACAAACAATAAATGAGACAAGTTGGCTTTTGTTTAAATTAAACTATTAGAACTCACTAAGCGTAGCTCACTTTGTATGTACGTTAGATTGTCTTACAGGTTAGTCTGATAGACGAGGTATCTTGGCTTGGGAGTGGGGCTACTCGGGTTGGTGCGCATGCATTCGTCATGTAACGTTATGAAAGTTAACGAGTTTAAAGATAACATTGTTTTGAGAAAGACTTCCGTTGTTTATTTAAATGAAAGTTAAAGTGCTTTTAAGGAGTAAAATCCGTTATAAGGACCAACTGTAGGATGCCTGGTTTGAGGCCTTACAAAAACGCCGGCTAAGCCGTCTAAATAGACGGCTATAGCCGGCATAAAATTTTGTGATGCCAAGTGTCAGTTTCTGATTGGTGTATCAGGCACGGAAATTTTAGCCGCCTAAGCCTAGCCGTCTATTGTTCTTGATGACCATGTGTTTAGTAGGCTAAAAGTCAAGTACCATTTTGAAAAAGTAGGTTGGTCAAATGTTCATTTTTGGTAATTTTTCCTTTTAAAAAAAGCGTCAAAGATAGATTATATGAAAGGAGGAGAAAGAGGGAGAGCGTTTTTTATGGGCATTTTTTGCTATGAGATGAATAGTCTGGACAGGTATCCATCGGAAGAGGTTTGAGTATCCATCATGGATGCTCTAAGGGTACTCGGGGCACAACCCTAAGTACTCCAAGTACCCTAATGCCTCTAACCAATGAGGGAGTGTCACCTCAATTTTACCCAAATCAAACCCAAAGTACCATAAGTGGTGGGGGTACAACCTTAAGTACACTGATTCTTTTTTTTCATTTTTTAAGTTAAAACTAATTACATATTTAAAACTAATTTCATTTATTCAAAAAAATAAAAAATATATAACAACAAATAAAAATAAAAAAAAATAAAAATAAAACATAAATATTTAATCAAACTACTCTTCGTCCAAATGCATCGTGCTTGCAATATGTTCCACAAGATCAAATCGAAGTCTGAAATGTGAACTTGCATCGTGCAACTCCGAAAGGACATTATCATCAATAACTAGATTGGTTGGAGGATCCCTTATGTAGACCGGTGATATTGCATTTCCGTCATCTTTTATGATCATATTGTGCAGTAACATGCATGCATACACCACGTTCCTAATCTTTTCCGGCTTATAAGACCGGGTGGCTCGTCTAAGTTGACCCTATTTACCTTTTAAAACATTGAAAGCTCGCTCGACATCTTTTCTTGCCGTCTCTTACCCCTTCTTAAACTTCTTTTCCTTTGGATCGGTTGGATAGGCGAACAATTTCACAAACGTAGACCAGGTAGGGTAGATCACATCGGTAAGATACTATCCTTGTTTGTATTCTCGTCCATTTACATGAAATGGACACTTTGGCGCGGGTCCAAGCTGCTCGTCGGTAAATATCGGAGATTGTTGGAGAACATTGATGTCGTTGTTTGAGCCGGGCAGACCACAGAACGCATGCCAAAACCACAAATCATTTGAAGCCACCGCTTCGGGCATGATTGTCGGGTATTGGTGATCACCTCTTATATATTGGCCACGCAGCCTGGTCGGACACATTCTCCAAACGAAATGTGTACAATCGATGCTACCGAGCATACCTGAAATGCCATGTTTTTCTTCATGTGCGTTGTACAAAAGGGCAACGTCGTGGCTTGTCAGTTTACGTAAGAACTCTTTACTGTATAGTTGAATTATGGCATTACAAAAATACTCTAGGCATTCACATGAAGTCATATTGGCCATACTTAAATACTCATCGTATTCGCCGGGAGGATTATCGGTTGCGAGTTGTTTAACCGTCGGTGTGCATTTTTGTAACGCCGTGAAACTCTTTTTCATCCTACCGTCTATGCCCTCTTGGAACCATTCAAATTTTGCTTCTACATCTCCAACAATTTTTAAAAGTAATCTTTTTAACATCCAAAAATCTTTCACGAAATGTAAATACATCTTATTTTGGGATTTTCCTCGACGAAATAATATTTTATTAGAGTTTCTAGAGCTTGTTCACAATCACGTGGCACGTATCTTTTTTTAGGTTGTCGTGTCTTCTTATTCGGCTTGGGCGACAATATCCGTGTGAAATTGGAGACTACTAGAGCCACTCTCGTACAAGTCGAACTCATCCGATGAATCAGGTGGAATAAATAATTTACAATACATTGTAGATAGAAAATTTGAGAGTATGTAATTGTTATTTTGTGTGTAAAAGATATTGAATAGAGATGAATTTATATAGTGGTATTGGGTATTTAAATTAGGTTTTTTTTATTAATGTTAACGGCTCTATAGTCGTTGTCCAACGACATGATCACGCAAAAGACACGCGTACATATATGTAACATCCTGAAAATAATAATAAAAGTGTAACATCCCGAAAATAATAATAAAAGAAACGTTGGAATAACGAGACACGAAAGAAATTAAACGAGTAAACAAGGAACGATGGGGTAAAATGGTAAAAGGGGCGAAATTGAATGGGAAGGGGAGGGGCTTAACCTAGCCGCCACCTCCAACCCTCTCCCCATTGTTCCCCGTTCAACGAAAGTAGAGAGAGGGGGAAACGAGCTAGAGAGAAAGTCACAAGAAAGAGGAACCGAGCCTCAAGGATCGTTCACCATCATCGGGTGAAGTCACTGATCGGATTCTTGAACTCACCTAGGTAACAACCTCATCTAAATTTGAGCTTTTCGGTTATGTAGGTTTTGGGTTGTTTTCATAAAAAAGGTTGGGTTTTGTGCATGGAATGGGAAACCGACCTTAGATATAGGCTTATGGGATGAAAACACATGTTTCTAACGTAAAAAGTTAGAGTCTTAAATGTGTAGAGATCTGGCCCCATCTACATGCAGAAACTAGGGTTTCTGATGAAGAAGACGACCAGGCGAAACTGGTAGTGTCGCTTGTGAAATAGTATCGCCTAATAATAGTTTCATTTGAAAAGGGTAATTTCGCCTAAGAAAGAGATAATTTCGCTTAAAAGAATAGTTTCGCTTAAAGCCTAGTTTCGCTAGAAATAACGAAACTATTATAGTGTCGCGTAGAAAGTGGGAGCGAAACTGTTTGCTTCGCTTGACCTAGAAAGAGTTGGATTAATGATATGTTAATTATTAATTCAGACAGAGAGTAAAGCGTGTTGGACCAGTTATAGTACACAAGGGATAGCTTGACATGTGAGTTCTTATTACCTTTTTTCCCTAATGGTTTTTGGCTGGCATGCATACTAGTAGAAAGATTTGAAAGCAAAGTATAGTATTTATAAAAATGTTATTTTAGAAAGTGAAAGAGAAAGTTATAGTTTTTATAAAAATGCTATTTTTATAAAAAGAAAGGGGAAGTGTTAAAGAGTATAGTACTATTTTTGAAATATATTTTAAAAAAAGTAAAGAGTTAAAGTAAAGAATGGTAAAGAAACTGCACTTCGGTATAGCTTGACAGTGACAATGACAGATGTCATATTATATGCTTATGTGTTAATATGCGTTATTTGTCTATGTGTTATGTGTTTCAAAGACATTATATTATGTGACGTAGTATAATTGCATAGCAATTGCAAAGTAAAAAGTCATATAGGTAAGCAAACTAGAAGTCTCACCCCGATGTGTAAGCAAGCAAAGTAGAAAGTCTCACCCTGATGTGTGAGCAGGCAAAGAAGTCTTACACTTAGGTGTAAGCGATAAAGTCTCACCCTGAGGTGTGGGCACAACAAAGTAAAAGTCTTACCCTGATGTGTAAGCGAGCAAAGGGATCTTGTCCTCAGACATTGATCCATATGTGATAGTTAAAGTATGTTATAGTCACTTGTCATGTACGTGTGAAAAGTAAAGTTTGAAAGAATAAAGGAGGACATCTTAATCGGTTTCCTCAAATGTAAAGTTTTATGAAAGATAGAAACTGAACGATTTTATAAATTGTAACGTTGTAAAGTTTTAAAGTAAAGGCAAATGCAAAGTTATATTAAAGTAAAGAATTAAACTTATTTTATTTTTATAAAACTAGCTACCTAAAGAAAGTTTACAATTTAAAGTAAAGATAGAACTCACCGACGTTAGCTGACTTTTAGTATGCATGTCAGGTGGTAAAGGTAAAGCTAAGGAAAAGTAGAGGAGCCGTGAGGGCTTGATAGCATGGACGTCGGGTTGCTATGCTAAAGGCTGACATTCCCATTCATGATAGTTTATGTTTTAAACAATGTTTATTGTTATTGGATTATGAATGTTTGAGTTAAGACTTCCGCTGTAATAGATTCTGATCAACAGTTTAAGAGCTATGTTATTATGTTTTATGTCAACTATGAGATGTACGTGGTTTGAGACGTTTCATTATAGCCAATGGGTCTACGTGCAAGGGGTACCCTATAACCATGCGGTGGTGAACCCGAAGAACCCGAAGTACCACATGACTACCCGAGTGAAGCCACTTGCTCCCTAACTCTTACCATCTAAACACTATATTGATCACAATTAAATTCATAAACGAAAACCTGAGAATTATATTTATATATGGACAAGAAAATGATATTCACATATGTGGCAATTGCAAAGCAAAACACATAATAAATAAATAAAGTTAATCCTCAAATCATATTCCATCATATTATTAACTATATTAAAAATGTATGTATATGAATAGTGACGCGTATTATGTTCTGTCAGATGTGTGTTTTAAAGTTTAATTTAAATACAAAGGAAACACATTATGTACACTAATGCACAATATGGATCTCGGCATGTTGGATCTGTTTTTAATGTCCTCCCAGTTTACTATTTTTCACTTTACAAAACTCCTAAACTTGTCCTTAAAAAAATCGAGAGGCTTAGGAAAACCTTCTTTTAGGGTGGGACCTTGGAGAATAGGAAAATACACTAGTTTAAATGGGAAAAGGTCACTCTCCTAAGGAATTGGGTGGGCTCGGTTTTTGTTCACTTGAAGACCTCAATCTCGGTTTACTTTTTAAATAGCGATGGCGGTATAAAGTGGAAGGGGATAGACTGTGGAGAAGGGTGATAATTTCTATACACAGTAACTCTTCCTTCTTGGAAGTGATTCCGTGTAATAAAAGATACCTGGGTACGTGGAAATCGATTGCAAAATTGAACTTTATAATTCCATATTCGATTGTGGGCTCGTTGGGAAATGGGGAAAGCATAAGGTTTTGGGTGGATCATTAGATTGGATCGGCTCCGTTGATGGTTTCCTTTTCGTCCCTGTTCATAATCGAATCTAGCAAATCTTGCCTTGTCCGTGACCGGTGTCGAATGTCGGGTACTTCTCTAACTTTTTTTTGGTATTGGATTAGAAGTATATTGCTTCCATGTGAATTGCAAGAGTTGTAAGGCTGTTGTCAAGCATTAAAAGAGGTCCGATTGTATGATCAGATGGTTAAGTGGTTGTGGTCGGGCTGCTCGGATGGAAGGCTTTCAGTAAAATCGGTCAGAGCAAGCTTAGCTAAACAGAACGTGCAACTCCAGGGACAAGTATTTGCGTGGAACTCTTGGCTACCGTTGAAGATAAACATATTCGGGTGGAGATTGTAGGCGGAAAGGATCCCCACAAGAACGGCACTACAACGTAGGAATATTCAATTGACATCTACAGCGTGTGTTTTTTTGCAGGGAGATGGACTAGACGGTGGACCATGTCTTCACTGCGTGTTATGTTGCCTCGATTATTTGGCAAAAAATCTCATCTTGGTGTAGACTACCTCCAATCTATGCCTTCACGGTGAAGGACTTGTTTGATATTCAAGCGCATGGAGGGTTGCACCCTACTAAGCAACGTACAGTCCTCTCGGTTATTCTACTGGCTTGTTGGGCGTTATGGAAAGCAAGGAATAAATTTATTTTCGAAGGTCTCCCGATATCCATTATTAAAGTTATCGAAGAAATAAAAACGATGGGGTTCCTTTGGTTGAAACATAGAGCTAAGTTGGACTTTATAGATTAGGGTAATTAGTGTTCTTTCAATTTCTAGACATAGGTGGTGTGATCTGTTTCTTATTTTGTTTGTTCTTAATTATTGTTGTTTTTGTTCTGGCTTGTACTGCTAGCTTCTGACTAGCAGTGGTTTAATGAAATTTTGCTTTAAAAAAAAAACTTTTCCTCCCTTACGATGCGGTATTGAAACGAGGGAACACCCCTTTTTACGGTTCTATGGCTTTTGTTTTGTGTTTCTTTATTTTAGGTTTTTAGGCTTTTCCTATTTATCTGGTTGGGTTTTTTTGTTTTATGTTTTTCTTATTTTAGTTTTTTTTTCCTTTTTCTTTTTATTTGCTTGTTTTTTTTAGTTTTTTTTATTCTTTATTATTTTTATATTTATTTTTGGGGGTTATTTATTTTTTGTTTTTTTTTTATTTTAGTTCTTTGATTGGTTTTTTCACTTTCTATTTGCTTTTTTAACGGTTTTTTTTGTTTTTATTTTTTTTATTTATTTTATATGCATTTATTTTAAACTTTTTATTACCATTACAGCTTCCTATGTTTTCATTTAAATTTTATTCAAAATCGAACAGCCGCGGAGAACGGATAATTACACACTAGTATTATATTAAATGTGTAAGAAAAATATTAATTTAAATTTAATGTTGATAATAAATATGTAATATAAATATAAGAAAATTTTATAAAAATAAATTTAAAAACAATGAATAACAATAACTGTTAAAGAAATTGAGGGTAATTGGAATCAAAAACCACATTCGTCCCCTTAAGTTAAGAGCATGGACATCATCATCAACCTTCAATAATTATCTTACGAATAAAAACAAATAAGGCCTAAAACACAACTCTCTCTAATAATAAGTATAGTATAACAATAAGAAAATAAATAAATATTAAGGTAATAAATTAAACTCAATAATATTTTGTAGTGATAGAAAGAAATTATGTTTTTACGCATGAAAAAAGAATTATTTTATAACAATGCAAAAAGATATACGGCATGCTTTTGCTAGATTTTTACCTTTTTGTTATACATTTTCATTTAATTAATTGATAAAGTTAAGATGTGTTAAAAAGTTTTATTGGTATAAGATATTTTAACAAATAACATGTTTTAGGTATGTGGTGTCAGAATGAATAGAATTAGGGATTTGGGAACTCTATACTTGAGAAGCTTGAAACTACAAGATAAAAGCAGAAATTGAAAATCTAGTAAACTATGTAGCATAAAATATGTAATTATCATAACGAACTCGGATATTGTACGCTAATCTCCAATCAACTGCTCTCCATCTTATTATTAATGGGTATCGTGTGGGGCAATCGTCACAGACATTCTCCTTGTTCCAACTATAGTAGTTGTCATCACGATAAAATCTCTAGGTATGCGAATCGAGATGTACATATTCTTTCTCTTGATTTTATCGTCGATTTGAGATTTTCTAAGACTACTAGTAAAAAAGATTGAACATCATTTCAGTGAGATGTGGAGAATTATATGATTGAGAGGTGATATGTTGAGTTTGTTTCACATGTATTAATATAAAGAGAATTGTGATTCTTGACCTTGTAATAAAGACAGTTATATCGTATTTGTCCTTTCCCAACACGCTTTCGTTTTTTATCGGGTAAATATCACTAAATAGCAATATATTATTTGTTTTCAAAACCTTTGTTGTGATTATTAGTGTACCTTTTTGGACTAAAGTTATTGAAACAACATGTTTTGAGGACTTTGTTGATTAGTGATCAGTGTAACTAGTAAATAGGGATGAGTATTTGGTACCGAGTACGTACCGATACCGTATCGATAGATTCGGTATCGGTATCCATTTTTTCATAAATTCGGTACCGGTATTTTCGGTACCGGTACCGGTACTGTATCGGTACCGAAAAAGATGAACATTTTGTAACGAACACCGGTACCGTACCGATAAATTCGGTACCGGTACCGATACCCACTTTTCATAAATTCGGTACCGGTCTCATCCCTACTAGTAAACACATATGATAAGATATTTTTATAAAATAAAGGTGTTGATGTTGCATTTTCATTTAATCATGCTTATCTAAATTTAATATAAAATTTTAAAAAATAGAGTTTTGAAGGGGTTACTTCACATAACAGTAAACAAGTTTTTCAATTGTTTTACTAAAGTCATTTAAAGTTTTTTACTCTTTTAAAGTAATTCAATTTTCATTATCATTAGATGCTCAAATTTTGTGAAAATAAAATTTAAAATTAAGTGACCTAAAATAGAACATATATAAGTTCTAATTACTAAGTTCAATGACTTTAGAGGAACACAAACTTTAAGTGACGTTAGTAGAACACTTAGAAAACTTGCTTACCATTATGTAAAGTGTTCCCTTTCTTTTAAATAGTAAGTTTTAATTACTATTTGTAATTGTAGTTTTAAAAAAAAAAAAAAATTGTTGTGATACAACCTAATAGCAAAATCTAAATAGTATAGAGAGAGAAAGAGTCGGAATCAAGTCCCGATCGTTGTTACGAGTATCTCCATCGTCTACAACCAAGAACTCCGAGGATTTGAACTGATTTGTCATTTCACCAAATTCAATTTGGTGGTCACCAAATATATGCCACATTCCACCCAAATCTTCTGATATGCGTGTGTTGACGCATATGAAGAAGCACAAGAACAATCTTGTGGCATGAGTGTGTCGAAAGATTATATATGAGATAGAATCAAAATCAGGAGGAATATGGAGATTTGGGTTCTTGTTTATCACCATTCCCTTCATCATTATCAACACTGTGGTGTATGTGTGAGTGTGTGTCGTGATCTTGAGGGAGAAATCAAGAGATGTTCTATCTTGTTAATTAAGAGTGTTATGCAAGCTTTTCTTGTTTGGCTCAACCCTAAATTTTCGGGTATTTGGATTATTTAATGATGAATGCATGTAACTTAAGGTTTAGTAATGAAGTTTGATGTTAATAGTAAGTTACAAGAGTTCCACTGCCACACCCTACCAAGGCGGGGCCTAGTACGACCGATTGACATTAATAACATACGCAACATAAAGTAAAACTACTGATTCATTTAGTCTTCAGCATTACAAAAGCTATACAACGGTTCAAGACTTAATTAGTACAATCTCAAAATAAACGAGAAGCCACTAAGTTTAAACTAAAATAATTTAAGCTTCTAGTTGTCTTCATGCCACTGCTACCAACCTCTAGTAGTCTCAAGTACGCTATCTTAACGATTTCCTGTAAATCATGCTAAAAAAGAAAACGTCAACATAAAGTTGGTGAGCTCGTAACCATACGACTCAATATAATCAAGTTTTGTGTGTTATAAAGTTCCCGCAAATCAGATCTTTCATTTAAAGAGGTAACACCCAAACTAAATGCAATGTTAACATATACACACACAAAGTAACATTGTAAGGCTACAAATCGGGCACCCTACAGTTGGGTCTCATCACTCGGTATTCTCTTATTAAAACACTCATTTCATTTCATAATATCAGCGGAAGTCTTAAACAAAAATAGTTTTATCTTTTGAACTTGTTATCGTTTGTAATCATACCTTACAAATGCATGCACACCGACCCGAGTAGCACCGCTCCCAAGCCAAGATACGTCGTCCACGAGACCCACCTGCAAACAATCTAATGTACATATAAGGTCAGCTACGCTGGGTGAGTTCTAACAGTTTAGTTCAAACAGAAACATCCATTTCACCATTAATATTTATTTCCACTCAGGACATCCCGGGTCTTTATAAGACGGTCTGTCATTTATTAACACGCAGATAACCCACCTTACCGACCGATTCCCATAAGGGTCCACCACCCAAGACTCATCCCATACCCAAACCCAGTAAGTTTCACCGATATGGTTCGAGCTTACTACATGACTAACTCATAATCTATCACACGTATCAACCCGAAGTCCGGTTAACACAACCAACTCCTAAACACCGACCTAACAAGCCTTAACCAAGACTCTCACAAGGTCAACTGACACAACAGTCGTAAACACGACCTCGTTCCCACACCACCGTCAACCCATTGCTTATCATCAAGCAATAACATCACAACACAAATAATTATCAATAACACTTGCATGCAGTTAAATTAAATATAAATGCACACAAACAATACCTTGTCACAAGCACCCTCATCAGGGCGTTAATCATACACCGAGCTCAACACTGTCCCTCTGGACATTGTCACTTTTGGTGACTTCCCGAAGGACCTCGTCCTCCACAATCCCGTTGCCGTGTCTCAAGGACAACGATGCAAACACAACACAAGCACATAACACCATAACATCATACTATCATTTACATGACTCGTTAACTAAACATGCCCCCACACATATTCTCAGGATAACACATCCTATATATACTCATAAACGTCTAACTCATTCCCCGAATCACCCCGACTAACTCATAACCCGACACACACAAAACATCATAACTCTTGCCCACACATCCTAAGGACCCCACATCGACCCTTAGTTTCATTAATATATAATGATCTCATAAAACGCTTCATATTTAAATCATAACTCGAATTACGTTTGTTTAATAGAATGAAACACGCGAGTATGTACGATAGCCCCAAAACAGTAAAACGTTTAAAAATAGGGGATTAGAAACTCACTGGTTATGCTGAGTCTCTGTCTCTGCTCCGCACCCCGATCACTCGCTCAAATCTGAACCTGTCAAACGTACGATCGCATGATCAGAATACGTTCTACACGTATGCTAAATAACTCGCAAAATATAAACCCCAACACCATCACGTCATAAAAGTTTGATAATTCTTTTCCACGAATCCCATCCTCCCGGGTTTACGTACAATATGGTTCCCGAATTGTTTAGGTCTTGATCACCTTAACCCAAGGCCCCCATGCATGCACACGTATGTTGCCTTGCAAAAAGACCCAATTCCACGAGACGCGGGTACTCGAGCCGGGTTTCATGCATGCATGTACGCCATGCAAGGTAAAACCCTAGCTGATTCCATTGTTGTCGTCATACGAGTCCACCCCGTTAATCACCGTCTCCATCGCCCCTACCATCTTGCATGACATCGTCTTCCTCGTTGGGCACCCTAGCCGGTCACCACCATACACCACCGCCATGCACCCCCACAGTGCACCTCCCATGCACGACACCGCCGCCTCATTCCTCACGTCAACCTTGTCGGCCAACATGCCTTCCATTCCTTCGTTTTACGTCGCTTCCATGTACCCACAACCCCCACCGGCCTCCTCTGGCCCTTGCCGCACCATCACAGCCGTCCCAAGGCAGCCGTTGCAGGCCTTCGAGCACCACCACCCTCATATCGTCTACCACTCCACGGCCCGCTCCTACCTTGCAGGACGACCCACCACACCCCACCACCACTACGGCTCTCGCTCAACCACCTGCTAAACTCGTATCACCACCATGGTCACCGGACCACTACCATAGCTCGTCACCTTCGTCTTTACCCCTACTGTCGTTCTCGGCTAACCACCCCAAACCCTAATCGGGTTTTCAACTAAAAATGATAATGATAACACGTAAAAAGTACCAACGAGAGTTACCTTTGCTAAATATGGAGTCCCCCGCTTGAATCCGACTTAAAACCGTCTTCTCTGGCCCCTCTCCGATCGCCCCTCTCCTCCTCGTCTCTCTTTCCTGCCGTCGAGTACACACCTAGGCCAAATGGCTTAGGGTTTGTGTTAAAGTTGTTTTTAAAAAAATTTAAGATTTACATCCTAGTCCCTGGTTTTTCCCTCTCGCGCATTTAGATCATAATCCGATCTCTTTGTGGCTAACTGGGTCCTTTTTAATTACCTTAGGTTTGGTTAACATTAAAACCCCCTTCGCCGTCTTATTTATAAAATATTTAGGTCACCTGCTAACTCGGACAACCAATATGTGGGTTTCAGGATGTTACAAACACTCAAGTGGAATAACATCATAAAGTACGATACCGACTCAACGTGTTGTTTCCCTAATTATCGTGGCTAATCTACCAAGCATGTTTCCCTAACCTACTGATTTAGCCAATAATCTAAAATGGTCCAAAAACTCAAACTAACCACCACCACCAAGATGAAACATCTTTATGGTCACCCACTACCACCACCAAGTTCTCCAAATCTTAATCATCCTTCAAACCCCTCTAACGCTAATTCTCTCTTCTTAGCCATGGATTACTCCTCTTCATGTTCTTCTTCACGATCATGCCAACATTTCACCCACTCATATCCCTCCCCCCACCCCAACCCAACCAAACAAATTCCCTCAATATGAACCCTTGTGACACCACTTTCTTACCTAATGACACTCCCAATATAGTAAATTTTACTGTTTTATCTTCATAAACTCACATCCGGGGTTCACCGAAACCCCCCGAGTTTTAAAATTATAGTGGGAAGCTATAAAGAAAAACTGAGGTGAACCCCTTCAAAAAATATAGGGTGAACCCCTTAAAAAGATTGAAAACCGATCAAGATCAGATTTTAAGGGAAGAAGAAAGGATACATCCGAATGAAGACAACTCTTCGTCTTCAGCTTCTCTCTACCTGTAGTTTTCACAACTGAAGAAGGAAGACGGTGGTTTTTAAAGAGATGCTTTTTAGTTTTAAGTTTTATTTTATTTAGCCTTGTCAAAACCTAATACCCTATTCTTGATATTATTTTTAGTTTTCTTTGTTTCTAGTGTAGCTAACCACAGAGGACTTTGATTGACTACACACTGCAACTCTAGAAGACATTGATTGACTTTCAAAAAGTAACTTTTGTATTGTTTATTAGTTTATCTTCTAACATTTGTTTAAGAGTGTTTTTTTTAACTGCAATTTGGATTACTGACGGACCATAGAGACCAAATAAATCTATCAGTATTAAATTAGGGGCCAATGTTTACTAGACACACAGAGCATCCGAAATCTCAGGGACGACCCTGATGATACGTGTATGTGATGAACCTTACCCGACCCGAACAACCGAACCGAAATTTTTTATGTCCGGCTCTATGAAATTGAAGTATCTAAAAACAGTGAAGCTCGTGAAAAAAATTCATAGATCCACCACTACACATCCCCATCCCTAAACTTTCGCCAAGTCTCGATTTCCTAGCCACCACCAACAATGGATAGGGTTTCAAAAGGAGGTTGCGTCAAGGCAACATTCTACAAATCGGGGGAAGCGGGAAATCCGGAAATGCGAAATAGGGTGTTTAATTTTTCTTATTTATTTATTTCCATTAAGAGCTTATTTCTTCTTCATGTTAACTACTTTCCGTTTATTTTTAGAAACTATAAAAAAAGAGGCTGCATGGCCCCTGTCATGCCTCTCGTCGTTGGCCACCCTCAAAACAACACAAACAAACGATCCATCCCTCGATCATATGAACATCATACAAATTCAAAATGCAACGAGACACATGGATACTCGTCTCTCCCATCCCACCAATCCAGCCCGGCATCTCGATCCTAAACATCATCGAATCCTTTACAAAATACTAACTCTTAATTCAATCACAAATTCCCCCAAATCTACGTCAATTTAACCCTAATTTCTCATAACTACACCAACAATGTCGACGGAGATGGCTAACACCGATCCAGAGGGAATCGACGGCGTTCGTATGACGTGAAACGTCTAGCCCCACATGAAAGTCGAATCAAGCAAGTGCGTGATTCCAATCGCCGCTTCAATTTCCCCAATCCGTCCTCACCCACACATCCTGCACAATCCGTACGCGCCTCTCCGATGCAAGACCTGCTCCGCCGCTTTAAATCCGTTCTGCCGCGTCGATTTCTCAGCCCTAATTTGGATCTGCCCGTTCCAACGCAGCCATTTCCCCCACCACTACCCCGGCATATCCGAAACCAACGTCCCCGCAGAAATTTATCCCCAATACACCACAATTGAATACACACTCCCCAATTCGGACAGGCAGAATTCAATTCCTCAACCGGTTTACTTGTTCTTGCTCGAAACGTGCATGATTGATGAGGAATTGAGGTTTGCGAAATTGGCGGTACAGCAGGCGCTTGAGTTCTTGTCGGAGAATGCATTGGTAGGGTTTGTGTCATTCGGGATGCAGGTTCAGGTTCATGAGTTAGGGTATGGTGATGCATCGAAGGTTTATGTGTTTCAAGGGGAGAAGGAGATGAGTAGAGAGCGTGTTTTGGATCAATTGGGAGTCGTTGGGTGTGTCACCGGTGGTGGACGGAGGATGGGCGGTGGGAGTGGGTCGGGGCAGGGGTTTCAAAAGGGGGTTATGAGTTCTGGGTTAATAGGTTTTTGTTGCCTGCTTCTGAAGGTGCATATATTATTCAGTCGGTGAGTTGTGTTATGATTTAACTAAGGGGAGATTATGTCCAAGTTAACGTATTGACCAACATTTTAATTTAAAACATATTTTGATTATTTTTTTTATAAATAAACCAATTAAAAAATGAAATGTTAGCTTGACCGTCGCTACGCACCACTGAGTAATCTCACACGCCTCATTTGTCTGTTAATGCTAGGGGCGTGCAGGTGGTGCGTAGGGACGGTGCTAGCCCTCAAGTTTTCTTCGGTCGGTTCAGAATTGGTGTTGACGGTGAGACTTAGAGCACCTTCAACGTTGATGTTCGGACGCCACCTCAACGTTTGTTTACCTGGTTGGAGACGCCGTTTAGGAAGTTCGTTTGTGTTCATTCGGATGTCTAGACGGAGCCGGATGGAGGGTGGTGGGGCCCTCTCACACAACCACAACTTTTAAGATATACATATATATATTTTTTTCTTAAAGGGTGTTTGAAAAAGGACGTAGCATTGGAGATATAGTGAGTGTTTTTGAAGGATGAGTAAAGTTCTAATGTTGCAGCTAACGTGACATGTTTCTGGGCGTCTGAGATTTCTAGCATTGGGGATGCTCATATCCAACACGCACATCTGTGATGCCTCAAAGTTATGAAAAAAGTCAAAGAAAAGTCAACAAGCTAAAAGCATGATAAAATGTAACCTCAACTAGTTTAAAACACGATAAAAAGTAACCTTAAAATGTGTAGACTGATGAGAAGTCAAAGGTATTTTGTTCAAAAACATGGTCATATGCTATTTTGGTATAACAACTTGGTCAAAAAGGCTGTTTTGGTGATCTTTTTTAATTTAAATTGCATAAATATGATGCTATTCCATTTTCGGATGCTTACCAGAGTGATTATGCAGCATTTGGAAGAGCTAGGTGCAGATCAATGGCCTATTCCACATGGTAATCGATCATTGAGGTGCACTGGGGTGGCACTGAGTGTTGCAGCCGGTTTGCTTGGGGCTTGCTTGCCTGGTACTAGTGGTCGTATAGTGGCTTTGGTTGGTGGCCCGTGCACCATAGGTCATGGTTCAGTGCGTTCTATTACTCTAAGTCTCTACTTTTCAAATGTCACAGTGTTACTTGTTACTTATAATTTACTTTGTGCATCATATCATTCTAGAAATATTCAAATACTACATTAACAAAAAACTAAAATACAAACTAAATAATTATGTATGAAATGATATACATGTAAAAATAAATTAGTAACTTATGTTCAATTGAGTCAAAATTTATTGATGTAAATTTAATGAATGATCAAAATTTTAGCATATTTAAATATTTTAGATTGTTAAATTGTATAAGTTGTATTTCATATAACTTGGTTTAATACAAATTCTATATTATTGTTAATTTAAAATTCGTGACATTTTAGATTGTTAATCTCCAAATGCACACTGGTTTCCACAGATTATGTGCACTTATGCAGGAGGAAAAAGGTTATAACAAAGTATGTTCTACTCAGGTTATTTAGGGCCTTAAGTTAATATTAGAAAGACAATGTTTATTAATAAAGTTTACATGTTACCATTTTACTTTTTTTATATAAAATATATTTTTGTCTTTTACAATATACAAAATAGTCAATCCAAAAACTTTCTATAATCTTTTGGTTTATAACAGATTGTATCACAAGATCTCTCAGACCCGGTTCATTCACATAAAGATCTAGACAAAGATGCAACTCTATATTTTAGAAAGGCAGTGCAATTCTATGAAGAACTTGCAAAGCAGATGGTTAGCCAGGGTCATATATTGGACCTTTTTGCTTCTGCACTAGACCAGGTAAAACAAATATTATCTTTTTATTTTCTTTAATTCCATTATATAGCCTACATTAAAGATGTAAATATTGACATCTAATTCAGTTTATTTCATAGGTTGGTGTTGCTGAGATGAAGGTTCTTATCGAAAGAACCGGTGGACTCGTCGTTTTATCTGAAAGTTTTGGTCATCCGGTTTTCAGGGATTCATTTAAACGTGTTTTTAAAACCAGGGATGAATCTCTTGGTCTTTCCTATAAGTGAGTGTTGCATGCTTGATACTTTGGCCTTCTTGATATTCATTTGCTATAAAATCTCATTTACCGAAGAGATCAAATGAATTTACAATTATTTTTTCAGTTCATCACTTGTTTATCACTTTCAGTGGCATACTTGAGATGAACTGTTCAAAAGATATTAAGATTCAAGGGATCATTGGACCTTGCACATCCCTAGAGAAGGTGATTTACTAAATCTTACTTGGAATTCGATATAAAAATCCAAATCTGATTGATCGAGTTACTTAATAAGATGACGGTTTTTGGGTGTTAATTTTGTCTCTGGGAATTGTTCGCCTTACAGAAGGGACCCGCAGTTGCAAGCACAACAATCGGGCAGGGGAACACCACTGCCTGGAAGTTGTGTGGACTAGATGAAGACACTTGTTTGACTGTTCTGTTTGACATATCTTCAAGTGATAAACCAGACCATTCAGGAAACATGAACCCACAATTGTTTATACAGACTATTATAAGGTAAGTTAGCTTTAACTTATTATGTTCTTGACAAGAAAAATGTGAAGGTTAATCTCCTCATATAGCATCTAATTTACCGACTTTTTTTTGAGGTTTTGTATAACACACCATTCTTAAACACGCGGAAGCATAAGTAAAAACCCAGGAAAATTTTTTTTTTTTTTTTTACGTCCTCGCGTACCGCGAGGGACCAGACCCACAACTCTCGCGTACCGCGAGGGGGCGTCAGGAAAGCAATCCGAGAGACTTGTCTCTCGCGTACCGCGAGAGAAACCTCTCAGGTTCTTCGCGTACCGCGAGGGACCAGATTTCCAGAAAGTTTCAGTTTTCTCAGCAGCTTTTCTACTTAGCCAAAATTTCCATCTTTTACCAAATCACTTAACAACAACTTTCCCACAACATAAAAATTGACACAAAACCTTTATCAACATGGTCACACACCAAAAACAAGTTTGTTTATCAATTTACAAGCAAAAAGGGGGAATTCTACTAATTCATCAAAAACATAAATTTTGCATACGAGAATCCGCCAACGCCTTGGACTTGACTTTGACTACTTCGGAGTTTTTCCTACATTCACCACATATAACACCATTAGTAATGATATAAACATAACAAACAAGTATTTACAACTTGCTTTCACCCTTTTTACCCATTTGACCCATTTGACCCATTTGCACCCATTTGGTCAAATAAGGCCCCTTACACTAGACTTATATACCACATAAGTCACTTACACCACATTCACCATTTTTCCACAATAGCTTGACTTATATACCACATAAGTCAATTACACCAATCTCACCATTATTCCACAATGGTTAGACTTATATTCCGCATAAGTCAATTTACACCGACTTCACCATTATTCCACAATGGTTGACTTATATACCACATAAGTCAATTACTATACTTTATCACATATCACATTTTAGCTTAACTATATACCACATAGTCATTTACACCGATTCAACATATTCTACATTTTAGTTTGACCATATACCACATAGCCAACTACATTATGCATACAAAACTTGACTTTTACCACACAAGTCAATTTTCACACCATATAGGTTTAATAACTAATTTCATCCACATACCAAATAAACACATATAAGATATTTGAATAACCAACATGAAATTCAAATATGAACATCACCACCACCTATCATTACTAAGTAAGTGTAAAGCACTTACCTTTTGAGTTAGAGGATCCCGCACCTCCTTCTAGCTTTGCAATTAGATTACCTAAACACATTCACCTAGTTTAGTAATCTAACATACATCAAAATTCTATTACAATTGAGTCCACAACTCAATTTCCCCATTTCCAACCCAAATTGACCCGTTTGGGTTATCCCCATAACCAAACACCCCCTTTAATCAAGAACTCAACCACTTGAATTCTCTTTCCAATACCTTGACACTAATTTTTCATCAAACTAGTTTCTTTAAGTTCATTTGGGGTTTGTTTAAGTGTCTAACACCTCTATAACACTTAATCATCATCAATTTATCAATTTTTCATCAAAACCCCAAAACCCCCAATATCTTCCATATGAACCCTAACTTTCAAAAAATCAAAATCAAAGGGTTCCATGGTGTTATTCACCTTCCTACACCTTTAGTTTAGCTAGATTATCAATAGTCTAACACCATTTTACCACATGCAACATAAATTTCGGGTTTCACCCAAAACCCACCAAGAACACAACATTGGTGAATCAAAGAGGAAGATTAGCACTTACTTGATGTTAGGAAGGTGATGAGTAAGCCAAAACCTTCTCAAATCAAGCTCAAATGCACGAAATTGGCTTCAAACTCGTTTTCTCCTTTTAGCTCTCTTGAGATGAACGACCCAATTTGCCAAATGAGCCTAATTTTGACTCTAAGGAGTCAAATATGGCAGATTTGCATAATTACAACATTAGTCCTTCCACTTCCAATTCACCCATATCCTCCATAACTAGTTAAAAACTAGTGTAACCCCCGTTACCAACTTGAAACCCGCTTGTTTCAATTTATTTCAAAATATTATTTTCGACATAATATTTATTTAGAAATATTAATTATTTATAACGAGACCCGGATTTTGGTTCGTTACAAATCTCCTCCCCTTATTTGGGTTTCGCCCCCGAAACCCGACTTCACATAAAAAGGTTCGGATAGTATTTAAGCATCTCTTCCTCGGTTTCCCAAGTCATTTCCGCCCCCTTTCTATGCTTCCATCGAACCAATACTTGGCTAATCTCTTTATTGCGTAACTGTTTCACTTTCCTATCCAAGATTGCCACCGGTTCCTCAACATAATTTAACTTTTCATCCACCTCAATATCATCCAATGGAACAAAAGTAGACTCATCCGCTAAACACTTGCGTAAATGGGACACATGAAACGTATTATGAAGTCTACTTAGTTCCTCCGGTAGCTCCAAACGGTAAGCTACCGCACCCACTCTAGCAACAACCTTAAACGGCCCAATGAAACGTGGGCTTAACTTCCCCCGTTTCCTAAACCGTATGACCCCCTTCCAAGGAGAGACCTTTAAAAGCACAAAGTCCCCCACTTGAAACTCAATCGCCCGTCTCCTATTATCCGCATAGGACTTCTGGCGATCTTGCGCTGCCTTTAAGCGAGCCTTAATTTGGTCAATACTAACATTCGTTACATCAACCAAATCCTTACTACCAAGTTTCCGTTGACCGATTTCACCCCAACACACGGGTGTCCTACATTTCCTCCCATACAATGCCTCAAAAGGCGGCATACCAATGCTAGAATGGTAGCTATTGTTGTATGCAAATTCCGCCAACGGTAAATGGTCATCCCAACTACCCCCAAAATCCAAAGCACACGCACGTAACATATCCTCGAGCGTTTGAATCGTACGCTCGCTTTGCCCATCCGTTTGTGGATGATAAGCGGTGCTAAGGTTCAACCTCGTACCTATGTCCTCTTGGAATTTCTTCCAAAATCGAGAAGTAAATCTCGTATCACGATCCGATATAATCGACACCGGCACACCATGACGTGACACAATTTCCTTCACATATATTTCCGCCAATCTATCCGAAGAGTATGTTTCCTTTATAGGTAGGAAATGTGCACTCTTCGTCAACCGATCCACTACTACCCATATCGCATCATAACCCTTTCGAGTCTTTGGTAGTTTAGTGATCAAATCCATAGCTATATTCTCCCATTTCCAAAGCGGTATTTCAAGCGGTTGGAGCTTTCCATACGGCTTTTGGTGTTCCGCCTTCACCCTTAAGCATGTGAGACACCTCTCAACATACTTAACAACATCACGCCTCATACCCGGCCACCAAAAATGACACCTCAAATCATAAAACATCTTTGTGGCCCCCGGATGGATAGAATAGTTGGATTTATGCGCCTCATCTAAAATAGTTGTCAAAATACTTGACAACCTAGGAATCCAAATCCTACCAAAGCATGTCTTCAAGCCCATGCTATTTTCACCAAGTTTATCAACATAAGCAACCATCCGCTCTTTCTTCAAGTCACCACCAAGTGCTAACACTTGAGCCTCCCGGATTTCATCAATTAGGGATGATGAAATTGTCATCTTGAATGACTTCACCTTGATAGGTGCATGACTTGACTTCCTACTAAGCGCATCCGCCACAACATTCGCTTTACCCGGATGATAAAGTATGTCACAATCATAATCCTTGACCAATTCAAGCCACCGCCTTTGCCTCATGTTGAGGTCCTTTTGGTCAAAGAAGTACTTGAGACTTTTGTGATCTGTGTAGATCGTACACTTAACCCCATACAAATAATGCCTCCAAATCTTGAGTGCGAAAACCACGGCCGCAAGCTCTAGATCATGGGTAGGGTAATTCACCTCGTGAATCTTCAATTGCCTAGACGCGTAGGCAATTACTTTCCCCCTTTGCATCAAAACACACCCCAACCCCGAATGCGAGGCATCCGAATACACAACAAAATCTTCGGTCCCGTCCGGCAAGGATAAAACAGGCGCCTTTGTCAACTTTTCTTTCAAGAGTTGAAAGGCAGATTCTTGCTCGGAACCCCAAACAAACTTAGTCTCTTTACGGGTCAACTTCGTCATCGGTAAGGCAATCCGAGAGAAGTTTTCAATAAACCGCCGGTAATAACCCGCCAACCCCAAGAAACTTCTAATCTCCGAAGGCGTCTTCGGTGGAGACCAATCTTTAACCGCCACTATCTTGGATGGGTCGACAGTAATCCCTTTATCATTAATCACATGACCCAAGAATTGAATTTCGCGCAACCAAAAGGCACACTTGGAGAATTTAGCATAAAGTTTCTCCTTTTGCAAGACTTCGAGAATTTCACGCAAATGGCAAGCGTGATCACCTTCGCTCCTTGAATAGATGAGAAGATCGTCAATGAAAACAATGACCGAGCGGTCGAGGAACGGTCTACACACCCGGTTCATAAGATCCATGAAAACCGCGGGTGCGTTGGTTAAACCGAAAGGCATAACTGTAAATTCATAGTGACCGTAACGAGTGCGAAAAGCGGTTTTAGGAATGTCATCTTCTTTCACTTTCAGTTGATGGTACCCGGATTTCAAATCAATCTTAGAGAACCACGACGCCCCTTGCAATTGATCAAAAAGGTCGTCAATCCGAGGTAAAGGGTACCTATTCTTCACAGTCAACTTATTCAACTCCCGATAATCCATACACATCCTCATGCTCCCATCCTTCTTTTTAACAAAGAGAACGGGCGCACCCCAAGGTGAGACACTTGGGCGTATGAAACCTTTATCAAGCAATTCTTGCAATTGCTCCATCAACTCTTTCATTTCTGGCGGTGCCAATCTATAAGGCGCTTTAGCTACCGGTTTAGCACCCGGCATCAAGTCGATCCCAAACTCAATCTCCCTATCAGGCGGAACCCCCGGTAACTCGTCAGGAAACACATCCGCAAACTGATTCACGACCGGCACGTCGTGAATCTCCTTTACCTTTCCATCCACATCCGTAACACATGCCATGAACGCCTTGCACCCACGCGCCATGTACTTGGTTGCCTTCACAAAGGAGCACAACCTCACCTTACCTTTCTTATCACCTTCAATGTAGATGGACTCTCCCGACGGGGAATCAAGTTGGATCGCCTTTGGTCCACATAATATACTCGCCTTATTCTTTGACAACCAATCCATCCCCACAATAACATCAAAATCCCCCATAGTCATAGGGATCAAATCAATAAGAAATGTTTCACCCCCCGCTCTCAACTCGCAATTTCTAAAAATATCAAACACCAGGAAGCTCTTATCATTGGCCGCCTCGATTTCCAAAGGTTCATCTAACTTGCTACTTAGAAACGAAGAATGCTTAACAAATTTCAAAGACACAAACGAACGACTAGCCCCCGAATCAAAAAGAACTAGTGCAGGTAAAGAGTTAATCTTGAAAGTACCTGTCACCACTTCCGAGTCATTCTTTGCTTCCTCCGCTGAGATGTGGAAAGCTCTACCCTTAGGTCTTGGCATCTCTATCTTCTTGTCGCTCCTACCTTGCTTTAACTCGGGACAATCCACCCTATTGTGCCCAGGTTTGTAACAGTTATAACACAACTGAATTTGGCTTGTACATTGATTAGCCATGTGTCCCGGCTTTCCACATTTATAGCAATTCAAGGATCCTTTCTTACAATCCCCGAAGTGCTCTTTACCACAATTTTTGCACGCCCGAGAAGAGAACTTGTTGAATGGCTTCTTGCTAGGACTCCCGCCCTTTATCTTTTTCACCACTTGTTCGACGATTTCACGCTTCCTCTTCTCGCCTCTAGCTTCTTGCCTCCTCAACTCCACCTCTCTTTCCCGACACCTGTTTATCAAGTCTACAAGTGTGGTAAATGAGGATGGAGATATGCTATCCCTGAACTCCACCGTCAGCATAGCATAAAACCTGTCAATCTTGGCTTTCTCAGTTGACACCACATCCGGGCAGAACTTGGCACGATCAAAGAAAGTCCCCGCTAACTCATCAATCGATTCAGTCGTTTGCGTCATGAGGAGGAACTCCTCAGTCATTCTGTCAACCGCGGCTTGTGGGCAATGGTACTTTAGAAAAGCCGCCTTAAATTCCTCCCAAGTCATGGAGGTCACACCCAAATCACCTCTCTCCTTGCGGAGATTCAACAACCACTCCTTTGCCCTTCCAGTCAACAAAGGCACACTGAACATCACCCTATCCTCGGGCTTACATTTAGTAGTCTCAAAATTAGACTCCATATCCACAATCCACCTGTGGCTCAGAATCGGGTCCACCTGCCCATTATACTCCTTGGGCTTGATCACCATAAACTCTTTCAGAGTACAACCTTGAGGTTCCTTTTCTTTCTCCTTCAAGATCTCCTCGAGAGAGAGTTTAATAGTCCCCCTCATCTCTTCCATCAACAGATTTGTGGCTTGCTCAAAGGCCTTGGCCACCTCCTCTTTTATCAACTCTTGAATCCGTGGATCCAACGGTTCATTACTTGCATCTTCTGCCATCTCTAAGCTGAGAAATGAACCACAAACACCTTAATACCCTTTCACTTTCAATACCCTAGGTATCCATTACACATTCACTATTATATGCATTAAGTATATATATACCTACCTATATACATACATACATATATAACCACCTTCACCTAATCCTTGCAAATGTTCATTGTTATATGGTTATCATAAAGTCTCTTGCACATTTCATCTTATTAAACATATTGGCCAGACATGTTTAATAGTACGCCATGCCCAATTGTAATTACCATCTCCATATAACAAGTCACAAAAACAAGTTTCGGCACACATAACACCTTAACAACATTCATCATACATATATACATACACCATATATATATTATCATATTATCAAATCATTACTAACCTTTCATTTCCGGAAGCTCCGAGTCTTAGTCAAGTCCTTCATGGATTCTCGTATCAATTCCCCATATCAAGAGCATCCGGTTTGAGTTTAGTGCCTTGCGCACCAATTCCCTCAAACCATTGCTCTGATACCAATTTATAACACA
The DNA here is from genome assembly GCA_023525975.1 of Smallanthus sonchifolius. Classification (NCBI taxonomy): domain Eukaryota; kingdom Viridiplantae; phylum Streptophyta; class Magnoliopsida; order Asterales; family Asteraceae; genus Smallanthus; species Smallanthus sonchifolius. The sequence continues at coordinate 66,643,285 of CM042028.1, read as the reverse complement.
CCATTCTTAAACACGCGGAAGCATAAGTAAAAACCCAGGAAATTTTTTTTTTTTTTTTTTACGTCCTCGCGTACCGCGAGGGACCAGACCCACAACTCTCGCGTACCGCGAGGGGGCGTCAGGAAAGCAATCCGAGAGACTTGTCTCTCGCGTACCGCGAGAGAAACCTCTCAGGTTCTTCGCGTACCGCGAGGGACCAGATTTCCAGAAAGTTTCAGTTTTCTCAGCAGCTTTTCTACTTAGCCAAAATTTCCATCTTTTACCAAATCACTTAACAACAACTTTCCCACAACATAAAAATTGACACAAAACCTTTATCAACATGGTCACACACCAAAAACAAGTTTGTTTATCAATTTACAAGCAAAAAGGGGGAATTCTACTAATTCATCAAAAACATAAATTTTGCATACGAGAATCCGTCAACGCCTTGGACTTGACTTTGACTACTTCGGAGTTTTTCCTACATTCACCACATATAACACCATTAGTAATGATATAAACATAACAAACAAGTATTTACAACTTGCTTTCACCCTTTTTACCCATTTGACCCATTTGACCCATTTGCACCCATTTGGTCAAATAAGGCCCCTTACACTAGACTTATATACCACATAAGTCACTTACACCACATTCACCATTTTTCCACAATAGCTTGACTTATATACCACATAAGTCAATTACACCAATCTCACCATTATTCCACAATGGTTAGACTTATATTCCGCATAAGTCAATTTACACCGACTTCACCATTATTCCACAATGGTTGACTTATATACCACATAAGTCAATTACTATACTTTATCACATATCACATTTTAGCTTAACTATATACCACATAGTCATTTACACCGATTCAACATATTCTACATTTTAGTTTGACCATATACCACATAGCCAACTACATTATGCATACAAAACTTGACTTTTACCACACAAGTCAATTTTCACACCATATAGGTTTAATAACTAATTTCATCCACATACCAAATAAACACATATAAGATATTTGAATAACCAACATGAAATTCAAATATGAACATCACCACCACCTATCATTACTAAGTAAGTGCAAAGCACTTACCTTTTGAGTTAGAGGATCCCGCACCTCCTTCTAGCTTTGCAATTAGATTACCTAAACACATTCACCTAGTTTAGTAATCTAACATACATCAAAATTCTATTACAATTGAGTCCACAACTCAATTTCCCCATTTCCAACCCAAATTGACCCGTTTGGGTTATCCCCATAACCAAACACCCCCTTTAATCAAGAACTCAACCACTTGAATTCTCTTTCCAATACCTTGACACTAATTTTTCATCAAACTAGTTTCTTTAAGTTCATTTGGGGTTTGTTTAAGTGTCTAACACCTCTATAACACTTAATCATCATCAATTTATCAATTTTTCATCAAAACCCCAAAACCCCCAATATCTTCCATATGAACCCTAACTTTCAAAAAATCAAAATCAAAGGGTTCCATGGTGTTATTCACCTTCCTACACCTTTAGTTTAGCTAGATTATCAATAGTCTAACACCATTTTACCACATGCAACATAAATTTCGGGTTTCACCCAAAACCCACCAAGAACACAACATTGGTGAATCAAAGAGGAAGATTAGCACTTACTTGATGTTAGGAAGGTGATGAGTAAGCCAAAACCTTCTCAAATCAAGCTCAAATGCACGAAATTGGCTTCAAACTCGTTTTCTCCTTTTAGCTCTCTTGAGATGAACGACCCAATTTGCCAAATGAGCCTAATTTTGACTCTAAGGAGTCAAATATGGCAGATTTGCATAATTACAACATTAGTCCTTCCACTTCCAATTCACCCATATCCTCCATAACTAGTTAAAAACTAGTGTAACCCCCGTTACCAACTTGAAACCCGCTTGTTTCAATTTATTTCAAAATATTATTTTCGACATAATATTTATTTAGAAATATTAATTATTTATAACGAGACCCGGATTTTGGTTCGTTACATTTTGGTTATAAATTTATAAAACTTAGCTGTCTTTGTATTCTTTTGATGCAGCTATAATAGTATTGATGGGCAATAAAAATGCGGGTTACTACAATTAGTAGAAGATGGATAGAAAGTTCTGTTGTTTCAGAGGTATAACTCTAAACACTCGAATATTTTTAACAGTTTTATTTTCTGGTTAGAATTCATACAAAGAGTGGATTGTATCAAAAGATTTAGCTAAAGTTAGAAGTTTAGAAGTTTCCATATGGGTCGGATGGGTCAAACGCGGGGATAAGTCACCTAAAGTGTCTTTTTTTATTGCATATAACATCCTAAATGGCTTTACTTAAACATTAGTAGTTTCTATAGTCATGTTTAACAAGTTATTTGTTGATAAGTTTTTCTAGTAAGTGGACAAAAAAAGGTCCATCCGAGGTGATCCATTTTGACCCGTATTAAAAGTTATCCATTGCAACCCAACCCTGTTTTGACCCGTTACCTAACTCGCCCTCTCCGCTCATTTTGCCACCTATAGTGAGGACATCATTAGAGTATCTATGTTTATGCATACCTTTATTAATGAGTTTCTAGTTTCTCATAATTTATCACTCTTTCACAAGAACTAATACAAGGTTTTGATCAAGAGACTGCAGCTGTAGTAATGGCTAGATTAACATCTTATAAAATGGAAACAGAGGTAACTACTAACACTTCCAATCCCTCACTTTACTTAGCTCTCATCCATTTTCTTAACCGATCACAACCGTTGATCCATTTCCTATAATTTCAGGAAATATTTGATGCAACAAGATGGTTAGACAGAAACCTCATTCGTCTATGTTCTAGATTTGGTGATTACAGGAAAGATGATCCATCCTCATATTCCTTAAACCCTAGTTTTTCATTGTTTCCTCAGTTTATGTTCAACCTTAGAAGATCCCCATTTGTGCAGGTAAAATCAGGAGTTTATAAATTATAATCAATCTTGCATTATATATTTTTATAATCTATAATCTCACTGATTTTTTAATTTTTTATTATTTTTTATAAATATAACAGGTGTTCAATAATAGTCCAGATGAGACTGCTTATTTTCGCATGATGCTAAACCGGAAGAGCATAACAAATGCAACTGTCATGATTCAGCCGTCTTTAATATCATATTCATTCAATTCATTGCCTTCACCAGCATTGCTTGATGTGGCATCCATTTCAGCTGATAGAATCCTTATGTTAGATTTATACTTTAGTGTTGTTATATTCCACGGATTGACTATAGCTTAGTGGAGGAACATGGGTTATCAAGATCAACCAGAACACCAGGTTTATTCCTAATTCTTGTTCATTTTATTCCAACTATATCAGTTTCAATGATTTCAATACGGGCCCGGTTAGGCTGTTATTATATATATTTCCATATTTTTTTTCTAGGCGTTTGCACAGTTATTGCAAGCTCCACACGAGGATGCTGAACTGATTATACGCGATCGGTTTCCTGTCCCAAGATTGGTGGTGTGTGATCAGCATGGTTCTCAGGTAATCATTAAAACATGTCAAAATGACTCGGGGCACCTTTCGGCCCGTTTTCTTTTTAGCTGTTCTTTTATTTTATTCTAGCTTGACATATGGGTTGTCATATGCTAATTAATCAGGCGCGATTCTTGCTGGCCAAGTTGAACCCTTCATCATCTTACAACACTGAAGTTGGTTCTGGAGTGGATGTTATATTTACAGATGATGTAAGTCTTCAAGTATTCTTTGAACATATACAGAGGCTGGAAGTTCAATCTTCTTGATATCACCATTAAAGAAATATAACTTCCAAAGTTATACTTATTTTTGGCATTTATGATTCAAAGTTTTATGTCAATATAAGAAGATTCAGTTGGGAAGCAACAATAGAGCAGCTTATATTATGTGTGTTTTAGTGTAGGGTACAACAGGTGGGCATGAGATGCAGACATGTGGTTATTATTTTTCAACACATCTAACATCTTATATCCATTTTAATATTCTTATCATAACTACATTCTGTAATCTCTTATTATAAATTCAAAAGTTAATGTCATATTCATATTATAACTACATTCTATAATCTAATTGCTTGATAAAAAAGTAAAGTAATTGTTGCTACAAAAATCCTCACGGCTTGGCATAGATATCTGCAACTGCAACGGTGGGAGAGGTTGAGACGTCTCAAGTTTAGAGCGGTCCTGGTGGTGATGTTGTGTTGTTCTTGTCTTCTCAAGCTCGGATGGGAGTTGTAAAACCATGTATAACCCGTTAGAAGGTCCGTAGGGCCCTGCGGACACTCCGATGGTCAGGCCAAGTCAAGTCAGTAGATCGTATGTGTAAGGTTAACAAACATCGTTAGTATATGGATGGCAAATGAGCCAAACCCTAATGGGCTAGATGGGTCGAAACCACCAAACCAAATAGGATTCAAACATTCAAAACCTAATTGAAACCAATTTGAGTTCGGTTCGGTTTCAGTTTCAACCGAAAAACCCGAATTCAACAAAATTGCGAATTGGAACTACCTTGCAACTCGTTGCTAAATTAACTTACTACTATTTAGCAGCATCCAAGTGAACAAAAACAACTCATGTGACTCCAAATTACCAATTGATCTAATATAAAATGTTCAATTTTAAAGTAAACTCATAAGAACGCAAAGAGAGAGAATTGAGATTAAAAAAATATTAAAATCTATAGTCAAAATAGTAGAAATGTGTATAGTATATATTGTATAATATGTGAACTTTTGAATATTTGTGTAACATGTGAAGTTTTGAATTTGGTATAAAAGTATGTTGTAAAATATTAATTTGAAAGCTTCAATGTGCTTGAACCGTAAGCACGGCCCTGCTTATTACCATTTTAGCGCCCCACCCAAAATTTAAAATCATCACAAATTCACAAAATCTTTGCAGCGCGGGAAAAAGTTATCCGATGTACTGCATCGGCTCCGTTCATCCTCAACGGTCAGACTCCGACCAACATCTCCGGCACCGGCAACACCTAACATGCTCACAAGGCCATACTTCGTCTCTTATACTCCAAACCTTCGAAGGCGGCTCAATTTGCTTAGTCTGCCTATCGAATCTGATCTCAAACCCTAATTCTCCTACTGTTCACGTCTCTTACGCACTCTCTCAGTTCTCTAACGCTATCTCTCAACCTATCTTCCTCCACAATCTTCTCACGTATCATCCTCATTTCCTCGTTTCTCCTCTCATAACCACATTATCCTCTTTCGAAGACGAACCGCTCGCCAAACTGACGATTGATTTGATTTCCGAGTTGTGCAGCTCTGGTGATTGCTCGATTTACGGCGAGTTTGTTGCTAGGGTTTCGGATCGGTTGTCATCTGGTTCCTTATCGTGGAGCAGGCGTCAAATTTATATGGTAATTCCTTTTGCGGTTTTGTATTCTCTATCTGTTCCGTGATATATATTGTAGTTTTGAAATATTTGAATACACTGTAGAATATTGAAGTTCGTCCACTTACGTAATTAATTGTATGGATTAATCTGATAGTTCGTATCTCTCAGCTCATTTCTGTTACTTCAGTTTGATTTATAATTTGGACTGTTTCTAAAACAAAAATGAAGGTTTGTCTTAGTCATGGCAGTTACCTAAATCGGTGCCACCACTCATTCAACTACTGTAAACTTATGTGATATATGACCAATAGAGTCGTGATTTAAACCAGTAGATTATTCTATCACCTTGTGTACTTCGTTTCAACCTGAGTAGTACCATAGGATACTGATGTCTTGGTTTTAAAAAGCGAGAAGCGCACAAAAGCGACAGGGTCCAAAACTGAGGCACAAAGTGCCAAGCACAAAAGTGCACTGCTTTTTGTACGCGAGGAGCAATTTTTTATATAAAATTGTAATATATTTCTTATAGGTTTCTAGCATCGTTTACACAAATTTTAGAGACAAATAAGCTATATATGGTTTAATATTTAATTAACCTTTATCTACAACCTGAAAAGCCTACTGTACAACCTCCTGAAGAACAAATCCAGCCCATGTACGAAAAATGTGCCTCAGACCTGCGCCTTATGCCTTTTTTTCCCTTAAAACGCGTGCATCGAGTGCGCCTTTCGTACGCTTCTCACCTTGCCTACACAAAAGCGCCACCCCTTGCGCCTGAGGTTGCCTTGCTCCTAGGCGTGCTTTTTAAAACCAAGAATGATGTACATTTTGAACTGAATGTTCTGAGATGGTGTGATAGAACCGGAAATCACAGATTTTGATTACTGAAAAACAAACACAAATCTGGCCCTATTCGAGATGGGCAAGGTCTCCAAGTAACAAACAAGATCTGAAAAATATCAACTCTAACAAAAATGACTGGAAACAAGCAACTAATACTAGTCCTATGGTTATGGCTGGAACTGCTCTTAACTCCCCACTCAGCCACTAAAAAGGGGCTGCTCCTGATTAAGTGGATCCAGTGAATAACCAAACAGCAATTGGAGCTCCGTTGACCCCATTGGGTTGACCCACTTACGTTTCCTGGAGTAGACTTTGAGTGGGGACGTATCATGGTGTTTATGGACACAGTTAGTTTTTTTGGGGGTTATTGCATTCATGATCTCTATGGCTTTTACAGGATATGCTTTCAATTAAGTTGCCTAATTTTCAGCTAATATTTTCAAGCTTTAGCTACACTGCTTAGGTGTTCTATTGGATTCTCAGAAGAACGATCCCTACACATATATCAAAGACAAAGATGCACTGTATCTGAACCTTGTAACAGGTCTCCAGTTGCCTAGGTAACAGTTGAATTGAACTCCAAGGTTATGCATGTGCTCATAATTCAGTGGGTTTCATCTTTCTTTCTTAAAATGCAGTGAAGACATCCAAGGCGAGGTTCTATTTGTTCTTTACAAAATGTGTGTTATCCAGCATGCATGGTCAGATAATATCAATGGTGATGTCTTATGTGGCCATTCTTCAAAGATCTTACATTTTTCATTAGAAGCCCTCTTGAAGACTCAACGTGATGATGTTCGAATGAATTGTATAGGTTTGTCAATACTACATGGTTCCCTGAAACTGTTTATTATTTTATCTCCCATCAAATAACATTTTTCTGTTACTTCTGCAAAGCGCTATTGTCCGTGCTTGCACGCAGAGGATTCTTCGAGAATACATTTGAAAATGATGATGAAGCAGATAATTTTATGGAAACAACTGAGCATGAACTAGAAAAGACTCCTTTGAATCTCTTGTTTGCTGAAGCCATAAAATCGCCCCTGCTTTCTTCAGATTCTGAAGTTCAAACTTCCACATTGGATTTAATTGTCCTGTATTTGTCTTGTGGAGGTCTTTCAGTAAAAGAGGTCCAAGTTCTTGTTGAAGAGAATATAGCTGACTATGTTTTTGAAATTTTACGATTGTCGGGTAGGTTTAACATCGTTCAATCTACTCTAGTTTGCTTTGGCATATAACTGGTCTTTTCTATCGCCCGAGTGTCTTTTCAAAGACTTGCACTTTTTCTGATTTGATAAGTTGAAAGGAGTAAAACATAGTTCTGATTCACTCAAGTTGGTTCAGTGCTCAACCCCTTTGACCAGAACCAACTTTGGTCTTCATAAAGAAGATTTTAGAAAAAAAGGTGGTGTTTGGTTTGCACTCAGGAATCACTACGGGTATGGGGTTGATGACAGGGTGGAGTGGGATTGGGAATGGGTATGGGTTTTTAAGCCCATACCCTTACGTGGGTATGGAGGATTCCCCATTTTACGGGCATCAATCCCATACCCTCAACCAAACAATCCCTGATTTTGGGTCTAGATTCTGCAGCTTGTCGTTGTTGTAAAACGTCTACTTCTGTGTTTACAGGGTGCAAAAAAGATTCTCTTGTCAGTTCATCCCTACAGGTTCTTGATCTGTTGTCAGTGGCAGAGGTAGCTTTCAAACAAAGGCTTGCTATCGGGTTCACAACTCTGGTTCCTGTTCTACGTTATGTTGCTGAAGTTCCTTTTCATCCTGCTCAATGTCAATCATTAAAACTTATATCAGAATGTGTTTCAAATTGTCCCGGAATCATTTCAAGTTCCAATATTGAAGAAATAAGCCTTGTAATGACAGGAATGCTCAAGAAACATATTGATGGGGATGCCAACATGTTTCCAGAAACATTCATCCTAGTTTGCTCAGTTCTTGTAGCTCTCATGAAATATCCATCTTCTCACGGAAGTCTGAGTATCGCCAAATCACTAGAAGATATATCAAGGTACACCATCACAATTTGCTTGAGTTATTATGGGGAACATTCCTCCCAAATGCTACACTCCCTCTACCTACTGAAAGAGGCATATGAATATAGTTTGGAAACTAACCCCATAAATTCCAACTATAAAGGATTACATGACTGTATATTAGACATATGTGAAACTAAACTATTGCCTTGGGTTTCCATGAACATTAATGAGATCGATGAGGATATTGCATTGGGTGTACTTGAGTTATTTCACTCGATACTGATTCAGTCTGATTTCCAACCCAAGGAATTTGTAGATGTTCTGGTTTCATCCTCTTGGTTCAGTTTTTCATTTGGATGTTTAGGCCTTTTTCCTACAGAGAAGATGAAATGGAGAGTTTATTTCTTGTTGAGTTCTATCTTGGATGTGATCCTTGGAAATGACTTTGGTCAATCCCTTAGAGATGTTGCTTTGCATCTCCCATCTGATCCTATTGATTTGTTGTTTCTGCTTGGGCAGAAGGGCTCCCATAACCAGGAAGTTTTTTGCTGTCAATCTGCAGTTCTGCTGATACTATATACCAGCTCCTTGTATGATGACAGGTAACCAAGTCTTCATGTTGACACTTATCATACTTGGAACTTCTTGACTTCTTTTGCCCATTTTATTTTATATAATCCCAGAGGTGTCAATTTGGACCCATTTATTCACTAATGGGTTGATTAGGGTTTTGTATGATCTCTAACGGGTCAAACAAGTAAAATTAAAAAAAAAAAGGCAAAAGGGAAACGGTTCATACACGGGTGAAGGTCGTGTAAAGTGTACTTTTAATGCATAAAACCTTCTAAATAGTATATTTTTACAAAAGTTAGACAAAAGGTTTTTCACGTCAACCCAACCTGTTTTGACCCGTACAAAAAGCACCGGCTTTGACCTGTTACACACTTGCACAACCCGAACGACCTGCCTCTTTTGCGACCTCTATGATTACTTGTCAAAACAAAATCTCAATTTTTTTAGAAACAAGAAGGTGAATCGTTCAATACTTGATTCTTTTATTCATGAAGAAAAAGGAAAATGTTTGAGACTTTCAGTGAATGCCAAGTGTTATCACATAATTAATTATGGTATTTAATTGCTTAAAATTCTTCCCCAAGGCTTGCAGATGATAGGATGGTATTAGCTTCTCTGGAGCAATATATTTTACTTAATAGTTCTGAAATCTTAGGTGGGATTGTCAAACCACTGATAATGGAAGTACTCATAAATCTATATGCCCTTTATAGGGGTCTGGCCAAGATAACTTACCAAATACCATATAGTCAAGATGCCGAAAATACCCTCTTCCATCTTGTAACAGAAATACAAAGCGCTCTATCAATAAGAATTCACAGAACATCACTAAAATGGTTGTTTCAACAAGAGAGAATTTGTAAATATTTATCTAGTCAAATTTTAAGGTGGTGTAGAAGATGTATCATCTATGGAAACCAGATTGTTGCTTGCAATGATACCGGAACCGTAAAATTTAAAGAAATTGCTGAGTTGGTAGCTTCTGGAGATAACTATGCAGCCAAACTAGTAGTGTGTTTGTTGGGAGAGCTTCTAGAAGAAAATGAACACGAAGATGACATTGTATTATTATTAAATTTTCTTTCATCAGTTATCGCCTTATTTCCAGCTGCTTCAGGGCAATTATGCTTAAATGGAATATCCCTTGCAATCCAGAATGTTTATCATCATCATTCTTCTTCTGGGGAGATATTCAATGCTACTTGTCAGCTAGTTTTTACAATATTACAGTCAGTTAACTCAGAATCACTTTCAGATGATGATGACTGGATTACAGTTACAACAGAGGTAATCTAGGTGGAAACATGGGTTGGTTGAACTGGTTGGGTAGCGGGCCAGGTTGGTCGACCCACAAACACTTTCGAGTTTTATTAGTTACTTATGTGCTAAATATGATTAACAAAACTATATTATTACCAAAATAACCTACCTTTTATTTAAAAAATGATTTACGACCTGTTTGACTTGTCGAAGAGAAACTTGACCCAATTTGACACATTTATAAACGGGTCGAAATGGCCACCTCTATTAGCAATATGTTCATAGCTATGGAAACTAATGCGACCTTACATCTTTTGTAGTTGATGCACTACCTAATCTCCACAATCACTGAAAATGGATGCACTCAAGAAGCTCTCCTGGTGACAGGCATTCTTTCCTTAATTTTGCATCACTCACTTCACCATAATCTTCTAGAAGCTTCCAAGACCATACTTTTGAACACTCAATTGATCTCACTAGTTAACAAAATGATCCATGAAGCTTGCTTAAAAGGACCTGCATTGTATGATCACGATGAGTCAACACAAACCGGTGAAGCCCTAATATTTTTTTCTCATGCTAAACTACTTCTGTCTCAAAAGGTTAACTTTCCTACTTATATAAACTTATAAACCTTAATTTCCTAGTTCAAAACAAAATCCTAGGATTTTTAACTTTTTATGTATTTATTGTTTTGTTTTAGTGTGCATGTTGTTCTACCGGGGATCGAAGATGCACAAAGCTTACTTGACAGTGCAAACCAAAACCAGCAGTCATTATTCTATATCAGCATTCATTGCCATGACTTGTTTCGGGTCAACTCCAGTCAAACTTATATCTTCCTACTGCCTGCTCGAACTATTTCAGAGAATAACAGAACAAAAAAGTAAAGAACCCGATAAAGTCAAAGTCAAACAAAATACCCATCATATACGGTCCATAATCTCTGTTCTACAAGGCTTAATTTTCCACAGTAATATCCGAGTTGTCACAAATTGTGCCCTCTGTATATCAGTGGCTGTTGGTTGGGAAAAACAAGTTGAAAAGGACATCTGGTATCGATTGATAACCGAAGAATTGGTAATGACTTTGGCTGTTTCAGGTCTGGCATCAAAATCCATCATGAGCCATCACAAGCCAGCGGTTGATATAGCGGTTTTGATGCTTAAACTAGAGCAAATTCCTAAATGGATATCTGATGTGTTTGATGATTCCTGTATATCTGGTATCATTCAAAACCTTTCACCGGGTAATATAACTCGTGACATGGTGATATTATTTCGGGAGCTTATTCGTTCAGGCCACCTTAACTCTAAGCATATTGCTTGCTTAAATCAGCTTTTCCAGGTGATTAAAGAATTATTGTACATAATGCTTTCATAACCAGACTGGTCAGTGAACTGGCTGCTGTCGGGTGGACCGGTTTCAAAAACCGGATGACGTCATGAATGATTAAAATTTTTAAAAATACATATAACTAATTTAAAACAAAATATGGAACTATGTAAATGAGATTTTGGAAGAAAAACGTTTAGCAATTCCGGTAAAACCATTGATTTAACAGGTTGCCGTAATAACCAGTCAACACAAATGAAGGTGGTCCAGGAGTAGTCAACCAGAGAGGCTGTGTAGGCAGTTTATCTTAACGAGCTGAAATATTAAGCTCGAGCTTGGCTTGTAAAAAGCTTTAACCAGCTCGTTTATTTTTAAAATCTTGTATTATTTGCACATTGATATATATAAAAACAAAATAATAATATTTTTAACATACACGTAATCATAATGCAGGACTTATAAACTAGAGAACTTATAATTTATATATATATATTATAATTTGGGTTATACTTAATATATATTAAAATTTTGGCTTTAATTTAAACGAGCTCGGCTCATTTGTAAACGAGTCGATTTCTAGTGAGCTTTTTTTAAGTGAGTTTCGAGGTGCAAGCTTTTTGAACAGCCCCGACAGTTCCGGTTCTACCGATCTGGTTGGTTCTGAGAACATTGCTTGTACAAATTGAACTGTTAATTGTTAATCTTGTGTTGCAGGCATGCAGAAAACGTGTTTACTCAGAGGACATCAAAGATGATGAGACAGAGGAGAAGAAGAAGACGGTAGTTTTGCCGGATGATTTGTGAAAAGTTTATGAGGTCCTCATAAACCTCATTTCACCTGAATCATCTTTAAATGAAGGACTACTGGAAGAAATAGAAGTCTTCTGTGAAACTCTGATGGAATCAGAATAAAAAAAACAAAATAGGTTGAATCTGAATATATTTACACTTTATGCCGTTGAAGAAAAAAAGGTTAAATCTGAATATATTTAGTGTTTTTTCAATAAAATCTTAAATAAATTTGATCTTCTTGAAGTTTTGATATTCACTTGTAAAGCCACCCGACATCGTTAGACTTGCCACGTGGGGTTTGCGTTATGATAATGACAAACTCCGACATGAGAATAAGTAAAAAGAGGGGTTTTTTTAGTCTAAAGGGGAGTGGAACTAAATGCGAGAAATCAACATTGAATGTAGGAATCTAACGAAAGCTTACATTGCTTTTGGATGGGAGTATTTATAAGCTAAGATTTTGGATTGTTTTCTTATAAATGCATTTACCGTCGCGTTGAGGGATGTGTCATTGAGTGCGTGTTGTGTCCTGGCATAACTTGTCGGATAATACCATAAACGGGTATAGTCCCTTTACATGAACACAATACATTTTCATGTTCTGTTAGCTGTTAGGATATTTAATGCTTATACATTATACTCATTGTGTCTCAACCCTCGTGTTAAGATGTAGTGAGGAGGTTTCGAATTTCGATCATGTATCCTAGTCCGACGTGATATTATGTTAGGAAAATGTTTCGTCACATTTTGCATTGTAGGTGACCGTTATATGTTACAGTAGTATTCTTTGTAACATATTTGTTTTAACAAGACTTCTTATGCAATGGAGGTGGCATAACCTGCACATGTTTGTAATCATTAACCCGGATATGACCCATTTAACCTATTTATCTAACGGGCAATCAAGTTGTAACATGTTAAACATAACTTAAAAGTTACTAAAAAGGTTTATTAATAGGGAGTTCTTAATTTTATCAAAAAAAAATTGAAATAAAATAAAATAAACATAGTTTAAAACTTATTGTTATAAATTAATATATTTATTTTTATTAACTTTTAATTAGTTTATATATTTATAATTTTTTTTTGAACGGCAAGCTTTATTAGACCACTCACAGTAATAAAAACATGAGATAATTGCCAAAATGAACATTTTGACTAGGAAATTGGCAAAATAAATATTGACTTTTTAGGTTTATCAAAATGAAGATACTCAAATGGAGCAATTAGAAGACGCCACGTACCACCTTTTTGTTTGACCCGGCAAGCACCTAGCCGCCAACCTCCTTAGCCGGCAAACACCTAACAGGCAACCCACCTGTCCGGCACCCGTCTAGCCGCCAAACATCTTCCGGCACCCAACTAGCCGCCAATCACCTTAGCCGGCACCAACCTAGCCGCCACCCATCTAGCCGCCAAACATCATCCCGGCACCCACCTAGCCGGCAAAGTACACGTGGGGCAGGCCCCTGTGTTGACACGTGGCCGGCTATTTTTGAGCCTCCAAACTATTTTTAACTTGCGTGTCACATTATCATTGGTTTGTTTTAGATTTGGATAGTTTTTTAGTTTCAAAAAGTCAATATTCATTTTGACAATTTTTGTAGTCAAAATGTTCATTTTGATAATTTTCTCTAAAAACATTCACATCCTCAAAACCGGGTGATGTGGCAATCGCCTATTACACTCTCTCCTTCCTTACTCAGAATCTCTCCTTCCTTACTCAGAATCCTATAAAACCCACTCTCTCTCATCCACTCACATGGTTCAATTTTAGTAGTTACTGTGAAAGAATTCCTCCCTTAAAACCATCCCCACCCAATAATGAAAAACACAAAAAACTGTCGCATAATCTCTAAAACCATCCTTACTGTGGATGGTCTTAATCACCAAGCTAGCAAATTGCTAGACAATTACAATTACAATCACCATTATATATTTATAATTTTACAAACCATTTATAACTTATAAGTTTATATATAAATACAAGTTTTATAAATACAACTTGAATTTTATAAAAGTTAGGAGAAAAAAATAAAAAATAAACTAATGAGACCCACCTTTAGGGTTTTTGAGAAGTCCTTTTCACAAACTTTAACTCAAAAACCATCCAAGAACCTACTTTGGTCTCTTCATCAATGACTGTCATATATAGACATCATTACCTTACATTGCAGATGGTCTAATTGTAAGCGTAAATAGGGATGAGATCGGTACCGTACCGGTACCGAAAATACCGGTACCGAATTTGTGGAAAAGTGGGTACCGGTACCGAATTTATCGGTACGGTACCGGTATTTGTTACAAAATGTTCATCTCTATAGGTATTGGTATCGTACCGGTACCGAAAATACCGATACCGAATTTATGTAAAAGTGGGTACCGGTACCGAATCTATCGGTACGGTATCGGTACCGATACTCGGTACCAAATGCTCATCCCTAAGCGTAAATATATTTATAATAAGATAAAAGGTTAAATATATCACAATCAATTTACACTTTATTTAGGATTATAAAATATAAAATTATAATTTGTTTTCATTAAAATCAAGTTGTTACCGGTTTGATGGTAAATGGAGGTTAAATAATATTTTAATCTGTAAATACTTTTTCTATTTTAACTCTTAATTTTTGTAATTGTTTTTTACATTAACTTTTGTTTACATAATATTTTATCCTTTAATTTTTCTAATGATTTTTCCTTTTTAAATTTACACTTTTTTAACAACAAACTCAAACACTATAAATCTACTCTTAATCTACATCACTTGTTCACAACGAGACTAGGACCCACAAACTCTTAAGAATGAGACACCATACAACACACTTGGACACTATTGGATCAAATGCCCTTTGATTTTTTTTAATTTACCTAGTACTACTCTTTTTACTCTTTAACTTTCGTTAGCGATATAACTATTTAACTTTTGTTGTTATATTTTTATTATTTAATATACTTTAAAAAAAAATCAAAACCAGTTTACATTTTTTGAAGCTTTTTATAAAGAAAATCGTTTGTTACCATATAACATTTGTTAATTTTAACAAATTACTAGTTTCTATAGTATCGTGTGTGTATTTTATTTAAGTTTTAACAATAGCATATTAAATATAATATTATAAACTATTTGCTAATAAAAACGATTTAAGGTCCTTTTTGACCCGTTGAAAAGAAAACATAAACCAAATCTACCCATTATTAAGTAATGCATTAATTACAAATAAAAACAATTTTATTACGATAATAAAAATAGACTTTGGGGAGCTTTGAACCCGTTGAACCCACTTGATTTGACTTATTTGACCGTTTTAAGATAAAGACCACCGAGATGGACTCATTTATTATTTTTTAACAATAATTTTTTACACATAAATACCAGAAAGAAAAAAAAATGAAAGAATCAGATAAGGTCAAAGTCAAACTCCAGTCAAACTCATATCTTCATACAATAACAGAACCAAAAAAAGGAAAGAATCAAATAAGTTCAAAGTCAAACTCATATCCATCATGATTCATCACAAACCAGCAGCCCATATAGCAGTTTCAATGCTTAAACAGTTAAACTGCAGCAAGTTAAATGGAAATCTGGTATCATCCAAAAACTTTCACCAAGTTATAATCGCAAGATAGAGCGTTCGAAATAATATCCAAAATAAAATGAAATCAAGAAGCATGTACCAAAAACTATATCCACCAATTCTTTGTAGAGCAAGTTTTAACAATTCTCAATGTGTGAACTATGAGAAATATACAAAATATACTAAAATGTAACCATGTAGATTTCGGGTCAACTCAAGTCAAACTCAAATAGCATATGCATATTATCTTTTAATTGGCATTGAGCAGCACATAAACTTCACCCACCATGCTATTCCCTTGCTTTTCTTGTCATTTTTGCCCTCACCACTGTTTTCCACTGAAGAAGTTTCCTGGTTGACTTTTGGACTTTCTTGGGTCAAAGTTGACTTTCTAGGTTCACTAGCTTCCTCATCTTTTTTAATCATATTCGGTAACGGTTTAGGATTGGATGATTGAGCTTCACTTATCAGCTTTCTTAAGGGAGTAGTAGCAATGTGTCCACTTGTACTCCAGTTGGTAACTTTTGCTATTGCTTCAGATTTTGATGGTTGACTTTTTTGAACTTTGACTTCCTTGATTTCAGAGGCTGACTGTTCAATGTTTTCCTGCTCGGATTCTACCAAAGACGCGCCTTCAAAAGCATCAGATCTACCCACCCGGCTTCTATCATCTGAAATCTCTGACTTACCAAAAACATCTGATATTTCTGATTTACATATGCACAAAAACAATAACAAAATGTTAAAACAATAAAAACCGTAAATGTAGAAAGAAAAATGTAAAAAATAAAAAAAATACCCGAAACGGATCCCCAATTTCCCTCTAAACTATTGCGACTACTCGAGTCAAACGACGCGTCTACACCACAATCTTGACCAGTCAACAGCTTGCCACTACCTTCATTGACCACAGTTTCAGAAGTTCCAACTTTGACACTATCTTTTGAATCAGAAACCACACTATGATCAATTTCAGCTGCTTTAATCTCTGCTGCCATCCTTTGACCAAGAGTCATGACCGAATGTTTATCACGAGAAGCTTCTGCTTCACTAAGATTCTCTGCAGATTCAGGGACGGTTTTGCTAATCTCCAAAGGCTGAGTTTCTGCAACTTTAGATTCTTCAATAACAACAGTAGGAACAAAAGCAGAATCAGAGGTTTGACTTTCATGAACATTTTCTTGCACGGTTTTGACCTCAAAGATATCTAGCATAGATCTATTTTCTCCATGTTTGTCATCACGCGACACATTAGAATACATAGTTTTATGGTCTTTGAAATCCTCTATCAAGGTCTCGGCTTTATCTACTAGCGGTATATCACTCGGGACAGAGAGTGTATATACATCTTCCCCTTGATCTTTGTTATCAGAAAGCTCTATTTGGTCAATAACTTTATCTTTGTGGGACCCATCAGTATCTTTGACCAAAGGAACCGAATGTTCTTCAAATCTAACTTCAGAAATCACACGTGGACTGATTCCGGTATCTGAAAACTCTGTTACTGCATCTGAAAACCTATCATCTTCAGATCTATTTGATCTTTCTTCAATCCCACCAGCACTGCTGCCACTCTCTTTGATGATCCTCTTCTCAATCTTGGGGCCTAATAATGTGAATGATCAAGAAAACTAATTAAATTCAAGAAATCAAGATTCTTTTATTATCTTAAACAGATTGATAAGAAACCAAAATAATATGCATATTTGACATAATTCTTTTAGGAAAAACTATTTAAATTCAAGAAATCAAGATTCTGAATGGATTCTTGTATTTTCTTCAAGAATGTTCATACATTTAACATGAGGTTCTGTGAGTATCTTCAATGGATTATTGAAAATCCAAACAAAATGCAAGAGATCTTTGAAGATAATAACAATGTGAATAAAAACCCTAATAAAATACAATGAATCTTTAAAGATAAATAACAATGTGAATAAAAATCCTAATAAAATGCAAGAAATCTTTAAAGATAGTAACCGTGTGAATAAAAACCCTAATAAATTACAATAGATCTTTAAATATTATGACAATGTGAAGAAAAACCCTAATAAAATACAATAAATCCTCAAACATAATAACAATGTGAATAAAAACCCTAATAAAATACAATAGATCTTCAAAGATATAAAGTACCACCATTAATTCAAGGTTCTAAATAAACCCATATAAGATATAAAAATCTTTAAAGATAATCATACTATAAACATTAAATTCAATCTAAGATTCTTTTAGTAACTTCAACAGATTAATTAAAAAGACTCAAGAACCTGTCCACAGATAAAACCCTAATAAAATACAATAAATCTTTAAAGATAATAACAATGTGAATACAGAATAAAAACGCTAATAAAATACAATAAATCTTTAAAGACAGTAACAATGTGAATAAAAACCCTAATAAAATACAATAAATCTTTAAAGATATCAACTACCATCATTATTCAAAGTTCTTTTAGTATCATCAATACAATTCCGTTATCCATATAAAATATAATAAATATTCAAAGATAGTCATATCATAAACATTAAATTCAATCTAAGATTCTTATAGTTTTTTTTTTTGAACGGCTAAGATTCTTATAGTAACTTCAACAGATTAATTAAAAAGACTCAAGAACATGTCAACAGATAAAACCCTAATAAAATACAATAAATCTTTAAAGATAATAACAATGTGAATAAAAACCCTAATAAAATACAATAAACATTAAATTCAGGGTTCTTTTAGCATCTTCCATAAAAATCCCATCATTCAAATAAAATATATAAAGATAATCATATCATAAACATTAAATTCAATCCAAGATTCTTTTAATAACTTCAACAGATTAATTAAAACCCTGAAAAAGATTCAAGAACATATCAACAAATAAAAACTCACTTGGGGTCTTTTCTATTTCTTGATCATCAGAATCAGAATGGTGATCATCATCAGAAACTGCATCAGAGTCTTTAATAAGGTTAGTATACCCTTCAATGGTTCCACAGATTCTGTTATGGGCTCGCCGGTGCTTAGAACTTGGGTGTGGGTTCGGAAACGGCCACCCACACCGGTGGCATGTGCGACTCACGTGCCCTGCAAAATCAAGAAAATCAAGAAAAGCCTTTGAAATGTGATGAATTCATAATGGGAATTGGGAAGAGGGATTGGACCTGAGGGGGTGGCAGGATGGGTTTGATCTGGAGTATCCATGAAATTAGAGGATTTGTGAAAGAAGAATGTGAAAAGAAAGTGGGAAGACTTTTAAAAAGTCTATGGAGATGGTGAAGTTGATGGTGATGGTGAGAAGACGATGGATGGGTGGCTGCCGGAGGAATACACTCTAACAACTCTCTCCCCAATTACTCTTTGAGAAGTGTCACTGATTGCTAGTGTGTTTAAATCATCTATTTATAATTTATAATAATTATCTTAATATTTGGGAATTTTTGTGTTATAATCAAGGGTCATGACACCCTATTTTTATTTTATTTTTTCTAGAAAAAAATTGATTGTAGGGTTACTAAAAAGTTTTTTTTAAGTAGTTCTCTCTCCTTAGTGAGAGCGGGCTTTATAAAAATTGGTAAGGTTACCGTTTTGTGACCTTAAGGTTCGGGTTTAAGCCGTGGAAACAAACTCTTGCATAAAGTGTAAGGTAATGCTGCGTACATCAAATTACGAGACGATCCGGCCCTCCCCGGAACTTACACAAATGCGGGAGCTAAGTCAAACACCTGGTACGCCCTTATTTCTCCTTATTATTCACTTTTTTTTTTTAAATTTTATAAATCACCTTAAAACACATTAAATAAGATCATAGAAAATGACATCGTCACTTGAAGGTAGTATTTCTCACATGTTTAAAATGTATATAAAATATTTTTGCCCAAACCTTCTCTCTTTCGATTAATTATCATCCTCGTCTTTAATGATCGATTGATCGTTGCCTTTGTGTTGATTAAAGACAACTTTCTGACTTTTTTATGATTGATATCTTGGGGGCGTTTCTTTTAGGTCTATAAACAAAATGAACGTTTAGTAAATCGTTCGATGGGCTGATTCATTTATTTAATTAACGAATGAACATGAATAAAAATGAGACGCCCCGACTCCTGGGTTGCCTCGTATGTTGGATTTACTCTTTGGCGTCATAATTTAATAACGGAAAGGATTATTTTATTGTAGCGGAAAACGATGTTTGATACAAACAGAGCAAAAACAATGTACAATCTGTCTGTAATTATCTTAGGTGGATGTGAGACTTCTCAGTCCAAGTAACCTTCATCAGCTAATCCTTTCCTTGACATCACTTTAACCTGACATACACGCTAAAACAAGTCAGCTTATACTGGTGAGTTCTATCTTTAACTTTTACTGAATCGTAATCCGGTATACTTGAAAATATTATTCATAAAACTTTTCTTTCTTTATGTCCTAATATATGATTCTTTATTGGTGTTTGTGTGATGGCAAGGCTCATAGTACCATTACCCACAAGATTTTTATGCTTGTATTTCTACAAGACTCTTCCTGCTATTAGCATGGTTATTACCGTATCATATCTGTCCAGGTAATATACCTAGACCGGCCTTCCCTTCCTTTCTTTATTTCATACATTTATGTGTCATACATACATACATACATATATATATATATATATATATATATATATATATATATATATATATATATATATATTTCTAAGTAGCAAGCCACAAAGGCACTGCTGGGGTCTCTCTTCATGTGACAATCATGGACTCATGGTTCATGATATAGGTCGCCGATCTTGAGTTACGTATCGCCTTCCATGACCCCCAGCGTTTATACATCTTGATCATGAGTTACGTATCGCCTTCCATGATATCAGCTTATTTAAACGTTGTTGAGACTTCGGTGGATTCTATCACCGACCTAAAATCTTGAGGCTTATGAGAATTTCATTTCCCTCAATGGCAACTGTGAACGTTACTAGGGCAATCATGAACTCAGGCCACAACCTTGCCACTCGGTATTGAATTCTCATTAGCCTATTATTGGGCCTCGAAGTGATCGTCACCACTTGAGTCTTATTACAATGTACAGTGCTATCTTTTAACTTAGTCCCATAAAGGGGACTAACTTATCAATGATTGATCAACCATTTATGGACAACCATTTCCTTAGGCCATGCGGTCAAATCTTTCTTTAATATGGCATTACTTGCCAAAACGTTTATCTTTATTGCCCAAACATTGAAAAGCGGGCATCATAACTTCTTTATAAAACCTTTCTTTGATAAGAGCACTGACTCAGAACGTTTAAAACATTTGAAATCAGAGCCTCATGAAACTTTCATAAACTTTAACATAGCTTGCATGCCTGCCCAAAATATTAAAACATATAAAAGTGGGCGTTATAGAACTCACATCTAGCTTTACTTTCTTCCTGCTGAGTTTCTACGTTTACAATTTTAATGGCACGATGCTTTGTCTATAGCCCTAATCCATTACAATATTACTTAGACATACCTACTTAGTTTAATGGAATTAACTGAACTTACAAAAGCTAGTCGGAACCTTACCTCGTTACTATCTACGGCTATTTGTTGCGGGATATCAGAGAACCGGACTTGGAAACGCGAACCGGGACCTCGGGAAACGAACTAAGAACTTGTGTGATGCTGAAAGTGAAGGCTACGACCTTCTATTTATAGTTGGCCGATGGGACCCGTAGCGGACCGCTAACGGGTTCGGTGGCGGACCGCTAAGCTGCTGAGGCGGCTTATTCTGGCGTAGGGCGCACGTAGCAGACCGCTAAGTGTATGGCTAACGGTCCGCTAAGGTTTCTGCGACGTGGTTGTCCGCTAAGCTTAGCCTAACAGTCCGCGTTAGGGTTTCCACGCGTCAGATTCAGTCCGTTAGTCATCCAACACGTGTCACGACATCATTGTTTCCTTCGTCAATACGTAGCGGACCGCTAAGGTAGCGGGTGATGGTCCGCTACCGACCCATTTTCAGAATTCTTCACTTTTAGTCCTTGATCTTTGAACTTTGTACTATTTAACCCCTTAGGGTTTCATTAACTTGCCATTTTAGTCCCTCCACTTTTGTTCTTGTGAAATTTTGGGATGTTACAAAAAAATGTGTTCTTAAAGAACGAAGATATACACATTTCCCGTTTGTCATTTATGTTCATGAACATTTGGTTATCTCCATTCATTTAAGTATTTATTTATTTTTTCATAGGTTATTAATAATAGTAATTGACCCATCATGCACCAACCCAATCAAAATTTATAACTAAACCTTGGGTAATTGACTAATTAGGATATCGCTTGAGTTTTTAGCTTTTGGTTATCTCCGTTCATTTACGTATGCATTTATTTTTTCCATAAGTTATTAACACAGTAATTGACCCATCATGACCAGCCCAATCAAAAATCTATAACCAAACATTGGGTAATTAGGATATCACTTGAGTTTTTAGCTTTTGACTTTCTACACAAGTATTCGAATAATCATGTAGCCTTGAATTTGAATATTGTTTACTTTTAAAATTTTAGATATTGTGAAATAATATGATGATGGTATTTAAACTTTAATTTTTGGATGTTGTTTACTTTTAGTTAGTGTTCACTTATGTCCATTTATTCTCGTTTGTTTCTTATATGTTCGTGAACAGTTCTTTTAGAGTATTAATGAACAAACATGAACACGCTTATTTTCGTAACGAACGATCACGAACAAGAAAATCTATTTGTTTAAGTGTTCGTGTTGAAAATCCGTTTGTTTAAGTGTTCTACAAGCCTAGATTTTGTGTTTGAAGTGTTCATTTAGTTAAAGCTAAATGAACAAGCCTCGTTTGTGTTCATTTGGTTCGTTTAAAAGCCTAAATTTTGTGTTTGAAGTGTTCTACATTGAATAAGTATTTGCATTTTTCCTATTATAAATGGTTGAATTCTTGTTTTCTGAACGTTTGTATGTTGTATATGTTGTCACTTTTTTGCTTTATTATTAAACAACGAGCT
The DNA here is from genome assembly GCA_023525975.1 of Smallanthus sonchifolius. NCBI lineage: Eukaryota > Viridiplantae > Streptophyta > Magnoliopsida > Asterales > Asteraceae > Smallanthus > Smallanthus sonchifolius. The sequence goes on along the minus strand of CM042028.1, from coordinate 66,620,551 downwards.
TTGACATGCTTTTTTGCTTATTAGTGTCGTTAGTTGTAAATTTGTTAACCATATTCTAGTGGCTTAATAGTATGGTGTTTTCCCTTTTATAAAAATGACATGAGTTTAAATCCTTATAAGTGCAGAATTATGTTGTATTTAGTTGTACAAATTTGCTATTAAAAAAGGTGTAAATTTGTTAATATTATGTGTATTTTTCTCGTGTTATAAGAAAGTATTTGTTTCAATTGATAATTGTTGTAACAAAAAATATGAATATTTTTTTTCTGTATTTTTATAGTCAAAGATAATAATTGTATGAATGTGAATGATACTCAAACGTTTGTATGTTGTTACTTTTTTTGTTATGTTATCAAGTATTAACAACAACGACCTTTGACATGATTTTTGTTTGTCACTTTGTGGTCATATGAAATAAGTTGCTTCTTAATGTTGTTGGTTGTGAATTTGTTAATATTATTTGTATTTTTCTCGTTTTTATATGAAATATTTTTATATCAATGTAGCAATCATGAATTGTTTTTTTCTATATTTTTATACTCTAAGGACAATAATTTTATAAATGATAATAGTTTTCAATATTTTATTTCATCACACCATCAACGCTGTAACTGTAATGATTAGGGGCGGCCTATATGCTTTAAACTATAATCCATTGATTAGGGTCCCAAACAATTTGGACACCCCAATTCCCAAAATAGTTGTATTTTTATTCTAGGGGATGATAAAAAAAGAAGTTGTTTTCGGCTAAGTACTTTAAGAAGTGACAAAAACATTAAGAAACGATATCAAACGAACTCGGATTGAGCTCATTCCAGCGGCGTTGGAACCGTATCGTCGAACTCTACCATCTTAGCTTTTAGGGTTTAGATCTTAACGTTGAATTTTAGGATTTTAGCCTTAAGGTTTAGCTTTTAGGGTTTAGGTTTTTTTTTTTGGGTGGGGGTTTAGGTTTTTGGGGGTGGGTGGGGGTTTAGGTTTTTGGGGGGTGGGGGTGGTGGTTTTAGACTTTTCGGGGTGGGGTTGGAGGGGGGTTTAGGTTTTGGGGGTGCAGGTGGAGGGGGGTTTAGGTTTTTGGGTCCGGATTAGAGTTCGATGAGACGTTTCCAACGCCGCTCGAATTAGCTCAATCGGAGTTCGTTTGACCCACTTCTTAGCGTTTCTTAGCGAAAAACCACTTCTTAGCGGAATCTTCCCCTATTATTCTAATCATAATATATAATATCCTCCCAAATTTAAATCAATTATCTTAACTGTAGCAAAAAAGATCGAAAAGTCAGTTTTCTTCTTACTCGAAAAGTCAGTTTTCAAACTTTAGAAAATGATGATTTCATTTCAAATCAGATTAAGTGATTTGCGTAATTGCCGGTTTTTCTTCCCACTCAATATCTCTACTCAATCTTCCATTCTATCATCTAACTCAAAGTTGCATCGTAGAATCACTCTCACTCAATTTCCAATTGCCTGCATGTTCTTATTCACGAGTTCATTTCGAATTTGAGTGTTTTAACTTTTTTTAATCTGTTTGTTTCACATGAATTTTTCAATTGGTGTGTTTGAAACTTGTTTTGGTTAAATCTAATGGTGCATGTTAAAAATTTTTTTTCATCTGTGTTTAACCTCATTGTTTCATATTTAATTATGTATATTTATTATTTTAATATGATTGTTTATTATTACTTTTTTAATCTAATTATTTAACTTGATTGGTGTTAATTAGCTTTTGAAACTTGTTTAGTCATTAGGTTATAATTTACTGGAAACTAGTTTAGTCATTAGTTTCTAAATTGATTAAGTTCCATGTCGAATAGAAAGTACGAGTCCGGTTGTTCAAATAGGAAAAAGAAGAGTAAATTAGAAGCATTAAATGAATCACAAAAAGGGTTTTTTTTTTTTTAAATTTTGTAACAATCACAAAAATTAATTCTCAAAACAATTTGAATGAACAACCTCCCTCCAAATGTTAATGAACCTCCAAATATTATATTGAGAAAGAGAAAAATTTAGTTCGCATAGGACCCAAAACAGTTTAGGTTGCTGGTAATGATACCTAAATTCAAACAAACAAAAACTAAGCTTGTCTTATTATGGTTTATAATTTCTTCATATCAAAAGCACAAAATAAAGTTAGTTTTAAAATTTTATATTTTATTTGACATTATGTAGATTTGTATTTTTCACGTTATTGACTTTGAAAAAGATAATTTTATTTAATATGACATATACCACCCCTTTCTTCTTCGCTTTCCAGTCTCCCATGTGAATCAATCCACCTAATACTAAGGTAGCGTTTGGTATTCAGCAATGGAAGGTGGAATGTAATAAACGATTACGAGGGAATGAAAAAAATTATGTTTGGTTGGACGATGAATGGAATCACCCATTCCACAAGGAATGTCATTCCCTTTAAATCCCTCAAATTCATATCATCTACCCCCTTGTTTTTTTTCATTCCATCCCCTCTTTCACCCTTCATCACCACCACACCCTCCTACCATCACTAACCACCACCTACCACCACCCACCACCCACCACCACCCACCACCACCTCCCACCTCCCACCAACCACCACCCAGCACCATCTCCCACCACCACCACCACCTCCCACCACCCACCACCATCTCTCACCGCCACCACCGCCCCACCCACAAACACACCACCTCTCACCACCACCACCGTCACCACCACCCACAACCACTTCCCACTACCACCACTGTCGCCTCCTCCACTACCCACCACCACCACCACCACCACCTCCTATCTTCGCCACCCCCCACCCACAATCACCACCACCGCCCACCACAGCCGCCATCACCCACCGTCACCCACCACCACCCAATACCGCCACCCACCACCACCACCGCCATTCACCACCGATTTTATTCCTTCGTCTTTTCTAACCTACCAAACAACATAAAGTAATGATTTATTCCATTTCCTCATGGTAACCAAACATGACAATGAAATGGAATGGTCCATTCCATTCCTTTGTTCATTCCATTACCTTGTTCATTTCATTGCCTCGTCCATTCCATTCCCTTGTCCATTCCATTACTCCATACCAAACAGACCCTAAGGGGTGTACTCCACCCATTGCTTCCCTCCACTATATGTTACATTGCGTCACATCATACTCCATTCCATCTCACTTCGTCAAGGAAATAATTTATTCCTTGCTTTCCTACTTTCTAAATAAAATAATAAAAACTATTATGTTAAAAATATAAATATAAAAACAAAAATTAATACTACATAAAAGATTACCAACTAAAATCAATTAAAAACATTCATTATAGTAATACTTAATAGCAAGTGTCGGTGGCAAATGCCACCGACAAGTCCACCCCTTCAACTTTGTTATATGGCAAGTCCACCCCTTCAACTTTGTTCAATAGCAAAAGTGGCCCTTTAACTTTGTAAAATTTCACTTTAACCCTCTCAAGTTTTTAAAGTTTCAAGTTTACCCTCTATAGTATATATAATTTGATTTTTCCTAAATAATTTTCGTTTGTTTGTTTAATTTTTTTTCTTGACGTCCCGGTATAAATTTTGTTAAAAACGGAGACGTATTTAAAATATAGTATTTTTTAGGTATCGTGGGTTATATCAACTGACGGTGACGTGTTGGTACCATGATGAATGAGACAGACACCAACTGAAAAACATCGGTGCCGTTATATAACTGTCTTTTATCTATGTTTCGATTTCCACAACCGAGTCGTCGGAACTTCAAACGTTTCTTTATGTATTTAACCACATTTCTTTTCGTGCTTAGCCATGTTAATGTCACCGCCTCAACCATTTAAGGTCCGCCTCCCGCCACGGATCGAGAGGCAAAACTTATTTAACCACGTTTCATTTTTTTCTTATCCATGTTAATGTCATTGCCTCAACCGTTTAAAGTCCGCCTCCGCCGTGGAACGCGGGGGCAACATTTCTAGTTAATAATTAAAAAGTAAATGTAAAATAAAAAAATATTAAATTTCAAGTATTCATCGTCTTCGGGTAGTCAAAACGCGTAAATATATTTCACCAAATTTACCGGCGCAAGCACGTGTCAAAGTCATTTACGAGTCCAAATTTTTTGTCGAAAACAACTCCGTTTTCAACAAAATTTATACCGAGATGTACATAAATTTTTTTTATATACAAACCTGTGTATTTAGATTTTTTGAAAAAGTTAACAGATACAAATTATTACCCAAAAATCAATTGAGGTACATAATTAATTAACCTAATTAAATAGCGGAGAAGAGTGGCGAGTTGCGTGGAGAATCTCACGCTAGGGACTTTCTAGAGTGGAGGAGGGGGATGTTCACCGCCGGCTCCATCGGCCAACTAAGCCTCTCTACAGCGAGGTGTTGAGTACATCACATAGCATAATAAACAAAAATCCAAAAACTAAACCTTAAAAATCGTCAACACAAGATCGCCACCCTAACACTATCTCTAGCATTGAAACTTGGAAATGAAATCAACCCAAACCTACAAAAAATATCGAATTTAACTCAAAACCTTCAACCCATATTTTGACATCACCTCCATGTTCACTCTTTCTTGTTCAACATAACCACAATAAGATTGGGAAAATAGATGAACGTTATATTCGTGACAGTGGGTTTGGTATGAGACGAGTATTGGTAACCCAGTCTCATACCTGGTTATAAAAGTGCGTGGAATACCCAATTCCATATACAGTCGTCCGTGGGTTACCTGCTACTCAATACTCGTAAGGTTTGTGGGTATCAAGTATATCTATTTATGGTCTTATTTGGTTTAAAAATTATTAAAACCGACTTAAAATATAAGATATTTAACCACACTTCCAACAATTCTATAATTTTTGATAATTTCAAGTTTTTAACAACTCCAACATATTATTTATTATATTTTTTTAAGATTATATAATATATTAATATATTTTTTTCGATTCGGATAAAAGGATTCGGGTAATCGGGCAAGTATCTCCTAATACCATGTCCGTTCCACACCCAAAATTTTTTTTTAAACTAATCTCACGCCTGGTCACATACTCGAATGTCCGTCCATTACATGTCTCAAGTGTTTTCATGCTCCAAATATTTTCTTCGGGTTTGGGTTCTTTTCCGATTCTTATGTGAAGTGGCAAATCAAAGGATTTTTACAAGTGGGGTAAAAAAAATGGGTCGGGTAAAAATAGTTCATGCTTATTTACTTAATGATACTGTAAAACTATTCGTATTTATTTACTTAATGACGTAACGAACCAACTTTCGAGTTTATTTTATAATGTGGAAATCACATTATAAGGGTGTAAATAAATAATAATGAAAGTTGGAGGTTTTTGCAAAAATAGGTTTTTGTCAAGTTTGGGAGCAAGGATGTAACTTTCAAACTGCAGGGGCTGAAATGTAAAATGTACACATATGATTTTAGTAGGGGGAATGGGGTCATGCACACATCAGTGTGTTTGTGTGTGTGGCGTGATCAAGAGAAGAGAGGAGAAAGGGAGGGAACAAAAAATCAACAAATGAAGTGTTGCATGTGGTAGATTGAAAATTTTGGCTTACTAAATTCCTTCATATCACCAAGTTAACATCTCTTTCTTATTTGATTCACCAATTTTGTGTTCACATGGAGTCTTTGGATATAAACCCTAAATTCCAGAAATTGGGGTATATTGGGTGGATGATTTTTAAATATATGCGATAATCTAGCTTAGCTAAAGCTAATGGGGATGAGAATTCATGATTTAAACAATTAGTTTGAAGTTCTTGATTTTAGGTTTCTTGAGACTTGAATTGAGGGTTTTTGATTTGGGGTGTTTTATGATGTGCTTAAGGTTTGTAAGTGTTGTTGAACACAAAACCTAGCAATTTCCCTAATCAAAATGACAAATCATGAAATTGGTGTTTGGGTGATGTTTGGATAAATCCTTAACGGATCATTGGGTTGATTTTATTTAACCTTTAATGTTTGATGGTGATTTTGGGAGGTTGAGTTTTGGTTTAAGTTAAATAAACCATTTTAGTCATAGGTGATGAACTTTAGTTCATAATATGGGTGTTTGACCCAATTGGTGTTTTTGGGATTTTAGATTACTAAACAATAGGTGTGATTATTTAGGTAACCGGAGTGTTAAGGTTGAAGATTAATTGAGTTCGTCTTATTTAGGTAACCGGAGTGTTAAGGTTGAAGATCAATCGAGTTCGTCTAGCATTAAAGGTAAGTGTTTTACACTTACTTAGTAATTGATATTTAATGTAGTTCACATACTATGCTATATGATTATGTGATTAATGAAATTGGAGTTTATGATTTACACATGATTGGAGTGTATAATTATGTGTTTGGGTGTGCATACATGAATCATTATTGAGTGCGTGTTTTTATGATTCATTGTGCGTGTTTGTTTGTTTGCAAACAATTGGAATGTGGAGACATAGTCCTCATGGGTGTCATGAGGGCACGTTCTTCATGGGTGATTATGTGGAGTCATGTCCCTCATGGGTGTCATGAGGGAATGTTCTCCACGGGTGATATGTGAAGATATAGTCCTCATGGGTGTTTTGATGACATGTTCTTCATGGATCCTATGTGAAATCATGATCCTCATAGGTGTTTTGAGGACATGAATTTCATGGGTGATTGTGGGATCATGAATCTCATGGGAGTTAAACGGAAGTGTAGTACTTCATGAATGGATGTTGACCAAATGGGTTGGATAAGTTAAAAACGGATTTTTGGAGTGTATGACCTGCAGTGAGCATATCATACGCTGAGTGAGCATATCATACGCTGGTTGAACATATCATACACTGGCAGCGTATGATACGCCCAAATGCTTCTGTAAGATGCTGGACCATACGCTGATTTGGATTTTTGGCCATTTTTTTTTGTGTTCACTTAGGGGTTGTCCCAAGGGTTATAAACCATTACTAATATGTTTTATGGGGTGTTTTGGGTGTAGGGAAAGCTCCTGTCTAGCCTCTAGTCTTGCTCAAATGGTTGGATTCTCATGAAGACGTCGTCGACTTTTGGTGTTTGTTTACATGTAGTTCCTTGTAAAACTTTTATGAACTTAGTATTCCCATTTAAACATCTTCATTGACTTGTTAAATGGTGGTTATCACTTTGTTGGGTGATGATGAACTATTTTCATCAAGTTGTGTAGTTTGTAAACTTTAAAACTAGTCAATGTTTTTTTGTAAATTGTTGTTTTTGGACCTAGCTTCCACGTGTTTTCAAAAGTTGAAATTTTGGGTTGTTACAAATGATATGATGATTTTGGTAATATCTTTCGATCAAACTCAAACATGTATAGATAAATGAAAATAAAAATTGTCTACGATTGAAACTAATATATGTAATTAAAAACAATCAAACAAATACATCTATTTAGTAATTGTGTGAATCTTCCAGCCATAGTCATAACATATAGTTCTATACAAGAACAAAATTAGCCGTTCTTCCCCTAATTGAATATAAAGAGAGCCACTGAAAATTATCATTAAGCTTTCTATTGATAAAACTTAATGTAAATCCGGCTTTCGTACCAAAAGAAAGTCATTTGATCTTGCTTGAACATATGCAATTCCGCATTTTACCTAAACAATAAAAATCTTTTTAAAACATAATAATAAATCTAAAATAAGAAAACAAAAAACGCTTGTAAACCAAGAATAAAGAAAGAAAAACACTTATAAATAATAATCCAACAACAAAACATGTTACGTATCTACTTAATTAAATTAGTTACCATTAATACCTAATATGAAATGTCTAATCCTATAGTTGTTTAAAATCCAAATCAAACTAAAAAGGTTAAATTGTAACATTACTTGAACTAAAAGCGGCTAATATGAAATTTGCCTTTTATTATAATTGAACTAAAAGATTATGCTAAAAAACCTCGAAAGCCTAATAAGTATGATACGTAACGCTTTTAACAGTAAAGATAAAAATTTAGACGTGAAGACATATAGTCCGACGCATTATAATGTGGGATAAAGACATCGGCTAGGTTGAAGCTGAATCTAAACGCACCGATAAAACTAGCCAAGTATCTTTCTTCTTAAACTCGGCTTAAGGTTTATACAAACAAGTATATAAACAAGTAGCTAAAGTGGTAAACTAAACGAGTTTTCATAATAAGATGATTGATGCATAAATGAGTTGCACTTAAACCGGTCCAATTTACAAAACCCAAAACCCTTATTATCATAACGACCTTCATCTTCATCACCGGCATACCAAATGGATTCATCATCTTCCCCATCGAAAACTTCTCAATTCAACCTCCAACACGCCATTAATAAACTTCAAAACCAATGTTCTTCCTTTTTTCACAGTCTCCACCACCAACACTTATTTAACCCTAAACCTGATTCAGGCGAACTTAGGTTCGAATTAAACCTTCCGGAGGCCGGAAACGACACTAAAAAAGCAACCGCTTCTCTCTCCTTTGTAAAAAACCCTGTATGGGCTCGAATTACGGCCGATAAGGCTGTTTCTGCCGGTGCCGCCATGTCGAATGAGGATATCGAACAGCGGTTGGCCGGCGTGCCGGTGTACGCTCTCAGCAATTCGTCGGAGGAGTTTGTTGTGGTTTCTGGTCAAAATCCGGTGAAGTCGCTAGGATTGTTGTGTTTCAAGGAAGAAGATGCTGAGACGCTTCTTGGCCAGATGAAATCCATGGATCCTAGAATGCGTCCTGGCTCTAAAGTTGTTCCAGTCGCTCTCAGCATGGTAATTTCGAAAACTGTTATCCACTTTGTACAAATGTTACAAATAGTATAGTTTCTGTGCTAGCAATTATGTTATTATTGTGATTTCAAGCTGCAAGTAATCAGTTTTGGATATGCTGGTTATGAGCAGCTGCATCTGATTAGCTAGGGGTCATTTACATGTGAATCTTTAAATAATCGTAATTGGGCAAGCAACCATATAGTTGATTATCTGGATTATTACAGTTTCAAACAGCTCATGAGGTGGTTTTGTTACATGTAGTTATCTGATTTTGATTATTTGATGATACAATCACTTTAAAACACAATGCCCAATGGCCCCTAACTAAAAGCCTATTGATTTTTAATTTTGAAAGCAATATTTTGTCCCCTAAACACCTGAATTGCGGATGTTTTATTGAGTAGTGAAGTACTTAATCTTCAAATGATGATCAAGTGATCAACACCACAATCTCATAGTTTTTTTCATTAAGATGAATATGAAAAGTCGCATTCACAAAGTCACTTGTAAACTTTATGACATTTTGGAAGATTAACACCCTTGCTTGATGATGAGCACACTTGTAAACTTTATGATGTTTTTATATCCCAAGCTCTTTATTCCTTTTCAATTTTCTTTGGTGCTTCACATAAAAATATACACCATAAACACATTAGCAAAGCTAAATGAGTACATACTAGGTTTATACTAAAAAGACCAACCTAAAAACAGACAAATGGCCATGAATATGTTGATTATCTAACATCGTGTGGCATGAGACAAATGGCCATGACTATGTTGGTTGGTTTGACACAACTGTGTGGTATGTCCGCTTCACCCAAAACCAATTTTTCTTCTCAAATCACAAGTTGGTTCCTGAATCATCAAATTACCCCAAGTATTCACTAAGCACATTCAAATGCGTTATTCAACAATTTCAAACCACATACAACTTACTTACAAAACTTAGAATCAAGATTTAGAAATAAAAAAAATTTGCATTAGTAAAAAAATGGTATTATAATCCAACTATTTGCACAATATACACACAATGGGCACATAGTACAAGCTAATCTAAACATTTTGTGAGAATCTTGTTCTCAATGATAAATAAGTGAGGATCATTGTCCTTTCATGGTTTTTTCAATTATTACTTATGAATATGAGAATATCATAGTCTTCATAATTAGTCTTAAGGGAATCATATCCTCAATTATGTGAAAATTATGCATTCTCAAATCATCAAGATCAAGAGTTTTCCCAATTCAATCTAATGAGAGATAAGTCTTCAATCTTTGTGAAGATCATGAATTCCCAACTCAATCTCATGAGAACCAAGCCCTCAATTATGTGAACATCATAAGTCTAAATTTCATTTTGAAGGATCAAGTCCTCAAGGGCCCTCAAGTGAAAATCAAATTTTCAATGTTCCACACAACTTTTAAGTTTTTACCAAAACACTAGTATACCCCATGTAGCACATATCAAGTAGAACTAGCATTCAATTCATACCAAGATAAGACATATTGAAACCTAAACACGAAGTTATATTATACTATCAATTATCAAAATGGCCATTTGTACAAAATTGGAAGAATTGGGCAAATTAAACACATTTATCCATAAATTCTTAGTTTGGGAAACTATATGCAGTCACCTTAGCCAAGTAAGAGCATCCACATCAGGATTGGTATATATACCATATCCTTAAATTATAATGGAAAAAAATAAAATTTAAGTTAAAAGAGTCTTACATCAGATTCTTTAAACCTTATCTTTATCCTTAAAATTATAAGGAAATGTACACTAGAATGTTAAATATACTAATTCCTTAACAATTTCTTTAAAATTATATGGATAAGGAATGAGATGTGAGAGGTTTTTAAAAAATGAACAATTTTTTTATGGAATGATGGTTTTTAGTTAAATTATAAAGATAAGGATAAAGAACCTGATGCGAATGCTCTAAGTTTCCAAAGAACTTTTCCTTGCGCAATGATGGTTGAACATCTAATAGTCAACCCAAACTCAAATGGTGTGCATCTTAGAGTACAATTTGAAAATAAGTGAATTAATGACTAATTTCATCATCTACATGCAAATTCAACTCTGACTGTCCAAAATTAGCTATCCGTATCCATTTGGTCATGTTCAACTTCAAACACCTAAGAGTGGATTTGAGCTTCTTTTGCTCATTTTCAACCCAACCAGTTCGTTTCAAAACCCACCAAAAATTGTATTTAATCACCTCCATATCAATTTTTTAGTTTGAAAACATTTATGGAAGTATAATTCATCACTTAAAATCATTATTAGCCAATTTGGTGAATCAATTCACCAAATTCTCATTTTAGGTCAATTTTGGTCAAAATCACCATTTCGCCAAAACCTACAATTTTTGCAATTAAATTATGGATTTTCATTTAAATCAATCCTAATGGTGATTATAATCAATTTCAATCAACAATTGATGTTTATAACATAATTTCTTATACTCTTGGTCAAAATCACATATCCAAATTCTTGTTAAGCCATATAATCAAAATCAAATCTAACTGTTCATACGGCAATTACACATAAGTGAGGCCTTAAATTAATATTGCGGAAGCACTATAGCAGTTTAGCTAATGAACACCTAGTGCTATAGCCAATGTCAAAGCCGTTTATAAGATATCAATATCTTAACAGGAGTATAATAAAAGAAGGCAAGCTAATAGTTACAGAATTAGCGGATTATGTATCCATGGATAAGAACATTGCTCCTCTTTGCTAAATGGCATTCTTATTGTGCAACAAAGACTAATTTTGGTACTCGATGGGTGCATGCTACTAGTTTTGTGGTGCACTGGTATACAGTCTAGAAGATTTGATGGTCTAATCTTTTGATTGTTGTGGCAGGTTTTCCAGCTTAAAGTTAATGGGGTGTCTTTTAGGTTTATTCCAGAGTCTTCACAGATAAAGAATGCAATTGAGGTGAATTAGTTTACATACATACATGCAGAAAATTTGGCATTTTTGCTTACTTTTTGTGGTTTCTGGTAGCTGTTGTTTTTCATAGCTATGATACCATCAATTCACCAAATTTAGTTATGTTGGATTTGAGTTAACTGGTCAATGAAGATTTAGAATGTAAGCAAATGCATTTTTATTATTTGCTGTTATAGTTATTAGTAACTTGATTATTGTGCTTTTCAGAAGTAATATCCTTGACCAATCTTTCGATTTAGGTTCTAACATACCATTTACCATGTCAATTTTCCTACATGTTTTCCGTCTATTTTGAAAAGAACACAAACATTTCTTAAACAGATAAAATCATAAAAGGCAAATGAATTGTCAGCAATGCACACTTGAATCAAGGTTTATTTATATGGTTTCATATTCTTTAGTCTTTAGTCTTTAGTTAAAGTAGAACTTTTTCATGTTCTGGAAGGTTGCAAGTCTGACATAAATTACCTGTATAGAGCTTATCACGCTGTGTAACGTGCATGAAATTTTAAGGGATGATTCATGTGTTTCTTTCTAGGAAAGACGCAAGGCTGGTATATCGGATGACAGCTTCTCTGGTGTTCCTGTTTTCCAGGTTGATTTTTTTAATTAATTTCCGTTCTACCCTTCTGGTTAAAAAACTGAAATATAAACAATTTCAAGTTACATCAGACCAAAAAGACAGCATTCATGTTTGGAGCATCATGTTTATGTCTATTGTCAGTCAACAAATCAAGTATTTTTTAAGCACAAGTGTAGAGTTATGTTTCTTTTCTCGTGACGTTAGTAAAACATTATCTGGATGCAGTCAAGGAGCTTAGTTCTGAGGAGTCAAAACAGAAGATACCGTCCGGCTTTTTTCAGAAAGGTTAGCACTTGGCAATATTATCTTGATCCTTTTTACATTAATTTTTTTCCCGTCCTCTGCATTATGATAATTATTTATACATCATCCACATTTTATCTTATTCTCCTGAATTGTGTAGGAGGATCTTGAAAAGTCTCTAGCAAAAGCTTCTATTCAGCAAAGGCAATTGAATCCCGCCCTTAGGGAGGGTGATCTTGAGGTATGGTTCTAACTATTATGATAAATCATAGAAAACAGATTGTAAGTTCTAATAATTTTAACTCATTATTTATACGGTTTGAATAATTAGGTGCATTTTTTTTCAAATCTTTTTAACCACATTTATTTACACCTGCAGGTAGCTGTTCTAGAGGATATAATACAGGGGATGAAGGTTAGCGGTTATTATACAATATACATTGCGTTATAGGTGTTCTACACTTTATATACTACGATAAATTAACATTAAATTAACTTTTCGCAGGACGATTCTACAACTGATTGGGATGATGTTGTTTTCATCCCTCCTGGTTTTGATGTTTCAACCGGCCCATCAAGGCAATAGGAAGGGAGCTAAAATCATGTAAGTTTACACTACATTTCTCACCCAATGACTTCAATTGTAGGCAACAATTATAATTGGAATATAATAATAAATAAGAATCAAATCAATTACATATACTTGTGATGGAATCTTTAAAAGTATCTTTCAATGTACTATTGGAATCATATTCTCAATTAGTAGGCTGGCAGCTGTCTTTGTACAATTCTGTGCCATCAGCAAGCAACTGTACACTTGTAAATATTATCAAAATGAATTTTAAAGAATTTTATTATGTGATATATGAGGTTAGGAGAGACAAATGTGCGAATTAAGACGGGACCCACAAAATCGATTATGTGTCTTAATGGTGTTTATGTATTTCCAATGCAGGTTTTCTATCAATGGATTTCGAATATGTGATGTAATGATCCATATCATTTGTGCAGTTCTGCACCCTAGTTTTGTACATCCATCCATGGATCAATAGAAGTTTTAGCAAATCCAGTGAGTTGGTGTTTAAGACAAATGTTTATCATCAAGTTTATGAGATTCTTTTACCAGAAAATGGCCTTGTCTTTATGTTTCTTGTATGGTTTGTGTTCGTGGCATATGTTTGCTTTTTGCTTGATTGATTGTTTGATCCGACCCGAAAAATGAGCCAAGCAATTGACCAAATGTCAGATGAGAGGTCTAGACCTGCTTAGATTAATCGGTTATATACAGGTCATGCCCATGTTATACAGGTCTTTTGACGCGACTAAGTAAATCGTTGTGTTTGGTGTATGGGTGTAAACGAGCCGAGCCGCTTGTCAGCTACTTGAGATCGGCTTGTTAAAAGCGTGAGTCAAGTTTAGTTTAAACGAGCTCAAGCTTGAATTGAAGCTCAATAAATAAATGAGGTTAAGTCTGAACTTCTTATATTAAGGTTAACCAGGCTCATGAGCGTTGAGCCAGTTAGTTATATAATTTTTGTTTAATTTATTAAATATATGTACATAATAATTATTATATATAAAATTATGATAAATTAAATAATATATGTTATGTTATATATACAAACTAGTTTAGAACCCGTGTAATACACACGTGATGAAAAATATTAGTACATAAAATTATTAAATCTTTATTTATATATTTTATAAGTGTAAAAATATATTACATATCCTAAGGATATAAAACAAAATTCAAAATATGTAATAATTATTATATAATTGAGTTTCGAAAATACGTTAATTACTATTTAATGTAATTTGACTTTCATTACTATTTGATTGAAAATAAAAGTTACATAATTAGATTTTAAAGTTTCTATAATAAGGGATAATTTAAAATTAATGTGTTTTAATAGTATAATTAGTATTTTTTTTCTTTAAAAATATATTATGATTAAAAGATATATGTGTATTTAATAAGAGAGGGAGGCGAGAAAAAAATGATGAGAATTAATATGGAGGCGACACGTGGTATGAAAAAACCTTTATTTATTATATAGTATATATATAGATTATAATTATGAATATATAGAGAAATAATTATAATTGTATATAAATGTAATAATTAAATAAATAATAAATGAGTTGAACTCGGGCTTGTAAACTATTTACAAGTTGAGTTAGAGGTTTTAACGAGCTGAGTTCGAACTCTTTCCAAGTTAAAGTGTGTTAAGCTTGAGCTCTATTATTTAAAAGAATCATTATTTATCAACTTCATGTTTAACAGAAAAGAGAAAATAAAACCTTTTTGTCTGTGTTAAATTGTTTGGTGAAAATATTGTAATTTATAAGATGGTAGGGCAATAAATTATTAATCATACAATTAAAATATATTTATTTAATGTTTAAAATTGTAATTAATTAGTTTACAATCATAGTGAATAAAAGATTAGCCCACAGAAAGAAGAGTTAAGGCTAATCATTTCCAACCACATTAGGCCAATTGATTTCATCCATCAATTTTATTAACAAGATATTGTTCTCTTTACCTAATTACTACTTTACTCCATTATTGTATTATGACCTCTTTCTATATAAAATAAGTGATTCTTAGGGTATAAGGTATACTCAAGTGAGAGTATCCTTTTTGACACCTAGGCGTCATATATTGGTGTATCACTCACTTGGCTCTCACATGGCAAGGGGTATACTTATGTGAGGGATACCCAAGTGAGTATTAAATGCATCAACTTAAAATAAAATCAAATTTCATTAAAATAATAAATAAAAAAACATTAAATAAAAAAAGACATTAAAATAAAAAAAAACATTAAATAAAAAAAATTAAAATAAAAAATTATTAAATAAAAAGTACATAAATTTTAAAAAACTAGTCTTCAATCTCATATTTTGTCTTGATCGCGTTTTGTTTTCTCTCGAAAAAGGCTCATCTAGCTCGGTGAAAGCGATCAAAGTCGATTGCGAGAATATACATCTCATCTTTTTCTTTTTTTCAATCATTTCTCTCTTTTTGATTCACGTTAAATTGTTTTAGAAATGGTTATGTATAAAAAGTTAGTTTAAATGGGTTATTTTTAGGGTAAAAAAATAAATTAAAGGTTTTTTTTGTTACAACGGTAACAATTTTAATGGGAAAAAAGCCGTTCAACGGTCAAAAGTGGAAATTCGCCCCGTGAAGAACTTCACGCAGACACATTCACGCCCCCTTCACGCCATAAGCGGGGTGGTGTGCTATGTTGCCTCACGTCGTGAGGGCCCTCACGCAAGCCCTCGCGTGAGGGTGTACCTCTTACTCTTATCAACATTCCCATCTCTTTCTCCATCTCTATAATTACACTAAAAATCACTACCTTTTCTCTCTCATTTTCAATTAAATAATACTTTTTTATACCTTTATCATTACCTTTTCTCTCTCTTGAACTCACAACCACTTCAAAAAATACTAAAAAATTAATAGAGGTAAACAGTGTTTTCCCCAAATATACAAAAAAATTTCTATATTTTCTCTCTCCCCCACTCACAACCACTTTAAAACACTCCATAAAATATGCAGAATCCACTAACAAACATATGTAGAAACTAATGTAAATGCTCTTACAAAACTCAAATTATATAAACTAATATTTAACATTTACAATATTTTCTATTTAAAAAGAAAAATATATAGACTAATATTTAACATTTACAATATTTTCTATTTAAAAAGAAAAATATATAGAAAGCAAGGAATGGGCATGCTTTTGTTATCCAATGATTCTGCCAACTTATTATTTGTGGTAAATGTGATGAGGTTAATTTTGCTTACATCATGGGTTTGAAAACGGACACTCGTAAGTCATAACCTTCCAAAATCAATTTTGTCCTTTTATGATCATTTATCTATTTGGTCATAATCTAAAGTATAAAATATATAAATCATATAAAGTATTTTTATCCGTCTTTGGTCCAATAAAGTAACATTATGACAATTGGCAAACACTTCACTCTTTCCTCTGTTTTATACTTTTTATAAAATGCGCTCTTGTCACTATAAAACTTATATGAATGCACTTGCAAATTAAGAAATTCTTAGTCGGGATCATCATAAGATTCTTTTCTCTATCGACTATTACTAAGAGGTTAAACTCATATTTAAAAAAAAAACTCAATTTTAATATATAAAATTTGGATAAATTCAGATGACTAGGGGGTCAATGAACTCCTATTAACCTTCCTCTCCTGTATGAATGTATTTGATGATATAAGATTATAAGCCGACTTTAATCATTTTGAACTAGAATGGTGAACTAACTTGTTGACCAAAGTGAATCATAATGTACATCAAACAAGTCAGGAGGTGTGAAGGGCACGTTTGTTTGAGTGTATTATGATTTTAAGTATTTAGGAACCTCATTGGTTCTCATGGGCGAAGCCCTTAAGCAATTGGGGTAACAAGAGGCAACGCCCCCCCTTGGCAGGGGTCCGGGGGCAGTGCCCCTGGGAGTGGGATCCAAAAGGCGGCAACTCCTAGCGGGGTCCAAGGGGCAGAGCCCAAAAAATTATCCGTACTCGATTTCGCTTGTAAGCTTCTTCATTTTTGTTCAAAATCTTTTAAGCAAAAACAAGTGTAAATCGAGTGTAAATTTATGATGATTATGATATCAGGACTGCCACTGGCAACAAAAGTAAAAGTTAGGACTGTCACCAGCAGTGGCGGATCCAGGATTTTTACTCAGCGGGTGCAAATAAAAAACGGTAAAAATAAAATTCATTAACGATTACGTTGAGCTTAAACCCAGCTGCCTTAACATTGACACTTTCTTATCTTTTTGCATATCAATAACGATTACATTGAGCTTAAACCCTTCTGATTCCAAGGCATGGAGCTTTTTAAGCGAAGAAATCATGTCAAATTTCTATTTAAGTCTTCTTTCCTACAAAATACAAACACAACAATAAACCATATTTTTATGATGGTTTGCACGATTTACCGGTAAAATAGAACAGAACCCGCAAGGAATCGGCTCATCAAGATTTCCGGTTGGCCATAGGATTTGTGCCACTCTCTGTGCTCCTGAATCCCCCAACTGATTCTCACCATGCAATTTTTTAAATTAACAAGCCATATATGTTTGTGTTTCCTCCGTCTCCTTAGTGATTCAAAACATAAGACCATTTTGTCCCAATCAAGTTGTACTTAAACTCCAATCTGAAAAATTGTTTAAGGTGTACTAAATTTAGACTTGATTTGATGGCAAGATCATATCATTCAAAAGGCTCTAAAATATTTAGAATTCAGTGAACCAATAAATGTAAGCAAAACATATAACCCCTCAGTTTTATCAATTCCCTTACGTGTATTGCACTTTGAAAGAGTGAAATGGGCCGGAAGAAAATATTGGGTGCCTACAAATTTTTGCAAAAGGTGCCTAATGTTTTTTTTACCCATTTAAATAAATTTGAATATACTTATTTTGGGCTTGAGTGGGTGTCTTCCCCACCCCTCAACTCCTCAAGTCCATATCTATCCGTCCTGGTCACAAGTCAAATTGTTAGTATGATTAATGAATCATAGTTTGAATTATTAAAATTCAATTTCTCTTAAAATAATGATCATCAGTAAAAACAACAAAATCAAAATAAAAGAAATCATGTTAGACTAATTTAGGTTGACTAATAAATCACTTGCTATACTTTTTGAAAGGCCCATGTTATTTGTACACTTCTAATACTTCTTTGGACACCCCTGATACATATATAATTCGTATAGGGCCATATGAGTAGTATAGGTGTTAGGGGTGTCATATCATGTTTGGCGGCTGCCCTATGTGACTCGTATGACCCTATACAAGTCTTATAGTTGTTAATGTTAGTTTTTTTTTATCTTGATGAGTTTATATGTAAATATTCGCACGCATATCAAGGAATCTTACATCGTGTAAAATAATTCGTACGCATATCAAACTTTTTTGATACTCTCTACGACTGTTCTTCCATCTTGTTCCTTCAAACTCTAGCTTTTCATCCGCACCTTTCTTCTCTAGAAACTTCAGTCTCCATTTCATTTCTTTGCTCATCCTCAGGCAGCGTTCCGGTGGTAGGATTTGGGGATTTTGGGTTCCTACAGGACAAATTACCGACACAAACTACGGCAACGCCACCATCACCACCACCACAGTCTACTCGTCTTCCTATCATTACCACCTTCACCTCAAAACTTTTCAACTCTTTTGAGTAGCTTCATGGTCATCATTTTTCACCCTTAACTTCAAGCCACCACACTTTATCTCGTATTTCCCTATCAGTTTAAACTCATAACCTGGTATTTTTTGCGCCAGAACATCTAACTTTGGGTGCTCCATTGTATACGCCATCACGATCACATCTAAACCATATCTTGATGACCTGGTCGGTTGTGTTTTTCTTCATTTATCGGGTGACTATGACGCAACATTTCTCACGTCCTTTAGTAACAACCCAATCCACCAACTCATAAACAGACATGAACACCTTAAACAACAGTATGGTTAGCACTTCTATAAAGCTAACAAAAAGTAAGTGAAGAAATGTTATAACTTATCTGTTTCATACAACCCCATCTCCTTAGGAGATTCACCCCTCATCTCATTGTTAGGAGATTCACCGTCGATACTGTAAAATGATTCACCGTCGAGTATATAGTTGTTATCCCAGAACGACATAACTAACGACTTTTCTGAATAAATTAAGGAAATTGAAGGAAACGAATGAATTAAAGTAATGAACGAAGAAATAAATAAACATATAACGGTTCTGGCAGAATCTTATGCCACGTCAAATAATTAGCACGAATAAATGAGTAATCTTACGTCATGCCAAATAATTCGCACGTATATCGAGGAATCTTACGTCATGTCAACATAAATTCGCACGTATATCGAGGAATCTTATTGTGTCAACATAATTCGCACACATATTGATGAATCTTACATCGTGTCAATATTATTTTAATCAACTTGGAAACATATACGAGTCGTATATCCCTATACGACTCGTATAGGGTGGCTCATATGGCCCTATACGAGTCGTGAATAGGATTGGCTGATGTAACGTTGTGCAACTTTGTCGGGGAATCCTAATACTATGAGACTCGTATATGAGCTATACGAGTCATATAGTTGGTGTCCGAAGAACCGTTTTGGCGTATCCTTAACATGAATGATTGAGGTGTTGTGGTGCAACTAATCCTAATCCTATATAACTCGTATGGTCCTATATGAGTCGTATAGATTTTTTTTGAACGACAATTTGGATCAATGACGGGCCATTGACCCACCCGATCATCTCCACCTCCGTCAGGAGGAAACCCACCATAGGTGAGAAAACCCACTGGCCTAACCTGAACCCTCTTTTTTATGACAAGTGAGACTTGAACCCAAAACCATCATATTTTAGTAAAGTCTTAAGTATATACTTTACCACTAGGCTAAGCTAGTGGTTATATAGATACTGTCTGAAGACCTTCTTGGCGTATTATTAACACCACCCTTTTTGAAAAGAGATGTCAAAAGGGCTAGCACTAGCATAGAGTAGATGATGCATAGTGTTGTGTCTCCTGCCCTTGTTTTTTTTTTTGAAAAACAAGAGAAAAAAGTAATAAAATATTGTTTTAGGTACATTGTGCCCATTAAATAAAGATGTATTATCTTCCATCATCATTTTATTTCTTTTATCTATTTCTCTCCGTATATACTTGCACACCAATCTTCAGTTTTAACTTTAACTAGATTTTTTTTATCCGCGCTATATTACGGGACTCTGATCATTATCAGTTCGGCTCGTATGTATGGATAAAGCTTACATCAAAACGGAGACTCGTTATAGCGTACGATACAAAAAAAGTAACTCGAATTTAAATACAACTTCGTTTTTAATAAAACTTATACCTGAACGTTGACAAAAAAAAAATAAAGAAAACCGTGCATTCTGTTTTTTAAAAAAATTTAACGAACAAAAGTTATCATAGAATGATATTAATAGAAAACTAAATGAGTTAAAGTGTATATTATACATAGTCTAAGGGGCTAAAACGATTCCCCCTCGCTACGCGGCGGGGGCATGGTCGTTATCGGGTCGGCTCGTTTGTGGGGCTAAAGCATACGTAGACTCGCTATTGTGTACAATACCAAAATATATACTCGAATTTGAATACAACTTCGTTTTCAATAAAATTTATACCAGAACATTGACAAAAAAAAACTAAAGAAAGCCGCGCTTTTCGTTTTAAAAAAAATTAACGAACGAAAGTTATTACAGAAATTCAAAATTATTAGAAAACTAAACGGATTAAAAACGTATATTATATATAATATGAGATTGAAAATGAAAATATAAAATAAAAATTGATGTGTCATTCCCCCATTAGGGATGGCACTGTTCCTTGCGTTGATTTTTAAATAAGAGTTATAATTATTACAAATGAGAATCTAGATTCCAGAGGATCAAACTTTTTAAAAAAATTGGTCCCTAAGCGGCCGCCCACCACCACCTCTACCCCTGAGCGGAAGTAGTTTTAAAACGTTTAGACTTGTTTTAAACTCTATAGTTATTCAGTTTGCTAATAGTTATAAACAACTATTGTAACGATTTTAAGTTAAGCATTGAAACACTTATCTGGATTGCTAATGTTGTTTACAAGGAATTATGAATTAATTTCTTATTAATATGTTGAAATTCTAGTCCAACAAAAACCATCTGGTAAACCTTATAAGATAATATTAAATTTCTTGATCAATTTCAGCTGAATATACCATCGAGTCTTCTGGTTGAGTGATAGACCCATGACTTTTTAAATGGGAGGTCGTGGGTTCGAGTATCATTTGGCACAAAATGTTCCAGGTTGAGCCAGAGATTTTCCGAGTTGTGGGTTTCCTCCTGGATGGTGTGAGGCCAGGTCACCACGCTTCTGTTTTTCGGGCGGAAGGGTGATCCGTTTGTCAGGGTGATCTCGTGTCCGTCTTTGCTATTGTTAAAAAAAATAAAAAATTAAGCTGAATATTAAAAAAAAATTGTCAAATAAAACTTCATTTTTTTAAAATACGAAAAGTGATAAATAAATGATCAAATATGATGATTCGTATCACGAGTCACGAGTGATACAGTAAATGTTCATTTTAAATTTGCTTGTTCTTGTCAACTAATTCTTTTTCGCTTATCCTAACCTAATTTTTTTTAGGGGATTCTATTCAGACACGGAATATTGTTATTTGCACACGTTGAAACCTTATATGCATGTGTATAGGTCAATACACATCGTATAGAGTTTAGCCTCTGACAAAAGAATGTCACGTGATATTCCCTGTCTGGCGGCTGGTCCCATACGTGGAGTATTGCGCTATACGCTGTGTATTGGGCCCGGGTTATATTTTTGTCTCGAAACTTGGCAGATTTTGGGGTATAAGGAAGCTATACGTGGCATATTGTGCTATACGCCACGTACAGTAATTATTTTTTAATTTATATTATATTTATCTTTTTTAATTTATATAACTTTGTTATCTTTTATAACTTATATAATTTTTATCTTTGTTAGTTTATATATTTTTTAATATTTTTTATATTTTTACATTTATAATTTATCATTTCAACCAAACAATCAAATAAAACATTACAACCAAATAAATAACCAAACATTACATATATTTACATCAAAACATTAAATATATTACATCAAAATGTTTTTACATACATAACAAAAGAAATAACTAAATACAAATAAAAACATCTACGCCTGACCCGCGCTGCCCTGATCATGACCCGCGTCGCCCTGATCCTGACCAGGGCCGTCCGGATAGTGACGTGGCGGTGGCTCGATGCCGGTGGCTCGTGACAGATCCACGAGAAGATCAACCTCCCACATCATCAGTTCCTCCATCCGGTCGCGATGACGAGCCTGTCGTCGTGAGTCGGCAGCAAGTCCATCAAGCAAGGCCTGGGCGGCCCTGTCCAGCCGAACAAGTCGACGTACGTGTCGAGGATGCTGTGGCGGCAGGTTGTGGCCAGGGGCGACGTGCGGCGGGTCCTGAAACGCCACACCCTCTAGCGGGTCAGGTATAACCGGCGGGTCCTGTCCCGACATCTGCGGCAACGACTGCGGGACCCAAAGGTGGTCCCGGTCGGCCCCTATAAACCGAAGGCCGACCCCATCGAATTGGCGCGTGATGCGCATGCTGTTCGCCGTGCGACGATCTAAACGGACAGGCGGGATGGGCTCTACCATCTGATACACGTGATCAAGCCACGGGGCAAGAACACGCATCAGTTGTTGTCACACCCCAACCGACGGCGAAAACGCCGGGGTGGGACATGGAGACTGTTCATGAGCACATGGTTTACTATGTTATAATATATTAAATCATCTCATTTCATTTCATAATCCAAATAAACCAAATCCACAATACAAGAAAACTTGAAATACAAAATAAGTTCATTTATTATCTAGGTCCACAACTTAAGTGAAGCCAACTTGATCAATCTCAAACATTCGTACCTGAAACATAGTTAAAATAATGTCAACTAAAAAGTTGGTGAACATACATAGGTTTTGACTCTAAATAGTATTATTGTGTTGTGTGTATACAATCAATACAATTCATGGTTAATAAGGCAAATATGGAGAGTTACTATTGTGAAACCAAATTGTACAATCAAACCTTTGTAACTAGCATGCAAAAATCAAAATGTGTTGTCGGTAACAATCACCCTACCTGGGTGGGTTTGTCAGACTCAATAGATCTATCATTGTTAACTGTCGGCTTGTATAGTTAATGATTGCACACGTAAATTTGCACACAAAGTAGTTTACACACCTAGTACTCAAACATAAGGCTCAAATTTGTACACATGAATGTATGGTGTAATTGTATTGTGTAATTGTAAACATTGTATAATTGAAAATAATGTTCCACCCCAAAAATGTAAATAATGTAAAAGGGAGCTATGTAAACTCACTTGTAAATTGTGTGCATATAGTACGGGTAATAGATAGCACAAGTGATTTCCAAATCACAAGATTAACCTAGAGTTAAATTGCATGAACTTGAGTCAATGATAAGTATAAAGTCTAAAGCAAAATCTAGAGTTTTAACGGGATTAAGTATAGAGATTTGTACAAAAGTGTTTGTGTTAACCCCACGTATTGGATGCGTGTAATTTGGTATTTGTATTTTAAATAAATGTTTAATGTGTATGAATTTAAGAAAAATAAAGGTTGACTTAGGGTTTTGTTAAAATAGATATGTAATTTAAATAAATAAATTATTTTTATTTATTTATTTATTAATAAAAATGTGTCTTTAGAGAAAAAAAGAGAAAGAAAAAAAAAGAAGTATATATATGTATTAGTATCTATTTAGGAAATTATATTTATTCAAATATAATTTAAATAAATAAATTTATTTTATTTATTTAAAAAAAATATGCTCTTAAAAATATGAGAATGCAAGTATATGTATATTAATATGTAACTAAAAAAATATATTTGTTTATAGGGTTTAAACCCTAATATATAACAAAAGGAATTTGTTTATGATTGTATTATAAAAATAGTTGTTTTATGTTAAAAATTACAAATTGTTGTTTTAGTCGGATCTAAATAATGTTAGGTTTATAAAATAATAAATTAATAATGATTTAAAAATGGTTTAAAATAAAAGGAATGCCACCCGGTTCGAACCCGGGTGTATTCTGTGTGTCACCAACGGTTTACCACCGGACCAGGGGTACAACCCATATGCAAATCCTGGTTCGCATGGTTTTAACAGGAAACGATAAGGAGGGCCGGGTCCGGCCAGGGGGAAGGCGCAAAAAGGGAGCCGGATGCGTGGTCTGTGGGTTTCGAACCCACGCCACCCGATCCAACGACGCAGTAACTTAACCGGTTGGACCAGGTGAGTTCGCTGGTCATATAGTAACCCGTTTAATATATATAGAAAAACAAGGATCGAGCCCCAATTTCATATAGCATGATCCCTAGATTTTAAATTAGTTCAATTCGATTCTGTTCTTGCGAATTGATAAGGGGCTTTTGATAAGCATCTAGAAACGAATCGAAAGGTACGAAACTTACTTGTTTTGATCGAGTGGAGAGTGCAGACGGCTGGGTCAAAACACCCGCTGTTCTTGGTGCTCGATCGAGGATTCGACGTGATATGGGATGTGATTCTGGGTTCGGAGAGTTTGTGTGTGAGTATGAGAATGTGTGTGAGGGATTTAATTCGTTCTCTATTATCTTAAATAGCTAATTCGATTGAGCCTTGCATATGGCGGATGTCAGGATCGGATTACGCGTAATTGTTTGATTGGGGATGAATTGAATCGCGATTAGGGTGTACATTCATGCAGGAAATCATTTGCGCGTGATTTGCGGAGTTAGAATTCGTTGATAGCACAAATTGATGTTAAATTGATACGGGTTTGACTCCACAGAGTCAACCCTGTTCGAATTCAAAATTTGTCGCTCAAGGATTTGATTGGATTGAGGATTGGGCCAGGATTTGGGTCTATTATCATTGTGTAACCATGAGGAGTCCAACACATGAGGAATTCGATCTATGCCTGCCTTGAATCTGTCAAGAGTCGGCCAGTTTGACTTTTAGGGGAGTCAAACTGTTTGAATTCTTGATTTAGCCGCGTGTTTAGTTGGATTGGGCTGGCATTTAGGCTTGGAACCAGTCGGTACTTGAATTGGTAAACAAGGAAATTCCTTATCAGTGGAAATTGATCGAGTAGGGCGTTGGATTGCATGATTTGGCCTGTTTGACTTTCTGAAAGTCAAAATGGGTCAAGAACATAGGATAGGGTCAAAGTTTAGGTGGTTAGGGTTCAAATTGTAGTGCAAAGGTTCAAGTTGAGGTGTAGGAGTCCAATTGCAAAGTTCCAATGCTAAAAGGTTCAAGGCCCATTTGCTTTAATGATTATATATATATATATATATATATATATATATATATATATATATAGAATAAAGTGTGATAAACCCCTCTAACTTAATTTAAAGTGTGTGTGCAAGTAAAACTTTGAGATTGTAATGCTAAAAGGTTTAAGGCCAACTATCTGTTTTTGTTTCAAAAATGCTTAATTTTTTATTCAGTTGAACGACTGGATGGAATTTTAATTTTTGTTTATATGGATGGAATTTTTATATATTTTATATGATAATCTTAGACGTAGTTCTTCGAGTTGCATGTAGACCTGTAAATGAACCGAACATTCAATGAAATGTTCATGAACCGTGCAGCGGGAAGTTTTTTTATGTTCGTTCATTTAATAAACGAATGAACACGAACACAAATTTTTGTTCATTTAATTAAACGAACGAACGAACATGAACACATGTCTCGTTCGTTCATTTATGTTCGTTCACTTATGTTCATTTGTTTACGTTCGTTTCAATATTCATTCAAAATTGTTTATTACTAAATTTAATTTTAAATTTGATTTTTCATATTAAAACCCTTAACCTAATATAAAACCAGTTTGATATCTTTGGTTACTTTTAAAATGTTGGATGTAAGGATGATGATTTTTTAAGTTTAATTTAGATATTCACGTTTACTTTTAATTTGTGTTCGGTTATGTTCATTTATGTTTCAAAGTTTATATTATGTGACCGAACATAAATGAACATAACCGAACATAAATTAAAAGTAAACGTGAATATCTAAATTAAACTTAAAAAATCATCATCCTTACATCCAACATTTCAAAAGTAAACAAATATATCAAACTGGTTATATATTAGACTAAGGGTTTTAATATGAAAAATCAAATTGATTTTAAATTAAATTTAGTAATAAACAATTTTGAATGAATATTGAAACGAACGTAAACAAATGAACATAAGTGAACAACCATAAATGAACGAACGAGACTTGTGTTTATATTCATTCGTTTAATTAAATGAACAAAAAATTGTGTTCGTGTTTATTCTTTTATTAAATGAATGAACATAAAAGAACTTCCCGCTGCACGGTTCACCAACATTTCATTGAATGTTCGGTTCATTTACAGGTCTACATGCAACTCGAAGAACTACGTCTAAGATTATCATATAAAATATATAAAAATTCCATCCATATAAACAAAATATAAAATTCCATCTAGTCGTTCAACTTAATTTAAAGAGGGGTATTTTAGTCAAAACAATTACAAAATAAAGAACCAACCCCACATGAGGGTTTTATACGTTCAATCTCTTTAGGTAATCGCAAAAAACGAATTCCTAACCCCAAAATCAATCTCTTTCGTCCTCATAACCAACAACAAACGTCGTAATCGCAATCACAATTTCTTTAAGATCGAAATATTATATGTATTATATGTTCAATCTCTTTAGGTATTTTTTTATATTTTTTTTAAGATCGAGAGACAATGAGGCAGATTCAAAATATTATATGTATTATTTTTGTTTTTTTTCCAGTTCTTTTATATATTATTTATTATTATGATTGTTATTAATAATCTTATTTTAAACGAGCGAGCCACGATCGATCCAACGAGCCAGTTATCGAGCGAGCCACAAGCCGAGCATACGAGTGTTTTGAACAGCCATAGTCCCCATATGGCTTGCTAAAGAGATTGAACACACAAAACCCTTCACGTGTGGCTGGTTCTTTATTTTGTAATTATCTTGACTAAAATACCCCTCAAGTTGGGAACGTTTAACGGAAAATTTTAACGGTGTTAATTATGTGTAGTCAAATGGATTCAAATCACAATTTTTATGAAACATTTGGATTCAAATTGTAAGATTTAAACATTTGGATTTAAATGACAATTTTTAGCAAACCACAGGGATGAAAAAGCACTTAACTCTAATAATAAAATGTTTTTTTATTTTAAATAATATTAAATAATAATAATAATTTTTTTTTTAAATAATATTAAATAATAATAATAAATTGTTTTTAATTTTAAATAATAATAATAAATTGTTTTTAATTTTAAATAAATAATATTAAACAATAATAAAATATTAATTTAAAAAAAAAGAACTATACGCCACGTATAGCACTATACGTGGCGTATAGGCTGTTACCGAGTAAAACGAGTCATACTAAGCGAAAGGGGCCATACGCAGCCCTTGTTACCGGGTAAAACGAGTCATACGCAGACAAAGGGGCCATACGCAACCCTTGTTACCGAGAACACGAGCCATACGCAACGTATAGCACTATACGTGGCGTATGGCTTCATCGTCTTCCTCAGATGAACTATACGCCACGTATAGTGCTATACGCGGAGTATAGCTCATAAGTTTCAGTCCCAAATCGCCCTAATCTACCTGGTTTTAACCGCTAATAATCAATATAAACCTAATTTTCGTTGCGGATAGGTGTAAAATATATGCTGGCTCTCGACTCGGTTCGTTGTACGTTAGCCAAAATTGAGGTTTCTGTTGGACCATGCTGATACTAACTTTTCTTTATATGGGTCCAACCAATTTTTGGTCACATAGTCTATAACTCCTAAAAAATAATATTTATAATTTAAACCCTAATAAATATTTTAAATTAAAAACAATATATATAAGGTAAAAATAAAAAATTACTTCCTCGTCTGGTTGCATACAGTCGTTCGTAAAGTCGGTTAAAGTTGTACTGGTATACATCTCACGTGAGAGACTCACACAATACCGACCATGAATACTTGAAATTTGCCAAGTCTTCGTCTGTAAACGATGCCTTGCAATGTTTTGAGATATTCTCGTGTATATGCCACCTGCATAGGTACTTGGAAGTGTCCGGGAATATTTTATCACGCGCGTTCATAAGAGTTTTGTCCCTATCTGTTACTATCACGCTCGGCTCCATACACTTTTCCAACATACCTTTGATTTTCAGTAGCACCCATACGAAGTTTTTCTACCGTTCTTTAGATATAAATGCATGAGTGACGCAAAACGACTGGTGTGTGGAGGTTACACCGACAACTTGGACAAATGGAAGTCTATACATGCTTGTTTTGTACATCGCGTCGATCATCAACATGTGCGGGAACGCACACCACATCTCGTACGATTTCAGATGAACAAAGAATACCTCCTCCACGACATTTGTGGCGGGATCCTCCCGAGTATAGTAGACGTACTCTTTAGAAGAAAGCAGGTGCTCCAGAACCTGCATTGGAGTTTCACCGACTCTCGTTTCATTCTTTATCTTTTGTATCGCATTATAAATGTCCTCTTTAATACACCTACTCTCTGGGTTTTGTTCCCTTATGATTGCCAGAATGTTACGTGGCAACATGTTTTGCGAATACAGCTTCGCCACCAAAAGTTGTTCCGACAGAGAGTTTCCTGGCAAACGAGTACGCCTCAAGATGTTGACTAGGATCGTGGTTATGACTGTCATCTTTCACTGTTAACTTCCAATCACCAGTATTTTCTTCGTAGACTCCTTTCAATTTAAAGGGACAACCTATTTTCTTGCTACCGGCACGTCTAATTGTGGCCGTAAACTTACGTTCGCCATTACGGTCACACACAAGCCACACCTTGATCACCGGTGCCAACGGGTCGTCACCTTTTTTCCTCGATCGTCGGGTGACAATGACATAACCATTCTCACGTCCTCTGCGGACAGGCCAATCCACCAACTGTTTACGAGACTGAAAATTTTGCAACAACGGTACGGTTAAAGTTAATAAACAACAAACTATATGTAGGTATATATATCTAAAAATGTTATACCTTGTCAGTTTTATACGACACAGTTGAATGGGTTTGTTCCTCGTCTTTATACTTGTTAACGAATTGTGTCGGGTAAGATAGTTCACCCGCGTATACGAAGTCGTCGGTTTGTTGTGTCGGGTAAGATAGTTCACCCGTGTATACGAACTCGTCGGTGTGTTGTGTTGGGTAAGAGACTTCACCATATACGAAGTCGTCCGTGGGTTGTGTAAGGTAAGAGGTTTCACCGTATACGAACTCGGGATTGCTTAGTGGCTCGTTCAAATCGGGAAGCCTTACCCATTGATTAGAATAAATGTCAGACGAGACCTCCTCCTGGTTCACACCTTGAATGCCAGAAATTTGCGGGTTGTTTTCTAGCGAATCGTTAGAATATACCTGAAAACCGTAGTTACCATCTCACCACAAAGACATAGCTATAATTTTTTGAGAAAATAGTTTGAAAATTTTTTGAACGATGCATCTAAATGAGAATTATGCATGGTTAAATACACAAATTTTTGTCCCTATACGCATCGTATAGGCCTATACAATGGCGTATAGAATACTGGTCAAATCGACAACCTCGTACAACCCTGTCATTCCAACCCCTATACGCATCGTATAGGGCCATACGATGCGTATAGGGTACGAGATACCTTCTGCAACTAGTCAACCATCACATCACTATACGCAGCGTATAATGATGTTATGGTTAACTAGTTGCAGAAGGTACCTCGTACCCTAAACCCCATCGTATGGCCCTATACAATGCGTATAGTGGTTGGAATGACATGGTTGTTCGAGGTTGTCGGCCTTGGAAAATTATGAAGGTCAATACGCATCGTATTGACTTATACGATGCGTATAGACCCAGTCTTGTTAGTAATTCCGGTGTCTAGTTAGTATTCCCCTTTTTTATTCTAATACATCAAAAAATAAAATTTATAATTTTTCACAAGTTTGAAAAAAAAGAATATTTTCCCGTAGATATTTCATTAAATAATATATATAATATAGATATTTTATTAAAAAATAAATATATACCTATACCTTTGAATTAAAAGGTGCCATGGACCAAGTGCCTGACAACTAAATGGTTGATGGTTGAACTCCACGTTAACTTCAGTAACTTAAAAATTAAAACTATATAGATTATTTTAGTATGACTAACTCACATGTATTTTAAAACCTACTCTTGTATTTACATCAATTATTCCTATAACCCCCGCTAACTTAGGAAGGAACGTATTTACTAGGGCTGTTCAAAAAGCTTGCGGCTCGTGGCTCGTTCGAAGATCGTTCGAAAAAAGCTCGGCTCGGAAAAAGCTCGGTTGTAAACGAGCCGAGCCGAGCTGGCTCGAATTCTAATCGAGTCGAGCAAGGGTTGGTGGGCTCGGCTCGTGGCTCGTCTCGTGGGCTTGTCTAAATAACTAATATATATCTATACTATATAATAAATATAGGTTTTTCATGCCACGTGTTGCATTCATATTTATTCTCATAATTTTTTTCGCCTTTTTCTCTTATTAAATAAAGCTCTATTTTTTCCATAATAATATATTTTTAAAGAAATTATTAATTATACTAATAAAACACATTTATTTTAAACTATATATTATTATAAGAAACTTTGAAATCTAATTACATAGCTTAAGTTTTCAATCAAATAGTAAATGAAAGTCAAATTATATTAAATAATAGCTAATATATTTTTGAAACCCTATTATATAATAATTTTTACATAATTTTGGATTTTGTTTTCTATTGTTACTATATGTAATAAATTTTTACACTTATAAGATATATATAAAGATTTAGGAATTTTATATCTTATTATTTTTTCACCCTATGTAGTACACAGGTTCTAAGCTACTACATATATATATATATAATAATAATTTAAAAAAAGAAATCAAAGAGTCGTAGGAATGCTTTTAATGCACTAAATTGAAATAGGTAATTTCATAATTCAAATTCAACTTTTAAAACTTAAAACTCTAATTGCCATTTGCTAGCCCCCAGCCTCCATGCTCGAGAAGTCTAGAGTCCAGACTCCAGATTACGTCTCTCCCTCAGTCCCTCTCCCCTCCATGCTTGTGGCTCGGCTTTGGTTTACCGTTGTATTTAATCTCTAGTTTATAAGTTTTGGGTTGTGTATTAATGTGTTAAAAATATTAATATGTAAAAAAATTAAAAAAACGAGCTAGCTCGACGAGACACGAGCTGGCTCGAGCTTTTTACGAGCCGAGCTCGAGCTCAACTTTCAAGCTCGAAAAAAACTTGAGCCGAGCCGAGCTGACTCGTTTAATTTCGAGCTCGTGCTCGAGCCAAGCCTGGCTCGGCTCGGCTCGTTTACAGCCCTACTTACTACACACCACGATAACATTAAAACTATATAGATATAACTAATTTAACAAAATACAAAACTATTTTATTTTTTCGTGTACATTTGTAATTTTAATAAAATATAAAGCCTTAAATAAAAAAAAATATGAAGTCTGAAGTAGTAAACGAACCGGTAAGTGAGATTTTGAAAGGAAAAAAATATTGAAATTTGGTCTGACCACTTGGTCCGGTTAATCAACTCAACTCGTAACTGACTGGTTCAAATGGGGATGGTTGACATATACTCAACCATAGCAGTCAAACCAGCGCTTAGGCGATGCGATGTGAGGCAAGCGGTTTAACGCGCTCCAGAGAAGTTTCTACCCGATTTTGTAAATTCCGACCAAATTCCGGTCTAAATAGCTAAAAATGGTCTAACACCCTGGAACCAGCCTAAAACATGTCTAAAACCTCTAAAATGGTTTATTTATACTATGCATCTTCCTTTAAAAAACCTCATTTTTTAACTACCTGAAGTCCAAGGCTCACCCTTTTGAGTACGCCTACTGCCTAGTGCCTTCTACTACAATGCACTCAACAGGACTGGTTCTATGACCGGTTCCCGTCTAACCGACTGTCTAGTTCTAAAAACATTGAGTTTTATACATCACTTCGTTATGATGGATTAAATCTAAGTTTCTAAAATTCATTCCTGATAATCCTATATAGTTAGTACTAGGTTAAAGCCTATGTTTTACATGAGTTGTTAAATAAATATAACTTGTTATAAAATAGTATTTTCTATGAATATTTGTATGTTTGACGTTAAATAAATACAACTTGAAATTTTCTTATGATTTAGTAATTTTTAATAAAATATTAGAATATGTGTTAGATATTTAATTATTTAACATCATCATTATTTAAAATGAGAGAAACGCGAAAAATAAAAATCTAGATTTCATCAGAAATCGACATGTAGCAAATATAGTTATTCATTTATTATAATATAGGTTAGTATCCATGTATATTATACATGGTGAATAAATACGGTGTTATATATATACTTAGTAATAAAGATCTAATATTATATATTTTTGACATATTATATAATTTTTTAATATAAATTTTAGAAACATTATTTAGTTATTTTTTAAAAATATTTTATAAAAAGAATAAAAGAAATGTTCAAACTATAAAAATGTTTTATGAACAAAGCTATTTTTTAATTAAAAAATGTTTTATAAAAATAGTTATAAAAATCATTATTATTTAATAGGAGAGAGAGACGAGAAACAAAAATTACAAATTTTTTTTAGAGAAACTTGTACCATTAAATAGGAGAGAGAAGCGGGAAGAAAAAGTTACACGAAAATGACATGTGACATCACAAAACCCTTATTTATTAGTATGTATAGATTAGTTACTAAAGATATGATGATCGTTTAAAGTTACTCAGTGAAGCCTCAAAAACTATTTTGGGTCTCAAAGTAAATTTAGTTTCATGCCTTTCTCATAAAAATATTTCGTAACTAATTTCTTCTTAAAATCTATAAATTTTGAATTTTCATCTTATTTTGATTAAATAATTAATATAATAAAAAAGTATATATATTGACAGTTTCATTCAATAAAAGACAAATCAACTTCTACCAGATTTAAAGGTCTTGAGTTCAAGTCTCACATAAATAAAGAAAATTCGCCTTTCTTCTATTAAAAAAACTTCCCATTAAAGTATTTTAAGGAAACACACTTTTGTATGTAAGTCACTAATTAGATACAGTGAAGCTGCCAATGAGGTTGGTGGTCTATTGATGAAGAAAAATCCTCTTGAAACATCAAGATTTAAGAAGATCATGGGTTCAAGTATCACTCCTATAGTAATAAAGAAATTTTCCTTTCAGAAAAAAAAAAAGATACAGTGAAGCTTTCGGCGCAACCATAAAATTTATTTAAAATATAATTAGTTAAAAATATTTTACAAGCAATAAAATACCTAAAATGTATTTGAGTAATAATCTTTATGGAATAAAATCAATATTATTAATATTTTTAAATCATAGGAGTAGGGGTGTTCATCGGTTCGGGTTACAGTTTTTTTGGTTTATTCGACTCGGATTTTTCGGGTTGATTTTTTTTTTGTTGGAACCACAATCCGAATCGAACCTGATTCGTGAAAACCTAATCCGAACCTAAATCCACTTTATAATTCGGTTTGGTTTTCGGTTTGAACCTAACAAATCGAATTAGCTAAAAAAGATATTTTTTCTTTTATTTTGAGTAGC
Organism: Smallanthus sonchifolius; assembly: GCA_023525975.1. Lineage (NCBI taxonomy): Eukaryota > Viridiplantae > Streptophyta > Magnoliopsida > Asterales > Asteraceae > Smallanthus > Smallanthus sonchifolius. The sequence continues at coordinate 66,586,713 of CM042028.1, read as the reverse complement.
CATAAAAAGTTTGGTTTAAACAACACAACATTTTAACAAAGTCTAAACAAAAAACACCTCTTCATCAAATAACAAGTTCAGTTCAAACAACACGACTAAACTCACAAGTTCGTTAAACATTATTAGAAGCGGTGGATTAGAATTTTATTTTTAATAAGTCGTTAATTATTTTTAGAAGCGGTGTGATAAAATTTTTATTTTTAATTTTTGATATTTACTATTTTTAGAAGCGGTTGATTTAAAAGCTTATTTTTAATATATCTTATTTACTTATCTTATTTACTTTTAGAAGCGGTCTTATTTATTTTTTACTTTTTAAGTTTATTTTAATTTTAATATTTAATAATTTTATAAGGGTGGATTTAAGTTTTTATTTTGATATATCTTGTTTTATTTTTAGAAGCGGTGGATTGGAAATTTAATTTTTAAGTTTATATTAATTTTAATATTTTTAGAAACGGTGAATTTAAAATTTTATTTTAAAGTTTATTTTATTTTAATTACGTGGATGGATGGATATAGACGTTTTTTTTAACTGGCCCCTTTATCTCTTAAAATCTGTTATAGTTCGTGTTTAAAAAAAATTAATTGAATCCCAACACCTATCTATATAAATATCACACCTAAACCTGAGAATCGGTGATCTTCAACCTTACATCCTAGGAAATTCCTTAAAAATCACATTGAATTGTTTTGAATCTTCCTCAACCTTCACGTTAATCAAAGGTTTATATTGTATTTGTTTTTATATATAGTTATTAATTAATCCATTTATGTATCAGTTTTTCTTTCTTGAGAGCATCAAATATCAAGCACCATCATCATTGTGGATACAAGTTAGAACCGTCTAAAAAGAAACACTTAAAGACAAGATCAACCATCATTATTTTTAGATACATGTTAGAAAATTTTGATTATAATATATTTATTTTTTATATGTAGTTAATAATCCATTTATTCATGTATGTTATTTATTGGTAGCTTAAAATACAACTAATTTAATTTATTTCACACGCGCTCACACACACATACAAACCCATTTAAGTTGAGAAAATTCGTGAAAACTTTATCAAAAATAAAATGCTTTTTAGGGTAATTTATATATATATATATATATATATATATATGATTTTAACACTTTTAATTAAAAAAAAGCTCTGAGCGGTTTTTTTATAAAAAAATTATATATGTAACATCCCGTTTTACATATGTAATTAACATGATGAATTTACACTAAAAACGCTGTTGTTTTTTAATTTTTCATGATTTAAAAAAAAAACTAGTCGGCGCTTTTTTGATTTTTTTAAGTGACGAAAATGTGTATAAATAAAAAAAAATAAATAAAAAAGTTACATAGAGTTTTCACTGGTGTTCTTAACTCGTGGATTTTCATTTTATACTTTCCATATAATATATATATATATATATATATTTATAGGGGACGTATCAAATGAAAACCCTTAGTTGTTGTGAAAACCCATAAACTTATTCTCAGCCACACATTATTTTTTCTTTTTTCCTGATTTATTTTTAATCTGTAAGGGTGTTCTAGTAATTTTACATTCACTATATATATATCATTGCTCTCTCTCTCTCTCTCTCACTCTTCTTAACCTAAAACTCATTCTCTGCCTCTTCATCTTATCTCTCTCTCTAAATTGCAGAAGTCAGACTCTCCCTCTCAAAAATTGATCAAAAGATTGAAGAACAATATCAAAGAACATGAACCAGATCGAAGCACAAGATCGAAACGCAAAGAACTTGGACCAGATCGGACTCTCCCTCTCAAAAAATTCGAAGTACTAGATCTGCAACATGTTTCCTAATCTGCAACATGTTCAAATCTGATGAAAAAACTCGTTCTTAAATTTCGCATCTTTTGGGGGAATCTGACACCATCACATCTCCAAATCAATGGAAACAAGATGCAGAATCTTCGAACGCGAATCTGAAGCCACCTGAAACCCTAATCGACACCTCCACCATCCAGATCGATGGGTTCCCGTTCATGTTCTTCAACCAGTGCGACCCAGCTCTTCTGGATCTGGATTTGTGTAAAGAGTTCTTCAACCGGTGTGCTGGGAGCTCGCATGGTTGCTGTTGTAAGTCATGTTCATTCTTTTAATTGTATGATATGAACCCAAAAAGTCCTGTAAAATTTATTTTATTGCATAATAAATTAAAGAAAAGAGCATTCATTAATATTGTTTTTGCCTCTATAGCATAAATTTAAGGTAGCAATTTATTTTGATTTGTCAGTTTATCATTATTACCTTTTTTTAAACTTTTTGTAAAATATTGGATTAAAAATCATTAATACTCTATTTATCTATTTTTTTTAAAGGTAATATACATTAGAGAATTTAACCTCTTGGAAATCAAACATAAACGAAATGGATTTTTTTTTTTAATTATACCTTTATTTATTTTTTACATTTGTTCATGTTTCTTTAAATTAGTTTTTTTTTAAGTTTTATTCGATTTATAGATTTACACATGTGTATATTCGATTTACACATGTATGTTTGATTCGATGTATTATCCAATTCAATTCGATGTATCTGATTATTAATTTAATTCGATCTTAGTTGTTTGTCTGAGTGTTGTTTGAATTTTGCTTTCTTTGTGGTTTTACTGCTTGATTGGAGTTGAGATTCTAATACAAATTTCAGTTTCTTAGGATTCTTTTGTAAAAGTTTACTGTTAATTTAGTTTACTGAATTTACACAAAATTAAATTGAATTTACACAAGTGTAAACTGAATTTACACAAGCGTAAACTGAATTTACACAACTATAAAATGAATCTACACAATTACACACAGACCTGGAGATAATTAAAATCATCGGTGTGTAATAAATGTTCACAAGGTTTTGCACAGGGGTTCTTTAAAAAAAACATGCAGTTTACACATTGATTTGTATATAGATTTGTATACGTGTAAACTATTTTTAAAAAAAACATGCAGTTTACATATAGATTATTTAAAAAAAACATGCAGTTTACACATAGATTTGTATATGTGTAAACTAATTTTACACATGGTTTTATAAAAAAACATGTTCTTGTAATTAATCATATGTAGAGAGAAAGAGAAAAAGAGAGAGAGAGAAATTGATTTTTATTAAATAATATAAATTTACTTATCCACCCCTGCAATAAATATGAACCACATGTTTTTTTATTTTATAATAAAAAAAACCAGATTCAATTACAGCCACACATTATAATAAGAAGTTTTGAATGTGTGGTCCAGAATGAGTTTAAGGGTTTTCACAACAACTCAGGGTTTACAACCGATACGTCCCATATATATATATGTATATATATATATATATATATATAAGAGAAGGTTCCACTAAAAAGTGGTTTTTCGCTAAAAAAACGCTAAGAAATGGGTTAAACGAACTCCGATTGAGCTCATTCCAGCAGCGTTGGAACCGTCTCATCAAACCCTAACCCGCCCCCAAAAACCTAAAACCCCCTCACCCGCACCATCAAAAACCTAAACCCCCCCAACCCCATCTCGAAAAGTCTAAAACCACCACCCACCCCCCAAAAACCTAAACCCCCCCACCCTCAAAAACCTAAAACCCCCACCCCACCACCCCAAAAAAACCTAAACCCTAAGGCTAAAACCCTAAAATCTAAATCTTAAAAGCTAAACCTTAAAAGCTAAGATGGTAGAGTTCAACGAGACGATTCCAACGCCGCTGAAATGAGTTCAATCGAAGTTCGTTTGATATCGTTTCTTAAGGTTTTTGTCATTTCTTAGGTTTTCTTAGCGAAAACCCACTTCTTATTTGAACCTCCCCCTATATATATATATATGTGTGTGTGTGTGTGTGTGCATATTCATTTAGAATAACCTTTTAGAATATACCCTTTCAAAATTTATCTAATAAAGATAAATTTTGGATAGTCCCTTTCTGGGACTGCTTTTTGAATATTCTATATTATTTAGGATATGTAAACGTTTTAACGAGTTAACTATTTGAGAATAAATCGGTAGCTATTTCTCCTACTCTTTTGAGTATGCGATGTATACGCATACTTGGGGAGTTAAGGAGAAATGCTGCTGATTGTTTCTTAAATAATCAACTCGTTAAGATGTATACATATGGGATAGAATATTCAGAAAGTGGGTTAGGATCAACCGCCTTAAAGCACCCGTTTACATCATATACAGACATTTATATCATTTATTTGTTTATTTAATTTCCAGATGGATCGTAAATACTGGATGTACGGTAGTGCACGTGCTAGCTCAACATATATGAATGGCGTTGAAAGGTTTCTTAAAGTTTCCGAAGCTAATCGAGTGAATGACGAATATTAAAAGATTTGGTGTCCTTGTATGAGTTGTAAAAATTTCAAAAGATTTGATGATGTTAAAGATATAGAGTTTCATTTGATAAAACATGGTATTATGTCTAGATACACTCATTGGTCAAAGCATGGAGAATCACTTGTTAAATTAATTTTAGTACATCCAATAATCATTATTTATTGTAATTTTAGTACATCCAACCAAAATGAGTTATCAACTTGAAGCAATATAAAGGGATGTTTGGATTTGCTTATGGAACATAATCATGTAATATCAGTTTTTCATGTTTTTATAAACCGCATTGTATTTTCGATTATTGAAGGTTTAAAAGAATCAATTTATGATAATCAACTTCATAAAAAAATACCCAAAGTAAAATTAATGATTTATAAACCATACATGGGTATTAGGTATTAGTTATTGATATAAATAAATTGGGTTAACTATAAAATATGGATTAAAATAGTGGTATAACCCAATTCGGATTTTTCGGTTCAAACAGAGTTCAAAATCTTGAAACCTAAACCAAACAAAAAACCAAATTACATATTCGGTTTAAACCTAACCGAAAACCAAATATGTAATTCGGTTTGGTTTTAAACGGTTTCGGTTTTGATTCGGTTATCGGTTTAATCGGTTTGAAACCACATATTGAACACCCCTACATACGAGGCTATTTTTCGGACCACATCCCCGATAAAATATTTAATTTATTAAAAAATAAACTACTTTTAAATATAATTATTTTATATATGTTTAATAAATAGTGTTAAATAAAAATTATAATTTTAGACTTATTTTAAAGGATGAGATCTTAATTAAAAAAACTATTTAAAAATAAAAAATCATTTAGCTCTTGATATTTTTAAGAGCATTCGTTGAAGATGCTTTAACAAATATAATTAAACTAGTGGACGTTTTTGCGCGTTGCGGCGGTGACGTTGGTGTGGTTGAAGTACTGTAACACCCAAAAATTCAAACCGATTTTAAACTTTTGAAATACGACGCAGAAGCGGTCCCATATACAACATTTAACGTATCCACACGTTTTAGGTTTACAAACACGAATTAAACTACAATATTTCCCACAAAAGTAGTTTAATCAAAGGTTAATAATCAACAAGTTATCCACAACTTGTAACGACTCAAAATAAATTGTAAAACGTCAAAATCCAATTTTGAGAATCCAATATCCACCTTAGGCGAGACCCGAGATCACCACAGAGCTTTTTCTACATTCAAAACAACAATTTGAATATGGTTAGTAAAGATAAGTAGTCTTAGGGATCTCTCCACAAGTCCCCACAACGATTACCAAGTCCGGAGACTCCCCTCCTTTCATTGGTAAAACCCAAGAAAAGTCATTTTTAAAAATACAAATTTCTGTCTTGGTAGTGTTCAGATGAACACCATGTTCCCCTAAAGCCTGAACACAATTGTGTTCAGATGAACACAACCGTGTTCATCTGAAGATCCAGAAAAGAAACAAGGTTGCTGTTATGGCTGTGTTCAGATGAACCCAACAATGTTCCCTGACAGCACCTTCCATTCTCACCATTTTTACAATTTTTTTTGTATATAACAAGTATCTATCGTGTATTTACTTGTTTTTCGACCACACATTAACTACCACATTAACTAACATTTATTTGTTAGTTTATCCACCCCCAATACGAGCACCACTACTCATTTTCCATTCCGACCCGTTTGCATCTTTGTGCAATACGACACCAATATAGCATGTATGACAACAACACACACACACATGTTTACTCCCACCCATTTATCATCTTTTAGTTGGCTTACAACGCCTCGGTGCGAGAACCATAACTCGTCTTACCCGTACTTGGAGTATTTAACTTCAATTCCACCATTTGAAGTATTCCACACTTTTTATTGGGTTTACGACCTCTTGGTGCGAGTACCACAACTCGTCTTACCCGTACTTGGAGTATTTGACTCCAAGTCCACCCTTTGAAGTATTCCACACTTCTTATAGGTTTTACGACCTCTTGGTGTGAGTACCACAACTCGTCTTACCCGTACTTGGAGTATTTGACTCCAAGTCTACCCTTTGAAGTATCCACACTTCTAAACACCAATTCACCAAATTATCACATTTTGTTTGACTAAATTTCCACATAGTCAACTACATCAATTTAAACCACATGTGCATACTACCTTGAATTTTTCCACATAAGTTATTACACCAAATTCAAACCACATTATGCACACAAATTTGACTTTTACCACACAAGTCAAATTACACCAAATTCATCACATTTACATATTAGTTTGACTATTTACCACATAAGCCAAATTACACCTATTTACCACATTTACACAATCAAGTTTGACTATTAACCACATAGTCTAATTACACAAATTTTAACATAATAGTTTGACCTTATACATCTAAAGTCAAATTACACCAATTTTACCATTATCCACAATGGTTTGACTTATACCACATTAAGTCAATTTAATCTAATTCCATCACATACTATATTCAAGTTTGACTAATAACCACATAAGTCTAATTACACCAATTTACCACATTTACACAATCAAGTTTGACTATTAACCACATAGTCTAATTACACCAATTCCAACATATTAGTTTTACCTTATACCACTAAAGTCAAATTACACCAATTTCACCATTATCCACAATGGTTTGACTTATACCACATTAAGTCAATTTAATCCAATTCTACCACATACTACATTTAAGTTGACTCTTGACCACATTGAGTCTTTTATTTCAATTAACCACATTAGTTAATGTAGTTTGGCTAAATACCACTTAAGCCAATTTTACACACATTACCACACATCAATGGTTTAGTTTGACTAAATATCCACATTGAGTTAAACATACAAGTTCTACCATAACCATTATATTTTGACTATATACCACACAAGTCAACACAACAAAAACATGTAAATATCATACCACACATACTATTTACCCAAAACTACTTATCTAATACTAAGTAAGTGCAAAGCACTTACCTTTGCCAATGAAGATTACAATTCGTCTTCCAAGCTAGCCACTCCATACCTTGATCACCTAAACAATCCACTTGTTTAGTAATATAGTAAACTCCTATAAATCACCAATTTGAGGTTTGACACCCACCTAAGATCTTATGATCTTCATCAATAACTATCTTGGTTTAGTTAGCTTCTTTCAAGCTTCCAACCTTTCAAGATAACAACCAACCCATTTTGTCCCGTTAAGGTTCTATCCATTTTCACTCAATTCTCCAAGGTTATTGATTCATTAATTTGATTGAGGGCTTTTACTAAAAATTGTGTTTATTAACACAATAAACACTTACCAACCACCAATTCATCATTTAACTTCATCAATTTGAAAACCCGCAATTTTAATCTCAAGAACCCTAATTTTGAAATCATCAAATTGGATGTTATAATCATGTAAAACATGATTTTCCAACATTAATAATACTAGATTAAGGTTTATAAACGACATTAAACCCAAATCATAAAACCAATTGACCCAATTGGGTTTTTTTGCTCAAGAACACCATAGATGGTGATTGAGATGAGGAAGATGATACTTACTAGCAATCTTGAAGAGGATGAACACTCCAAATCATCTAAGTTCCTTATGCAAATCATCAATTTCGTGATTTTGGTTCTCCTCCACTTACTCCCTGCTGATTTGCGAAACACACACACACAATTGTGTGTGTCGCCATTTTAAAATCCACCAAAATCAAGTTTGAGATAATTGCAAGATCAGTCACTCTACTTGATATTTTAACTCCTTCTTCTAAAACTACTTAATTCCACTATTTAAAACAAATCCTCAACTTTGATTTTATTTAAATACACCCCCTATAATATAAATCATATATTATAGAACAAACCCGAAAATTGGTTCGTTATAAGTACCCAAAGAGAAGCGTACGAAACATATTCATTCGCGTTGCGGAGATAAGTACGTCGCAATGATATATTCAGAATACAAGAAAATATTACATTATTGTAAAAATGAACGTTACGAAAAACGAAAGCGAATTTAAAAATAAAAGAAGTAAATGTATATCATATTTAATCCATCTCGTTTTGAATAAAGTTTATATCAAAACATAGATAAAATTAAAGTAAAAATATATTATATATTTGACCTGACATGGTTTTTGAAAAAAAAAATTATATCAAAATGTAGATAAAAATAAACACATGCAACGGGTATTCAGAATTAAAGAAAACACTATATTTTATAAATTATATTTTATAAGTTATAAGGAAAAGAAGGTGTGAAATTTACTAAACCTTAAAAACCATTGTCGGCGATCAGTGGCATCGTGCCACACAAATTACCTAATAGTTATATTTTTAAATGAGTGAATTATTTCACAATAATTTGACTTGGCATAGTCGTTTAAGCAAGCCACTTTCTCTTCCCCAGCCCGGGTTCAAGTCTCATTGCTGCCATTTTTTTAATTTGTTTTTTTAATATTTCTTTGTTACCATTTTTTTTAATTCGCACTTTTAATTTGTTTTTTTTAATATTTATTTGTTACTAACTTATTTAATAAATTTTTCGTCACGATGTAGCTTTTTAATAGGTTCGGTTTTTTTTATAAAATTTATCGGTGTTAAAAGTTCGTTTCGGTCTTGGTTTTTTTAGCGTTAACGATTTTTTTTGATGTTTCGATGTTAACTTATTAAATGGTTTCATTTTTTGTTTAAAGTTTTGAACTTATTGTCACACCCCAACCGACGGCGGAAACGTCGGGGCGGGACATGTTGACTGTTCATAAGCTCATGGTTTGCTAAAATTGAAATAATTAAACAGTAAATTTTCATTTCATAACTCAAGTAATCATTTACATCCTTTACAAGAATTTAAGAATACATGAATCTCCGTATTAAAATTTAAGACTAGGTCCTCAACCCTAAGTGATGTAGCTTGAATCATAACTCAAACAACTGTACCTGAAACATGATAAAAAGAGAGGGTCAACGATAAATAGTTGGTAAGCATACATAGGTTTTGACACCACGGGTAAAGTTCAAATGTTTTGTGTACAATTCATATGATGCATGGTTTATAAAGCATTTATGGAGAATCTAAGTTAAGCTAAATGCACAAAAGAGACCTTGTAATTAAAGGGCATAACAACACATGTTATCCTAATGTAGGGCATAACAACACATGTTATCCTGATGTAAATGTAGGGCATAACAACACATGTTATCCTAATGTAGGGCATAACAACACAGGTAAGCCTGAAGTTATGTATTTGTATTTGCACGTGTACATCATGTATATGTAGCCTTAACAATTAGCATTCAAGCATAAATTACAAATAAACATATATGATCATATTGTAGAATTGTACGTGTATAATTGCAAATAGTGTTTGAATGTAATCATGTTTCACCCCAAATGTGTAACATCCCAAAATTTAGATTTTTATGAAGCTTATTTCGTTGCGGTAAAGCAAAGAAATTCCGCGAGAAAGATAACGAGATTTTACATGACCGAGTGATGTGGCGTATCCGACGTGCGTTATACGTTATCGGACGGGCATAATAAATACACCGACACACGAACGAATATTAAAAAAAAAGAGAATTTATATTAACCTCATTCCGGCTTTATTTAAGAATAATATTTCATTGCCAAAGATATTCTAAAACACGAGTTTAATAATTAAAACCGACATTCACGGGAGTTTTAAACGTGAACGAGGCACCGTAATAGTCGAAATGAACCCGCCTATAGGAGTCCTCATTTGTCACAAAACAAAACACACACATGTGTGTGTTCTAGAGAGAAATCCGGCCAAAAGCCGTTTTCCGACGATCGGATTCCGGCGAGAAGAGAGGTGGAAGAGCTTGTGGTAGGTGGAAGTGTAGGGGCGGAGCTGAAGGGTGGCGATCCACGGCTGGAGGTGGTGGTAATCACGGTTTTCCGACAAGTCAAGAAAGAATTCCGGCGAGGAATATATTTTGGGGCTTTTCCGATCTAAGCCCAGATCTACACTCCTAAAGACCCGATCTAAAGACTACAAGAAGGTTTGGTCCAAAAGATGGCGTTTTCCGGCCAAATAAAGGAAATCCGGCGACTACCCGTATTTCTGGCGGTGGTGGCGGATTCTGGCGACGGCAACCGGCGGCGCTGGTGGGGCTCGGCGAGACGAGTTCATGGCCGCTTGAATCACCTCAATCGGAGTTCTTATGGTCAAGTTATGGGCAAAACAAGTTTCTTCTCGCGTGGTGCTCAGCATTTTCGTGCAAAAACGTTTAGTACGGACCGTACGCGAAGGTATAACTCATAAAACTTATATATCTAGTGTTGGTTAGTGGCTAGGGACCCGGGAAAAGTATCAGGGACGTATTTCGAGAACATTTTTCAGACACGTTAAATGGGTTATAATTATATAATATTTATTATAATCATCAAGTAATGGACGAATTAAAGTATTGTTTGGTATTAGAATCTGAAGTGCGGTTTATTAGATTATTGGTGAAATTTGATGTTGTAATTGGACAATTGGATATTGTCGGGTTTAGCCAAAAACAAACGGGACTCTGCCCGATTTTCGTTAAAAATAAAGAAATATGTTTTTACAACTTAAACGTCCTGAGTATGGTTTGGGCACGATTTTGATAGATGGGATTATAAGTAATAGGGTTTGTTTTGGAGTAATAGGCAGCCCACAGGCGAACTTGTTAAGTTCGCTCGGCCAATATCAAGCGAACTTAGCCTAAGTTCGCCTAAGTCAGAATTAGCAAACCGTTAGAGTCGGGGTTGGTATGATGTTTATTCAATTAATCAATTCAGATCGTGTGTGACGCTTGTTGGACATTTGTTAGGACAACCCATGAATAACTTATCAGGTGAGTTCTAGAAGCCCTCTTTTAAATGTTTTATATAATGTTTTCGGGCTAGTGTGTATAAATATGAAATGTTGTTTTATAAAATGATGTTTATGAAACTATGTTTAAGAAATGAAATGATTTGGATTGAACGGTTTATGGAAAGAAAGTTTTATGAATGGAATGTTTACGAACGAATGTTTATAAAGAAATGGTTTAAAGTAAAGGTAAAGGGTTTCGAAAGTGAAGGAAAGGTTTTGTGAAAAGAAAAGAAAAAGGGCAAAGGTTTTAAAGAAGTTATTACTAATATAATCTGTCAAATGAATGGAATTGACGAATGAAGTCTGGGAATGAGATTCCCAGCCTTGTGGTAGATTATGGACAGCGAGCCATAGTTACCATAAGAACAACAGGGGCAGTGTCTTAGTGGCCTGCCAATGGTTTGATATTGTACAACTGGTATGGAGTAACGACGGTTACTCAGGGGTTAACGTGACCCTACGTCAGGTTAAATTATGATCCGACGGTGTTATGGCTGAGAGCCATAGCCGTCGATGGAAGTTGTCGGTCTATGGCTGAGAGCCATAGCCTTCAATGGAGGTTGTCGGTCTATGGACATGAGAGACATAGGGGCAACTGAATGGGTATTGTCGGTCCTCGTGCAGTTAGCCTTGGGGGCAATACCCAAAAGGGAATTGACGGAATGTTGTGGCAACGACGGTGATACGTAACGGTTGCCCACGACATGCAGGGTTCCTTCGGGGACACAGAGACGCGTAAAGAAAGATACAGATTTTAGATAGTAATGTATGACTTAAATGAATGTTAAATGTTTTAAACAAATGATCCGTTCAATGTGTTTAAATGTTGGAAGGTTATGAATGAAAGGCCGTATTTTCTTATACGTGATGTTAAACCCTAATGAATGTTGTAAGGCCCCTAAACTGGGCGACCTCACTTGTTGGATTTACTCATAAACATAGTCATAAATACTGAACTTAAATTAAAACATTCGTCATTCAATTACATAATCAAAACAGCGGAAGTCTTTACAAATAAAAACATAACATATTCTTAACAACAAAAGTGGGATGTCAGTCTTGTGTCGGGTAACCATCACGCCTTCGCACGACCCTTTCCTTTGTTACCTGAAATGTATACTAAAAGTCAGCTAACGCTGGTGAGTTCTAGATTAAAGACATTCACACATAACATTTATCTTATCATAAATATAATAAATGAATGTTTATTCGTACTTTTATATATTCTTTACTTTATTGTTCTCACATAACATTCATTGAGGGTACATACATATGTACATACATACTTTCATTGAGAGAACACATATTGGCCATAATCTTAAGGGAGATCAACCCATCATACTTGTCGCGAATGTCACAAAGACATTGCAGTCAGAACTACCGTCGTAGCCCATTTCATTACCGTCCGGCTCTAGAAAACCGTCCGTCATATCGTTAATTTCGTCCGGCAACCTTTGTCCGTCCGCTCTTTACCGTCCTACCGTTGTAGTCCGTCATTTTTATCCGTCTGCCCTAGGGCATCCGTTTCCCACGTGACCATTATGTATGCAACCGTTCTACATTAGTTAAGGCTTGCTTCGACCGTCCATTTATACCTTTTCATACGTCCTAGCTTGCGAAGGAACGTTTTTGTCCCGGTTGCAAAATAATCACGTGGTCGTCCGTCTACCGAAGTAGCCGTTGTCATAGAAGGGTTCATAACGTTTACATTCATTCATAACATGCAATATATATAATATAAAGCAAGATTTCATTCATTTACGTTATGTCCTTCTTTCGTTCATTCTTTGTATCATACGATTCATTCTTTATTCATAATTCATTTTCACATATATAAGTAATTATATATATATATATACGTATGATCACATTGACACTTATAACATTTATTCATTTAGTGTATACACTTCAGCCCCAAAACATTTATAAATCATTTGCACATAACATAGAAGGGGGCACATAGAACTCACCTGATGAGCTACTCTAGGTTGTCCTAAACAAAGGCCCAACAGCGTCACTTCCGATCTGGATTAGGTAGTTAAATACACATTAGACCCAACCCCGACTCTAATGGTTTAATCATTCTAAACTTACTGACTTTACTTAACCAACCTGTGGCCTGCTGTCTGCTGCCTGCGCACTTAGTAAGTGCGCAGGGACTTGCTCATGCGCACTTGGTAAGTGCGCAGGAGTCTTCCTCCTGCGTACTTGGTAAGTACGCAGGGACTGCTGCCTGCGCACTTAGTAAGTACGCAGGGATTCCTTCCTGCGCACTTGGTAAGTACGCAGTACCTGGTTCTTGGACCAAAATTTCGGAATTCTTGCATGTTAATCCGATCATGCTAATCTTACAATTTTCTTTGATCAAAACGTGCGGTTTTCATTCTAGATTCTATTTCTAAGCTTATTATCAAGTTTCATCCGTAAAAACATCACCTATTTAGCTAAAACTCGAGAAACCCCAAAATGAACAAGAACTCATATTATGATCGAATCATTACCTGGATTGGAATTCTGATCCGGAGGTTTTGCTCACGATCTCAGTAGTAACGTGCTCCTTAAATCTCGTGACGATCCGTCGACTTTCTCTCTCTAGACCCGGGCTCCCTTTCTCTCTCTAAGATGGTGCAAGTGAGGGTGAAATGAGTTAGTGGGCTGCCTTGCCCCTTTTATACCTGGGCTTCCCTCGGCCCGTTGGAGTCGAGCCCAAGCCCATCCGTTCTTATTTCGCTTTAGGACGTTTAAATCTCCATCGTATTTTATTTACTTATTTTACTATTTTCGGAATGTTACAAGTCTACCCTCCTTAAAGAGGTTTCGTCCTCGAAACTATTTATACGTCAAACAATTGAGGGTATAGTCCCCTCATCTCGTCTTCTTTTTCCCATGTAGCTTCCGACCCTTTTCTGTGCTTCCATTGTACTTTGATTAAAGGGATCGATTTATTGCGTAGTCGTTTTTCAGCTCGGTCAAGAATAGCTATTGGTTCCTCTACATAATTCAGACTGTTATCCACTTCGATATCGTCGTAGGGTATGTGAGCTGTGTCGTCGGCTAGGCATTTGCGTAAGTGCGACACGTGGAACGTAGGGTGTATTCCACTAAGCTCCACAGGTAGGTCGAGTCTGTAAGCAACTTGACCCACTCTCGCTAAGATCTTGAAAGGTCCGACGAACCTTAGACTCAGTTTGCCACGCTTTCTGAATCGGATGATTCCTTTCCATGGTGATACTTTCAATAGTACCATGTCCCCCACTTGAAACTCTAAGTCCCTTCTTCTCTTGTCCGCGTATGATTTTTGTCTGTCCTTTGCGGCTTTCATTCGAGCCTTGATTTGATCAAATTTTTCAGAAGTTGCTTTGACCACTTCGAGACTTGCAAAATCCTTTTGCCCAATTTCCCCCCAACAAACCGGGGTTCTGCATTTTCTCCCATATAACATTTCAAATGGCGGCATGCCAATAGTCGTGTGATAGCTGTTGTTATATGAAAATTCTGCCAATGGTAGATGGATGTCCCAACTCCCACCGAAGTCAATGATACAGGCCCGGAGCATGTCCTCCAAGGTCTGAATGGTCCTTTCAGATTGGCCATCGGTTTGAGGGTGGTAAGCAGTGCTGATGTTTAGTCTAGTGCCCATTGCTTCGTTGAATTTCTTCCAAAACCTTGACGTGAATCTAGTATCCCTGTCGGACACAATCGACAGCGGCATACCATGTCTGCTCACAATCTCCTTGATAAATACTTCTGCTAGTCTTTCTGACGAAGAAGACTCACGTATGGGCAGGAAGTGAGCACTTTTCGTCAAACGGTCGACGATCACCCAAATGGTATCATTGCCTTTAGCTGTTCGCGGTAGCTTGGTAATGAAGTCCATTGCGATCTCTTCCCACTTCCATTCTGGTATAGGTAAAGGTTGCATTTTACCGCATGGTTTCTGGTGCTCGGCTTTAACTAGTGAACACGTTAAGCACTTGCTCACGTATTCAGTCACATCATTCTTCATGCCAGGCCACCAGTACTCTTTCTTCAAGTCTTGATACATTTTGTTTGTCCCGGGGTGGATAGAATAACGAGACTTATGGGCCTCATCGAGTATTTTGGCTCTAAGCTCGCCAATCATAGGTATCCACATCCGGCCAAACCTAGTTCGTACACCGTATGTATTTGCACTTAAGTTCCCTTGTTGTCCTACTATTCTTTCCCGTTTCACATTTCTTTCTAACAGTGCTTCATCTTGTGCCTTTGTTATTTCGCCCATCAAATCTGGTGTTATAATCAGCTGACACGCTTTGATCCGGATAGGTGCCGATTCTTCCTTTCTACTTAAAGCGTCAGCCACAACATTTGCCTTGCCTGGATGGTACAATATTTCACAGTCATAGTCTTTCAGTAGCTCTAACCACCTCCTTTGCCTCATGTTTAATTCTTTTTGCTCGAAAAAGTACTTCAAGCTTTTATGATCGGAGTAGATGGTGCATTTAACTCCATACAAATAGTGCCTCCATATTTTCAATGCGAAAACTACTGCTGCTAACTCGAGATCGTGCGTTGGGTAGTTAACCTCGTGAATCTTTAGTTGTCGTGAGGCATAAGCAATTACCTTTCCTCGTTGCATAAGTACGCAACCTAAACCCTGCCCCGAAGCGTCAGAGTAGACTACCAAGTCTTCATTTCCCTCAGGTAGAGTTAAGACTGGAGCTTGGGTTAATCGTGTCTTAAGTTCCTCAAACGTGTTATTTTGGGTTTGACTCCATTCATATTTCACTTCTTTCCGTGTCAGTTTAGTTAGTGGCGAGGCTATCCTTGAGAAATCTTGAATGAACCTTCGATAGGAGCCTGCCAATCCAAGAAAACTTCGTATCTCTGTTGGTGTCTTTAGGATGTTCCATTCCTTTACTGTTTCTATCTTTGCAGGATCTACCATGATGCCGTTTGGGTTTATCACATGACCTAGGAATTGGACTTCCCTAAGCCAGAACGCGCATTTGGAGAATTTCGCGTACAACTTCTCCTGCTTTAACACTTCCAGAACTTCTCTTAGGTGACAGTGGTGATCACCCTCGTTTTTCGAATATATCAGTATGTCGTCTCTGAAAACTATCACTGATCGGTCCAACATTGGTCGACATACTCTATTCATCAAATCCATGAACGCTGCTGGAGCGTTAGTCAATCCGAAGGACATCACGAGGAATTCATAATGTCCATAACGCGTGCGAAACGCGGTCTTTGGTACGTCTTCTTCTCTTACTTTCAACTGATGGTAACCCGACCTAAGATCGATCTTTGAGAACCAACTCGCACCTTGCAGTTGATCAAAAAGATCGTCTATTCTAGGTAGCGGGTATTTGTTCTTTACTGTTCTCTTGTTCAATTCGCGGTAATCAATGCACATGCGCATGCTGCCGTCCTTTTTCTTTACAAATAATACCGGAGCGCCCCATGGTGAGATGCTCGGTCTAACAAATCCTTTTTCTGTTAGTTCCTCTAGTTGAGACATCAATTCTTTCATTTCTGACGGAGCCAATCGGTAGGGGGCTTTGGCAACGGGCTCAGCTCCTGGCAGTAAATCAATCTGAAATTCTATTTCCCGATCGGGTGGCAACCCAGGTAGATCCTCAGGGAATACTTCCGGAAAGTTGCACACCACAGGTACATTCTTGAGTTCTTTAGTTTTCATTCTATCATCAATAACATATGCCAGATAAGCTTCGCAACCGCGCCTCATGTAACTTTCGGCCTTGATCATCGAAATGACGTTTGGCATTGTGCAATTCCAATCCCCATAAACCGTAATTGGACATCCGCTAGGAGCTTTGAGGTGTATTCTCTTACGTTTACATATGATTTGAGCTTCGTTGGCAGCTAACCAATCCATACCCAATACTATATCGAATCCTCCTAAGGTGAGAAGGAATAATCTAGAAGGAAACCTATGTCCCTCTATTTCTATGATGCAATCCTCCGTGACTTGGAATACTGCCGAATTTTTACCAACGGCAGTTTGTACGCTAAAGGCCTTTACTATGGTGTTGATAGTGCAATCTAGTTTACGACTAAATGCATTTGATATAAAGCTTTTACTAGCACCAGAATCAAATAAAATCGCAGCACGTTCATCATTAACTAGAAACGTACCTGACACGACATCAGGGTTTCCCCTTGCTTCTTCCTCAGTTAAGGCATAGGCCCGAGTCCTTGCCTTTTGTTGTTCCTGTTCCTTCTCCTTTCCTGAACCAGATTGGCCGGCCTTCCTGCAATTCTTTGTCAGATGTCCAAACAATCCACATACTTGACATTTGACATCCTTCAAACAATCTCGAGAGTAGTGCCCCGGCCTTCCGCACTTATAACACACGGTGGTGCCGATTCGACACTCGCCAAGATGTTGTTTTCCACATCTCTTGCACATTTCATATCCGACCAACCTCGGTTTCTTAATTTCAATTGTTTCATTCCCTTTTCCGGTGCCTCTAGACGAGTTCTCCCACTTCCTCTTTTGTGTCACAGGTGCCGGGTCCTCGTTGGCATAATCGTCATAAACGATTCCAGACAGGTTGACTACCGGCTCGAAGGTCGAGGGTATGTTGGCTTTTACGTGGACACGGACCCTTTGTGGCAGACCCTTGACATAGTATTTGATCATACGTCCTTCGGTTTCCACCAAGTGTGGTACCAGTTGGGCCAGCTCGTTGAACCTTGAAGTATATTGGCGATGAGTCTTGTCGCCAGCTTTGAAGTTTAGGAACTCGTTCTCCACACGATCAATCTCATTCTGTGGGCAGAACTTTTGGATTACGAGCTTTTTCAAGTCCCCCCATGTCATTCGGGCAAGAGCATGTGGCGACTTTGTTCTTTGAATATTTCTCCACCAACCTAGTGCTTCATTGGTGAAAGAATGAGCAACATATTTAACCGCCTGGTCTGGTCGGCACTCGCTGATGTTGATTACAGCGTTCATTCTCTCAATCCATTCCAAAGTAGCCACCGAATCCTTGCTACCATCAAACTTGGGTGGGTCTCCATCTTTGAAACCTTTATAAGTGCACCCTTTAGTGCTTGGCCCCACTTTTATCTCATCCCCGTCGTTGTCATATACTGTCTCTTCGTGGTTTCCTTCATCCCCCTCTCTACTTTTCTTTATTGCCTCGGATAGTAGATCAGGCAATACCTTCTGCAAAGTGAGCACAACTTCACGGGCAATAGCATCCCTGACTTCAGGTTCCAACTGTATAGGCCCTGGACTGTTGTCCCTAATTGGGGTCACTTCTGTTTCGTGCACACTTTCGGTGTGCTCTGCGTGCACACTCTCTTCTTCTTCAAATCTTGGGTTCAACGGAGGTCTACCTCGTCGGCCAGTGCGACCGCCTCGAGGTCCTGTCCTTCCTCCACCAGCCATAGTTCTTAATTTCCTGGATTGTTAAAAAGGGAATACATCAATGTCCTTTCTTCAGATCATAGTTTGGAACAGTACGAGCAAGGTAAATTCTTAATTACAGTGACCGGTTTGTGATTACTAATTTACATTGCTTTTCGGGTTCGAAACTCTTCAAATCAGTCGTGGCATTAACATCTATTTGTTCTAAGTTAAGGTATCTATTCCTATGCAAGAGCATTAACTTTACGACTTACTTACCGTGCTAGCGTTGGCGTTGGTTACCCATACTGACATCCGTGCGTTGGTCCCATAATCAGTTTGAGTCTAGACATTTAGGGATGCCTAAATCTCTCAAACTATTGCTCTGATACCAACTTGTAAGGCCCCTAAACCGGGCGACCTCACTTGTTGGATTTACTCATAAACATAGTCATAAATACTGAACTTAAATTAAAACATTCGTCATTCAATTACATAATCAAAACAGCGGAAGTCTTTACAAATAAAAACATAACATATTCTTAACAACAAAAGTGGGATGTCAGTCTTGTGTCGGGTAACCATCACGCCTTCGCACGACCCTTTCCTTTGTTACCTGAAATGTATACTAAAAGTCAGCTAACGCTGGTGAGTTCTAGATTAAAGACATTCACACATAACATTTATCTTATCATAAATATAATAAATGAATGTTTATTCATACTTTTATATATTCTTTACTTTATTGTTCTCACATAACATTCATTGAGGGTACATACATATGTACATACATACTTTCATTGAGAGAACACATATTGGCCATAATCTTAAGGGAGATCAACCCATCATACTTGTCGCGAATGTCACAAAGACATCGCAGTCAGAACTACCGTCGTAGCCCATTTCATTACCGTCCGGCTCTAGAAAACCGTCCGTCATATCGTTAATTTCGTCCGGCAACCTTTGTCCGTCCGCTCTTTACCGTCCTACCGTTGTAGTCCGTCATTTTTATCCGTCTGCCCTAGGGCATCCGTTTCCCACGTGACCATTATGTATGCAACCGTTCTACATTAGTTAAGGCTTGCTTCGACCGTCCATTTATACCTTTTCATACGTCCTAGCTTGCGAAGGAACGTTTTTGTCCCGGTTGCAAAATAATCACGTGGTCGTCCGTCTACCGAAGTAGCCGTTGTCATAGAAGGGTTCATAACGTTTACATTCATTCATAACATGCAATATATATAATATAAAGCAAGATTTCATTCATTTACGTTATGTCCTTCTTTCGTTCATTCTTTGTATCATACGATTCATTCTTTATTCATAATTCATTTTCACATATATAAGTAATTATATATATATATATACGTATGATCACATTGACACTTATAACATTTATTCATTTAGTGTATACACTTCAGCCCCAAAACATTTATAAATCATTTGCACATAACATAGAAGGGGGCACATAGAACTCACCTGATGAGCTACTCTAGGTTGTCCTAAACAAAGGCCCAACAGCGTCACTTCCGATCTGGATTAGGTAGTTAAATACACATTAGACCCAACCCCGACTCTAATGGTTTAATCATTCTAAACTTACTGACTTTACTTAACCAACCTGTGGCCTGCTGTCTGCTGCCTGCGCACTTAGTAAGTGCGCAGGGACTTGCTCATGCGCACTTGGTAAGTGCGCAGGAGTCTTCCTCCTGCGTACTTGGTAAGTACGCAGGGACTGCTGCCTGCGCACTTAGTAAGTACGCAGGGATTCCTTCCTGCGCACTTGGTAAGTACGCAGTACCTGGTTCTTGGACCAAAATTTCGGAATTCTTGCATGTTAATCCGATCATGCTAATCTTACAATTTTCTTTGATCAAAACGTGCGGTTTTCATTCTAGATTCTATTTCTAAGCTTATTATCAAGTTTCATCCGTAAAAACATCACCTATTTAGCTAAAACTCGAGAAACCCCAAAAATGAACAAGAACTCATATTATGATCGAATCATTACCTGGATTGGAATTCTGATCCGGAGGTTTTGCTCACGATCTCAGTAGTAACGTGCTCCTTAAATCTCGTGACGATCCGTTGACTTTCTCTCTCTAGACCCGGGCTCCCTTTCTCTCTCTAAGATGGTGCAAGTGAGGGTGAAATGAGTTAGTGGGCTGCTTTGCCCCTTTTATACCTGGGCTTCCCTCGGCCCGTTGGAGCCGAGCCCAAGCCCATCCGTTCTTATTTCGCTTTAGGACGTTTAAATCTCCATCGTATTTTATTTACTTATTTTACTATTTTCGGAATGTTACAAATGTTTTGAATGATGAACCATTTCTTAAATCGAACGAAAACTAGAACTCACCAGCGTAGCTGACTTTTTAGTATGCACATTCAGGTTAAAGGCAGGTATGGATGATGGACGGTGATGCTTGGCAAGCGAGAAGAGTTACTCGGTTGATCATGAAGACTGGCATCCCGTTATGATTAGTTTATGTTATATTTATGTAATAGACTATGTTATGCTTCCGCATGTATGAACAATGATGACGTTATGTTTGAATGAAATTTTCCGCTGCGTTATTTGATATTCATGTTTAAGAACTGTTTGTGAATGAGTAAATCCAACAAGTGAGGCCTCCCGGGTTTGGGCCTTACAGTTGGTATCAGAGCAATAGTTTGAGAGATTCGGACACTCCCAGTGTCTGAACTTAAACTTTGAATGGGACCGAAAGCGGATGCCAGTACGGGTAACTCAAGCCACAGCATCAGGTATGAAGGTAGTGTATATTTACGTATATAGTATGCCTTAGAAAGGGTTAGGTAAGGACTTGTGTTCTGTTGGAATCACAAAGGTGGTCAAATAGAAATCGAAAGGTAGTGTAATGGTTATTTGCAGATGGCCAGTGTATATTAACATCTTACAGTATTTGTTGAATTCTGTTTGTTAACTAGCGTGATGACATTAGATTCCTTTGCTTTTAGAACGAAATGGAGGGTAGAATAGGCGGAAGGCGTGGTGGGGGTCGTACCGGACGATACGGTAGGATGCCCGCCCACCAAGTCTATAGTAAAGAGGCAATTGTCCATGTAAAACCGGAAGGTAGTATATGCACGAGACACTATGAGTGTGTTTCGAGCTGTCATCTGTTGTGTGGACTTAGAGCGAAAGGATAGGAGGTGTCGAGAAGAATACCGGGACAAGATCTCAACTTTGAAGAGACGCGAGTATTATGAAATGTTATAAGAGGAACTAGAATGCTCGAGTAAAGTAAATTGGCAATTATGTTTGGATCCGCGAAATTGTGAATTTACAGGTGCACGTGCATGATAGCGAATCTTATGGTGTTGATTAATGCTTACGTATTAGAGTTGACCTTATTACTCAACTATGACTACTAGATGTTAGTCACCCGAGGAACGATTTAAAGAGATTAATAACCTCATTACTAATAGTAACGGAGTCAAAGATGGTGTACCCTACAAAGGTGAATGATGTCAGCAAGTACGAGCCACGGGCAATATAAGGAATGAAACTTCGGTTTTACCTAAGTCAGACGTATGTATGAAGAATGCCAAGGAGCTAGTGTGGACTACGCCTAGTACACACACGTTATGATAAAAAAAAAATCGGTCTACTGTTGAAGTATGCATGAGCATGATGGAAATACCCACACAAGTGGATGTCCAAAGCATATATGAGTGCATGAATTCACAAATGGCATCTCTCCATGTAGAAGACAATCCTAGACAACTAAGATGAGTGTGTCCTGAAGCGAGAAGATAGATATACTAACAACAAGTAACGAGAACTGCGATGTTAATTAGGGTGTGCAGACTAAACCAAATGAAACCAGATCCGACCCAAGGATTGTTTGTCTAGAATGAAAGTGAAGGACAAGTTTTGAACAACAATGTGAAGTAAGGCACGGGCACTAAGAAGAAATTCAAGGCGACTCAGAGAACGCTCTACTAGGGCTGAGTCTAATCAATAGCCGCGAGGGTTGCTAGAATTGGAAAGCCGTTGAGGGACCCACTGAAACTAGAAAGGAAATGAAAGTACAAATGTCACCGCATGTGTCAATTATCCGTAGTAAGACCAATGAAGGTGACTTTAGAAGAATTGCATACATAAAAGGCTAACAGGTACGAGTAGCTAGAGAATATTTATTGTCTGTCAGATGGGATGCCCATCCCTAAGACCGTCAAAGAGTATGAAGGAAGAAGGGGTACCACAAATTGATGATGTGAAATGTAAAACCCTGACAAGTATGCTATAAGGAAAGACTAGAAGGTAGTTGTGTGTTTGAAAATATGAAAGTGGAGGTCGTATACCTAGTGTTCCGTCTGAATGAATACTTACCCGACAAGTTGAGTATGATGGGTAATGCTTCATATGGTTCCTTCGAGAACGAGACGATATGGTTCCTTCGGGAACAAGACGATACGGTATCTTCGAAAACTTGATCGTAGGATTCATTCGGGAACAGGATGGTATGATTCATTCGAGGACAACATGGTATGGTCCTTTGAGGACGAATGCACCATGAATAGCTTATGAGGTACACACATTGATCCAAACATTCGAGAGATGATTAATAGTAACCGTCTAGATGACGGAGTAGACAACTCTAATGAGGAGGTCAATTTATGGCAATGGAGTCTTCTGTGAACGACTCTGAGCTTGATAAGACAGTACACGTAGAATGACGAGATGAGAACCCCAACAGTTAAAAGAAAAAGGTCGACTTGAAATGTGTCGTGCTGAAAGATATAACGTTGATCAGGAATTACAGCGGTGTAGTCAAGGCTACACAAAAGTCTAGCAAAGGGAAAGCAGATTCTGATCAATGACAACGGTCTAGAATTGGTTCGGTTGGAAGACGCTAAATTCAACGACATACTAAATCCCCTAGTAGTTACCCCTAAGTGTTTAAAGAAATTCATGACTTGCTTAACATGTCATATCCACGCAAGTGTTTAATGGATTCGACTTGAGCCACACCTGTGAAGAATACGTAAGAACAAAGTAGGTGATGTTATTCGGAGCAACATCAGGGATGTTTGTTGTGAAGAAAGAAGAGAAAGTAGTGGGAGGTGTCCATTCCTAGAGATGGTCTGAAGCCTAAACCCATGTACTGTTAGTATGCCAGCAAGTGTTTATTTTTCGGATGAAAGAAAATCTTTATCAATTTGAAATGGTTCACCTTCGATGAAGATACATTTAAACGGAGGACAACTATGTTAAGGAAAAATAGGGACATAAAAGAGAACAAAAGGGTACTTGGAGACCGAAGGGCAATAGAGGAGTTTTACCATCGACAGTTCGACTTAAAACAGGTTTCGAGGACGAAACCTCATATAAGGAGGGTAGACTTGTAACATCCCAAAATTTAGATTTTTACGAAGCTTATTTCGTTGCGGTAAAGCAAAGAAATTCCGCGAGAAAGATAACGAGATTTTACATGACCGAGTGATGTGGCGTATCCGACTTGCGTTATACGTTATCGGACGGGCATAATAAATACACCGACACACGAACGAATATTAAAAAAAAGAGAATTTATATTAACCTCATTCCGGCTTTATTTAAGAATAATATTTCATTGCCAAAGATATTCTAAAACACGAGTTTAATAATTAAAACCGACATTCACGGGAGTTTTAAACGTGAACGAGGCACCGTAATAGTCGAAATGAACCCGCCTATAGGAATCCTCATTTGACACAAAACAAAACACACACATGTGTGTGTTCTAGAGAGAAATCCGGCCAAGAGCCGTTTTCCGGCGATCGGATTCCGGTGAGAAGAGAGGTGGAAGAGCTTGTGGTAGGTGGAGGTGTAGGGGCGGAGCTGAAGGGTGGCGATCCACGGCTGGAGGTGGTGGTAATCACGGTTTTCCGACAAGTCAAGAAAGAATTCCGGCGAGGAATATATTTTGGGGCTTTTCTGATCTAAGCCCAGATCTACACTCCTAAAGACCCGATCTAAAGACTACAAGAAGGTTTGGTCCAAAAGATGGCGTTTTCCGGCCAAATCAAGGAAATCCGGCCACTACCCGTATTTCCGGCGGCGGCGGAGGATTCTGGCGACGGAAACCGACGGCGCTGGTGGGGCTCGGCGAGACGAGTTCATGACCGCTTGAATCACCTCAATCGGAGTTCGTATGGTCAAGTTATGGGCAAAACAAGTTTCTTCTCGCGTGGTGCTCAGCATTTTCGTGCAAAAACGTTTAGTACGGACCGTACGCGAAGGTATAACTCATAAAACTTATATATCTAGTGTTGGTTAGTGCTTAGGGACCCGGGAAAAGTATCAGGGACGTATTTCGAGAACATTTTTCGGACACGTTAAATGGGTTATAATTATATAATATTTATTATAATCATCAAGTAATGGACGAATTAAAGTATTGTTTGGTATTAGAATCTGAAGTGCGGTTTATTAGATTATTGGTGAAATTTGATGTTATAATTGGACAATTGGATATTGTCGGGTTTAGCCAAAAACAAACGAGACTCTGCCCGATTTTCGTTAAAAATAAAGAAATATGTTTTTACAACTTAAACGTCCTGAGTATGGTTTGAGCACGATTTTGATAGATGGGATTATAAGTAATAGGGTTTGTTTTGGAGTAATAGGCAGCCCACAGGCGAACTTGTTAAGTTCGCTCGGCCAATATCAAGCGAACTTAGCCTAAGTTCGCCTAAGTCAGAATTAGCAAACCGTTAGAGTCGGGGTTGGTATGATATTTATTCAATTAATCAATTCAGATCGTGTGTGACGCTTGTTGGACATTTGTTAGGACAACCCATGAATAACTTATCAGGTGAGTTCTAGAAGCCCTCTTTTAAATGTTTTATATAATGTTTTCGGGCCGGTGTGTATACATATGAAATGTTGTTTTATAAAATGATGTTTATGAAACTATGTTTAAGAAATGAAATGATTTGGAATGAACGGTTTATGGAAAGAAAGTTTTATGAACGGAATGTTTACGAACGAATGTTTATAAAGAAATGGTTTAAAGTAAAGGTAAAGGGTTTCGAAAGTGAAGGAAAGGTTTTGTGAAAAGAAAAGAAAAAAGGCAAAGGTTTTAAAGAAGTCATTACTAATCTAATCTGTCGAATGAATGGAATTGAAGAATGAAGTCTAGGAATTTCCCAGCCTTGTGGTAGATTATGGACAGCGAGCCATAGTTACCATAAGAACAACAGGGGCAGTGTCTTAGTGGCTTGCCAATGATTTGATGTTGTACAACTGGTATAGAGTAACGACGGTTACTCAGGGGTTAACGTGACCCTACGTCAGGTTAAATTATGATCCGACGGTGTTATGGCTGAGAGCCATAGCCGTCGATGGAAGTTGTCGGTCTATGGCTGAGAGCCATAGCCTTCAATGAAGGTTGTCGGTCTATGGACATGAGAGCCATAGGGGCAACTGAATGGGTATTGTCGGTCCTTGTGCAGTTAGCCTTGGGGGCAATACCCAAAAGGGAATTGACGGAATGTTGTGGCAACGACGGTGATACGTAACGGTTGCCCACAACATGCAGGGTTCCTTCGGGGACACAGAGACGCGTAAAGAAAGATACAGATTTTAGATAGTAATGTATGACTTAAATGATTGTTAAATGTTTTAAACAAATGATCCGCTCAATGTGTTTAAATGTTGGAAGGTTATGAATGAAAGGCCCTATTTTCTTATACGTGATGTTAAACCCTAATGAATGTTTTGAATGATGAACCATTTCTTAAATCGAACGAAAACTAGAACTCACCAGCGTAGCTGACTTTTTAGTATGCACATTCAGGTTAAAGGCAGGTATGGATGATGGACGGTGATGCTTGGCAAGCGAGAAGAGTTACTCGGTTGATCATGAAGACTGGCATCCCGTTATGATTAGTTTATGTTATATTTATGTAAAAGACTATATTATGCTTCCGCATGTATGAACAATGATAACGTTATGTTTGAATGAAATTTTCCGCTGCGTTATTTGATATTCATGTTTAAGAACTGTTTGTGAATGAGTAAATCCAACAAGTGAGGCCTCCCGGGTTTGGGCCTTACAAAATGTGTAAATAAGAAAAAGGGGCTATGTAAACTCACCTCGTAAGGAGTAGCTTGAATGACACACAGTTACGTTGTTGCACAAATTTTCTAGCTAAATCACCCGATTAACCTATGTTTGAGGGTATATGTGTATCAATGATTCGTACAATTTAAATAAATGAATCCTAATGCGTAAAGGGATTGATGTGGGTTTCCTTATTTTAATAAAAATAACTATTTGAGTTTCAAATAATATTTATGTAAATCTTGATAAGTAATTTTATTTTAATTTTGAATAAATTCAAGAATAATTAAATGATTTCTTACGTATGTAGAATATTGAATAAATAAATGTATACTTAAACAATGTTCTTTTGTTTGAGAATGACTAAGTAGATAAATAGTTTCTTCTGTAAATAATTGAATAAATAAGTTACATGAATAAAGAGTTGAACAACTAAATAATTAATAACTACATAAAATAAATAAATAAATAAAACTCTTTATTTATTTAATTTGATTTCCATGAACGGTGATTGTTAAGAATAATAATTTAATTACTTAATAATTAATCCTACATTAATGAAAAATGTGAAAATGTGTTTTAAAAGTTTTTTTTTATATAATAAAAATAGATTTTATAAAACGAATGTATAAATCTTTACAATGTGAAAGGGTTTATAAAAATGATCATTTATTTATACTCCAATAATACTTTACAAGCTAGGGGTTTTAGATAAATAATTTGTTAAAGATATTGGTTTAAATAAATTTAGATTCATTAGGTTTAGATAAAATTATTCCCTTGAAGTTTAACATTTTAATCCGTTAAAATAAATCCAATGTTTATAAAAAATGATTTTTATACAGGAATACATGAGTGTATGCTTATTTGTATGTAAATATGTGCATAGGTGAGTGTATTTAAACAAGGAAAAACGAAAAATAACTGAAATGTATTTAAACCTGGAAAAACAAAAATAACTGAAAAGAAACGGGCAGAGGCCGGGTCAAACCCGTGACCTCTGTCTCATAGGGAAACAGATTAACCACCGGACTGGCATCAAGCCTTGATCAGAATAAGGTTTTTTTTTTATCTTAAAACTAACAGCCCCAAACCCTCCATCATCTTCCCCAAACATCCGATCCGAACCCTAGCCCCAATTGACCATGAAGGAACACAGGTACTCGAAATGTTGGGGCTTTTGTTCAGGAGGTTGAGAAGAGTATACAGAGGGCTTAATTACCTGAAATGGTGCTCGAATCGATCGCCGGTAGTTAGAGTCAAAATTCCGGGGCGGCGGTGGTTAAACTGGAGCACAGGGGAGTGATTTTGAATGGAGGAAAAGGTTTTGCGAGTGAGGTGATTTCGTATTGAACAGTTTCGTTTGCATTTATAGGGTTAAACACGCGTTTAACAGATTTGGAAACTCCAACATTTCGGCCGAAGATTTGAAACGCGTAACAGCGTTTTGACAGCTTGTAACTCGTGTGTGATTCAAGGATTTCATGTGCGAGTCAAATGGTAGCGTTTCTTGAATTGATTAGGTCGAATTTGGGGGAAATACGCTTCGTCGGAAAAAGGAAATGGTCGGAAAAATGTGGTGGCCGGAAAATCGTGGGGGGGGGTAGAAGAAAGTTTTGAAAATTTACCCTTTTAGACCCTGAACTTTTATGCTTACTTGACATTTAACCCTCCTACTTAAAACCCATTTTATTTATTTATAACATTTTATATAAAAAGGTTTAGTTGTTATTATTTATAAAGAAAATAGTTTTAATAGAATTTCAAATCGTATAAATGGTTCCTTTGATCAGACGTATGGTGTATTTACATACTTATTTAGAATTAAAATACATGTTTAGAATAATAATAATAATAAATGTGACATATTGCGTTGAACGAGTACAAGTTTGAAATGAAAATGTCATTTTTGTAAGAATAAAATAATATCAGAAAAATCATAGATGTTACAGTATCCCCTAGTTGAGGTAATTTCGTCATGAAATTTAACTGACGGAGGCTACTGAATTAGGAAAAGAGGTGAGTTTGAGTTTTGATTGTCTGTTTGAGGAGTATGATAGATAACAAGATTTAGGTCTAAAGCTCAAGTTAAGTATGAATGACATCAGTGGATTTTAGTTTCAAGAGAGCTAAGGAGAGATCTGTCAAAGAATCTAAAGGTGAAATGCGTTACTTGGAATGGGTTTGATGGGAACTAGATGATCAAGGTTTGTTAAGTTGTAATCTAATATGTTCAGGGATTATCAGTGTATAAAAGATTTCACAAACATTGGCCCCGTTAAACAATATAAAACTTTACGTGGAAAGAATAACGCTACTTCTGATTTTATGATAGGACACTTATATATAGGAAGTACCAGCGGCGTATCCACCATGTCCTTATCATATCACATTAGTTTTGTTATTATGTACCACAATAGGTTTCATGTCATAACACACAACAGATTTCACTATGACCCCCATGCGTTGATTTTTATAATTACGTGTGCACCCGTAATTATCCAAATCGTCGCATGGTCCACATAGTTCATTCCATTGTGTGTGGGTCTAGGGGGTAACACAAAAACACTTAATTCGTAACTATTGCTTTCACGTACGTGTTGCTAACAAATAACTATGCCCATAGATAGTAAAGTCAATCAGGTACTAAAAAGTAATAACGTGGCATAATTTAGGGTTCCATAGTTTTCTCATGTTTGAACAAGAATACGTCAAACTCGAGTAGCTTTCATGGATAAGGTGAACAGTCATGCCTTGTGTATGATATACTTAATCAATTGAAACAATGTAAATAATCTAATTCCATGTATAATGTAAACACTCAAGTTTCCATGTGTGATCTAATGTTATGTACATTGTAAGCAAATAGGTTGCATGTATACTGTGAATAGTTTAGTACCATGTATATAGTAAACAAATGAGTTTTATGTATGAGGTGAACACTTTAGTATTTATGTATTTTGTAAACATACAAGCTTCATATATGTTGTAAACAATGTATATTGTGTAGTGTGAACAATCATGTATCATGTATTTTGCAAACAAATTTCGTGTATTATGTGATCAGTGTAACATTATGTATGTTGCCACTACTAAGCTTCATGTGTCATGTGATCGCGTATAATGTGTTCAATCTAGTATCATGTATCAAACTAACAAGTTTCATGTATCATGCGATTAACCTAGTATCATGCATATTGTAATAACTAAGTTTCATGTATCATGTGAATGTTCATATGTAAGTTATTGGATCTCATGAGTAATGTAAACTATCGAACTTTGCACGTAGTCGAGTGTTGCAGACAAGCGTGTTGTTTGGCGTTAATTTATAACGTGGGTAGTTGGATTTTTAAATTTAAAAAAAAAATCTTGTTGAGGTTTATAAGGATGGCTAATGCCTACGTGAAATGATTCATCTCATTGTAGTGCCTTGTTCATTCATACATTTCTAGAGAAGTAATATAACGAGAAGGTCGTGTAGATATTTAGAGCGGTGTGTTTACGAATACTGATTTGTGCTCTTTGTTTGTAAATAAAAGGTAGTTATAATTTATTCTTGTTTGTAAATAAAATGGTGAAAAAGAGTTAAATAATTAACTATATGGATAATTAAATAAAAATCTTTTTATTTAATTTTAAGTTATTATAAAAGAGAATATTTAAAGAGAAAATAATTACTAAATTATTTAATAATTAAGACAAAGTTTAATAATAATTAATTTAATGAGAAAATAATTAATTATTAATTAAAACAATGTTTTTATAAAACAAGTTGTATTAGGTTTCCTTAAAAGGTGAAAAAG
Source organism: Smallanthus sonchifolius (assembly GCA_023525975.1). Lineage (NCBI taxonomy): Eukaryota > Viridiplantae > Streptophyta > Magnoliopsida > Asterales > Asteraceae > Smallanthus > Smallanthus sonchifolius. Next base: position 66,556,243 of record CM042028.1, on the reverse strand, counting down.
TTTATAGAAAGTTTATATTTCAAATACTGTTTATAAACTAAGGGTTTGATAAATACTTTGTTTGGACCAAACTAACGATGTTGTTTAAATCCGATAAGAAAATGATTAGTTTACAAAGTAGGCTTAGGTGTGTACCAAATTGTAATAGACAAAATGATGGTGGTTAGGTTGTACTCATTTGGTAACATAACCAAATGGGTACTTTGACAAATCAAAGTAATTCGAGTTCCTGTACTTTCAAGAAGACCTGCTTTAGCTTATAGGTGAACACTCACTTTGGGAATTCTCAGGAAAGCATACGGATCTTTCGGTTGATTTGGATTTATATGAAATGTTTTCCTAGACAGAAGACCCAAAGTACAGGCACTCACCCTTCCGGATTACACATGTTCTTTACTAATTTTCAGAACCCAAAACTTTGATGGGATTTTAAAATTTTAATAGGCTTTAGGCCTAAGAGTTTAATTAATTAAATAAATAAAAAAAAATTTGTTCATAAATGATGATGGTGACATGTGTATAATAATGATGGTGTATAAAGGATTAGGTGTGAAATAGTGTGTGATAAGACTTAAGATAACACCTAATCAAAAAGGTAGCATGTAGATAGTAATGCTTAGAATAACATGTAAAAATATTCATATAAAGTAGTAATCATGTAGCATTTAGTAGAACATATGGGTGTCCTAAGGTTATAGTCTAGGTCAAAAGTGTCTAATAACCTAATTCCCTATAACCAAGGCTCTGATACCAATCTGTCACACCCCAACCGACGGCGGAAACGTCGGGGCGGGACATGTAGACTGTTCATAAGCTCATGGTTTGCTAAAGTTGAAATAATTAAACAGTAATTTTTCATTTCATAACTCAAGTAATCATTTACATCCTTTACAAGAATTTAAGAATACATGAATCTCCGTATTAAAATTTAAGACTAGGTCCTCAACCCTAAGTGATGTAGCTTGAATCATAACTCAAACAACTGTACCTAAAACATGATAAAATGAGAGGGTCAACTATAAATAGTTGGTGAGTATACATAGGTTTTGACACCACGAGTAAAGTTCAAATGTTTTGTGTACAATTCATATGATGCATGGTTTATAAAGCATTTATGAAGAATCTAAGTTAAGCTAAATGCACAAAAGAGACCTTGTAATTGAAGGGCATAACAACACATGTTATCCTAATGTAGGGCATAACAACACATGTTATCCTGATGTAAATGTAGGGCATAACAACACATGTTATCCTAATGTAGGGTATAACAACACAGGTTAGCCTGAAGTTATGTATTTGTATTTGCACGTGTACATCATTTATATGTTACCTTAACAATTAGCATTCAAGCATAAATTACAAATAAACATATATGATCATATTGTAGAATTGTACGTGTATAATTGCAAATAGTGTTTGAATGTAATCATGTTTCACCCCAAATGTGTAAATAAGAAAAAAAGGGCTATGTAAACTCACCTCGTAAGGAGTAGCTTGAATGACACACAGTTACGTTGTTGCACAAATGTTCTAGCTAAATCACCCGATTAACCTATGTTTGATGGTATATGTGTATCAATGATTCGTACAATTTAAATAAATGAATCCTAATGTGCAAAGGGATTGATGTGAGTTTCCTTATTTTAATAAAAATAACTATTTGAGTTTCAAATAATATTAATGTAAATCTTGATAAGTAATTTATTTTAATTTTGAATAAATGAAAGAATAATTAAATGATTTCTTACGTATGTAGAATATTGAATAAATAAATGTATACATAAACAATGTTCTTTTGTTTGAGAATGACTAAGTAGATAAATAGTTTCTTGTGTAAATAATTGAATAAATAAGTTACATGAATAAATAGTTGAACAACTAAATAATTAATAACTACATAAAATAAATAAATAAATAAATAAAACACTTTATTTATTTAGTTTGATTTTCATGAACGGTGATTGTTAAGAATAATAAATTAATTACTTAATAATTAATCCTACATTAATGAAAAATGTGAAAATGTGTTTTAAAAGTTTTTTTTATATAATAAAAATAGATTTTATAAAACGAATGTATAAATCTTTACAATGTGAAAGGGTTTATAAAAATGATCATTTATTTATACTCCAATAATACGTTATAAGCTAGGGGTTTTAGATAAATAATTTGTTAAAGATATTGGTTTAAATAAATTTAGATTCATTAGGTTTAGATAAAATTATTCCCTTGAAGTTTAACATTTTAATCCGTTAAAATAAATCCAATGTTTATAAAAAATGATTTTTATACAGGAATACATGAGTGTATGCTTATTTGTATGTAAATATGTGCATAGGTGAGTGTATTTAAACAAGGGAAAACAGAAAATAACTGAAATGTATTTAAACCAGGAAAAACAAAAATAACTGAAAAGAAACGGGCAGAGGCCGGGTCGAACCCGTGACCTCTGTCTCATAGGGAAACAGATTAACCACTGGACTGGCATCAAGCCTTGATCAGAATAAGGTTTTTTTATCTTAAAACTAACAGCCCCAAACCCTCCATCATCTTCCCCAAACATCCGATCCGAACCCTAGCCCTAATTGACCACGAAGGAACACAGGTACGAGCTCGAAACGTTGGGGCTTTTGTTCAGGAGGTTGAGAAGAGTATATAGAGGGCTTAATTACCTGAAATGGTGCTCGAATCGATCGCCGGTAGTTAGAGTCGGAATTCCGGGGCGGCGGTGGTTAAACTGGAGCATATGGGAGTGATTTTGAATGGAGGAAAAGGTTTTTCGAGTGAGGTGATTTCGTATTGAACGGTTTCGTTTGCATTTATAGGGTTAAATACGCGTTTAACAGATTTGGAAACTCCAACATTTCGGCCGAAGATTTGAAACGCGTAACAGCGTTTTGACAGCTTGTAACTCGTGCGTGATTCAAGGATTTCATGTGCGAGTCAAATGGTAGCGTTTTCTTGAATTGTTAGGTCGAATTTGGGGGAAATACGCGTCGCCGGAAAAAAGGCAGTGGCCGGAAAAATGTGGTGGCCGGAAAATCGTGGGGGGGGGGGAGGAGAAGAAAGTTTTGAAAATTTACCCTTTTAGACCCTGAACTTTTATGCTTACTTGACATTTAACCCTCCTACTTAAAACCCATTTTATTTATTTATAACATTTTATATAAAAAGGTGTAGTTGTTATTATTTATAAAGAAAATAGTTTTAATAGATTTTCAAATCGTGTAAATGGTTCCTTTGATCAGACGTATGGTGTATTTACATACTTATTTAGAATTAAAATACATGTTTAGAATAATAATAATAAATGTGACATATTGCGTTGAACGAGTACAAGTTTGAAATGAAAATGTCATTTTTGTAAGAATAAAATAATATTAGAAAAATCAAGATGTTACACTTATCAACATAAATTCTTGAATTTACACGTAAATGACCAATTTACCCTCCATTATTATATTAACATATTAATATATATACATATATATATATATATGTATGTATATATATAACTCTCTCAAGATCTGTAAATTCAAACGGTAACAAGTAATAAGCCATACCACCACAGTCACCAGCCGACGGCCGAAACTACACCACCGCTAACCGCCGCCCGTCCGACCGACCCTTTCACCTGTAAGTTTTTTACCTCTCTTTCTATCCTCGTCTCCTCTTACTCTCTCTCTCCTCTCCATCGTCTACCCAGACACATACCATCGCCCTCCCACTGACGGCCGGCCGGAACAACCAAACCCTCTCTCTCTCTCCCTCTCTGTTCTCCGGCCGGAACAACCAAACCCTAACCTGGTAAACCCACATTCCCAACCACAGCCAAACCGACGACCAATAACCAAAACCCACACCTACCTGACTGCCGGCCAAACACCCACATGATTCCAACCCTAATTTAGCCTGCATCAAACCAATGGTTTCCATTTGGTTTGATTTCATTTTGGATTTGGATTTTGCCCACCGATTGTAACTTATGTATTTCGGTCGAATTCTCTATTGATTTCAGTTTGGATGATTCACGATTGATTTTAGGTTCCATCGATTGAATTTGGTTTTGGTTCTCTGTCCATGGCTTCTGGCTTTTGTTTTCTAAGCATGAGAATTTTGATTATAAGTTTTGGGTTTTTGCTTAGGAAGAGTCGAGCAAAGGCATAATGGATGGGGCCCACAATACTTTTGAATTAGTAAGGGTATTTTGGTTATTTATAAAAAACTAACTGAAAAATATAACGTTTGTTAGTCTAAAGGTTATAATTTGATACAAAACATATACATAAAGGGTGTTCAGCGTAATTAGTGAAGATTAAAGTCTGTGAGAGTAATTTGATATATACTTAAAGGTTGTTTTCTGTAATTTACTAATAAAAATAAAACAAAATAAACTAAAACAAAAAGTAATTAATCCTATCCTATTATAATATTATAAAATAAAGTCTATAATTTAAAAGAATTAGGTAGCATAAGGAGGAGCACGGGAGTGATGGGTGCACCGCCGGTTTCATGTCATACAATACTCTCACCCACCCACAAATATAAAGCATTTATTTCAACCTTCTCAAGGTTCCCTTTCACCAAACTTGGAACATGATTCACGGACCATCAAATATATTCTAGTTGAAAATAAATAATCAAATACATTTTTTTAAAATAGTCTTCAACTTTTATTTTTAATCATTATCTTCCAAACACTACTTTCAATGCAAAATTTGACACATCTTACCCGTTAGCGGTTAGCCAGACGTGTAAGGGGTGTGATATTTTAGCCTAATTTCATCATCATGGATAGAGTTTTTGGGAAAGGAGTTTGACTAGCAAAAAGTCAAATGGTGACACCATATTGAAATTCTTAAGTAGAGTTGGGAGATAGGGTTGATAGGACACAAAGAGTAGTGTTTGAATGGATAATAAAAACATAGACAATTGATCTAAGACATACAAATTTGATGCGAGTGCTAGAAGATATTATAATTAAGTAATCCATTTGAAATCATGATCTAGGGTTTAGTGATTTGGGTTTTGTCCCTTATAAAAGTGATGCGAGTTTAAATTGTTGTAAGTGTAATGTTAGGTGATATTTAGACGTAAAAAAATTGACGTTAAAAAATGTAATCCATTTAAATTTAATTATTCGTGTAGCGTAAATTTCAAGGTTATGAAGTTGAGAACCATAACATCCTAAAATTAATAAATGATTATTTAATAGATTTGAAGTATTATTAGTGATATCTAAAAGAGTAAATTACATTTTTCGTCCCTGAGATTTGAACAAAACATCAGGTTTCGTCCACCTGTAACACATTTGATCCCCTACGTTTGATATTTTAACACTTTGCGTCCCTGGTCCTTAACCCCGTTAAATTTTTTGTTATTTTTTGTGTAAAATTACTGATATACCCCTCCCCTTTCTTCAAACATCAGACCCAATAAGCAATTTTGACTCCCGGAAGTCGAACGCGTGAAATTATCTCTCAATCCACTAAATTCTACAATCTAATCCTTTCATTTTGGTCCCAAATCATTCAAAATCAATTGGTGATTAAAGAACAGTGGACCATTACCGAAATCGAATGGTTTGAAACCTGTTTTGGAAACCGCTGATGTGCTAGATATGGTCTACTAAAAAAACAACCTAGACACTCGAGTTAAACTATAGAAAACCCTTAAACTAGACCACAATAACAGGCAAGTGTACCTATCGAGTGTAGTAAAGCCTAATGGAAGTCCGGTTTCGAACCCACGAGACACTGAGAATAACTAGAACTAGACTCTGAAAAGTAACTAAAGGATTTGGTTGGGGGGGGGATTCTATGAAAAAGGTCTAAAATGATTAAAATCAAAAGTAGATTAGGAAGAACTAAAGACAACCAACTATCACTCAGAATACTTAGACGAACTCAAGAATTGGGAAAACACTACCCGGGTAAGAATTCTATCTGCGAATCTCGAATTTCTCTCGTCTATGGAAACTATGATGTAACTGGGATCTTAAAATACTACACCCTTAGACAACCTAGTGGATCCCTGGTTATTCTTCGGGTGTGACCAGAAGGAAATTGTAAGAAGTGTTTAACGCTCACCAGTTAGTTGAATTACCTTTCAGTTTCTGTAACAACACTAAAGTACCCTAAAGACATATTACCTTTCAGTTTCACTATCTCAGTACATCCGAAGATGCAAGGGGTAACCTAAGAACAACCGATAAGACACAGAATAGCAAAGATACTGTAACATCCATGACTTTCCGGCTCTATTTTAATTTATTTATTACAATAATAACACTATGTTACAACAATTAATATAGATTCAAATTCCTAATCATACATGTAAATACTATTTCATATATAACATATGTATACATATATTTTCAAACTTATGCATTTTAATCATGTAAATTACATTTTTTTATATATATAAACGTGATTATATATAGTCATTTATTTGGAATAAATCAATAATTACAATTTATAATTTCATGGGTAATGAAATTTTTATTAATAATAGAGCATATAATGTCTAGATTCTTATATATATATATATATATATATATATATATATATATATATATATATTTAAACAATTGAAATAAAATAAAATCTAGCCTTGAACCCCTCCTTTTGAACATTTGGACCCCTAACTTGAACCCTACTCCTAAATTGAAACCATTTCACAACCCATGACCAAGTTTGACTTTTAAAAGTCAAAGAGGACCAATTGATGTGAATTCGTCAACACAAATCAGTTAATCCGATTGTTATGAGCCTTGCCAAACAGAGGAAACCACTGATCGACTATATCTAGACCAACCTAACACACTTATTTGATTATTGTAGTGACTAATTTCAAATTCAAACGGTTTTGACTTCGTAGAGTCAAACCGAGCCCAATTCACCCTCTAATCATGGAATTGAAACGCGTAATCGTCCCCAAATCACGCGTAGCCATAACTCATATGAATTCAGAACCAAACCACGACCCAATTCATTGTTTACAAGGCGAATTAATTCAAATAGCAATCCCACAGCTGTCACCTTCAAGTCCGAATCGTTTTGAGTGTTCAGACGAAATTAAACGTTAAAGATCATTCCCACACCTTCGCATAACCTATTAGAAACTCTCTCAACCCTCGAATGCTTCGCATTTCTTCCCAGGGCATCGATCGAGTATCAAGGACACCATCTCTGACCATTAGCCGTCGGCCCTCGATACACACCCAAGACAAGTAATTTCAATGTCAATAGTTTCGTTTTGATCAAAGGAACGAAAGCCCCACGGTTGCATGGTCGATTGGGGATCAATCAGACCGATTTGGGATTAGGGTTTGGGACGGGTACGTTTTGGGGAAGGAGATGGAGTGGACATTGTTGTTTAAAACTAATCGCATCTATTACCTTGTCAAGGCATTTGCCCAGACACACCGGTTAGGACACTTGACTCGTACAGGGGAGGTCGCGGGTTCAAGTCACAGCCCCGCACCTTTACCATTTTTGCATGTTTCGCATACCTAGAACCCGGTCCCCTTCTATTTCCTGATTAACACCATGTGAACCCGACATTATAACACTATTGGATCACTGGTCCAGTGGTTGGACGATGGTGCTCACCCAGGACCAACCCGGGTTCGATCCCGGCTCCATACAATTGTTTTTAAAACCCGTTTTTAAAGCTCCACAATTTTTATAAAAATTGTTTTTATAAACCCTACAACATGTTGAACTGAATAAAACCAAGTTTTTCAATTTTCAATATAAAATCACTATTATCACAAATTTATTTTTGAAATGTCATTTTAATTTAATTAACAAAAAATTATATAAAGACATTTTTGCAAAGTAATAATTTTTCCGTATTATAAATATGATGACAATATTTTATAAAATACATTTCCTTAAAAAAAAGAAGTTTATAAAGATTTATAAAATTTTAACTTTATTTAAGACAAATAAATACTTATTTTAAAATAGTAAATAAATAAATAAAATTTATTTATTATTTATATAATCCACACTTAGGATTTAAAAGTATATTTAACATTTATTTTTATACCAATATTATTTACACACCTTTATAAGTAAAGAAATAACTAAAGTAAAGTTATTTAATTAAATTATATTTGAATAATTATAATTTCACACTATTTTTCTAATTAAATAAATAAATGACAAAATTTTAATTTAATTAGTTATTCAAACGTAAACCCTAAGCCACCTTTCTATTTTAAACCATATACTTGCACTCTCCATGATTATAAAGCACTTATTTGAATTCAAAACGCAAACCCTATCCATTTTCATAATACAACACGAACTCATTGTACAACTCCCTATACACTCACTCATTGAAACCCTAGACTTTGCCTTAGACGTTTTATTAATTCATATTCATACGCATTACACTCTAAGTTAGCTTTGTGAGTACAAGGATCACCTTGCCACCTATTATCTTGTGCTAGCTACATCCTTAATATCAAGGTGAGTTTACATAGCCCCTTTTTCGTATTTACATATTTGGGGTGAAACATGATTACTCAATAACACACTATTTACAATTACATACGTACAATTCTACAATATGATCATATGTGTTTATTTGTGCTTTATGCTTGAATGCTTGAATGCTAATTGTTAAGGCTACATATACATGATATACACGTGCAAACACAAATACATTACTTCAGGCTAACATGTGTTGTTAGGCCCTACATTAGGATAACATGTGTTGTTATGCCCTACATTAGGATAACATGTGTTGTTATGCCCTACATTTACATCAGGATAACATGTGTTGTTATGCCCTACATTAGGATAACATGTGTTGTTATGCCCTTCAATTACAAAGTTTCATTTGTTCATCTAGCTTAATTAGATTCTCCATAAATGCTTTATAAACCATGCATCATATGAATTGTATACAAAACATTTGAACTTTACTTGTGGTGTCAAAACCTATGTATGCTCACCAACTATTTATAGTTGACCCTCTCATTTTATCATGTTTCAGGTACAGTGTTTGAGTTAAGATTTCAAGTCGCTTCACTTAGGATTGAGGACCTAGTTTTAAATTTAATAAAGTTATTCATGTATTTTTGTTTTTGTAAGAGTTGTACTTGATTACTTGAGCTATGAAATGAAAGTTATTATTTAAATATCACAACTTTAGTAAACCATGAGCTTATGAACAGTCTACATGTCCCGCCCCGACGTTTCCGCCGTCGGTTGGGGTGTGACATATTGGTATCAGAGCCTTGGTTATAGGGAATTAGGTTATTAGACACTTTGACCTAGACTATAACCTTAGGACACCCATTATTGCCATGTTCTATGATTATATGAAATGCTACATGCTATGTGTTACTTGATACCTTATTTGTTAAAATTCATGACTTATTAGACTATACTTAAATAATAAACTAAATAAACAATATCCCTACCCATACCCTAAGCCTCATAACTTTCTTACCTACTTCTCTAAAATCATCATCATCATAGCATGTGGGACGTCATAAAACTTATTTTTACACCTCGTTAGGGTTTTAAACTTTGTTAACCGGTAGAGGACATGTGCAATCTGGAAGAGTGACACCTGTATTCCGGGTTTTCTGTCTAGGAAAGCATTTCATATAAATCCCAATCAACCGAGGGATCCGTATGCTTTCCTAGGAATTCCCAGGATGAGTGTTTACTTATAGGCTAAAGCATGTCTTCTTGAAAGTTATATGAGCTTAATTAACCTTTATGTGTCATAGTATTCAAGTGATTATGTCATGATTCGAGTACAATCCAAACTATGATTTACTACTTCATCTATTATTTTGTTCCCTTTTTAAATTCAATCAACTTTCATAAGTTCTTACATCTTTTCTTGTCTTGTGCAAATCTGTAGAATGCCTCCCAGTCGTGCTACCGTAACCAACAACAACACCGACATTGCTGCTATCCTTGCACAACTTGTAACTCAACTCACCCAAGCTAATGGAGCCATTAGTGGTACCCATGGAACTAATAGTGGTGGTGGTGCCAACCCACCCCAATGCACTTTCAAACACTTTAACTCCTGCAACCCCGTCAAGTTCTATGGTACCGAAGGGGCTACAGGCCTCCTTCAATGGTTTGAAAGCATTGAAAGCACTTTTCTCAACGGTGATTGCCCTGACCATATCCGGGTTCGCTATGCCACCAGCGTCTTTCAGAAACGGGCGCTCACTTGGTGGAATGGTGAGATGAGAAACCGGGGTGTGGATGTGACCATGGCCTTGCCATGGGATGAAGTTAAGAGACTCATGACCGAGGAATTCTGTCCTCGTAATGAAATGAAGAAGTTGGAGGCTGAGTTTTGGGATCTTACCCAAGACAGTGGTGAAAGTTTAGCCTACACAACTCGTTTCCACGAGTTAAGCCTTCTGGTACCCCACATGGTCACCCCACTGACTCGGGGTATTGAGAAGTACATCGGTGGTCTTCCCATGAAAATCCAAGATACAGTCCTAGGAAGAAATCCAGCTACTCTTGAAGATGCTATCCGCTTAGCTGCCACATTAACAAGGAAAGGCGCAAAGAAAGTCACTGACCTAACAACCTCTTCTGAACCCTCTCAGGAAGACAAACCCACACCTCCTCATTCCAATAAGAAACATAACTTTGCTGTCATTACCCCTGCCGTACCAATCAACCAAGTAGCTCCCGTAGCCCAAAACCATAATAAGAAACCATATGCGGGCAACAACCCTCTGTGCAACACGTTCAACTACCACCACTTCCCAAACATGCCATGTCGTCTGTGTGCCAATTGTGGAAGGTATGGTCATGTAGCGAACACTTGTCAATCCAGATCACATGTTAGTCAAACCCACCAAGGGAACCGGGCCAATCACCAAGTTGCCAATCAAGTGGTATCAGCCATTACTAATGGGCGTGCTTGTTATGAATGTGGTAATCCAAACCACTTCAAAAACCAATGCCCAAGGATAGCCAATTCAAACCAAGGTGGTGCTCGTGGGCGTTCCTTCAACATAAACACTAACGAGACTCAAGTCAATGCCGAAGCAGTAGATGAAACCAATTGAAGCTAGTGCAAGATGGAGTCGAATAGGGATCTAGTCTGGAATAAATTATGCATTGTAATCCTTTATGTTACTTTTGTCATTGTCGGAACTATTTACACCTACTACGTTTTGTCACTATAAACTTGAGCTTGCTAGCCAACTTCAGAAAGTGAATCATTTCGCCATTAACCGCCCATATAAGTACTAACGAATTTAAAAGTTAAAACTCATCTACCTACATTGTGCATGAACGCCAGGTAACACACCCGATCGCCTGCAAAATCAGATAGTTTTCGATACGCATGAGACTCAATACACATTCATAAAATACATAATACTAGAGTGATCACATTATACATATTTTCTTATACATGATACCAAATTGTTCACACTATACATGATTTGCTTACAACACGCCTAACACTAGATCATATATGAAACATGAGTGTTTACATTATACACGGAATTAGATTGTTTACATTGTTGCAATTGACTTAGTACATCATACACAAAGCATGACTATTCACCCTATCCATGAAAGCTACTCGGGGTTTGACGTATCCTTGTTCAAACACGAGGAAGCTATGGAACCCTAACTTATGCCACGCTATTACTCTTTAGTACCTGATTAGGTCTACAATCTATGGACATAGTTATTGTTAGCAACACATACGTGAAAGCAGTAGTTACGAATTAAGTGTTTTTGTGTTACCCCCTAGACCCCACACACAATGGGATGAACTATGTGGACCGTGCAATGATTTGGATAATTACAGGTGCACATGTAATTATATAAATCAGCACATGGAAGACATAGTGAAATCTGTCATTTGTTATGACATGAAACCTATCGTGGAATATAGTAACAATACTAATGTGATATGATAAGGACATGGTGGATACGCCGCTGGTACTTCCTATATATAAGTGTTCCTGTCATATTATCAGAAGTAGCGTTATTCGTGTCACGTAAAGTTTTATGTTGTTTGACGGGTCAATGTTTGCGAAATCTCTTATCAACTTACAATTCCTTATCATATTAGACTACATCTTAAACAAACCCTGATCGTCAAATTCCTATCAATTCCATCTCAAGTAATGCATCTCACCTTCAAAATTCAAATTTGTATTCAACGGTTTTTCTCCTTGAGTTCATTTCAAAACTAAACCCACTATCATCATTCGTGTCTGATCTTGAGAAACAAACCTGAACCTTTTTATCAATTGTACTCCTCAAACCAACAGTCAAGGCTCGGTTAAAACCCAAACCCTCATCTCGTTCCTGAATTAGTAGCCCCCAACAATTCAATTTCGGGACGAAATTCCCTTAACAGGGTATACTGTAACATCCATGACTTTCCGGCTCTATTTTAATTTATTTATTACAATAATAACACAATGTTACAACAATTAATATAGATTCAAATTCCTAATCATACATGTAAATACTATTTCATATATAACATATGTATACATATATTTTCAAACTTATGCATTTTAATCATGTAAATTACATTTTTTTATATATATAAACGTGATTATATATATATAGTCATTTATTTGGAATAAATCAATTATTATAATTTATAATTTCATGGGTAATGAAATTTTTATTAATAATAGAGCATATAATGTCTAGATTCTTATATATATATATATATATATATATATATATATATATATTTAAACAATTGAAATAAAATAAAATCTAACCTTGAACCCCTCCTTTTGAACATTTGGACCCCTAACTTGAACCCTACTCCTAAATTGAAACCATTTCACAACCCATGACCAAGTTTGACTTTTAAAAGTCAAAGAGAACCAATTGATGTGAATTCGTCACCACAAATCAGTTAATCCGATTGTTATGAGCCTTGCCAAACAGAGGAAACCACTGATCGACCATATCTAGACCAACCTAACACACTTATTTGACCATTGTAGTGACTAATTTCAAATTCAAACGGTTTTGACTTCGTAGAGTCAAACCAACCCAATTCACCCTTTAATCACGGAATTGAAACGCGTAATCGTCCCCAAATCACGCGTAGCCATAACTCATATGAATTCAGAACCAAACCACGACCTAATTCATTGTTTACAAGGCGAATTAATTCATATAGCAATCCCACAGTTGTCAGCTTCAAGTCCGAATTGTTTTGAGCGTTCAGACGAAATTAAATGTTAAAGATCATTCCCACACCTTCGCATAACCTATTAGAAACTCTCTCAACCCTCGAATGCTTCGCATTTCGTCCCAGGGCATCGATCGAGTATCAAGGACACCATCTCTGACCATTAGCCGTCGGCCCTCGATACACACCCAAGACAGGTAATTTCAATGTCAATAGTTTCGTTTTGATCAAAGGAACGAAAGCCCCATGGTTGCATGGTCGATTGGGGATCAATCAGACCGATTTGGGATTAGGGTTTGGGACGGGTACGTTTTGGGGAAGGAGATGGAGTGGACGTTGTTGTTTAAAATTAATCGCATCTATTACATTGTCAAGGCATCTGCCCAGACACACCGGTTAGGACACTTGACTCGTACAGGGGAGGTCGCGAGTTCAAGTCACAGCCCCGCACCTTTACCATTTTTGCGTGTTTCGCATACCTAGAACCCGGTCCCCTTCTATTTCCTGATTAACACCATGTGAACCCGACATTATAACACTATTGGATCACTGGTCCAGTGGTTGGACGATGGTGCTCACCCAGGACCAACCCGGGTTCGATCCCGGCTCCCTACAATTGTTTTTATAAACCCTACAACAAAAATTGTTTTTATGAATCCTACAACATGTTGAACTGAATAAAACCAAGTTTTTCAATTTTCAATATAAAATCACTATTATCACAAATTTATTTTTGAAATGTCATTTTAATTTAATTATCAAAAAATTATATAAAGACAATTTTGCAAAGTAATAATTTTTCCGCATTATAAATATGATGACAATATTTTATAAAATACATTTCCTTAAAAAAAAAAGAAGTTTATAAAGTTTTATAAAATTTTAACTTTATTTAAGACAAATAAATACTTATTTTAAAATAGTAAATAAATAAATAAAATTTATTTATTATTTATATAATCCACACTTAGGATTTAAAAGTATATTTAACATTTATTTTTGTACCAATATTATTTACACACCTTTATAAGTAAAGAAATAACTAAAGTAAAGTTATTTAATTAAATTATATTTGAATAATTATAATTTCACACTATTTTTCTAATTAAGTAAATAAATGACAATTATTTAATTTAATTAGTTATTCAAACGTAAACCCTAAGCCACCTATCTATTTTAAACCATATACTTCCACTCTCCATGATTATAAAGCACTTATTTGAATTCAAAACGCAAACCCTATCCATTTTCATAATACAACACGAACTCATTGTACAACTCCCTATACCCTCACTCATTGAAACCCTAGACATTGCCTTAGACGTTTTATTAATTCATATTCATACGCATTACACTCTAGGTTAGCTTTGTGAGTACAAGGATCACCTTGCCACCTATTATCTTGTGCTAGCTACATCCTTAATATCAAGGTGAGTTTACATAGCCCCTTTTTCGTATTTACATATTTGGGGTGAAACATGATTACTCAATAACACACTATTTACAATTACATACGTACAATTCTACAATATGATTATATGTGTTTATTTGTGCTTTATGCTTGAATGCTAATTGTTAAGGCTACATATACATGATATACACGTGCAAACACAAATACATTACTTCAGGCTAACATATGTTGTTAGGCCCAACATTAGGATAACATGTGTTGTTAGTCCCTACATTAGGATAACATGTGTTGTTATGCCCTACATTAGGATAACATGTGTTGTTATGCCCTACATTTACATCAGGATAACATGTGTTGTTATGTCCTACATTAGGATAACATGTGTTGTTATGCCCTTCAATTACAAAGTTTCATTTGCGCATCTAGCTTAACTTAGATTCTCCATAAATGCTTTATAAACCATGCATCATATGAATTGTATACAAAACATTTGAACTTTACATGTGGTGTCAAAACCTATGTATGCTTACCAACTATTTATTGTTGACCCTCTCATTTTATCATGTTTCAGGTACAGTGTTTGAGTTAAGATTTCAAGTCGCTTCACTTAGGATTAAGGACCTAGTTTTAAATTTAATAAAGTTATTCATGTATTTTTGTTTTTGTAAGAGTTGTATTTGATTACTTGAGCTATGAAATGAAAGTTATTATTTAATTATCACAACTTTAGTAAACCATGAGCTTATGAATAGTCTGCATGTCCCGTCCCGACGTTTCCGCCGTCGGTTAGGGTGTGACATATCGGTATCAGCGTCTTGGTTATAGGGAATTAGGTTATTAGACACTTTGACCTAGACTATAACCTTAGGACACCCATTATTGCCATGTTCTAATGATTATGTGATATGCTACATGCTATGTGTTACTTGATACCTTATTTGTTAAAATTCATGACTTATTAGACTATACTTAAATAATAAACTAAATAAACAATATCCCTACCCATACCATAAGCCTCATAACTTTCTTACCTACTTCTCTAAAATCATCATCATCATAGCATGTGGGACGTCATAAAACTTATTTTTACACCTCGTTAGGGTTTTAAACTTTGTTAACCGGTAGAGGACATGTGCAATCCGGAAGAGTGACACCTGTATTCTGGGTTTTCTGTCTAGGAAAGAATTTCATATAAATCCCAATCAACCAAGGGATCCGTATGCTTTCCTCGGAATTCCCGGGATGAGTGTTTACTTATAGGCTAAAGCATGTCTTCTTGAAAGTTATATGAGCTTAATTAACCTTAATGTGTCATAGTATTCAAGTGATTATGTCATGATTCGAGTACAATCCAAACTATGATTTACTACTTCATCTATTATTTTGTTCCCTTTTTAAATTCAATCAACTTTCATAAGTTCTTACATCTTTTCTTGTCTTGTGCAAATCTGTAGAATGCCTCCCCGTCGTGCTATCGTAACCAACAACAACACCGACATTGCTTCTATCCTTGCACAACTTGTAACTCAACTCACCCAAGCTAATGGAGCCATTAGTGGTACCCATGGAACTAATAGTGGTGGTGGTGCCAACCAACCCTAATTCACTTTCAAACACTTTAACTCCTGCAACCCCGTCAAGTTCTATGGTACCGAAGGGGCTACGGGCCTCCTTCAATGGTTTGAAAGCATTGAAAGCACTTTTCTCAACAGTGATTGCCCTGACCATCTCCGGGTTCGATATGCCACCAGCGTCTTTCAGAAACGGGCGCTCACTTGGTGGAATGGTGAGAAGAGAAACCGGGGTGTGGATGTGACCATGGCCTTACCATGGGATGAAGTTAAAAGACTCATGACCGAGGAATTCTGTCCTCGTAATGAAATGAAGAAGTCGGATGCTAAGTTTTGGGATCTTACCCAAGACAGTGGTGAAAGTTTAGCCTACACAACTCGTTTCCACGAGTTAAGCCTTCTGGTACCCCACATGGTCACCCCACTGACTCGGGGTATTGAGAAGTACATCGGTGGTCTACCCATGAAAATCCAAGATACAGTCCTAGGAAGAAATCCAGCTACTCTTGAAGATGCTATCCGCTTAGCTACCACATTAATTGATAACCATGTGAAGGCGGGTACACTAACAAGGAAAGACGCAAAGAAAGTCACTGACCCAACAACCTCTTCTGAACCCTCTCAGGAAGACAAACCCAAACCTCCTCACTCCAATAAGAAACGTAACTTTGCTGTCATTTCCCCTGCCGTACCAATCAACCAAGTAGCTCCCGTAGCCCAAATCCATAATAAGAAACCATATGCGGGCAACAACCCTCGGTGCAACACGTGCAACTACCACCACTTCCCAAACATGCCATGCTGTCTATGTGCCAATTGTGGAAGGTATGGTCATGTAGCGAACACTTGTCAATCCAGATCACATGTTAGTCAAACCCACCAAGGGAACCGGGCCAATCACCAAGTCGCCAATCAAGTTGTACCAGCCATTACTAATGGGCGTGCTTGTTATGAATGTGGTAATCCAAACCACTTCAAAAACCAATGCCCAAGGATAGCCAATGCAAACCAAGGTGGTGCTCGTGGGCGTGCCTTCAACATAAACACTAACGAGACTCAAGTCAATGCCGAAGCAGTAGATGAAACTAATTGAAGCTAGTGCAAGATGGAGTCGAATAGGGATCTAGTCTGGAATAAATTATGCATTGTAATCCTTTATGTTACTTTTGTCATTGTCGGAACTATTTACACCTACTACGGTTTGTCACTATAAACTTGAGCTTGCTAGCCAACTTCAGAAAGCGAATCATTTTGCCATTAACCGCCCATATAAGCACTAACGAATTTAAAAGTTAAAACTCATCTACCTACATTGTGAATGAACGCCAGGTAACACACCCGATCGCCTGCAAAATCAGATAGTTTCCGATATGCATGAGACTCAATACACATTCATAAAATACATAATACTAGAGTGATCACATTATACATATTTTCTTATACATGATACCAAATTGTTCACACTATACATGAAACCCATTTGCTTACAACACGCCTAACACTAGATCATATATGAAACATGAGTGTTTACATTATACACGGAATTAGATTGTTTACATTGTTGCAATTGACTAAGTACATCATACACAAAGCATGACTATTCACCCTATCCATGAAAGCTACTCAAGGTTTGACGTATCCTTGTTCAAACACGAGGAAGCTATGGAACCCTAAATTATGCCACACTATTACTCTTTAGTACCTGATTGGCTCTACTATCTATGGACATAGTTATTGTTAGCAACACATACGTGAAAGCAGTAGTTACGAATTAAGTGTTTTTGTGTTACCCCCTAGACCCCACACACAATGGGATGAACTATGTGGACCGTGCAACGATTTGGATAATTACGGGTGCACACGTAATTATAAAAATTAGCGCATGGAAGACATAGTGAAATCTGTCGTTTGTTATGACATGCAACCTATCGTGGAATATAGTAACAATACTAATGTGATATGATAAGGACATGGTGGATACGCCGCTGGTACTTCCTATATATAAGTGTTCCTGTCATATTATCAGAAGTAGCGTTATTCGTGTCACGTAAAGTTTTATGTTGTTTGACGGGTCAATGTTTGCGAAATCTCTTATCAACTTACAATTCCTTATCATATTAGACTACATCTTAAACAAACCCTGATCGTCAAATTCATATCAATTCCATCTCAAGTAATGCATCTCACCTTCAAAATTCAAATTTGTATTCAACGTTTTTTCTCCTTGAGTTCATTTCAAAACTAAACCCACTATCATCATTCGTGTCTGATCTTGAGAAACAAACCTGAACCTTTTTATCAATTGTACTCCTCAAACCAACAGTCAAGGCTCGTTTAAAACCCAAACCCTCATCTCGTTCCTGAATTAGTAGCCCCCAACAATTCAATTTCGGGACGAAATTCCCTTAACAGGGGGATACTGTAACATCCATGACTTTTCGGCTCTATTTTAATTTATTTATTACAATAATAACACAATGTTACAACAATTAATATAGACTCAAATTCCTAATCATACATGTAAATACTATTTCATATATAACATATGTATACATATATTTTTAAACTTATGCATTTTAATCATGTAAATTACATTTTTTTTATATATATAAACGTGATTATATATATAGTCATTTATTTGAAATAAATCAATTATTATAATTTATAATTTCATGGGTAATGAAATTTTTATTAATAATAGAGCATATAATGTCTAGATTATTATATATATATATATATTTAAACAATTGAAATAAAATAAAATCTAGCCTTGAACCCTTCCTTTTGAACATTTGGACCCCTAACTTGAACCCTACTCCTAAATTGAAACCATTTCACAACCCATGATCAAGTTTGACTTTTAATGGTCAAAGAGGACCAATTGATGTGAATTCGTCACCACAAATCAGTTAATCCAATTGTTATTAGCCTTGCCAAACAGAGGAAACCACTGATCGACCATATCTAGACCAACCTAACACACTTATTTGACCATTGTAGTGACTAATTTCAAATTCAAACGGTTTTGAATTCGTAGAGTCAAACCGAGCCCAATTCACCCTCTAATCACGGAATTGAAACGTGTAATCGTCCCCAAATCACGCGTAGCCATAACTCATATGAATTCAGAACCAAACCACGACCCAATTCATTGTTTACAAGGCGAATTAATTCAAATAGCAATCCCACAGCTGTCACCTTCAAGTCCGAATCTTTTTGAGCGTTCAGACGAAATTAAACGTTAAAGATCATTCCCACACCTTCGCATAACCTATTAGAAACTCACTCAACCCTCGAATGCTTCGCATTTCGTCCCAGGGCATCGATCGAGTATCAAGGACACCATCTCTGACCATTAGGCCGTCGGCCCTCGATACACACCCAAGACAGGTAATTTCAATGTTAATAGTTTCGTTTTGATCAAAGGAACGAAAGCCCCATGGTTGCATGGTCGATTGGGGATCAATCAGACCGATTTGGGATTAGGGTTTGGGACGGGTACGTTTTGGGGAAGGAGATGGAGTGGACGTTGCTGTTTAAAACTAATCGCATCTATTACCTTGTCAAGGCATCTGCCCAGATACACTGGTTAGGACACTTGACTCGTACAGGGAGGTCGCGGGTTCAAGTCACAGCCCCGCACCTTTACCATTTTTGCATGTTTCGCATACCTAGAACCCGGTCCCCTTCTATTTCCTGATTAACACCATGTGAACCCGACATTATAACACTATTGGATCACTGGTCCAGTGGTTGGACGATGGTGCTCAACCAGGACCAACCCGGGTTCGATCCCGGCTCCCTACAATTGTTTTTAAAACCCGTTTTTAAAGATCCACAATTTTTATAAAAATTGTTTTTATAAACCCTACAACATGTTGAACTGAATAAAACCAAGTTTTTTAATTTTCAATATAAAATCACTATTATCACAAATTTATTTTTGAAATGTCATTTTAATTTAATTAACAAAAAATTATATAAAGACATTTTTTCAAAGTAATAATTTTTTCGCATTATAAATATGATGACAATATTTTATAAAATACATTTCCTTAAAAAAAAAGAAGTTTATAAAGTTTTATAAAATTTTAACTTTATTTAAGACAAATAAATACTTATTTTAAAATAGTAAATAAATAAATAAAATTTATTTATTATTTATATAATCCACACTTAGGATTTAAAAGTATATTTAACATTTATTTTTGTACCAATATTATTTACACACCTTTATAAGTAAAGAAATAACTAAAGTAAAGTTATTTAATTAAATTATATTTGAATAATTATAATTTCACACTATTTTTCTAATTAAGTAAATAAATGACAATTATTTAATTTAACTAGTTATTCAAACGTAAACCCTAAGTCACCTATCTATTTTAAACCATATACTTCCACTCTCCATGATTATAAAGCACTTATTTGAATTCAAAACGCAAACCCTATCCATTTTCATAATACAACACGAACTCATTGTACAACTCCCTATACCCTCACTCATTGAAACCCTAGACATTGCCTTAGACGTTTTATTAATTCATATTCATACGCATTACACTCTAGGTTAGCTTTGTGAGTACAAGGATCACCTTGCCACCTATTATCTTGTGCTAGCTACATCCTTAATATCAAGGTGAGTTTACATAGCCCCTTTTTCGTATTTACATATTTGGGGTGAAACATGATTACTCAATAACACACTATTTACAATTACATACGTATAATTCTACAATATGATCATATATGTTTATTTGTGCTTTATGCTTGAATGCTAATTGTTAAGGCTACATATACATGATATACACGTGCAAACACAAATACATTACTTCAGGCTAACAGTGTTGTTAGGCCCTACCTTAGGATAACATGTGTTGTTATGCCCTACATTAGGATAACATGTGTTGTTATGCCCTACATTTACATCAGGATAACATGTGTTGTTATGCCCTACATTAGGATAACATGTGTTGTTATGCACTTCAATTATAAAGTTTCATTTGTGCATCTAGCTTAACTTAGATTCTCCATAAATGCTTTATAAACCATGCATCATATGAATTGTATACAAAATATTTTAACTTTACTTGTGGTGTCAAAACCTATGTATGCTCACCAACTATTTATAGTTGACCCTCTCATTTTATCATGTTTTTGGTATAGTGTTTGAGTTTAGATTTCAAGTCGCTTCACTTAGGATTGAGGACCTAGTTTTAAATTTAATAAAGTTATTCATGTATTTTTGTTTTTGTAAGAGTTGTACTTGATTACTTGAGCTATGAAATGAAAGTTATTATTTAATTATCACAACTTTAGTAAACCATGAGCTTATGAACAGTCTACATGTCCCGCCCCGACGTTTCCGCCGTCGGTTGGGGTGTGACAGATACCAAGAAATCTAATGAAACATCCTCTTAGAGCCTTTACACCTAAATACCTAATATTAAAGACAACCCGAGTATCTCTCACCTCTCAGCTATCGAGATAGGAAGAACACTCAACTCTAACAAATCACAAACCAATGTTCCTATGGATTACTACGTCTAGCAAACCCATAAACAATCACAAACACACAGTAAGAAACCTAATCATGCATCTATAACTGAAAGACATTCAATTGGACACATACAGAACATTAATCAATGACAAATCTGAACTAAGCATGCATATACATCCAACCAATTGCAATAAGATATGTTACAATAGCATTAATCCATCAACAATAACCA
Organism: Smallanthus sonchifolius; assembly: GCA_023525975.1. Taxonomy (NCBI): domain Eukaryota; kingdom Viridiplantae; phylum Streptophyta; class Magnoliopsida; order Asterales; family Asteraceae; genus Smallanthus; species Smallanthus sonchifolius. The sequence goes on along the minus strand of CM042028.1, from coordinate 66,534,344 downwards.
AAAACCGAAAGTAATCCAAAACTCAATAAATATTCATCAAACCTAGGTAGCTATAGATGTTTAGCCAACAATCATGTTCATCAGTAGCAAATCAGTCAAAAAGATCGAAAACATGCTATCCAAAAGTCTGAATAAACAAAGAAAATCAAGGTTCATAAGCCGAATAATGCAATCTAACCAATACGTGCTCTCAAGCTTCAACCTTTTTGCTCCCAGTGGACTATCTGCTCCTGAAATCTCCCAAGAACACTTGCTTGACGGCTAGAAATCGATCTCCCTTAATGGAATGGTAAAAATTGCTTAAATACTCAAATTAGGGTTTTTTTTCCGTATTTATGGTTCTTGGCGTGACGCCAAAACTCAAATAGCTTTCTTGGCGTGGCGCCAAGGACAAAATAGTCGGCCTCCCCTTTTTCCTGAATTCCTAGTCTTGGCGTGTCGCCAAGACCTGAGCTAACATCTTCGCATGGCGCGAACAAGTGAATTTCCAGATTTTTGATTTTCTTTTTAATGCTTTCCCTCGTGTGCTTGATTTCCCAAGGTTTAAACTTTGATTTCCGCTTCTTTTGCACGCGAACACCTGTAAACACATCCCAAACTAAGTACAAAACAAAAAAACGAATAAAAACGACTAACTAAATAGCTAAAACAAGCAAAAACGAAAGGATAAATAGATGAGTTTTGCAACACATCAACCGCCGAAACACCGATTGAATTCTCAAACTTATATCACCGATTGAATTCTCAAACTTAAATCACCAGTAATCAGAATTTAGTGGAAACGTTTTACCGCCAACAAATGTTCCGATTAAAAACTCTGCCGTGTCCTGCGACACCTCGCTGTCTCATATGAGACCCTTGGCCGGTAGCTCATCAACTTGCTTCCTGATTTCAGTCGTTTCTTGAGGATTAGAACGGTAAGTAGGTTTGTTTGGAAAGACCGCTCCTGGTACAAAACCAATCTTGTGTTAGATGTCACGCAACATGGGAAGTCCAGCGGGAAGACCTCCAGCGAAGAACAACGAGAGACGTGGTGGAACCTCAATCATCACCACATACACACTTTAAAGAGAGACACCATCATCTTCTCTAGCCGTTTTTTCGTCCATGGCAGGCATAGGTGACTCCTACGGCTCAGATGTGACCAACTCCATCCCCACCTTCTACTCTTTTCCGATCCCAACCACAATCCAGGTGAATCAGCCATACTTTTCAACCGAAGAAGCACAAACGAGATCTCCGATGACCAGAGGCGGTTGTTATGGTGGATTAGGGTTCCGTCATCCTGAGGGAACGATCCCAATGCCAAACAGCGGTTCAAGTTCTAACGGCGGCGACACAATAGAGACTAGAGTTTCTGGGTTTTCCTTATGTTGAGCCCCGACGGTGTTTCAAAGATCTCCGGCAAACTTATTTTTTGACAAAGAAGAATATGGGAGTGGTAGTGGGTGGCGGTGTTAAGGGGTAGGGGTCTTTTAGAATTTATATTAAGGGTATATCAGTAATTTTAGAAAAAAACTAACAGAAAAGTTAACGGAGTTAAGGACCAGGGAAGCAAAGTGTTAAAACATCAAACGCCGGGTGATCAAATGTGTTACAGGTGGATGAAACCTGATGTTTTGTTCAAAACTCAGGGACGAAAACTGCGGTTCACTCTAACTGAAACTATGAAAGTTTTATTTGGTGCATTTTACCTAATTAATTATGAAGTTGGTAAAAAAAAGCAAAAGTCAAAGAAAGTCAAATAGGCAAAGTCAAGTGGTATTAGTAATAATATGACTAAGAAAGAAGTGGAAAATGGTAATTTTACCCTTCAAAAATATGTTGGAAGGGAGAGTGAAGAAGATTGACAATTTCAGGAGTTGATTTGTGAGGATTTCATTATCAACTAGTTACTCAAGCATGAAGGATCATCATACTAGAGTTAAGAATTCCATCCAAAGAAATGAAAGAAGTTTAAGCTAAAATTGCTCTAAACTATCATGACTCATTTGCAAGTGTTGTTGACATCATGTAGCTTATAATTGATTTTATGCAAGATAACTAGTTGGATTTTTTAAGGTGCATGAACAAAGAACTAGAGTTTTAGGTACTATTTTACTTAAAAGTTGACTTTTGCTAATTTAATATGTTGATATTGCTGTTAGTGGTTAAAACATATCAAAAATTCACCAAAACGTATTTGGAAACAAGGATTTGGTGTTTAAAAGTTGTATTTTTAGTCAAAAAAATTGTGTTCTAACTAATTCATTTACAACAAAATTCAAGTGCTATAGTTAAAAACCTTTCATTTGTTGATTACTTTCTCAACAAATATTATTTAATGATGAGCTAACAAAAAAAGTTAATTAAATATCCATTTTTCATAGTTGTTCATAAAACCTAAATGGGACTAAACACACTATGAATTCCAAAACGACAAAGCCAACAACTACACCGACTCGATCTGACTAGCTCGTTTTTAGTTTGGACCCCATTGGGTCGCAAAACTTCGGGTTTTCTGGTCCAATTCCATCCCATCCACATTCAATTCTTTAATTTTATTGTTGATGAATCATGAGTGATCTTTCTCTACCCCTACAATTTTGTCATTTTTGACATGAATAGAGAGACAAATATCAGAGTTATGTACTTTGAAAACTCCATAACTTTGTATTTGGACATGGAAAGGTCAATTTCAATGGGAGTCGTACAAATGAATGGCCCATGCTCTTAAAAACCTTTTATTCATTCATGCTACCCTCTTTCAAGTTTCAACTACTTGTATTACCAACAATTAAGTGCATCTATTCACAAACATGTCACAACACTACCCTTAACCAAAAATAACTTTGGACACATGCCAAACTTAATTCAGTATTAAACTCTACCAAGAAAAGTGTTAAACGTTTAATGGTATGTTGTTAAGATCGATACTCAGACAACCATCAAATCATAGTTCTGGTCCGACCAAATTGAAACTAACATAAATTCGTTTGAGTTTGACTTTAGTCTATGAATCAGACCATGAATACCTCTACTAGAATCAGACCACCTAACCTATCTCATCTCTCTGAAAATGAGACTATGAATACCTCTACTAGAACTAGGAGTGAATTTTTGATATGACATGAAAACAAAATATGAAACTAACATAAATTCGTGAGTTTGAGTTTAGTCTAAACTGGTTAGGGTACGAGAATACTTTAGTTAGACGGGCCGGGTTCACAGGTTGACCTACTTATTTTTATATTTAAAAAAATGTTTTATGTCATAACTTAAATATTTTTGTCAAAATCTAAAAGTGAAACGAGTATCATGTTTTTCAGTTTAAACGTAATTATTTTTCACACACTTGTATCTTTAGTAGTAGATTTGTAAATTTAGAGTATTAGTATGCAAATAAAAAAAAAGTGGCAGGTTAAAGGGTTGTGCTAGAGTCAATCTACAAATACAGTGTCCTGATCATGTTGTCTAACTTGATTTTCAAGTTCATGTCATATACGACCAACCAAAATTTACAAACACGACATATTTAAGACCCTAACCACTCACGGCTCAACCTTGACAGATTTTCAAAATACCGGGTTGTTGAAGTCGAATTTTTATACATGGTCTTTTGAACACATAATAAGTATATATATTTTAAAAAAAAAAGAATGTTTTGATTCCAAGAACCCCTTTTTTGAGGACCATCATATAATAAATGAAGTAATAATGTTTGGAAGCATATAGTATGGTTGTCATCCACTTCTCCATACCAATGAATCTCACGGCCAAAAGCAAGGGGGGCCATGCCTATTCCCTGAGGTTCATGGAATCATTTGATCTCAGGCATTTTTAAATTATATAACTTATACACGTTTATAAAATAAACAATTAATCTTTAAATCTTTCATGCAAATTGGTTTTTAAAAACATGATATTACACATAAACTTCGAACATGGAACCTCATACGTTATAATTTGTCTTACCGACTAAGTTGTATATCGGTGTAAATTGGGGCGGGCCCAAGAATTTTTTCCACATGTCGGTTTTTTACGATACTCGGATGTCTATCAACTCGATCTCAAAATTTTCGGGTTGGGTCATATAATAAAATACAATGTCACAAAATACATAGAAAGTAAAAACCCTTCAAAAATCAATATAAAAGATTGATAATTCTTGAAATTTTGTAGAATTTTTTTTAGAGAATAGTAAAAGAGGGAATGAAATATAAAAGATTCAACTTAAATCAAGCATGTCCATAAAATATCAGCAAAAACGTTATATCATGTCAGAATATCAGATTAAAATTCTTTAATCTGTAGTCTTGATTGACTGATTTTTCCTTAATTGCCATGATTTTATTTGATTCCGTTCAAATTATACAAATACCTAAATCATGGATTACAGTAATTCACGCATTTATTTACCTGTTATCTTTAGTATTCTTTGTAGTAATAATTTTATACAATTTTCATTGTTAATGTTCGAATATTGGTAGCTTTTCTACCCAAACATATTCCCAAAACCAATGACAACATCATGAAAAGCAAATTCAAACAAGATAATCCATCCTTCCTACCAAAGGCTCCAACTTTTATTATTGCTCAGCTGGCACCAGCTTCCCCACACCAGTTGGCATCTGCTCACAAGCTTCGTCACCTTTCTTTAAGCTCACATACACTCTCATTTATTTACTATAAATATGCATGCTTCTAAAACCCAAAACCCACAATTCAAATCATCTTCTTCCTCACAAAAACTTTCAAAAATGAAATCTTCTCTCTTTTTTACTTCTCTAATGGCGGTACTAACCTCTTCTCTAATGGCTGCTTCTGCTGGCAGCTTTTACCAAGATTTTGACCTCACTTGGGGGGATAAACGGGCCAAGATCTTCAATGGTGGACAGCTTTTGTCACTGTCTTTGGATAAGGTTTCCGGGTCGGGTTTTAAGTCCAAGAAAGAGTATTTGTTTGGGAGGATTGATATGCAGCTCAAGCTTGTTGCAGGGAATTCTGCTGGGACTGTCACAGCTTATTATGTAAGTTTTTGCAGATCTTTAAACCATACTGTAAAGGGTTGTGGTCTTTGCTGCTTTTGGCTCTCAAGAAAGTAGTCAAAAATTGAAGTTTTAGCTTTTTTTACTTTGGGAATTTTGATGAAAGCAACATGTGGGTTGGAAAATGACATGCTAACAAGTTTCCCAAGAACAATTTGAATGTTTATGGGAAAATCTTGGTATGATATTTAGGCCCGTCTAAAGTTTTTCGGGGCTTAAAGCAGATAATAAAATTGTAACCTTTTTCGACAAAAAAGAAAACATTTGAGGTTGTGATATTTAGGCCCGTCTAAAGTCCTTATTTTATTTCATTCCCCTTGAGCCGCGGTTGATGTTTAGGTTGTGATGTTTATGTGTTGTAGTTGTCATCGGAGGGACCGACACACGATGAAATCGACTTTGAGTTCTTGGGGAATACCACGGGCGACCCGTACATCGTGCACACCAATGTCTTTACTCAAGGGAAAGGAAACCGAGAGCAACAATTCTACCTATGGTTCGATCCAACCAAGAACTTTCACACCTACTCGATCATCTGGGATTCACTACAGATAGTGTAAGCAAACAACAATTAGGGGCGGAACCAATGGAGGGTCAAAGGTCCATTGACCCTCCGTCACTAAAATTTGACAACTTTTATATACATAAAAGCCGAGTCTTTAAAAAGCAAAACATGAGTCAGACCTTTTAGTTATAGTTGAAGGGGAAGTTTTGGTTCCGTCACTTCACTGTTCACAATCATCAAAACCTACACAATTTTATAAATTTACAACCGATTTAACACGCGGGTTTCTTGAATTTTCAGGTTCTTGGTGGACAACACTCCTATCAGAGTATTTGCAAATGCCGAGAGAAAAGGTGTTCCTTTTCCTAAAAACCAACCCATGAGAATCTACTCTAGTTTATGGAACGCCGATGACTGGGCCACGAGGGGTGGTTTGGTTAAGACTGACTGGTCGAAGGCACCCTTTACGGCCTACTATCGGAACTTCAACGTCCAGGGTTCCACCGGCTCAAGGTTCATGAATGGGGCATGGAAAAGCCAGCAGCTTGATGCGTATAGTAGAAGAAGATTGAGATGGGTTCAGAAGAACTTCATGATTTATAACTATTGCACTGATTTCAAGCGGTTTCCTCAAGGTTTACCTGCAGAATGTAGAAAATAGTGGAGGTCCCTCTTTATGGTAACAATGTCTGTACACTAGTATGATTTGTTTTGGTGAAGATGATTGTATCTTTGGTTTCATGTAATTCAATTTCTTATGTCATGTTAATAAAATTACACTATTTGCTTTATGTATTATAAAAATAACTAGTTTTATCCTCTCCGCGCGTTGCGGCGGGGAACATTCATTTCTTCAGTCCTAATAACATGCGTTTTTCCTGTCCTGATATTCCCTATGAGCAACCCATTCTGGTTGTATGACAATTTGTTGAATCGGTTGATACTTCTTCTAAGCGATAACATCCAAAAAATTTCGATTACAAACATGCCTACAGTGGCTTAATAGTCATATTACAAAAAATAGATTTGCCAACTGTTTGTATAAGTTTGTGTGGCTACTATCATTTCTTCATTATATATGTGCTAATAGATGGAATAGCAACACATAGCTTTCCTATAGAGCTGCCAAAAGACGTTGTATCGCTTATTTCGTCTCCTGCATAACATAATATGATAAAAGAACATAAGTTATTTTTAGCTTTCATGCTATTGTATAACATAAAAAAAAAGAACACTAGCAATCGTTTTTTTTCATAGAAAGAATAATTCCATTGCCTATTATGTCTAATCAAATTACACTGAATTTGATTTCACAACCTAAAACTATGCATTACATCCTTTACAGATTCATATTCAATTCAATCTCTTTCCTATGTAGTCATAATTAAAAGAGATAATATAATCTGATATCTTCATTAAGCTAACAATTTGAAAGTTAGACAGTAAACAAAAACTATTTAACATCCCTCAAAGATCAATTTGAAAAGTATTTTTTCAGATTCTTAATCATAACAACCTATTTTCAATAACTAACACCTTCCTACAGTTTCTGTTTTCAAACGGATCACAAACTTTAACAAATTAATCAACAAACAACAAAAGTGAAGGGGTATAATAATTTTCACTTACCTGGTGGTGATGGAAAGAGGGTCTGTTTGCTGTTGAACCGCTGCCTGTTGCACCTGGAGGAGTTGGTGAGTTTGGGATATCAACCGAGCACAATGGATGAGACCCTTGTACTTCAGAAGGTCCGGACTCACTCTTTTTTGTTGCTGCAGTCTTATTTTTACCACCTGCACTAAAATTATTAATCCTTAAAATAGTGTGTTTCTAAAGAATCCAAAATTATATATTTTAGTACGTATATATATTCTACTTTCAATGAAACATGATCCAAATTCAGAATCGCGACAAGGACAGAAAGCAGACGATACCAATTGGTAAAAACTCATTTGTCTCGGTATTAATAACATGTAAAATCAAACACCCCAATCAAATATAAAAAAACATATTTCATCATAAGTAAATCAAATAACCAAAAGGAAAAAACCCCAAATTTAACATTTAAAAAAAACATTATATATTTTAAAAGATCCAAATTTAAACAGATTTGCTTAACACCCTATTTACAACATTGATTGGGAGGGTCAGTTGAAAGCTATGCTAAAGTCCTAAATTACTCTCAAAACAGAAGAGCATAACACATGTATGAATCAAATTTTTATAAAGAAGAACTCAATTTCTGCATACCTGAACTGATAAAAGTTTGGTTTGTGTTGGGAATGTAGGGTGGTCATGAAACTCGAGTGGCAATGACAGCGGTCTGCTCGGTAGCTGTCTCGGCTCGACTGAATGTAGAATAATTTTGGCAATCCTTTTATCTTTTGAAACGCGGTTGGGATAAATTGTTATCGCCTATCTGGATTCGACGGCGCGACTGAATGCAGAATAATTTTGGCAGTCCTTTTTGAAACGTGGTTGGGATAAACTGATGCCAACCATTGATGTCATCGCCTTGTAGAAGAAAACTGTTGTCGCTGATCCGGATTCGTCGACGATCGATGTGGTAACACGGTACCTGTCAACAGATGACAAAGTGAATGTCAAAAGTACAAGATTTGTGTTGATATAAGTTAAAAGGAAAACTATAAAATGTGGCATAAAAATATTAGTTTTGACCCGTTTACTCGTGTGTCATGTTTAAAATAAGGCAATTTATTTTAAACTTTTTACTTTAGACATAGAAGCTACACAAATGGTTTATGTTATTATATAAGATCAAGAATACATAAATAATGGTGTACTTCTATGCATGCATGATTGCCCCAATTTGCACAAAAAAAAGGGTGCTGCAGCCTGCAGGTTAGAAAAAGAGGCTGTAAAAACATTTACATTTGCTGCAAATGCAATAATACCCAATAAAGGTCAAAGACCAACAAAATTTTGTTTTCTGTCTTTTAATGATGTTCTGAATATATTGCTTAACAATCGCAAATCAAAACACCAAATGTTGTAACAACCAAGAATGAAGCTCCATCAAAGTCAAATATCTCTATCGGCAAAAAAAAAGGTTTGGTAGGTCAAAAAATAAAACTTATTGTTTTCTTTTTAATGTGGTTTTCATATGGATATAGCATCTGGATTACACCATCAGATGACCCGAATGATTTGGATGATTGGAGGGCCATTTCAGAACGGAGATGAGGACACACCATTGTCAGATGACAATTTGATTATCCGAAAGCTATATTTTCACATTAACATTTAATTAGGTTATTTTTTGTACTCACCGTGTAGAATTCCTTCTCAGTGTCTGATTCGTCTCAGAGAGAGCCCATAAGCGCGCCCAGTCTAGCCCTCTCAATAGTTCGCTGCTTCCTTCAACCATTGCAGATGCTGGGTTCATTAACAAAACTAAAACCCACGTTTAACCGACATCCAAAAAGAGCAAAACTTTTAGGGTTTTATGTCAATTTTGCAATCAGTTAAATATTTACCTCAAAATGCCCAATTGAACTTAAATCTTCATTCAAACAGAACCTGCAAATTGATTTCAGCAAGATCAGACAACAAAACTCAAATTTCAACAGACCCATAAACCACAAAGAACTAACCTGGAATTAACTCACCTTGTAATCATCGTTCTCATCGAAAGCAAATAAAAATATAAAGGTACAACCTACAAATAATCTCAGTTCAGAACTATATTTTGACCTGTCGGACGCAATCATAAACATATAACAAATGAAACCTACTCCTGTAACTACATACAGACCGAAAGTGAATCCTAATGAAGAAACAAAAATAGCGTAAAAGGTTAAACCGAAATTAATACAAAATACTTACCTAAGTCAGTATCCGTTGCCTCAGTTCGTCACACCAACACAGAACTATTGTGATACAAACAAATCATGATGAACAACATTCATTTAGGACAGAACACTTCTACCGAAATCACTATCTATTGCTTCAATTCGTAACAACACCACACAGATTCCTGTAACAGAAAAATTATAGATTTAAATAAAATAAAAAAAACTAAATAAAAACAATAGTAAGAAAATGGAAATTCAATTAAAGGCGTTTGGAACAGTAAGCCTCTCTAGGGTTGGAAAACGTTTAAAGGGAAGATATCGAGAGGGAGTCCGTAAGGACGGACGTGGTACGTTGAACACTAAGGCCTCTCCACTCGACGTAATCATGATTTCTACTCAAACCCTAATAAAAAATTGTGTTCGGGCACATCAATTTGAAGCGGTGATCAATATTAATTGGGAAAAACTTTACCTTATTAATCGAGAAATTAGGAAACATCCGACGGGTGGTGAGATACTGAGCCCAATAGAGACAATCGTTCTTATTCTAGAGATGCAGAGAAGTTATGGCGAAAATAAGGGGCGGAGAAGACTTACCGTTCGTCAACGCCGTCATCTAGCTTCATCGGCATCTTAACTTTTGATGGAGAGAGAAATGAGAAACAGAGATTTGGCGAAAATAAGGGATGAAGAAGACGTACCTAAACTCCCACCGATACCCTCCGTCGCCGTAGATCAACACCGCAAGCACCACCGTCGTATCCAATCCTCCGCCGTTGAACTAACCCGCCATCTCCCTTTTCTGATCCCGCTCTCTTTCTGTCTGTGTTGAAAAGCAAGAGAAAGTAGGTGAAAAGTTGTTTTTGTTGAACACGCATATAAGGCAGGACCTTCCCACAAAAGAATGATGTGGTTTCCTGAAGATTGATCGCCGATTGTAGAGAGAGACCGGAGGCAGCGAAGAAATGAAGGCAAGCAGTGGCTGAAGGTTTTACTTTTTAGGGCAAAACGTTGATAGAGATATCAGAGTTTGTACTCAATGCAGAAGAATGTGTAAATTACTGTTGTTACTATTCATTTCATTATTTTTTAAACATAGAGTATAATTGTTTATTATTTCACTTTCAAATCGACCTGGCGACGATGGTCGTCGACGTTGATGCAGCGATTGAAGGGAAATAATGGACGGGGAAGCCATGAGAGAAAACCAAAAGATTAAAGGATGAAATAGCAGACAAAAAAGGACGCGTGTAGAGATAGCAGAATGGAGAAAAGGTTGAAGGACACGTGAAAGATGCGGAAATGGCCATATTGTCCTTGCTTCATTGTTCATAAGAGGTTGGTTTTTAATCTTTCTTTGTAATTAGATGAAAGTGTGTCATTTTGATCGGTCATAAGTCAAGTTAACTAAAATTTGACTTAGTTATAGGCGTTAGGTATTGTGGCAAGGTTGAATCAAACCTCTGGGTGGTGATCCTAGCCCATAATTAAAAAAAAGTGGGTCGTTTTGGGTAAAAAAAAAGATTTGTATATGGGTTCATTTGGGTCTCCTTATATTAGTCAACGGGTTAAAATAGATCAGCTTAAATCAGTCAACGGGTTAATTTGAGTCATCTTACATTAATCAACGGGTCAAACAGGCAACTTTTATAAAACTTGTTAATTTAAAAATGGTTCAAATGAGTTACCACCACCCATTACATTACTATTGTTTGTCTCCGATACCTACTCGTTGTCGCCTCCACCACTGGCACTACCGTCGCCGCCACTCCACCATCGGTGCCGCCACTAACGCGTCCACCACCGCCGCCGTCACCACCATCGACACGACGCCACCGACACGCCCACCACCCACCGTCACCATCACCGTTGCATCCGTCTCTGCCACCATTGTTGCAGCCTCCACCACCGTTGTCGCCCACGATACCACCTCCTACACTACAAGAAAACTCGTCTGATTTGACGAGGCTTTAGTGACGACAAGTCGTCGGTACAGGTCTGTTCCACAATATTTTTTTCCACTTTCCCCCGATGACATGTCGTCGTTACAAAGTAAGCGGGAAGGCTAAAAAACCCCCGCCCTTTTCAGGGTATATACCGACGACACGTCGTCGTTGTAGGGTTTTCCCTTTTGATTTCCTTTTTCTTTTTATCCTACAAAATAATAAAAAATCTTTGGGGTCTATACCGACGACATGTCGTCGGTATAGTCCTACATTTTTATAAATCTTTCATTTATATTAAATTAAACAAAGATTTTGGGGGTTTACCCTATACCGACCAAAAAACCTCTTCTTCCCCATTTCTTTGCCTCTCTCTATTCTCTCACCATCCTCCCACCAAATTCCGCCGTCCACCACCAAATTCCCCCGCCCCCTCCACCGTGAGCCATCTCCACCACCTCCCTACTAATTTTCAACCTAATGTAAGTAAATCCACCTTTTTTTGAAACTTTTACTCCTAAATTGTGATGTTTTGTTAACTTTGCCAAAATATAGGTATAATTTTTTAAGAAGTATTTGGTCCGACGACATCTCGTCTCCATAGTCATTTAAATGATTTTGGAAGAAATTTGAAGGTAAATTTGTATGTATTTTTGTTTGTATGAATTTTTGTATGTATTTATATGTTAGTATTTGTATGTATGTAGATGTTTTTATATATAGGTTTGTATTTTTTTAATTATATGTATATTTGTGTTTGTATGTATGCATATATTTTTGTTGTATGGCCAGATGTCGTCGGTATAGGTTCAAAATATCAAAGAAGTTTTGTGGTAGTGGTAGTCGTCCCCACCGTCGCCGCAACCACCTCCACCGTCGGCACTAGCCACCATTAAAAATATACTAGAGAAACCTATTTAGGTACCTTTTGCAATGTTTTCAGGGCCGGATCGGAGACCGCATACACCTCTAGTCCGGTTATGTGGTTATGACACCCTCCCGTTTGGGGCAGACAGTTTTGACGGGTGACGGTTCAACCAGAGAACCGGCCAATCGGGTTTGACAGAAAACCGAGGATCTGGACGGAACAGAAGATACCAATCAAATCTGGGTTGGAGTTGTTTTCCGATAACCGGAGCAGCGGTGGGATGGTGGCGAGCGGTGGTGGAGGACAAGGTGAAGGTCGAGTAAAAGAGGAAGAGAAAATTGAAAATGAAAATGACCGGAGATAGACAAATTAAATCTTTTAATTTAAAACATTTATTTTTTTATTTATCATATCTTTTTAGTTATTATATTTTATCTATGTTTCTATATTTAATACTTTTAAATTAAATATGACGTCAACCGGTCAGTATTATCAGTGAAAAGGTAGAGAGACCGGTTCAATATTCGGTCCGGTTTTCAAAACATTGTTTTTTTAAAGCGACTCATTTTGACCCGTCCCCATTTTGACCACAACCTGTTTTGACCCGAACCACACCGATACCTTTTATAAAATGGTCCGTTTTGATCCGTATTTATTTTGCTCCGAACACGTTCTGACCCGAATCCTTGCTGGTCCGTATACATTTTGCTCCGAACCCGTTCTCACCCATCAGCCCAACTCGCCCGGTTTGCTAGGCTTAATCAAACCTAAGAATCTAATTGCTTTGACATAGAGGTGCACAAACCTAAGAATCTAATTGCAGCTAGAACTATTATGAAACTAACTATTCGAAGCAGATTAATCTGACCCTTAAAACTATAAAACTATTTTGAATTGACCCGTTTCACGAATTATATATGGATCTAAAGACGAATCGAGAAATTGTGTAATAAAGTTACAGACATAAGTTCAAGAGAGTCTGTGATTCTTGCGTATCCAATTTTACACCATAACATCACCCATTATTCCATTAAAGCTCCATGTCACCTAGAAAAATAAAATTCAAAGCATAAAAAAGAAATATATACAGAAAGAAAGTAAACAGAAACAAAACAATCAAAAAGAAATAAATACAAAAAAAAATTAACAAAAAATAAAAAGTTGTCAAAATTTTAAAGTCAAAGATTTCATGGTTTTTTATGTTTTGAATGTTGTTCAACCATAACACATACATCTGCATATTTAGCAAGCATAAAAAATTCAAGAAGTTAATGAAACCATTTTTGGATGCAACAATACTTCTGGTAAATGGGTCAACTTGTTTAACCAGTTTGCCCATTTTAGGTAAATGAGTCAAAATCACTAACTTTAGTTATGCATAAATTTAGAGGTAGCAAAATGAGTTAACATGCGGGTTAGGTGATTGGTCAAAACAGATAATTTTCAATAGGTTAAAATGGGTCAGGTTTGGTTGACCCAAAACAAAACAAAAAAATTTCTACAAGTTTTCTTTTTTTACAGTGAAAAAGTTTCAAATATGATTATAGAGAACTATATTATTTCAATAATAATATGATTTTACAATAAAATAATTTAAGAGGTTTTATCTATTACAAAATACACTCTACATGATTGTTGACACATTTGACCCCTTTCTTTTCTAGCTAATTTTATTGACGTTTAACTCGTTAAGATAAAACATAACCTGAATCGACACATTCATAGGTAAGCAGGTCAAAATTCCCATCTATAAGCAAAATTATAACACTGCAAAAGAAATACACATATACACAAACACATACCAGGAAGAAAGGTTAATCTGTCATCTGCTTTTCGATTAACAAAAATCAGCTGGAATCCCACAATATCCTCATTCTTCTAAGAATAAATTCTGCCTGAGTAAACGTTCAAGTGTGGAACCGGCGTCAGTTGGGTGTGGGAGTGGGGTCAACTCCGGCACCTTGATATCATTAACATCCACCACACACAACCTTAAATCGTCATTTTTTTTCCTGACTATAGATATGAAAGAGAAGCAACAAAAGTCATTCAAGTTAGATATCATTAACATAGATAACTAATAACATTTTCTTGAACAACTATACAATATATAGTATAGACATACATTAAGTAGTTATTTATTTAATTTATACTAATGTCAGCAAAGAATTATTTTATTTCAAGAATAAAACAGAAAAGGGGCACAATTATGGAACTTATAAAATGAACATTCTTTTATCTTGATCATCAAAATGATCATGAATTATGCAAATGAAATTTCTCCATTAGAGGTGGACTTATTCTCACATAGATGTACAATAGTTTGGGAATCAGATCATTGTTTGTATCATTGATTATCCTTTGTATATGTTGCATTACCAATTGTATGTTTTATATACCAGTTGAAATGCAGAGTTTAGAATATAAATTAAACTCAAATAAGAAACATAACTCTTGTAGTATAAACTCAAGAGTTGCTAAATGAATGGAAGATTCCATCTATGTTTTATACACAAGTTATTATTGTTCAGCATGTAGAAAAAAATTATGGTCTATTTATACATCTCAAATGAATGGTCCAGCATCTGCAATCGGATGATATGTGCAGTGCATAATCATGAATCTGAGCAAAAACTCAATTCATAAGCAACTCCCAAAATGCTTATTCCAATCTTAAATAAGCAGATACTCATAAGCAATTTGCTTCTAACCAAACACTTAAAATTGAATCCCAAATACCCAATAAAATTAAAACGAACAAAAAGAGTGATAGTGAGAAGGAGAACCTGCAGAGGGACTTCATTTCATTTTTTCAACCACACTCGTTAAGCGTTTCCCTAAAAAGCTCCTTCAACTGTTCTTTGTCTCCATTCACAGTCAACTGCCACAACCAAACAAAACCAAATCAAACCTTATTTTGTGCCCATATAAACCAAAAGTAAAATAAAAACTTTTCACAAATTGAATAAACACATACCAAGTACAAACCACAAAGCAAAGTAGACATTTTGTTGAATGATTTCTTAACCTAATCTTCAAATATATCCATTTCTTCAACTCGTCGTCTGCAAAAACCTATATTATCATAATTAAGAAAACCACTCTCACAAAGAGAAGATTATGCTTTTTCTAAGACTTACCTTCTTGACTTAGCGTCTTCCATCGCCATCGTAGCTTCAGGGGAGAGATCGATGAAGATACAAATCGTATGTTGTCCATCGCCATGCTGAACTGAGGGGAATAATCAAGAGGCGAAGAGAGCAGGTGGGTTTGTGGATTGAAATCGTTGGCGATGCGTTTTGAGGAGAGAAAAGAAACGATGGAAATTTATGATCGCATTCAATGGACGAAGGCAGTTCAATCGCCGTGGAGAAGAAACCGATGGCCACACGGACGGAGGAGCGATAAGGGCTGCCCGGCAGAATTGAAGAAAGCAAACAACTAATTGAATGTGGCTTTGATGGCGGTGGCGGTTATGATGGTGTAATCACAGGAATTGAATTTGGCTCTGAAGACATGTCTCCGACGGAATTGAAAGCAAACTCCGGCGTGTGGAGATAGATAGAAGTCTTAAAATTTGTGTGAATTTACTTTTGTATCCCTCCAGTATGTATCACAAAGGAGTATATTTATAGATGAAATGGTAATTAGTAGGATTTAATTATGAAGATGGGTTAGAAGGTAATTATACACTTATATGACATTGGCAATGTGTACACTATGCAACCAAAAATGTACAAAGTGTCTTAATATTTTTAGAAAATTACATCTACATCCTTCTAATATCTATTATATTTATAGATTAATTAAACGTATAAATAACTAACTTAAAAAGTCCAATAACATTAAAAACTTAAAATGTTACAAAATAGATAAATGTTTAAAACATAAACTCATAAACACATAGATAAATTATATAAAAAAACTAGATTGTTTGGTCCCATTTGACTCATAAAACCCTTTTTTCACTTTTAGTTTTAAACAATTTAAGTTTTACCATTATTAAAATTTTAAGCATATACGCTTCACGAATCTGTAAAACATAGATGGATTAGTGTCACAAGACACAAGGGTAGAGGTGCACAAATCGAGTATTCTCAAGAACCGGTTCCGGTTCTTACCGGTTCCAGGTCCGGTTCTTGGTTGAAAAATCAAAACCTATGTACCCGGTTTTGGTTTTTCAAGAACTGGTTCGGTTCCGGAAGAACTGGTTTTCGGGAAGAACCGGTTCCGGTTTTTTTGTTCACCTCTACTTTGACATGACGATACAAAACTTGTAAAAGGTTGCCCCACTGACTTGAGGGCCTAAAGCAAAACTAAATTTGAAGGGCTTCTTTTTTTAGAAATACGGTAATCGACAACCTTTAGTACATCTAATACACGATCTATAGTTAAGACTACATACATGTGGTAGCGTCACAAACGTCAAATACAGAGTGTCATGCTACCATTAGCATGCATACGGTAATTGAAAATCCTAATAATTCTTTTGTGGATATGCTAATGGGTTTAGTATTTATTGGGCCACAAAACATTATTTGTTTTATCATGGGCATTAACATTTTTATTTAGGGTATAGGCTGGATTAGTGGTGTACAATTAAACCGGTTTCGACCCGGTAAACCGGGTTCTAACACGACCCGGTTCAAATGAAAAAACCGGGTTCACATGACCCGGTTCAAAACCCGATCAGACCCGTAGGTGTAAGACCAGTTTGTAAAATATTTTTTGGAGGCCGGTTCTTAACCCGACCCGATCCGGTTCTTGTCTCAAACCCTTTCCGGATTCGACCCGGTTTCAAACCGGTTTCGACCGTTGGTGCTGAACATTTTTAACGGCTATAAGGTCGTTTTTTGGCCTTTATTTTGCATTTTGGATCCCCCATGTATAAATACGTGTAGGTTGTATTAGTTCAACCAGACCCTTCTCTCCTCTCTTATTTCTCAAAAACGCTCACACTCAAAACTCTCAAAATGGCTAACGAAAGGGCACAATCTAATGTTAATGTTGGTGCTTCTACTGCTAGTACTCCTTCGGTTGTAAGGATCATTCCTACTACTAGGAACCCCAATGTTTGGCAACATTTCGATTTATGCGAAATGTCGAACGGTGTTACTAAGGCTCGGTGCAAGTTGTGGGGGCATTTTTTTTGGAAAAGATGCAAACACGAATTTGAAGAATCACATTGAAAAAAACTATTGTTTGGTGTTGAAGGCTCAAGCTTCGTAAGGTCAAACAAGTATGACGAACGCCGGTAATATCGGGAGTTTACTATCTCACGAGTCCTTTTTATCGGGAGTTTACTATCCCACGAGTCCTTTTTATTGGGAGTTTACTATCCCACGTTAATATCGATGTGCTCCATGTTTTTAAAACCGCTAAACCTTTTTATCGGGAGTTTACTATCCCACACGTCCTTTAGTTCTAAACCAAATCTTTTTAAAGGTTGAAAAACTAAACGAATATTCCATGCGAGGTGGCGTATTTTCCATCATGATACCGCCAATGAAAGACAAACTAAAAAATATTTTAAAGAAATGCCTCCGATTATTACTTGTTCCGTCACCTTAAACTCGTGCCTAAATGTTTCAGGTGTTGAAACTTTACTTGAAAAAATAATTTTCGGTTTGGATTTATACGAAGAAGACGTATTTTATCCGGATAAAGCAAAAAGTAGTTTTAATAAAAATTTGTCAATTTTGTTTAGTGTTTATGTTGAAAAATATGGTACAACATCTAACATACACGAATCATTTAGAAACGCTACAACAAGTGCAAGTAGTAGTCGGAGTTCAATGTTAAACTTATTTAATACTATAGTGAATGAAAATAGTAAACGCCAACGGATTTAAGTATGGTCGGGCTGTTAGCCTAAAACGATGTCAAAGGCCTGGTCCAGTATGTATTATAGAAGTGAAACGACTACGTATCGACGATTTCCATATGAAATGTCGCTTAAAAAAGAATCGCTTCATTCACGTTGTTTCATCTCGTATTTAACCTAATATGCGCCGAACAAAGTCAGTTGTTGGTTGTGGTTTCAACTATTAAAACAATTCTATGTAAACTTTAAGAGCATCAGAGAGCTTCCCAGACCAAAACATGATTGGGTGAAGATAGAGTTAAACCTAGGGGTGGAATCACGTACATGTCTTCATCAAGATCACCATGCAAGAACGCATTATTCAAATCCAACTGATATAAACTCCATTGCTTTTTAGTGGCAACAACAATAAAACTTCAAATAGTTGTCATTTTGACAACTGGAGAGAAAATCTCACTGTAATCTATCCTAGCCTTTTGAGTATCCCCACGAACAACTAATATGGCTTTACAACGCTCTATAGAACTATCAACATCGTATTGTTTACAATGCTTGGACGAACCAAGACTCCTGTCAAAGCTTGAACGAATTGAAGACTCATGTCAATGCTTGGACAAAGCCAAGACTCCTGTCAATGCTTGGATAAAGCTAAGACTCCTGTCAATGCTTGGACGAATCCAAGACTCATGTCAATGCTTGCGAGGCTCCTTTCAGTGCTTGTATAAAACAAGACTCCTATCTATATTCTATCGCTATCAGTACACTATCAATCACGTAACTTTCATATTCACATAAGCAATTAATTCAAATAGCACATACTATCACATAATTTTATTTTTCATCTTTTCGTCAACACTTTCATAAAACACTTGTCTATTTAATATGGTATCACTGTTTTTCTTTATCTTTTGTTTAACAAATGTTTTATTTCTAAGTATGCACACCAGCCCAAAAACTTATAAAATGGGCAATAGAAACTCACATGTGGTAATTGACTATCAGTGCCGAGTTCTGATTGAATCTGGGGACTCTATCAACTATGCCAAATATGTATAATTATATTATGTGAAACTTAATTTCAAGGAAAATTACTCGCACTAAGTATACGTTTGAATACCCAAGTATTCATGCTAAGTTTACGCTTGAATACCCAAGTATTCTCACTAAGTATACGCTTGAATACCTAAGTATTCACATTGAGTTTACGCTTGAATACCCAAGTATTCGCACTAAGTATATGATTGAATACCTAAGTATTCGCACTACGTGTACGCTTGAATACCCAAGTATTCACAATAGATATATGCTTGAGTACCCAAGTATTCGCACTAGATACTTGTGCGATGTAACACCAGTGAAGAAATGGTCTAAATTTGTGAAGGAATAACTCCATGGACTAATTGTGTAATTAAACCAAAGTTCAAGGGCTAAAAAGGCAAAGAATCAAGCTCCAGAGGCAGTGACAGACCATCACCCACCATAACGGTCCGTTACGGCATGAGGAAGGAATTGCCCAGAGGCTACCACGTGTCTTGGTGACTTATGATGTGATTTTAACGCGTGTAACCCTATAACGGACCTTTACCAGTAATGGTCCGTCATGCTGCAATTCATCTAGAGGCTGACACGTGGATGATGACTCACAAACCCTAAAGCGGTGACAGACCGTCACCCGCCATAACGGTTTGTCATGAGGCAGCGGTGACGGACCGTCACCCCCCATAACTGTTCTTCACGATCTTGAATTTTGCCTATAAATTGAGCTCAGCTCCCGACCATTTCTACACCAACCCACTTCATGATTTCCACTTCCAGAAGTTCCAACCCTTTCCTGTACATGCACCGCACTTCCGAGAAATCTCCGGTATCTGATTTAACGACGCACTCTTGACGTGAAAATGAGAAGAACTGCTGAACCCTTAGGAACCGACCTAAGGTGATAGAGCTCTAGTACCACGTCCTAGAAAGCTACAAAACCATAGCCGTTACTCTCTTCTTTAAGTTACGTTTATGTTCTTTTAAAACTTTGAAACCGTTTACTTTTGCGAAAACGAAAAAGCAGACATTAAATACTTTTACGGCTGAAGGGCTTGCTACTGAATTGACATTCGGTTCATAAGTATACGTAAAACTTGATCAAGAGATAAACGTCTTACGGGTGATATTCCCATATAGGGGCTTGCACCGAATCTGTATGTGATGTAAGACAGAGGGGTTTCCCACACAATAAGTCAGCCTAGGACAGTGGCCCTAGCAGTCACATTATAGAGGGGTGTTGCAAGTGTATACTGTGGCTGCAAAATTAGGAGAACAGAAGGCAAAAGGCCTCGGTGAAGGAATGAAGATAATTGGAGACTAAAATTACTTTTGTTCCAAGTCGAATCACGTCGGTCGGTGCGGGTCGCTGTAACACCTGCCACAAAAATGTCCAAGATTTAGTCAAGGTACAAACCCTTGGGACTATAAATATATGAATATCAGAATTCTAGGGTCAAATTTGAAAAATAAGAAAATTGGGTAGATAGCGAACCGCTATCAAATCCCATAACGGTCCACTATGCGTCAGGGTTGGGTGACGGACCGCTATGACCCTCATAACGGTCCACTAGCCGCAATCGAGTCGCAATTTCTCAAACTGACACGTGTCTTGTGACTCAGCACCCATAACGGAGCTACATGACCCACATAATGGTCCGCTAGCCGTAAAACGAAGCGCGATCCAATCAGAATGGGACGTATAGGGCTGACGTCATGTGTAGGCGGTAGCGGACGGCTACGCCCATACATAACAGTCCGCTACGGACCCAGATTCACCCCTATAAATAGCCCATCGATCTCAGTCAGTTTCTCATCCCAAAACACGAATCCAACTTCCAAATCTTGTTCCAGGAGCTACCTAGACCACTCCCGACGATCCCGGTCCAACTCCCGCTCATTATAGTTCCCAGATTAAGAAGAAACACTTGTAGAAGTGCTGGTACGCTAGAGAAATCAAGCTTAGAAGCTAGACTATAAACTTTCGACTTTATAGGCTCATTCCTATAAACAAGGTGAATAATTTATCTCTCTGAAAACTTGTGTTAAACATTTTGTTTACGAAAATGGCCAAATAAAGGTTAAGGGAGTAATGCTCAACTTTCACCTACGTGTAAGCATTAGGGCCATAGGTAAACGTAAAAATTGCAAGGGATACACGGGTCACGGGTGAAAGCCTCGGATTGCGGCTGGTAATTCCCTTTTTAACAAATGAGGAGACATGAGTTCCCGTTGTTATAAAGACATACTACCAGTGTATACAGTGGTGCAATAGTCAGGACATGAGGGCCTGCTGAATGTGAAGTTTGAACAATGTGATTATCAAATTAATACTTGTTTGTGCCAAATGCTTTTTAGTGTCAAGATAATTGTATTCACCGGCGTTCGCGCTGACGTTTCATTTTCAAAATGTTTTCAGGAAATCAATAAAATATGATGGAAAAAGGAATAAGGGCGGGCATATATGAAATCTGACCCATGAAAAGAAAAGGATGGAATGCACGTAAGATTCTCTCGTGTAAAGAGAAATCCTGAAAAGATGAAAAGGAGATAGGACCAGGGAATTGATCAACCCTGAGTTGTACTATTTCCAATGGCTTATATGTATTTGATTTCAAACCATGTTTTGTAATCAAATCAAGTAGGGTATTTAAGACTCTATGTTTATAAAGTAAATATAAAACTTTTGTCTTCCAACTGAGTTTTGATATTTACCAATACAACCCTTGAGGTTGAAAGAATGTTGAAACGATCATTTTGAAAAAGACTTCCGCTGTATTTACAAAGACTCTGAAATCAAAGCAGGTGATACCAATCGAGATCGCACACGCTCAGGGGGTGCCTGAGGCGGGGTGTGACAGGTTGGTATCAGAGCCACAGGTTTTAGTGAAGTAGATACTTGGAAGTAGTATCTAGGCTTCAACCATTAATGCTTTTAAGATAAGAAAACAAGGTAACCTTCTGACCGGTATGTAGTTATCTGACGAACGAAATGTTCTGTTTAAGGAAAGAGCGGTGTATAAATCTCTCCTAGACCCGTCGCTCTTACCTGGGAACATCTCTGTTAAAGGTACTACTCTGGGAAGATAACCATCCTTGTAGAGCTTTAGTTAAAATAAGAATATTGATTTTAGTGTCTAAGATAAGTACTAATACTTCAAGATTGCAGATGTCTGGAGATAATTCCGTTCCTGTTTATTATGATCCTAATCATCCGATTAAACAATAATCCCCGGAATACTATCCACTAGATTCCTAAATGAATTCTATATCATCACCCTACTATAACGATGATCCCTTTGTATTCTTCCGGATAACTGTTCCTGAATCCCATCCCTAGTCCTATAATACTTCCGGTCAACGGATGGATGATGGATCAGATTTCAGTAATTGGAATACTGCTACAGCTGAATCTAGTCATAATTAGCAAAATATATCAACGGAAGAAGATTCATATGAAGAATCTCATCATTATGAACCCGCTTATGAAAATCCCGAAGACTATCCATTCAATAATCCTATTTCAAATAGTTCTGACAATCCATCTTACAACTCTGAATCTCCTGTCCTATACGACCCATATATGTTTCCTGAACCACCTTATGATGGTCCTTTCAAACAATATTTCCAAGCTCATCCGGGATACCAAAATGCTTATAACGATATTATGGTTGGACTTTGTGAGCCTCCACCAAAATACGGTTATGAGCACAGTATGCCTTCTTCCCTATCGAATGTGTAGACCGTTCGTTGCGCCAAACGGACGAAGTAACAAGGGAGAAGATAATGGACAAGGCAAGAACCAAGTTCTATGGGCAACAAGTATACGAGTATGGAGAAAGCTTGATAACCCTTGGCGAAGAACTGATGAAAGATTAAATATTTTGTTGTATTTTGTTTCTTAATGTAATATACTTTCTTAATAAAATCATTTTGTTTATTTTCAGAATGGTTGGAAAAGGGAAAGGCCCTAGATTTCTTCGTAAATTTGCTCCTGCTAGTTACTTCGAACGTAAAACAAATGAAACAACTATAGAAAATGATGAGGAAACTGAAAGTTCAACTTTCAGAAGCCTCGGAGAAATAGGAAACCCTAGTGTTCCCTATAATCCTTCTATAAGTTTTCATTATGCTCCTACCGCTGGAAGCTACAACGTCATTCCAATTTATTCACAAAACTTTCATGAGAGATACGCTAAAATGCCTTATGAAAATAGATGTGATCCTGAAGAAGAAGAAGAGCATGCTGACTCTAATATACCTTACCTTCCTTATTATGAGACAATTCCTATTCCTGCTCCGCATATAAATGAGAATGCATCAGGAAGTGAAAGGGAACAAATGCTGTTGAACCGAATAACTGAGTTGGAATAAGAAAAAGCCGAAGTTGAAGCTCGAAATGCTTTATTAGTTCAAGCTCTTGAAGAAAAGAATTTTATAAATTTCTAAAATTTATGATTTCTATATGTATTTTCTTGTAAATATTTTATCAATAAAAGTGTTATTTTAATTCCAATCTTGTTCCTGTGATAGCATGTCGAAAAATACTGGACCTTCTCAGAACACAAACGAAAGGAAGAAACAATCAGTGATTGATAATGCTGCTAAAAATAATAACTCTCGTGCTGAACTTTAGAATAAATGATTCTCTTCCAATGATCCTTACCGAATTAGAAAAGAGGCAAGCCGATAAATTATTTGCTCAACCTTTAATTCAACATACTCATACTATCACTCAATCTAAACCTATTACTCTGAAACCCGAAGGTTCTGCTACTCAAAAAACCAAGAAAACAGAAAACAAAAAATATTATCACAACTCCTCTAAAGAAGAAGGAATAGGTAACAACTACGGTCACATAGAAAAGAAAAAGAAAGTAGTTGGATGTACCTACAAGATATTCCAAGACTGCAAGCCATTCAACTTCTTTAGAAGAGAAGGAAGAATAGCCACATTAAGGTGGATCGAGAAAACAGAATCTGTGCTTGCAATCAACAAATGTGCTGAAGAAGATAAGGTTCTGTATGCTTCCAATTTGTTTAAAGACCAAGCTCTTGAATGGTGGAACAACATCGTTGCTGCTAAAGGAAGAGAAGCAACCTATACAATGGCTGGAATGATTTTAAAGCAAGAATTGAAAGGAAGTACGTTCCCCAGAATGAGAGGGAACAGATTGAAGGAAAATTTCTAAGTCTGAAGATGATTGGAACCAATCATCAGGAATATTCGACTAAACTCCTCGAGTATGCATGAATAGTTCCTCATCTAGCAACCCCTGAATCAAATCTAATAAAGAGATATATTTGGGGTTTGATCGGTGAAATTCACGATATGGTTAAAGTATAGATGATGTTATGGATTTGGGAGCATCATTAACAAGTAGCCTGATTAGAAATCAAGACGAAGTAAAGAAGAAGAAAGAAGTATCTGGGAAAGGCCCAAGTGGATACAAGAAATCATCCTTTACTCCCCAAAATAACAACTCTTCTATCTCTGAGTGTCCAAGGTGCAAAAAGAGGCAGTTAGGGTAATGTCGATCTAGACCTTATTGCAGATTTTGCAAGATGTCTGGACACAAAACTGAAAATTGTTTTAGAAAAAGGCCAATTATTTGCTTTGAGTGTGGTGAAACTAGCCACATCAAAATCAATTGTCCCAAGCTAAATAAACCCGATGGGACAGGTCCCAATCCTGCAGATGGAGTGAAGAAGAATGCACGAGCATTCGTTCTCAATACTCATGATGCCGCAGGTATGCACGATGTTATTACGGGTACATTTCTTGTCAATGATATTTATGCTCGAGTTTTATTTGACTCTGGTGCAAACCAAAGTTTTAAAGATCATAGATTCTGTAGACTGTTAAATAAAAATCTAGCTAAATTAGACAAGAAATATATGGTAGAAACTGCCAATGGTGACCTCGTCCAAATCTCCGAAATTCTGAACGACTGCCATATCACACTCTCAGGACATGTTATACCTGCAAAATTATTGCCAATGACTTTGGCAGGTTTTGACATTGTATTAGGAATGAATTGGTTAGCCTCTAACCAAGCCCGTATCCTATGTGATAAAAAGGCAGTAGAACTTCGTTCGCCGAAAGGCAATATTCTTACAATCAATGGCGATAAATTATCCAACTCTGTTGGAATAATTTCCATGTTGAAAGCCACAAAGTACTTAAGAAAAGGATGCTTAGCATACCTTGTAACTGTAACCACCAACATTAAAAAGAAGATTGAAGAAGTGACGGTTGTGGCTGAATTCCTTGATATCTTTCCTGACGAATTACCTGGAATTCCACCCGAAAGAGAAGTGGAGTTCAGAATTAATCTAGTACCCGGTATGGCACCAATTGCCAAAGCTCCGTACAGATTAGCTCCAACTTAGATGGCAGAATTAAAGAAATAGTTGGATGAATTACTTGAAAAAGAATTCATAAGACCAAGCTCGTCGCCTTGGGAGCTCCGGTCTTATTTGTCAAAAAGAAAGACGGTTCGATGCGTATGTATATCGATTATCGTGAACTAAATAAAGTTACGATAAAGAACCGTTATCCACTCCCTAGAATTGATGATCTTTTTGATCAACTCCAGGGAGCACGATGTTTCTCAAAAATCAATCTTCGTTCTGTCTATCATCAATTGAAAGTACAAGAAGAAGATATTCCTAAAACTGCTTTCAGAACTCGATATGGTCATTATGAGTTCACGGTAATGCCGTTTGGACTTACTAATGCCCCAGCTGCATTCATGGATATGATGAATCGAGTCTGTAAACCTTACTTGGATAAATTTGTCATCGTATTTATTGACGATATACTTATTTACTCCAAAAGTAAGGGAAAGCATGCAACTCATCTAAGGACTTTGCTTGAAATCCTGAGAAACGAGAAAATGTATGCTAAATTCTTGAAATGTGAATTTTGGTTGTTAGAAGTTCAATTCCTTGGACATATCATTAGCGCTGACGGCATCCAAGTCGATCCTGTTAAAATTGAAGCAATATCCAAATGGGAAATCCTGAAATCACCAACTGAAATCTGAAGTTTTCTTGGTATAGCTAGTTATTATCGGAGATTTATCCAAATATTTTCCCGAATTGATGTTCCATTAACTTCTCTGACTCACAAATCAGTTAAGTATGAATGGGGACCTAAGCAATCCGAAGATTTCAAAACTCTGAAACAGAAACTAACTCAAGCACCCATACTGGCTTTGCCAGATGGAAATGAAGGCTTTCTAGTTTACTATGATGCTTCACACACTGGCTTTGGTTGTGTATTAATGCAAGGAAGCAAGGTAATTGCTTATGCTTCCCGTCAGTTAAAAACTCATGAAAAGAATAATACAACTCATGATTTAAAATTGGGCGCCATAATCTTCGCATTAAAATTATGAAGGCACTATCTATATGGAGTCAAATTCACTATTTTCACTGATCATAAAAGCCTAAAGTAGATATTTAGTCAGAAAGAACTGAATATGAGGCAAAGGCGTTGGATTGAAGTCCTAAATGATTACGATTGTGAAATCTATTATCATGAAGGAAAAACCAATGTTGTAGCCGATGCCTTAAGCAGAAAAGAACATGAGAAACCTAAACGAGTTCGTGCTTTAAGACTCGACCTCCAAATCGATCTTATCACTCGTATTAAGAAATCTCAGAAACTTGCTTTGCAAGAACCCAACTTGGAGGAAGAAGGATCGGGAGGAATGATCGACCAATTGGTCAAGAGAATGATGGAATTCTTAGATTAAATAAGAGAATTTGGGTTCCTATCTACGGAAACATACGTGTAGAGATTCTTAAAAAAGCTCATAAATCTAAGTATACGATGCATCCTGGAAGCGATAAAATGTACAAAAACCTAAAAGCCAATTATTGGTGGATAGGAATGAAGAAGCATATCGCTATCTATGTTGCAAAATGCTTAACCTGTTCTCAAGTTAAAGCTGAACACCAAAAGCCGTCTGGCTTGTTACAGCAACTTGAAATTCCTGTCTGGAAATGGGAAATGATAACCATGGATTTCATTACTAAACTTCCCCGAACCAGTCGAGGGAATGATACAATCTGGGTTATCATTGACAGACTTACCAAGTCTGCTCATTTTCTTCCCATGAAAGAAACATTCAATATGGATAAGTTGGCACATCTATACGTTAATAAAATCATGTCATTACACAGGGTGCCACTATCTATTGTGTCAGATAGAGATAGTAGATTTACTTCTCAATTCAGTCAAAGTTTTCAAAAAGCCCCGGGTACAAAATTAAATCTTAGCATTGCCTACCATCCTCAAATGGATGGGCAGAACAAAAGAACCATTCAAACCCTTGAAGACATGTTAAGGGCTTGTGTCATTGATCTTGGAGGAAGTTGGGATGACCACTTACCTCTAATGGAATTCTCCTATAACAATAGTTATCATACGAGTATACATGCCGCTCCTTTTGAAGCCTTATACGGTCGTAAATGTCGAACTCCAATCTGTTGGTCTGAAATAGGAGAAAATCAGTTATCCGGACCTGAAACAGTCCTGGAAACAACTGATAAAGTTATTCAAATAATAGATAGATTGAAAACGGCTCGTGATCGTCAAAAGAGTTATGCTGATAAAAGACGAAAGCCGTTAGAATTTAACGTAGGTGATAATGTTCTTTTAAAAGTTTCACCCTGGAAAGGCGTTGTAAGATTCAGAAAGAAAGGAAAGTTAAGTCCCAGATTCATAGGACCATTCAAAATCTTGAAAAGAGTTGGGCCTGTGGCCTATCAACTCGAATTGCTAGAAGAAATGAATGGAATACACGATGTATTCCATGTATCCAATCTGCGCAAGTGTTTGGCAGATGAATCTCTGGTAATGCCCCTACACGATGTAGAGGTAGATGAAAAACTAAGATTTGTGGAACAACCTTTGCAAATTGAGGATATGCAGGAAAAGAGATTGAAAAGAAAGAAACTGATGATTGTGAAAGTAAAATAGAACTCCAGACTTGTACCTGAGTACACGTGGGAACTGGAGTCTGAAATGAGAAAGAAATATCCGCACCTGTTTAAATAAACTCGAGGACGAGTTTAAAGTAAGATGGGGAGGATGTAACACCTGCCATAAAAATATCCAAGATTTAGTCAAGGTACAAACCCTGGGGACTCTAAATATATGAATATCAGAAGTCTAGGGTCAAATTTGAAAAATAAGAAAATTGGGTAGATAGCGGACCGCTATCAAATCCCATAACGGTCCGCTATGCGTCAAGGTTGGGTGACAGACTGCCATAACCCTCATAACGGTCTGCTAGCCGCAATCCAGCTGTAATTTCTCAAACTGACACGTGTCTTGTGACTCAGCACCCATAACGGACCGCCATGACCCTCATAACGGTCTACTAGCCGTAAAACGAGACGCGGTCCAATCAGAATGGGACGTATAGGGCTGACGTCATGTGTGGGCGGTAGCGGACCGCTACGCCCATACATAACAGTCCGCTACGGACCCTGATTCACCCCTATAAATAGCCCATCGATCTCAGTCAGTTTCTCATCCCAAAACACGAATCCAACTTCCAAATCTTGTTCCAGGAGCTACCTAGACCACGCTCGACGATCCCGGTCCAACTCCCGCTCATTCTAGTTCCCGGATTAAGAAGAAACGCTTGTAGAAGTGCTGGTACGCTAGAGAAATCAAGCTTAGAAGCTAGACTATAAACTTTCGACTTTAGAGGCTCATTCCTATAAACAAGGTGAAATTTTATCTCTCTGAAAACTTGTGTTAAGCATTTTGTTTACGAAAATAGACAAATAAAGGTTAAGGGAGTAATGCTCAACGTTCACCTACGTGTAAGCATTCGGGCCATAGGTATACGTAAAACTTGCAAGGGATACACGGGTCACGGGTGAAAGTCTCGGATCGCGGCTGGTACTTCCCTTTTTAACAAATGAGGAGACATGAGTCCCCGTTGTTATAAAGACATACTACCGGTGTATACAGTGGTGCAATAGTCAGGACATGAGGGCCTGCTGAATGTGTAGATTGAACAATGAAGTTGTGATTATCAAATTAATACTTGTTTGTGCCAAATGCTTTTTAGTGTCAAGATAATTGTATTCACCGGCGTTCGTGTTGACGTTTCATTTTCAAAATGTTTTCAGGAAATCAATAAAATATGATGGAAAAAGGAATAAGGGCGGGCAGATATGAAATCTGACCCATGAAAAGAAAAGGATGGAATGCACGTAGGATTCTCAGGGCTCGTGTAAAGGGAAATCCTGAAAAGATGAAAAGGAGATAGGACCAGGGAATTGATAAACCCTGAGTTGTACTATTTTCAGTGGCTTATATGTATTTGATTTCAAACCATGTTTTGTAATCAAATCAAGTAGGGTATTTAAGACCCTATGTTTATAAAGTAAATATAAAACTTTTGTCTTCCAACTGAGTTTTGATATTTACCAATACAACCCTTGAGGTTGAAAGAATGTTGAAACGATCATTTTGAAAAAGACTTCCGTTGTATTTACAAAGACTCTGAAATCAAAGCAGGTGATACCAATCGAGCTCGCACACGCCCAGGGGGTGCCTGTGGCGGGGTGTGACAGTCGCCCTCATAACCACCACAGCCGCCCGAGAAGAACCGAAAAATAGACATATCGGTGGGATAGCGAGGCTGATCCGGAGGCGTCGACTGAAACACCATCGTCTTCTTGAAATCCAGCTCCAAAACTGATCGACCAATTTGATTTTTGCGTTTGAGAGAATGAAAGGCACCAAACACTTGTAATTAAGGCTTTTCATGTGTTACACCACTTTGTTACTACTCACCCCAAAGAACTTTAAAAGATGGTATATAATGAAACTCAATGGGGACCATTTATTTATTTTATCACTTGTTCAAAAGAATAATGATATTTGTGTAATTAAACTAGTAATTTTACCCGCGTGTTGTGGCGGTTTGATTCTAACGTCACAGTGGTATATCCAAAAATCAATAAAAAGTTACGCCGTTATAAAATTAGCATAAACACGAAAGTGTATTTAAAAAAAGTAAAAATATATCATATTTGGCCCGACTCGGTTTTGAATAAAATTTATGTCGAAACGTAGACCGGCTCGATTTTAGTAACGCATTTTTCAACGAGATGCGCATGTGTGTGCCAGATACTATCGAGATTTTGATAACACATTTTTCGGCGAGATGCACTTGTGTTTGTCCATATGTAACCGGTTTAGGAACAATATAGTAAAACATTTTAGCAAGAAGCACACATGCTGACATGCATGTAATAGAAAAGAGAATATATTTGAAAATCAGAAACAACAAAAAAGAAATAATTTGCAATCACGCGTATGCATTTTTTTGGAATGCGATTTTCTTAAACCCCTACTTTTTTCGAAAGCAGCCCGGGTGTCCTGTGATTCATGCATGTCTTTTTCAATGGGTTGTAACCGCAGCGGACTTGAACCCGGGACCCACCTAGAAGGAAACCCACAACTGAAAAAACCCCCTAGTTTAAACTAGAACAATTTGTCCCAAACGAGACTCGAACCCATGACCTTTCATTTAGAAAGTCATGGGGCTACCACTCCTCCACAAGAAGTTTGAAATAACATTAAAACTAACTCAATTATTAAAGCAATAAAGCTTTTTAATAGCTTGTTTAACATTAAAGAATCCTTCAATAATTTAAGAACTGTCTATTTTTTGTTCCATAAAAAGAAAAACGTGACTATTCAAACTTCAAATTTCTAAAAGATAATTCAATATATGGTCGATATTAGCCACACAATTACACCGTGAAGATAACTACCGTTGTATATATATAAGTGACATGTTGCTCCGTGTTCTACACCACTCTCCGGTGCAATGACAGGCCACCGGAAAAACAAAATCCTGATTGTCACTTACCCAAACCAAGGCCACATTAACCCATCCCCCCGTTTCGCCCACCGTCTCCTTAACTTGGGTGTCGATGTAACCTTTTCCAACAGCCTCCACTACAAGGAAATGACCCTGTGCCGACGTCGCCTATACCGACGACACTTGTCGTCGGCATAGGTCACCCTATACCGACGACATGTCGTCGGTATAGGTGAAAACCAAAATTTTGAATGAGACACCCTATAGCGACGACATGTCGTCGCTATAGGGTTAAGGAAGATTGAAGGGAAAGCTGACGCCCAATGAATTTTTGGGGAAAACCTATAGCGACGACATGTCGTCACTATAGGTTAATTTTGATTTTCTTTTTGTTTTTTTTTATTTAATCAATTTCCGTCGGTCAAATTTTTTTTTTTAAATTAAAAAAATTCTGGAAAACCCTATGGCGACGACATGTCGTCGCTATAGGTTAATTTTGATTTTCTTTTTGTTTTTTTATTTAATCAATTTCCGTCGGTCAAAAATTTTTTTTTAAATTAAAAAAAATTCTGGAAAACCTTATGGCGACGACATGTCGTCGGGATAGGTGAAAACCAAAATTTTGAATGGGACACCCTATAGCGACGACATGTCGTCGCTATAGAGTTGAGGCAGATTGGAGGGAAAGCTGGCGCCCAATGAATTTTTGGGTAAAACCTATAGCGACGACTAGGTTAATTTTGATTTTCTTTTTGTTTTTTTTATTTAATCAATTTCCGTCGGTCAATTTTTTTTTTTAAATTTCCGTCTATATTTGAGTCTATTGTATACTTTTAGGAGCTCGTGTGGAATAGAAAGCTAAATCCCGAAGAAAACGAGCAAGAGAATAAAGCCGGGAGAAATAAAGAAGAATTTGTTGAAATTCAGTTCCTCGCGGTACGCGAGAGAGACAGACAAATACCTCGTGATACGCGAGGGAAAGCAATACCGGCCCCGACTAATTTGTTCCTCGCAGTACGCGAGGAACTCAGCCCAGTCTCTCGCGGTATGCGAGAGAACCCTAAATCGCGAAAAACCTTAAAATCGACTTTTAATAAATTTTTAATGCCATAATTTGAGAAGTTCGCATTCCAGCCGTTTGAGAGAGAGCCTAGGACGATTTTGGAAGCAAGAAGATCGATTCAAGTGCAAGATCAAAGCTTTTGGATCTCGGGTTCGTTGTAATGGCGATCTAGGTTTTCAAGTTTGAATCTTTGCGTTTTGATTGCTATGTTTGATACCATGTCTTTGTCTTTTACTTCTGTTATGATGTTTTGGATGATGATTATTAGCTAAAACCATAGTACTGCCTAGGTCAATTGATGAATATGCGTAAAGTTTAGATTTTTATCCGGTTTTAGATCTATTTGATGGCTGAATGATTTTGTAAACGATATTTGGATATTAATTATGATGTATAAGCATGTTTAATTCTGATTGTGTGATTGAGTATAACTCCATGCGTTGATTGTGGTTGTCTGCCAGTTTGATTTGCGTATCTAGGTCATAGATCTTAGGGTTTGTGATTGTGTATGGTTTGCTAGAGATAGTGACCATAGGAGTTGTGATGGATTGCTGATTAGAGTGAATGTGTGTCCTAGTTCAATACATGAGTGGTGAGAAGTAGTTGTCTAGTCTTCATCATTAAGAATCCGAGTGTTAACAGTCTGAGATGACATTAGTATTAGGTGTCTAGTGATTGTTGCTAGGGTAAATCATAGTTGTTATCTAAAGATTACCCCGTGCATTCTTCGAATGTATTGTGGACAGTGAGACTGAGAGGTAATCTGTCCTGTGGGTACTTTATCATTGTTGGAAATACCCGAGAGGTGACCCAACTATCTGGTGAGTTTAGTACGCTTTAGGTAGCTTAATTGGTGACACCCTGAGGGTGATTAGGGATCCACTAGATAGTCTTTAGTTGTCATCCTTAGAAACCCAGATCCATCTTAGTTTCCAGAACCGGTAGAAGTTGTGCTTTACACGTAGGATTCTGACCTAGTTAGTATTCTTCCCAATTCTTGATTTCACCTCAGTTCTTATCTTGATAGTTGAGTCGTTCTAGTTTTCGGCATTTATTAGTTTAATCAGTAGTGTAGTCAAACCCCCCAAACCAATAATCATTCTTTAGTCCAAGTCAGAGTCTAGTTTTGTTATTCGTAGTGTCTCTAGGGTTCGATACTCGGTTTACCGTTAAGCTGTGCTACACTCGATAGGTATACTTGTCTGTCAGTGCGGTTTAGTTCGAATGTACTCCATTTATTACTTAGGAGTGTAGGTTAGGTTTTGTTAGTTTTTATATAGACCGTCTGGGCGACATCAGATGTAAATAGGTACCTGCTATCGATTCCGAAGGAAAGAATGAAACCGAGTTGTCCTTGAGTCGTCGTAGATCAAGAGCCCCCTTGCGCTGATTGCAAACCGAGAGGAAGAAAAAAATGAATTTGGATGTGCTTTCGAGTTGTAAGATGATAGGGATTATATATAGGGTGATTATAACACGTTTACAACTTTAAATTGACGAGATCTGCGGGATTACGGGCTTGATTTCGGTGATTTAAGCAATCTCATACCCATTTACGTGACATACCAAATTGGGTTCCAAATCTCACGATTTCGATCATAATCTATCAAATTGGGGCTTGATACGCAATTAATACACGATCTTGAATATTTAGGATTCAAAAGAATTGAGTTTTGATTGCGAATTCAACGGAAATAGAACAGTGAAAATGAGTTTTAACTTTTTCAAGTCAAACTTGTTCTTCTTTCTTGTTTCAGGGTCCAAGTTATATATATATATATATATATATATATATATATATAATATGTGAAAGTATAAAATAAAATCTCAAAAACTCTGAATTGTTTTATTTAATCAATTTCCGTCGGTCAATTTTTTTTTAAATTAAAAAAAATTATTGAAAATCCTATGGCGACGACATGTCGTCGGGATAGGTGAAAACCAAAATTTTGAATGGGACACCCTGTAGCGACGACATGTCGTCGTTATAGGGTTGAGACAGATTAGAGGAAAAGCTGGCCAATGAATTTTTGAGGAAAACCAAAATATGAGTATATTTTTAACCACTCTTATCATACATTTTGATGTTAATTTTAATCAAAACAAAAGCGTACAAGTAATCAAAAATATTTTACAGATTTTTTTATATAAACTTACGCGTTTTATCCTTCTCGTTTTATAAATTTCCGTATATGTCGTTGTCACCTTTTTTTATCTACGTCTAAAATATATTTTCTTTTATTCCGAATGTTACAAATTTTTCACAGCAACAACACGCTGCCTCTAACATGCGGGATTGCATTTACAGCTGTTATATGAAATTCCTTTTTAATAATTACTTTTGTTTTTCATAGACTACATTCGTTAAACTAGTTGGTTACACCCCCCGCGTTGCCACGAGAGCACATTTATCTGCAAATAAATTAATATTTAATGATAACGAAATCGTTAAAAATAATAATGTCTAAATGCTCATAAAAATAAGCACGACAATGTAACGGAAAGTTCGTAAAAAGAAAAAGAAACAAATAAAAGAACTAATAAACAAAAAGAATTTTAACAAAACAAAGGATAAAAGAAAATTCGTCGTTGATCACGAAATAGTTAACGTCTTCGACGAAACCGTTAAAAAAAGGTCTAAGCGTTAAAAATAGGCACGACGCATTGATGGCAACGAAACGGAAAGTTTGTAAAAAGTTTAAAAATAAATAAAGATTAAAAGAACTTTAACAAAATAAAGGTTAAAAGAGAAAAAGAAAAAAAGAGTTATTTAAAGAATGCTTAAAATTTTGCGAAAGTTGTAAAAAAAAATTAAAAAGTTCCAGTGAAGAATTGAATGTAGTTGACGGGATTCAGAGTTCATAGTCCTAATCAATACAACATACAATAAGTCGTGTCATTCTTTTATTTTAATTGTACATGTAGAGTAAAAAATAATATAACTACAAATATAAAAATTAATATACAAAGGTTTAATCGATTAAGGTCAAATGAAGAGACTTGACACGTTAATTAGAGGTTTCATGTATTTAAATGTTAAGAAAAAAAGTAATTTAAATTATTGTTTTTTTGTTATATAATAATCAAATATTTATTTAAATGTTAAAAAACAAATTTTTAATGATGGATGAATTTAGTGGATCAATATCAATAAGGAAAGAACCACTTGTCTTTGATCCAGTGATAAGGGACATGTATGACGGGTGAGTCTCATGTCACGGGTTTGATCCTTGATCTCAACAGAGGGTTTTCCTGGATGACTCACTACTTGCCAGGGTTGTGAGACCTCGGGTTTACTTGCCAGAGTGTCGATCAATTAACTTTGCCTTTCAATAAAAATTAAGAAAAGGGAGTGCAATAACCACCACCCCACCAAAGCCATCGCTATACATGAACAAAAGAGCAAAATAAATTGGTGTGGGGGAGAGGGTTCGATCCTGCAACAACTGTGAAAAAGACAAAAGCAACTACCCCCACCAAACTGAACTCTAGATCTTTCTTTAGAAAATAAATACTAAATAATAAACTGTAATAATATAAATAAATAATACAATCACTGTACATACCGAACTACAAGTGTAATCATGAGTAATACAGAAAAGACATGCACGTAATGTGTAAGGGACACCACACATGTTAGCAAGAGGAGGAAAAGGATAAACACATAACAATGTATTATGTCATTGCATAGGTCATTTCCTTACACGTGTTTGAAGAAAAAGTTCCAGATTTTTTTGGCAACAAACTTGTTAAAATTCTAGAAGTTATCGATCGGTAAAACTCTTTAAAAAGTTAAAATCAAATAGATGTTTCACATTTGATCTAGGATCTAATTGGTTGATGAGAAATGAGATACCACTACAAGGAAATGACCATGTGCCGACGTCGCCTATACCGACGACACTTGTCGTCGGCATAGGTCACCCTATACCGACGACATATCATCGGTATAGGTGAAAACCAAAATTTTGAATAAGACACCCTATAGCGACAACATGTCGTCGCTATAGGGTTGAGGCAGATTGGAGGGAAAGCTGTCGCCCAATGAATTTTTGGTGAAAACCTATAGCGACGACATCGTTGCTATAAGTTAATTTTGATTTTCTTTTTGTTTTTTTTATTTAATCAATT
Organism: Smallanthus sonchifolius; assembly: GCA_023525975.1. Classification (NCBI taxonomy): domain Eukaryota; kingdom Viridiplantae; phylum Streptophyta; class Magnoliopsida; order Asterales; family Asteraceae; genus Smallanthus; species Smallanthus sonchifolius. The sequence goes on along the minus strand of CM042028.1, from coordinate 66,498,269 downwards.
TCCGTCGGTCAAAATTTTTTTTTAAATTAAAAAAATTCTGGAAAACTCTATGCCGACGACATGTCGTCGCTATAGGTTAATTTTGATTTTCTTTTTGTTTTTTTTATTTAATCAATTTCCGTCGGTCAAAATTTTTTTTTAAATTAAAAAAATTCTGGAAAACCGTATGGCGACGACATGTTGTCGGGATAGGTGAAAATCAAAATTTTGAATGGAACACCCTATAGCGACGACATGTCGTCGCTATAAGGTTGAGGCAGATCGGAGGGAAAGCTGGCGTCAAATGAATTTTTGGAGAAAACCTATAGCGACGACATGTCGTCGCTGTAGGTTAATTTTGATTTTCTTTTTGTTTTTTTTAATTAATCAATTTCCGTCGGTCAAAATTTTTTTTAGAGTAAACTGCCATTTTCGTCCATGTGGTTTGGTCAAAATTGCCACTTTCATCCAATAGTTTGTTTTTTTGTATCTGGGTCCTCGTGGTTTTAAAATATTGCCATTTTCATCCTCGTGGTTTTAAAATATTGCCACTTTCATCCAGTCAGCTAACACCGTCCGTTTTTCTCAATTAAATGAGGGGTATTTCAGTCCTTTTACATATTTGTTTTATTTCTTCATCTTTTTTACTCTCACTTTTTAATCATAGAAACAAGCGACGGAGGTGTTCCAGTGGTGCTCGTCGGAAACTGGTCAGGAAAAGAGGAAGAAGGCCAGCAGGTGGATGATTAAATTAGAGGTTAAATTGGGGATGATTAAAAAGTGAGAGTAAAAAAGATGAAAAAATAAAACAAATAAGTAAAAGGACTGAAATACCCCTCATTTAACTGAGAAAAACGGACGGTGTTAGCTGACTGGATGAAAGTGGCAATATTTTAAAACCACGAGGATGAAAATGGCAATATTTTAAAACCATGAGGACCCAGATACAAAAAAACAAACTATTGGATGAAAGTGGCAATTTTGACCAAACCACAGGGACGAAAATGGCAGTTTACTCTTTTTTTAAAATTAAAAAAATTCTAGAAAACCCTATGGCGACGACATGTCGTCGGGATAGGGTTTTTTCTTTTATTGACTGGTCAACATCCTACGAACCCTATACCGACGACATGTCGTCAACATAGGCTACCTGTGCCGACGACATGTCGTCGTCATAGGGTGCATCACGAACAAATAAGGAAAACAGACGGCAGACCTTCATTTCCACCCAGAATCCTCCAAAACTCCCCCAAATTGTTCTATTCGGCGATTTCACGGTTTTGGGCTTTTTGGGAGCAATTTTCATAAAAACTCTCGTGATTTAAGGTGAGGTAACATCCGGGTTTCATATTTTAGCTTCTTTTTCAAGATTTTGAAGTTTTGTTTGTTTATTTTGGTTAGGTTTTGGAGGAATTTCATCATTTCTTGGATTTCTATCTTTGTGATGGTAAATACTCGTTTTAATTACTAATTTGTGATGAAACTTGGTTTAGATCTAAGATTTTTATGATTTTGTATGTATGTGTATATATGTATGTTTGTATGTATATTTGTATGTATGATGGAATTATTAAATTATGATTAGTTTAGGTCATTTGGTTTAGATGTGTGCTTATTTTATATAATTTAGTTTATGTAAATTAGTGTTTGTATGTATATGTATGTATGTGTGTAATTTGTGTTTATAATGATTAGTTTGTATGTATGTGTTGTGTTTATGATGATTAGTTTGGATGATTAGTTTGTATGTATGTGTGTAATTTGTGTTTATGATGATTAGTTAATATGAATGTATATATGTGTATGTATGTTTGTATGTATATGTTTGTAATTATGTAATTGGACATTTATTTATGTATGAATGTTTATAATTATGTAATTGGGCTTTTATTTATGTACGTAATTGTGATGTGTAGGTATATAAGATGGTATTTATTAGGAGCAACTTTCATAAAAACCCTCAGGATTTAAGGTGAGTTAACATCCGGGTTTCATATTTTAGCTACTTTTTCAAGATTTTGAAGTTTTGTTTGTTTATTTTGGTTGGGTTTTGGAGGAATTTCATCATTTCTTGGATTTCTAGCTTTGTGAAGCTAAATACTCGTTTTAATTACTAATTTGTGATGAAAATTGGTTTAGATCTAAGATTTTTATGATTTTGTATGTATGTGTTATGTATGTATGTTTGTATGTATGAGTATGTATGATGAAATTATTAAATTATGATTAGTTTAAGTCATTTGGTTTAGATGTGTGCTTATTTTATATAATTTAGTTTATGTAAATTAGTGTTTGTATGTATATGTATGTATGTGTGTAATTTGTGTTTATAATGACTAGTTTGTATGTATGTGTGCAATTTGTGTTTATGATGATTAGTTTGGATGATTAGTTTGTATGTATGTGTGTAATTTGTGTTTATAATGATTAGTTAATATGAATGTATATATGTGTATGTATATGTTTGTAATTATGTAATTGGACATTTATTTATGTATGTATGTATATGTTTGTAATTATGTAATTGGGCTTTTATTTATGTATGTAATTGTGATGTGTAGGTATATAAGATGGTATTTACTGGGAGCAACTTTCACAAAAACTCTCTGGATTTAAGGTGAGGTAACATCCGGGTTTCATATGTTAGCTACCTTTTCAAGATTTTGAAGTTTTGTTTGTTTATTTTGGTTAGGTTGCTATTTGTCTTGAACAATTTGCATATTTGTGTGTCGAAAAAGTTTATGTTTTGAATGTTTGATTTGTCGGACAAGTTTGTGTGTCGAACAATTTGGATGTTTGGTTATGTTTCGGATATTAGTTTTTATCTGATTTGAATGTTTGAATGGTTTATATTTAATGATTTGCAGGTTTTTGTTTTTAGAAATTTAATATTTCTAGATAAAATATTAAAAAAAAAAAAAACAAAAAAGACCTATACCGACGACATGTCGTCGCTATAGGCCTTTTTAAAAAAATTATTAAAAAAAACAAAATACCCTATACCGACGACATGTCGTCGGTATAGAATTTCTTTTTGAATTTTTTAATTAAACCATATAGCGACGACAAGTCATCGGTATAGGCTGACCTATCCCGATTACACCTATCCCGACGACAATCTTGGCTATTGGGACGAGGCAATACCGACGACATGTTGTCGATATAGGCTATCCCGACGACAAGTCGTCGCTATAGGGTGAAAAAAAATCGTTGGGATAGGGTGATACTGTTGTAGTGCTCTCCGTCACACGACGCATTGACAAGGAAACCACCCATCACGGTCTAACCTTCGCACCATTTTCTGATGGCCACGACAATGGCCATCAACCAACTACTACCTTGCAACAATTCTTTACAGATTTTGCTACTAATGGTGCTTGTGCCGTGGCTGAAATCATTAGCTCCGCAGCGGCTGCAGGCCAGCCGTTTGACCACTTAGTCTACACAATTGTCGTACCGTGGGCAGCAAAGGTGGTTAAGGCCCACGGTCTCGAATCCACACTCCTTTGGTGCCAATCGGCTACTATGTTGAATATTTATCATCACTATTTCAATGGCTATGAAGGTTTGATATCTCTTGTAGCAACAATAACCCAACATTTCCGATCAATTTACCTGGACTTCCATCATTCACCATCGCTGATTTTCCGTCCTTTTTGTTGTCGTCCAGTCCCAAAGAACATGATTTTATTCTACAAATGTTGAAAGACCATATTGATCTCCTTAAAATAGCTCCAAGAATACTTGTGAACACTTTTGATGAGCTTGAAATCGTGTCCATCCCAGCAATTGAAAAATATATGATTGGACCCTTAGTCCCATCGGTGTTCTTAGATGGAAGAGGGCCATCATACAATTCACTCGGCTATGACTTATTCGAAAAACCGGAGGAAGATTATATCAAATGGCTAAACACAAAGCCAAAGTCATCGGTTGTGTATGCGTCATTTGGAAGCATGGCGACTCTATCGATAGATCAGGCGGAGGAGTTGGCATCTGCGTTAGTAGAGAGTCGCCGGCCATTTTTATGGGTGATCAGAGACGGTGGCCAGGCGGTGAAATTGAGAAATATAGAGGTACTTAGAAAGCAAGGGATGATTGTGGGTTGGTGTTCTCAGGTGGAGGTATTAAACCACCAAGCAATAGGGTGTTTCCTGACGCATTGTGGGTGGAATTCGACGACGGAGGCATTGGCGGCCGGTGTTCCAACTGTTGGGTTTCCACAATGGTCGGATGAGGCGACCAATGCGAAGATGATTGAAGATGTGTGGAAAACAGGTGTAAAGGTGAAAAAGAGTGAGGGAGATGGAATTGTGGAGGGGAAGGAGATTAAGAGGTGTGTGGAAATGGTGATTGAAGATGGAGAGATGAGGAGAAATGCTGAGAAATGGAAGGAGTTGGCAAGACAAGCTCTCAATAATGGCGGATCATCGGCCGTCAACCTCCAAGTGTTCTTGGATGATGCCTGAAATAAGAATTTAATCTATTTAAATGTATTGTAGGTGTTAATCTTGATAGGTTGATGGGGGAATTAGAAGCCGGCTCATTGATTTCGGTCATGGATCTATAGTCGTGGCTTTTGGTTGGACGAGTCATGAGAAAGTTTATTTTGGTCACATTCATTACGTTTTTAATAGGTCATGGATTAGTTTTTTGTTTGTTGAGTCTAGTAGTGGGGTAGTGGCTTTAGATGGTAGTTTCAATTTTGTTCACGTTTGCACGAGTCTCTATTTATGTAAGTTTTGAGAACTAATGAAGTAATGGTTTCTTTAAGCAGTAAAATTCAATTCTCTCTTATGTATTATTTACAAAACAAAAAGCTAAACTTACGATTCGTATCAGAGCCCTAGGCTTATATCTTAGGCTCGTATGAAGTAGCAAGGGCAACCTTGTGATTAGTAGAAAGAAGCAGCAGCAACGATCTAAAGGTGATCGCGCGAGTCGATAGACTCGGTAACCGGAGTCGAAGGGAAAAATAACTACACAACGAAATTGATAATCGTCCAAACCCTATGAGAAGATATTTCTACACGTTGCAAAACATAAGGATGCAAAAGATCTATGGGAATTGATATGGGTTCGGTACTTAAGAACCACTCGAGTCCAGAAAGCACGTTTGGAAACTCTTAGGAGTGAGTTGGAGATGCTAAAGATGAAGGAGAGTAAGACGGTTAATGACTTTTCAGGCAAGATAAGTGGCATAGTAGCTAAGTTCAATAGTCTCGGCTCAAGTCTTGAAGATGAAGTAACTGTGAGAAAGTTTCTCAAATCGGTCCCAAAGAAGTATCTATCAATCGTAGCTACTATCGAACAATACTCATAAATTGAAAATGTGACTTTTGAAAAAGCTGTAGGAAGACTAAAATCGTACGAGGAACGGATCAAAAGTCATATTGAAAAGGAGGAAGATGAAGGTCAAATGTTGATTGCTAGTTCGGATGATAAAAAATAGGTGAGTACAAAGAGAAGAAATACGGACGAGGAAGGAGTTGAGGGAGAGGATTTGGTAAAAGAGAAAGGACGCGGAAGAGGCTCGGGTCGAGGACAAGACAACCAAGATAAAAGTGGGTTTAGATGCTATGAATGTGGAATGCTCGGCCACTTCGCATACGAGTGTAAGAAAAGGGAGGACAAGATAAAAGAAGCTAACTCGATTCAAGAAGATGAGCCGGCACTACTTTGATGAAGTAACGGGTCAAAAAAAATCCTTTGTAACTAAATTTAACTATAAACTATTGTTTTTTTTAGCGGTTGACTCTCACACGCCCTTTAAACCTATTTATAAATCTACATTTTATAAGGATGAGAGGTATACCTAGTGATTGTGAGCAAAAATGTGAGCAAAAAGGGAGTGCTACGTAGGCGTCACCTCACTCGGTAGCTACTCACATGGAAGATGAATGCATAGTGAATATGAGCAAAAAAATTATTAAATGATTTTTTCAAACAAATAATATAATAAATAAACATTTAATTATTTAATTATAGCTACTCACACGAAAGTGTGAAAATAGTGAAGGGTCGAAATACGGTCGGTACAAACCCGGGTTGCTTGGAGGTTGAGGGAACGGGATGTTTGGAGGTTGCCGAATGGAGGTTGCCCCAACGGGTTCCACCCTAAAAATTGTTTGGATTATTTGTATTCATAGTTATTTTTTTTGTGAAAAAGTGGAGGATGAAAAAGTTAATTTGTGTGAAAAATGTGGTATTTACAGTAAAAACTTGATATTTCTTTTTATTAAATGCTTTAACGGTCAAATGTGGGCGAATAGTAATTTTTTTTGCGATGGATACTCTCTCACGTACGTGAGCTTTCTCACGAAAACGCTACTCACGAGCCACTATCGCAATGGGGAGCAGTGTTTCCGTGAGCTTGAGCGGCTCAGGGACCCCCTCACGGATGTACCGGTCGCTCTAATAGGATTAGAACCATCAACCACTTAGGGACTAACAAATTTTACTTCATATATTCATACTGCTAGACTGCATGCTCTTTGGTATTGGCAAATAAAGACTATTCAATATCTAGAAACCATTTTAGTCAACAATGAACAAAAACATGTATTGAGTAATGCATATAATATAGTTAGTGAACGCTCTAATAGGATTAGAACCATCAACCACTTAGGGACTAACAAATTTTACTTCACACCTTCATAATGCTAGACTATAAGTTATTTGGTATTGACAAATTTAAACTATTCAATATCTAGAAACCATTATAGTCAGCAATCAACAAAAACATGTATTGAGTAATGAATATAATATAGTTAGTGAATAAACTATTTCCAAGTGATCAAACATATAGAGTATAAAGTAGTGAATGCATGTATTTACCTGTTAGTAAAATAGTTCCTAATTCAGTGCTTCTCATTGGAATTCACCATTGAATCTGAATAGAATTGAGGCATGCTTAACACATCAACTTATCAAGTTTTGGAATCTTCTTTAGAATCCTCTAAAGTGGATAGCTCTTATTAAATTAAATTTGAAACGATCACCTAATGGAATCCTCTGGTGTGATCCCTTCATAGTATTAATGAAGTTCAAGGTCCAACTGTGACACCCGACAAATTTCAGGTTAATATCCGTACAATCATTAAACTGGGTTCATAAATCACTGCGCTTTAGACTTAATTATAATAAATTAGGTCACATCATGCTTAGCAAAGTCTATCGCATTTTATGCATTGGTAATTTCGAAGATTTACCAGGGTTACACATATACCAACGTTGATGATTATTTTATATAATTAATTTAAACCATCTTCGAAACTCACAATATGTATATTATTCCTTGATTTTATATTAACTCGTATTCAAAACAAAACAATTTTTTAACACACATACCCGACAACTTATTTAGATAGGTAACTCACTATACTAACCAAATATTTAGTGACCACACAAATTTATCATCAAACACATCATTTTTACTACAAAACTTATAAAATGAAATGCTTCACCCATCATCTCATCACACTATAACTCCCAACACTACCTCTCATCCATCACCTCACTACCATGCACCATCACCTCACCACCACCCTAAAACCCTCACCCTACCCCTCACCCCTCTCCCCTCCCCCCCTCACCCACCTCTTATCCCTTGACCACACCTTGATGTGTTCCTAGATAAAGATGTTCCTAAGGTGACAACATTGTCTCCCACGCCACTAAAAACCCCTAGTTATTACACAAGTTTTTTAGTATAAGAACAAGTCAATACCCTTAAAAATCCACACCTCAACTCATTCATCCTCTCTCCCTCCCTTCTTGTTTATGGAAATATACAAACACACACATACACCATATTCGACTTTGGGTCTCAAGAAATCAAGGCTTGCTAGGTGATCTCGAGTGACAACAAGCGTTCATGCTAGTGCTTCGGGTCTTCAATCATCTCCACATCCTTTTCCTTGCTTGCCTTAAGTGAGCCTCTTTCATCCTAAATTCTAGTTTTATGTTCTTGCAAGTTGTGGTACTTGTCATCACCTAAGAAACATGTTGTAGTTAAAAGTCTTAATAAACAAACATCTCCTAAAGACATGGATTTATTTAAGTTTTAAGATAGCATATTTTTTTAGAATTAATAAAGACATTCAAGAATATATATGTTGGTTATATGGTGCAAATAGTTGGAGATTTTAACACAAAGAAACTAGTATTAAATTACAAATTTTAATTATGCATCAAGTGTGACATGAAAATCCTATGTACATAAGTGTGTTAAATATGTGTTCATGCATGTCATAATATTTTATTTATAGTCATAATTTTAGTGACTTGTTGAATCATTGAAACTAACTATTAAATTACTTGAATTTTGATATGTACATATGACATAGTATTATGTTCTTGTTTAAAAAGATGGTTAAAAACTCTAGACACATTATTATGTTGAAACTATATATTTAGTAAAATGTGTGATTTATATTGGTAAATTATGGAAACAAGTTTAAAAACTATGGAAAAGTTAGCTTAGGTTTTAAGTTGTTTTAAAAGTTTTTAATGATACTAAGCAAAACCCTAGTGTCACACCCCCAAATTCCACTTCGGGTTATACCCGCGGGGCGTGACCCTAGAGGATCTTTACCAATGTGTTACTTTGAACGACCACTAAATGGTTTTCAAATACTTGTTTTAAGTAAAGCTCAAACGTTCCCAAAATAAAGTTTAACAAAGTTCAAAGTAATTGTGCGAAAGCAGTGTTTTAAAAGTTTACAGCGCTTGAACAAAATGATTAAAAAGCGTTTGTCAAAATAAGGTGCCCATGCATAATAAGTGTGACTCTAGTAGGTGTATCCTAGGCATATAGCTTAAGCATTCAACGACCTGAGATATACATATTAAAACGGTCAACATAACGTTGGTGAGTTCACATGTTTAATGTAATTGAAATCATATTATAAAATGTATTGAAAATCATATGTACTAAACACAATCATTGTTGATCAGACAAAACCAAAAACTATACTAAGCCCATCAACCGACGCTCAACTGTAGCCACTGAAAAGGAAAGGATGTGGTGCACCTCTTTATGCCTTGCACATGGAAGAATTAGGTCAATAATGTACCCGTTCGACCTCCGGTCTAAGTTAGCGCTATTAACCCGAGTAGGGGTTGTTAAACCTAACAGTACTGTTCAAGATTACCTCGCTATGGAAAAATTAACGATTGACTCTGAGAGGACTTTGTACTCAACAGTACCAACTTATATAATTAATGTAATTGTGCAAGCATGGAAAATATGTTTATTGAAAAATGTGTTACTTGAGCATGTATCTTACCCCAAAGGAAAAACAAGTAAAACGGGTCTGTGAGAACTCACCTGTTAAAGCGGTGAAATGATATGAAAAGTCCTAGCAAATCCTTTTAAGTGAGACGACCTACTCGTACCCTAGGAAATATTTAGTACTTTAGGGTCTAAGTATTGTAAATGTTTGACCATGAAACTCTATACATCCAAACATGTTATTTGAAAAGTGACATTGATATTTCGAAGATGTCTTTTGACTCGACAACCGGTTGGTGACACGTTATGGACTTAAAACAATCAAATCCTAATATAGAATTCAAACCTCCTTTCTAATAGCCTATTAACATTCTTATAAACACGTTAGAACATTCGGTTGAAATTTAGAACTTGAAACACAACTTTTGATACATTAAAGTTTCCTTAATTGGAAGGTCAAGTTTTGAGTCCTAAACATGACAACTATGCAAAGTTAACATTCACATATGAAATTAGGCATGTTATAACACATATAAAACATTCCAATGTTTTGCTACTAAGAATAGACAAATATGCGGGTTTCAGATAATTAACGTTTCCTATTATAGAAAGACCGTGCCAAATTGTCAAGTTTATGAACAAACAACATATTAATACAATGCACTTAGTTAAGTGTTACTAAGTCACTTATACCCTTCAACCATGTTCACAACTTGCAAACACAACTTTTGAAAAATAAAGTTTCCTTATTTAGAACCCGAGCCCTAGAACTGACACATATTCATTTTAACCCATCATTTCCGTCAATCATTCTTCTATAATGTTCACTATGCTAGTTTCATGCTTTAAATGTACCCAATCATCAAGTTTTCATACGTGTCAAGAAATAAAGTTTCTAAAAATAGAAAACAAGCCTAAAAACACCATGAACAAGTGATTTTACCAAAAAAAATCCATACAATATCTATATCTAGTGTTTATGAATCATTTCCACCAAACAAATCACACCATAATCTCTCCTAACAAAAACCCGAAAACTAAAGTTTTCATAAATAGAACCGAGCATGAAATTTCATATGACTAAAAGTTCTAACTAGCAAAACTACTCATTTTATCCATTCTACACACGCATTCAACCATTTGCCATCATCAAATCATCCTAAACATGGCATCTAATATATGACCCAGAATTAAAGTTTCCCTAAATAGCAAAAATGAGCATGCATGTATGATCCAACAATTTTGACAACAAGGTTTTCACATATTATCCATCTATAATCATTACTACAACATAATCCATCATCAAACCGTCAAGAACACATCATCTAATATATGTTCATACAATAAAGTTTCATTTTAAGGAAACCGAGCCTAAGAACAAAACCCGAGTCCAAATCCACCAACAATATGTACCATTTTTGTTGTAAAACTCATTTCATTCAAGAATCCATGGTTGGTTTTTGTTAAACATTCATAAAACGATTTTTGTTTGGATGCATGTTCATATGAACATGGAAATGAAAAAAAAATGGAGAAAATGGTTCTAGATTCTTACCAAACTCGAAAATGGGTGAATGGATGGTTGATTCCACTTGCAAACACTTGATAATCACATTAGTATGCTTGATTTTGGTGGAAGAACGATCAAACAACAAAAAAAATGGAAATGGTGATGGTGGGTGGTGCTCTTGGCCAAAAAAAGAGGGAGAAGGGAAAAGGTTGTGAAAAAGATGAAGGTGGGGGGGGGGGGGGAGTGGGGGTTTAAATAGGTGGTTTCAACACCGGGTGGTGAGAAACGAACGGTCACTGATTTAATTACGGGATTTCTGAACTAGTAAAAATAAAACGACTTAAAAATAATTTGACTCAAATTGTTATGTTTAACATATAAAATTTTCAGATTTTTATTTGGAAATGTCGGTACATACTGCGTATTGCGTAGACTGCGTTGAAACAAAAAGTTTCTCAGAAAATTCCCGAAAAAATCACAGAGACCTAAAATTATATTTCACAGTAATACGTGTAATTTGTACGCACCAAATATACGTCTAAATGTCTGCTTAAATTAATCACCTAGATAGTGCATACTACGTGTCTGCCGGACTGTGCTGAAAATAAAAGTGTCTTTAAAAATTACTGAAAAATTCATACAGGCATGATGTATTATATCACATTGTCACATATGATTTACACGCACAAATTATATGTCTAGGTATTTGTTTTAACTTATCACCAACGGTCGTACTGTAGGACGTGTGTTTGATCTGGTAATCTTCCGGATTACCGACACGTGTAAACGAATCGACTTGATAAGTGTGAAATGAACTTAATTACTATAAAATTAAGTGTGATGCATGTCAAATTATATAATATATATTTTATCCGGGTATGGATATTAACCTGAAATTTGCCGGGTGTCAAACCTAGTTACTTAGATATTTTATTTTATATATATATATATATATATATATATATATATATATATATATATATATATTCAACAAAGGTTTGACAAAATACTACAAGACATTTATATTCAAGTAAAGTTTTCTTGAAATTTCTAAGGATATTTTTAAGCATCAAAACTATATATAAATATATATATATATTTTTGGTCATAAGACAAAACAGACATTATTGGAAATATTAAGTATTATCAAAATTATTTATGATGGAATTAATGTAAATATTAATTATAATTTACAAGTCGTATTTTGTGAAATACTATTATATTTTGGTCGAATGTATATATATGAATATTATATAACTTAACAATTTCGCAATTTGCAACTCGAGTCGAACGAATATTATTTTATAACCTAAACATGAAATCAACATAAGAATACATGGAATCTTTGACACACTTGGTTGCATACGTTATTAATATTTATATCATATAAATACATATTTATTTTTCGGGAAATTAAATCGTATCACCAATGGTCATCGGATTAGGCACATTGGAAAACGAAACATAAAAACGAGTTTAAGTTGGGTGATTGGATACATGACCAACTTACACCTAGAATCATTACATAGACCTTAAGGTATCTTAACTATTTTAGGGCACAAGTAAGTCGGGACACATTCAGACTTTTATACTTATATCATCGATTAACTTGCTGCTAAGGTGAGTTTTCACGGCTCCACTTTTACTTTGACTTAAATGGTTTTTAAACATACGTGGGAGAATACGTGGCTCATATTTTTTTATACGAGTACGTAAACATATTGTTGCATGAGTACTTACTGTCATATTAAGTCCTCGGTAATAATGTAACCGTTAGCTAGTTTTTGACATGGAAAGCATGAATAGATCTATTTGGGTTAACACCCCGACCTGTTGTTATTCGCGCTAACCTTGTCTGGAGGTCAAAGCAGGTGCATATTGTACATACTTACTTAAAATGTTTCATGACAGAACGTTGGGCGGGGCACATCAATTAACATAGTCAAGTGTCGGTTATGATATCTAATGGTAACAAAAACACAAACATAAGAATCATTTGATTAACAATGCTAAACACATTTTGAAACCTCGTAGTCCAAAGGAAACTATATTTACTTTAAACTTGTAAACTCACCAACTTTATGTTGACATTTTAGCATGTATTTCTTAGGTGATTGACGTATTGGTTGGGAACCGCAATAGGAAATAAGATACATGGAGTCATCATGCATGCTTTTGCTTTCGTAGTTTTCCTTTTATTGTCTATGATATTAGGCTATAATTGTAAAACTCGTCATCGTTATTTTGATGTTACCGTTAGGGTAAACAGTTAACTTATGTTGTCATTTTGAAAACAATTAAATCAGATTATGTAAACTTTGTCATCATTTAGTGGTCATTTGTTGTGATCAAAGGCTATGTAAACCACCGACCCGTTACACCCCGTGTTTCCGCCTAGGCGAGGTGTGACAGATTGGTATCAGAGTCATTGGTTATAGCGAACTAGGTTGCATTAGTGAGCCTAGACTATACCCGTTGAGACAAGACAGGATCATTACACTACCTAGAATTTTGCATAACTTATACTATATGATTTGTACTAATATTGAAATGTCGCAGCTATGTCGTCACACTTTCACCCGATTTATCTCACGGATTCCGATGAGGAGCTCCACTGTGAGCCGGTGACGCCGACTTCCTCCGTAGCTTCGTCCGCGGCACCACCTGCACCCCTATTGCCCCATAGCCTCGAGGATGATGCCATGATTTAGGATCCAGAGAAGGACCCTGAGGAAATCACGGAGCCTACACCGGCAGTGATCGAGCCTACTACTATGGATATTGAGACACCACCAGCGGAGCTCGAGGCTCCTATCCCTGAGGAGGCCACCGTCACTGTAGGGACCCGCATTCTGTGCCCACCTAGGAAGGACCCGCATCCGCGTCACCCTACGGAAGAAGGTCCTTCCGCCTTTCAAGAGGCCAGCATCCCCTAACCTTGCCATTCCCGAGCTTAGGCCCAAGAGGGCTAAGGCATCTGTCAGGAGATGGGGATAGATCTCCCACACCTTGCAGAGATGGCTAGAGGAGGAAAATGTCACCTCCACTTACGAGGTGGGCGAGTCTTCACACGCCCCCACACTCCTACCGATTACAGGACAACTGATGGAGCTGACTATCCCTCTACTCGTGGCACGAGGTGTCCATCACGGAACCGGATGGATAACTTATGTGTGGAGATGGAGGAGTTCCAGGCCCATGTGGAGGATCTGGAAGGTCTCCAGGATCAGATGGAGAGATTGGATCTGGTGCAGTATCACGAGGCAAAGGCGATGCTCAACATGAGCAACCGTCTTGATCACCTTGAGGACCGATCAGCGGATCTCCGACCTATAGGAGAGCTTGACCGCATTGACGCACAGGCTGCGACTTCTGAGCAGGAGGTAGTAGCTCTACGAGGAGAGCTACTGGTCACGAGGAATCTTGCTACTATTTGTGCCATTCTAGCCCCATTCTAGTCTCTGCCGCTGCACAGGCAGGGTTATTTTTACATCTTTCTAGTAGACCTATGTGAGCGGGTTGTGCTCACTTAGATTAGGATGAAAACTTGTAATGATAAGGCTATGTACCCTTATCCATTTTGTACATTTTGCAACTATGTAACAAGTTTAATTCATCCATGTGTTATGTTTCATGTGTTTTATGATTGTTGTTCACATTTCCTATTCATGTGATGACAATATCTTATGTGCATTGTCTTATTTTCATATATACCAGAAAGAAAACCATGGCGCCTAAAGGAAGACACCTTCGTAACACCTGACGAGACACTGAGACGACACAACCTATGACATCCGAGGAGATAGCACAGCTAGTATCCCAGCAAGTGGCCGCTGCATTGGCACGACATGAAGCCAACCAAAACACGGGGTCCGGTGATGGATCAAGGAATATCGGCAATGGCAATGGAGGAACTGACGGAGATTGCAGCAAAACTAGAAACACCAATGTCGGCGGTAGCGGTACTAACGGAACTGGCAATGGATCTGGAACCACATTGGGTAATTCAAACAAACACGATGTTCCAGATATAGAAGTCATTGTCTATCCTAACATAATGACCTTATAAATTCAGGAACAAACGACACTCCGAGAGGCTGCACCTACAAAGACTTTATGAAGTGCAAACCTCGTCTCTTTAGTGGGTCGGAAGGAGCCATAGGACTCATGCGATGGATCGAGAAGATAGAGTCGGTCATCAACATAAGTAACTGTGCTAACGACTGTAGGGTCAAGTATGTGACCTACAATTTTCAAGACCAAGCCTTTACTTGCTGGAATGCACAAGTACAAACCATAAGTATGGATGTTGCCTATTAGATGCCATGGGATGATTTCAAGCATTTGCTAAAGGAAGAGTATTGCCCAAGGAACGAGATTCAGAAGCTTGAGGAGGAATTCTGGAATCTAACAATGGTTGGAGCTGAGGTGGCAGCCTACACCACCCGATTTCATGAATTTGTCCGATTGGTCCCACATATGGTCACTCCGGAGATCAAAAGGATCGAAAGGTACACATGGGGTCTCGCACCCCAAATCCAAAGTATGGTGACTTCATCCAAACCCAATACCATTAAAAGGGTAATAAGATTGCCACACGATTTAACTGATCAGGTGGTTCGATCTGGAACTCTGGTAAAAAGCGGATCGATTGAAAAGAGTTTCAATGGAAAAAGGAAATGGGATAATAATGGAGGAAGGAACACAGGACACCAGGCCCCCAAGAAGCAAGACACTGTGAAGGCTTACACTGCTGGTTTAGTTGCAAAGAAGCCATATGCTAGGAGCAGCCCTAAGTGCAACAAGTGCGGTTATCATCATTTGGGCACTTGTGAGAGCTTTGCATGTACCAAATGCAAGAAACCATGACATGTGGCCAAGTATTGCAAGGTTGGCATCCTTGCACCAGCCCCTGGTACTGACCAAGCCTGTTTTGAATGTGGAGTTGCGGGTCATTTCAAGAATGATTGCCCAAAAGTAAGGAATCAGGGCGCGAACCAAGCTCGCAGAAAGGCTTTTGTGATTGGAGCCGGAGACACTCGCCAGGACCCCAACATTGTCACTGGTACGTTCCCTGTTAATAATCATTATGCATCCATACTATTTGACACGGGAGCCGATAGAAGCTTTGTTTCAACTGACTTTAGCCCATTAATTGTAATTAAACCGACCAAATTGGAAAGCAATTACATGATAGATTTAGCTAATGGCAAGCTAATAGAAACCAGAGAGATAATCAAAGAGTGTACCTTGGATTTAAATGATCATCCCTTTAGCATAGACTTAGTACCCGTAAAATTAGGAAGTTTCGACATTGTGGTTGGTATAGATTGGTTATCCAAAAATTTAGCATAAATTGTGTGTCGCGAAAAGTTGGTTCATACTCCAGTGTCAAATAGTGAAACGCTTACAATCCAAGGAGAAAGGAGTGGGACCGCGCTAAAAATCATCACCTGCATAAAAGCCCGGAAGTACTTGAAAAAGAGATATCATGCGATTTTGGCTCACGTAACAGAAAAAAAGCCGAAGGAGAAGCGACTTGAAGACATACCAGTCGTTCGAGACTACCCGAAAGTATTCCCTAAAGACTTGCCTGGACTCCCACCACCTAGGCAAGTGGAGTTTTTAATCGACCCGGTGCCTGTAGCGGCACCAATCGCACGATTACCATACCTATTAGCGCATTCAGAGATGCAAGAACTATCTAACCAGTTACAAGAATTGTTGGATAAAGGATTCATAAGACCGAGTTTCTCGCCATGGGGAGCTCCAGTTTTGTTTATGAAAAAGAAAGATGGAACCTTTAGGATGTGTATCGATTACCGGGAACTAAACAACCTAACCGTCAAGAACCGATATCCACTCCCAAGAATAGACGACTTGTTTGATCAGTTACAAGAGTTCTAGTTTTTACTCGAAGATTGATCTGCGATCAGGGTATCACCAGTTAATAAAGGATCCAAGAGGAATACGTTCCGAAAACCTCATTCAGGATTCGTTACGGTCATTACGAGTTCCTAGTCATGCCTTTTGGATTGACCAATGCGCCAACAGTAGTCATGGACCTCATGAATAGGGTCTGCAAGCTATACTTGGATAAATTTGTGATTATATTTATCGATGACATCTTAATATACTCAAGAAGGAAGGAAGAACATGAGCACCATTTGAAGCTTATCTTAGAATTGCTCAGAAACGAAAAACTGTATGCCAAATTTTCAAAATGCGAATTTTGGATTCGGGAAGTACACTTTCTCGGTCATGTGATCAATGACAAAGGCATACATGTGGATCCATTTAAGGTTGAGGCAATCAAGAATTGGGAAGCACCAAAAACTCTAACAGAGGTGCGACATTTCTTAGGTACAGCTGGCTATTATAGACGCTTTATTGAGAATTTTTCCAAAATAGCCCAGCCTTTGACAACCTTGAATCAGAAAGAAAACAAGTTCGATTGGGGTGACAAGCAAGAAACTACGTTTCAGTTATTAAAACAGAAGTTGTGTTGTGCACCCATCCTATCCCTTCTAGAAGGAACAGACAATTTTGTGGTGTATTGCGATGCGTCACACCAGGGTCTTGGTTGTGTCTTAATTCAAAAGGAGAAAGTCACCGCGTATGTATATCGACAACTTAAGATACATGAGAAGAATTACACTACCCACGACCTGGAGCTGGGAGCGGTCGTGTTTGCACTAAAAATATTGAGACATTACCTATAAGTTTCACCTATCATAAAAGTCTCCAACACATCTTCGACCAGAAAGAGTTAAACATGAGACAACGAATATAGGTAGAGCTATTGAATGACTACGATTGTGACATTCTCTACCATCCTGGCAAAGCAAATGTTGTGGTTGATGCTTTGAGTAGGAAAGAAAAAGTCAAGACTCTTCAAGTGCGAGCGTTGGGAATGACCATTCAAATTCGTAATTCCCAACAGGAAGCACTCAAGGAAGAAAACTTGAAGGAAGAATCCATACAAGGTATGAAACAACAAATGAAAATAAAGAATGATGAAGCCCGTTATTACATAAATCGGATATGGGTACCACATCTTGGAAATCTGCGTGAGTTAGTATTGAATGAAGCACACATGTCTAGATATTTGATTCACCCAGGATCCGACAAGATGTATAAGGATTTCAAAGAGTTGTACTGGTGGCCCAACATGAAGGCAAACATTGCTCCCTACATGGGTAAATGCCTAACTTGTTCCAAGGTTAAAGCAGAATATCAAAAGCCATCAGGACTCTTGCAACAACCTGAGATACCATAGTGGAAGTGGGAACAAATCTCTATGGATTTCATCACAAAGTTACCCAAGACATCAAGTGGTCATGACACTATTTGGGTAATTGTCGACCAATTAACAAAATCCGCATATTTTCTACCAATCAAGGAGACAGATAAGATGGAAAGATTGACTAGAATCTATCTAAAGGAAATTGTCTTGAGACACGGAGTGCCCATTTCTATCATCTCGGACAGAGATAGTGGCTTCAGTTCAAGGTTTTGGTAATCGTTACAAAAAGCGTTGGGTACACGCTTAGACATGAGCACCGCGTACCACCCACAAACGGATGGTCAAAGTGAAAGGATAATCGAAACCCTTGAAGTTATGCTCAGAGCATGTGTGATAGACTTTGGAAAGAATTGGGATACTCATCTACCCTTAGCCGAGTTCTCTTACAATAACAACTATCACACCAGTATTAAAGCCGCACCGTTTGAAGCACTGTATGGTCGAAAGTGTCGGTCACCATTATGTTGGGCGGAGGTTGGTGACAGCCAACTCACCGGCCCTGAAATAATTCAAGAAAAAACCGATAAAATATTCAAGATCAGGGAAAGAATCAAAGCTGCCAGAGATCGTCAGAAGAGTTATGCTAGCATAAGACGCAAAACCTTGGAATTCCAACTTGGAGACAAAGTACTCTTAAAAGTTTCTCCTTGGAAAGGGGTTATTAGGTTTGGCAAATGAGGTAAGCTCAACCCCTGATACATTGGACCATTCGAGATCTTGGCAAGAGTCGGCCCTGTAACTTACCGACTTAAGCTACCTCAAGAACTTAGTGGTGTACATGACACATTTCATGTATCAAACCTAAAGAAATGCCTATCAGACGAAACACTTACTATACCACTTGAAGAGATTCAAATCGATGACAAACTTCACTTCGTGGAGCAACCAGTGGAAATCATGGACCAGGAAATCAAGAGACGTAAATGAAGCCGCATTCCCATCGTGAAAGTCAGATAGAACTCTAGACGAGGGCCATAGTATACTTGGGAATGCGAGGACCAAATGAAACACAAGTACCCTGCTCTATTTGAGGGACCACCAACAACGAACAACGCAAGCTAAATTTCAGGACGAAATTCTCTCAACAGGGGGAGAATGTGACACCCGACAAATTTCAGGTCAATATCCATATAATCATTAAACTGGGTTCATAAATTACCGCGCTTTAGACTTATTTATAATAAATTAGGTCACATCATGCTTAGCAAAGTCCATCTTATTTCATGCATTGGTAATTTAGGAGAATTACAGGGTCACACATATACCGACATTGGTGATTATTTTATATAATTAATTAAAACCATCTTCGAAACTCACAATATGTATATTATTCATTGATTTTATACTAACTCGTATTCAAAATAAAACAAATATTTTAACACACATACCCGACAACTTATTTAGATAAGTAACTCACTATACTAACCAAATAATTATTACTACATCATTTTTACTACAAAACTTATAAAATGAAATGCTTCACCCATCACCTCACCACACTACAACTCCCAACACCACCTTTCATCCATCACCTCACTACTATGCGCCATCACCTCACCCTCACCCTACCACCCTCACCCTACCCCCTCACCCCTCTACCCTTCCCCCTCCCCTCGGCCGAAGAACACCCCACAAGCCTCCCCTTCCAATGTCTCCTCTTGTGGCCAGTCACCCACCTCTTGTCCATTGACTACACCTTGATGTGTTCGTAGACAAAGATGTTCCTAAGGTGACAACATTGTCTCCCACACCACTAAAACCCTTAGTTATTACACAAGGTTTTTACTATAAGAACAGATCAACACCCTAGAGAATCCACACCTCAACTTACTCATCCTCTCTCCCTCCCTCATGTTTACGGCAATATACAAACACACACATACACCATATTCGACTTCGGGTCTCAATAAGTCAAGGCTTCCTAGGTGATCTTGAGTGACAACAAGTGTTCGTGCTAGTGCTTCGGGTCTTCAATCATCTCCACATCCTTCTCCTTGCTTTCCTTAAGTGAGCCTCTTTCATCCTAAATTCTAGTTTTATGTTCTTGCAAGTTGTGGTAGTTGTCATCACCCCAGAAACATGTGGTAGTTAAAAGTCTTGATAAGCAAACATCTCCCAAAGACATAGATTTATTTAAGTTTCAAGATAGCATATTTTTTTTAGAATTAATTAAGACATTCAAGAATAAATATGTTGGTTATATGGTGCAAATAGCTAGGGATTTTAACAAAAAGAAACTAGTATTAAGTTATAAATTTTTATTATGCATCAAGTGTAACATGAAAAATCCTATGGACATAAGTGTGTTAAATATGTATTCATGCATGTCATAATATTTTATTTATAGTCATAATTTTAGTGACTTGTTGAATCATTGAAACTAACTATTAAATCACTTGAATTTTGATATGTACATATGACATAGTATTATGTTCTTGTTTATAAAGATAGTTAAAAACTCTGGACATATTAATTATGTTGAAACTATATATTTAATAAAATGAGTGATTTATATTGGTAAATTATGGAAACAAGTTTAAAAACTATGGAAAAGTTAGCCTAGGTTTTAAGTTATTTTAAAAGTTTTTAATGATACTAAGCAAAAACCCTAGTTACTTATATATTTTATTTTATAAATATATTCTACAAAGGTTTGACAAAATACTACAAGATATATATATATATATATATATATATATATATATATATATATATATATATATATAAAAGTAAAGTTTTCTCGAAATTTCTAAGGATCTTTTTAAGCATTAAAACTATACACACACACATACACACACACACATATATATATATATATATACTAATAAATAAAGTTTTAAGGTGGACACTTGTCATTTTCTCATGTCTGCTCACATTGATTTTTTCGTCTCTCTCCTAATAAATGCGCATCTATCTTATTAAATAATAATAATATTATAAATATATTATTAAAGAAGAATACTAATTATATTAAATAATAATATATAATAGGAAATCAAAATATAACTAATTAAATAAAAATACTAATTTGTTATATACACACACATTTCCACCTGATATATCTCGAGGCGATCATAGTAGTCCGACAAGTTATTACGTATTTACAAATTTATAAGTTTTATATTTTTTAATATACAATCTCGTGTAATACACGAGATTCGAACCTAGTATATATATATATATATATATATATATATATATATATATATATATATATATATTTGGTCATAAGACAAAACCGACATTATTGGAAATATTAAGTATTACCAAAGTTATTTATGATGGAATTAATGTAAATATTAATTCAAATTTACAAGTCGTATTTTGAGAAATACTATTATATTTTGGTCGAATGTAGATATATGAATATTATATAACTTAACAATTTGGTAATTTGCAACTCGAGTCGAACGAATATTATTTTATAACCTAAACATGAAGTTGACATAAGAATACATGGTAATATTTATATCATATAAATACATATTTATTTTTTGGGAAATCAAATCGTATCATCAACGGTCATCGGATTAGGCACATTGGAAAACGAAACATAAAAACAACGAGTTTAAGTTGGGTGATTGGATACATGACCAACTTACACCTAGAATCATTACATAGACCATAATGTATTTTAACTATTTTAGGGCACAAGTAGGTTGGGACACATTCGGACTTTTCTACTTATATCATTGATCACCTTGCTGCTATGGTGAGTTTTCACTGCCCCACTTTTACTTTGACTTAAATGATTTTTAAACATACGAGGGAGAATACATGGCTCATATTTTTTGATACGAGTACGTAAACATATTGTTGCATGAGTACTTACTGTCATATTAAGTCCTCGGGAATACTGTAACCGTTAGCTAGTTTTTGACGTGGAAAGCATGAATAGATCTATTTGGGTTAACACCCCCACCTGTTGTTAGTCGCGCTAACCTTGACTGAAGGTCAAAGCAGGTGCATATTGTCCATACTTACAATGTTTCATGACAGAATGTTGGGCGGGACACATCATATAACATAGTCAAGTGTCGGTTATGGTATCTCATGGTAACGAAAACACAAACATAAGCATCGTTTGATTAACAATGCTAAACACATTTTGAAACCTCGTAGTCCAAAGGAAACTATATTTACCTTAAACTTGTGAACTCACCAACTTTATGCTTGCATTTTATCATATATTTCTTAGGTAATTGACGCATTGGTTCGGAACCACAATAGGAAATAAGATACATGGAGTCATCATGCATGCTTTTGCTTTTAGAGTTTTCCTTTTATTGTTTATGATATTAGGCTATAATTGTAAAACTCGTCATCATTATTTTGATGTTACCATTAGGGTAAACAATTAACTTATGTTGTCATTTTTAAAACAATTAAATCAGATTATGTAAACTTTGTTATGATTTAGTGGTCGTTTATTATGATCAAAGGCTATGTAAACCACCGACCCGTTACACCTTGTGTTTCCGCCTAGGCGGGGTGTGACACCAACTGATGAAGATCGTCTGACGTTGACTACTTCCGATAAAGATCACCTGATTAGTCACTAACTGATAAGTTGTTATCACCTCCTCCTTATTAGTGGAATCTATAATTTCCACCGATCAACATCGACAGTTGTTCCCTCTGATCGTCAACAACCATGATTCCACTTAAGGAAAATTTCTGTTACAGCTATTTCGTCCTTTAGTGTGAGTCATCATTTCAGTGATAGCAGGGAATCTAACGGTTCAAAGTTTGTTATATTGTCATTATGTAATTAATTACTATAACAATTTTGGAATAGCAAAGTGTGTGTAATTCTTGGTGTGAATTGTTCTTGAATAGATGGGGAGTCTTAATTTGGATTTGATTATCTAATGAGAATTTTATGATGATTATTTCATATATCTGTTTTTGAGTGATTTACTTTATCAAATGATTTGTGTTTTGAATTTTGTTACTCATATACTTATATTGTATCAATTCAATTGATTCAAGCTAGTATCGATCCCAACAATTGGTAGCAGGGCAAGGTTTCACTAAATCCTTGTTAAACAATCAAATCTAGTCTATGTTTCTTGCTTTTTTGCTTGATTACCGTCATTTTCACTCTTAATTTCATCCCAGATTTGTAAAAAAAAACATATTAGATTTATAAACCGTTGGGTTTGAAATTGTATAGATTTGTTATATGAAAAATGTTGTAATAGATTGCGTAGGAATATTAATGTTATCCAACAAGTTAAGTGTATGAGGACCTAAGTTATCAAAACTTAGTATTGAAAAATGAAGGCTGTCAGTACCAAAGAAGTCTGTTAGTGCCGATCACATGACCAAGTGAGTGTCGAAGAACCGAGTCAGCATCGAAAAGCAAAGTTGGTACCGAAGAACTCATTTACTGATGAACATAGGTTGGTACCGAAGAACTCAGTTACTTTCGAAGTACTTAAGTTACTGTCGAGCCTTGGAACTTACGTTACTACGGAGAATATTGGAACTTACGCTAGTATGGAGAATATTGTTTGATCTAGTCCCCACAAATAAACAATATCGACGACTGTGATATATGGGACTTGCCCTAGAGGCTCATAAAAAGGTAAAATAGACTTTTCAAATTATCTGGTTGCACCAATTAGGGGTTCGAGTCTATAAATAGCCTCTTTTAACATACTGAATTGTGTGTGATTCTTGTGTAAGGTAAAAACACTAAAAGCAGTCGTCGTGTAAGCAACCTCACCTTTTAGACAAGTTCTAAGAGGTAGATGATTGTATATTACAACAAATCTTAGATCTGTTTATCTTTCATTGTAAATATGGGATTACACATGAATAAAGAACGATTTCAGTTACATTCTTTGTACTTTTATGTTTTTATCTACTTATTATCTTCACACAAAACACCTGTCTTCACAAATTTAAGGGCAACTTCATTGTTCAAACACACAATTCGATCTGAGTTATCCGCAAAACGATTTTATCATAAACATTTATTTTTTGAGGTAAAAATTTGTAATCTATATTATAAAAAATAAAAATCAAGTTAATTAAGGTGTGGTTGTGTCAGCCTATTTACAGAAACCGTGTATAAATTCATGTGTTTAACATGATTTTGATATTCACTAATTCATGTGAAGTTTAATTCGATAACATGTGATCATAACACATTTAATATCCAATATTATTCACTAAAAATAAATGTTTTTTTTACAGATATTGAAAAAAAAAGTTACAATATAATCATTAACTTGGGCCATATGACACTCGTAGAGCATGCGACAGCCACACAATTACAACCTACGATTAGGCGACAGCTATTCAACATGTAAAGTGTGAAGCTATCTCGTATTGAATGTGTTACATGTTGCCCTGTGATCACCACTATTCTCCGGCGCAATGACAAGCTACCGGAAAAACAAAATCCTGATCGTCGCCTATCCGAACCAAGGCCACATCAACCCATCCCTCCGTTTCGCCAACCGTCTCCTTAACTTGGGTGTCGACGTCACCTTTTCCACCAGCCTCTCCGTCATACGACGCATTAACAAGGAAACCACCCACCACGGCCTAACCTTTGCCCCATTTTCCGACGGCCATGACAATGACCCACAACCAATACCACCTTGCAACAATTCTATATAGATTTTGCAGCTAACGGTGCTTGTGCCGTGGCGGAAATCATTACCTCCGCCTCGGCCACAGGCCAGCCGTTTGACCACTTAGTCAACACCACTATGTTACCATGGGCAGCAAAGGTGGCTAAGGACCACAGTCTTGGATCCACTCTCCTCTGGTGCCAACCAGCCACTGTCTTGGATATTTATTACTACTATTTCAACGGCTATGAAGATTTGATATCTTGCAACAGCAACAACCCTAAATTTCCGATCAATCTACCTGGACTTCCATCATTAACCACCGCTGATCTGCCGTCCTTTTTGTTGTCCACCCGCCCCAAGGAACACGATTTTGTTGTAGAATTTATGAAAGATGAGATTGATGTACTTAAAGAAGCTCCAAGGATACTTGTGAATACTTTTCATGAACTTGAAATGGAGTCCATCCGAGCAATTGAAAAACTTAGGCTGCTTCCTGTTGGACCTCTAGTCCCATTGTACAATTCACTCAGCTGTGATTTATTTGATAAACCTAAGGAAGATTACATCAAATGGCTAAACACAAAGCCAAAATCATCTGTTGTGTATGTTTCATTTGGAAGCATGGTGACTTTATCCATAGATCAGGCGGAGGAGATGGCATCTGCGTTGCTTGAAAGTGACCGGCCATTTTTATGGGTGATAAGAGACGGTGGCCAAGTGGTGAAATTGAGCAATATAGAGGTACTTAAAAAGCAAGGGATGATAGTGGGTTGGTGTTCTAAGGTGAAGGTATTGAACCATCAAGCAATAGGGTGTTTCCTGACGCATTGTGGGTGGAATTCGACGTCGGAGGCGTTAGCGGCTGGGGTTCCAACTGTTGCGTTTCCGCAATGGTCGGATCAGACGACTAACGCGAAGATGACTGAAGATGTTTGGAAAACAGGTGTTAAGGTGAAAAGGAGGGAGGGAGATGGAATGGTGGAAGGGGAAGAGATTAAAAGGTGTGTGGAAATGGTTATGGAAGATGGAGAGATGAGGAGAAATGCTGAGAAATGGAAGGAGTTGGCAAGACAAGCTCTCAATGATGGCGGATCATCGGCCGTCAACCTCCAAGCGTTCTTGGATGATGCCTGAAATAATAAATTAATCTATTTGCATGTATTGTGGGGTTAATCTTGATGGATTGATGGAGGAATTCGAAGCCGGGTCATTGGTTACGGGTCATGAAGCTGGGGTCGTGGTTTTTGTTTGGAATGTTTATTTTAGTCACATGCATTTTACATTTTTAATAGGTCATGGGTTAGTTTTTTGTTTGCATGAGTCTCTATTTATGTATGTTTTGAGAATGAATGAAGTAATGGTTCTTTAAGCAGTAAACTTCAATTATCTCTTCTGTATTATTTACAAAACAAAAGGCTGAACCAACAATTTGTATCAAAGCCCTAGGCTTATACCGTGGGCTTGTAGGAAGAAGCAAGGTTGATCGTAACCTTGTGATCAGCATAAAGAAGAAGCATCAGCAAACTAAATGTGATCGCGATCCATGTGATCAGGTCGAGAGACAGAAAGTAGCAAGGTTGTTGATCGGCAAGCTTTGATCAATCAACAACAAGAAATCGAAGCAAGAGGAATATCAAGTTGAAGTAAGGAAAGCAAAGAAAAGCAAGAATTATCCGCAAGATGAGATAGCAAGATCCGAGCAAATATTTAGCCAGAAAGGTAGAAAACGCAGGAGTAGTAATAGTCCATGAGCAAGGCAATATGTCACTTCAATGCCCTAAGCTACCTAAAACGAACTACACTTCATGGGCAATCTTAGTTGAGACGATACTAAGGGCATACAATCTTTGGGAGTCGAAAGATCTAGTAACTGAAGCAACAGTCGAAGAGAAAAAGAACTACATAACGAAAGCGATAATCTTTCGAACCCAACCAGAAGATATCCTTCTATAAGTTGCCAAACATAAGGATGCAAAAGATGTATGGAATCGATCCGGGTTCGGTACTTAGTAGTTGATCGAGTCCAGAAAGCACGTTTGTGAACTCTGAGGAGTGAGTTGGATATGCTAAAGATGAAGGCGGGTGAGACGATCAATGACTTTTCATGTGAGATAAGCCGTATAGTAGCTAAGTTCTAGAGTCATGGCTTAAGTCTTGAAGAAGTAATTGTGAGAAATTGAAAATATGCCTTTTGAGGAAGCTGTAAGAAGACTTAAAGCGTACGGGCTCAAACGTCATGTGGAAAAGGAGGAGGATCAAGGTCAAATGCTTATTGCTAGTTTGGATGATCAAAAGATAAGTGAGTACGAGGATAAGCAATATGGACAAGGTAGGGGTTGAGGAGGAGGATTCCGGTATAGGAAAAAGTGGACGTAGAAGCGGCTCGAGTCGAGGACAAGAAAAATGAGATAAAAGTGGGTTTAGATGCTATGAATGTGGAATGTTTAAGCACTTCGCATATGTGTGTACCAAATGGGAGGACAAGGGAAAGAAACTAATTTGATTCAAGAAGATGAGCCGACACTAATTTGATGACGTAACAAAGCCGAGTCATTTGTTTCATTTGGAGAAATTCAAAGCCGGGATGATTAAAGGGGTGAATGTAGGAGTTAATCTTGCTGGGTTGATGGAGAAATTCAAAGCGAAGGAATTGGCATCTGCTTTTCTTGAAAGTCCCTCGCCATTTTGATCATGGAGGAGTTGGCATCCATTTTTCTTGAAAACAAGAAATTGAGTAATAGTGTGGTGCTCACATCCTGGCTCGGCCCTGAGATGCTACCACATGTTGGATTTACTCATAAACACATAGTAACAGAGAAATAAATGCAGCAGAAAATGAACTTTATTATAACAAAAGCAAGTTTGTAGAAACTGATATAATTACTAAGGTTATACACAGTCTAGCTTCAAAAACCATCTCAGTCTTTTCCTTTCTTTCACAGATAGCTAGCCCTGATGCTTTCTAAGAAAGCTCCTTACCCTTGCTGCAAGAAGCTAAATTCTTTCCTGATATGCTTGCTAAAATGTATCAGCTAACGCTGGTGAGTTCTAAGTTTTAAAAGCATTCCCTAACTCTTAAAATGATTTAATGACACGTGTAAACAAAACATAAACTCTACACCACATATAATATGTCACAAATTTCTAACAAAGCACTGCATATATTCTGAGGTAGCGCAAACCTCCAAGAGGTCATCACCACTTATCTTCTGGTCGATTGTACAACGGAATTCTAATCGCCCCAAAGGAGCCGAACAGTAACGACTTTGTATCATAAAACATTATGTGGAATTTCTTTGCCAAAATTGGCATCTAAACGTTTTCCTTTAGAAAATCCATTTCAAATTCTATCTGTTGCACACCACGGTGTGAAGACGTTTTCATTAGACCATCGTGGTCAAATCTTTTTCTAAACAATTATGTAGCATTATTCATGCCAAAAACTCTTTCTTTTCAAATTACTTTACGTGTCAAAATCATTTTTTCTAACCAGAATCTTTCTCTTGTTTAAAAAGTCACTTAAACGTATACTTTTGAAATCTTTCATTTGAATACAAAGCAATGTTTACGAACAAAGCAATTATTCAAAACATAGACACTTTAACAAACATGAATACAACCCAAAACATTTAAAACAATTTAAAAGTGGGCTTCATAGAACCTAGGGGTGTAAACGAGACAAGCCGGCTCGCGGGCTATGATGTAGTGTTTAATAACCCCAGTTAATGTGTCTAATTGCATTCGTTTTAGTTGTTTTAGCATGCATCTTTGTATGGTTTTATGTGTGTTTGGTATGTGTGTACCTCCCAGGTTTATGTGCTAAAAGAGCGGGAAACGAGAGCTAATCAGTTGGATTCGAAGCGAGAAAGAAAGTCAAAGTCAAAAAGTCAAATTGTTGGAATTTCTGGTCCACGTGGTACGCGAAGACCTGGGGAAGATTTCTCGCGGTACGCGAGGAAATGAAGAGCTCGCCCGACTGTTTTGTCCCTCGCAGTACGCGAAGGACCTGGCCAGGACACCTCGCGGTACGCGAGAGACTGTTATTACGGGAAAATTAATGTAAATTAAGTTTTAATCTTTCTTAGCCCCCATTATCGATCTATCTCCGATTCCAGCCGTTCCAGAGCTCCATAGAGGCGATTTCTACTGTTCTTGAGTCGGTTGTTACTAGAGTTTGATGATTGTAAGTCCCATTACGCTAGTTTTGATTATTGTGATGAGTATGAGTAGCTAAATCACCCGTAGTCTTCTTCGGGTGTAGGGTTTTGTGTTGCACTTGTTATTTTCTGGAATGATTAGTCTTGGTTTATAATTTTGATTGGCATCTTAAGCCATATGATTACATTTGTTGATTGAATGCTTTAAAAGGTTTTTATTGATTTCGAATTGTTGATTCAAGTCTCATCAGTCTTAGGTTTATTTACACCAGGGCGTTGTGAGATTTGAATGTCAATTAGTTAATCTAAACTGATTATACATGAATAGGCCTTCTTTACAGCTCATTCTAATATTTTTACTGAATTCAATTGAACCTTGTGCGATTATGTCTATGTAATTTCTTGGTAAATAACCAGAAGTGACTTGTGTTTGCAAACCTGAACCTTGGAGAGGATTACCTTTCTCTTATTATTGTTTTAAAACCCAATCCAAATCAGTATTTACTACTTTATGTCTTTCAACAATTGTAACAAAGTGACACTTTCCACAAACTCCTTGTGGATTCGATACTCTACTTACCCTTACTAGTTAAGGTGTTTAAGGATTGTTTTTGACCCATCAAACGACATCGATCAAAATGGCGCCGTTGCCGTGGAGTTAGTGCGCAAGGTGTTAATTTGTTCTTTTTGCTACAAATCATAAAAATCAAATTCTTGTTTTTAATTTCTTGTCTTATTTTGTTTTGTTCAGTATTACATAGGGTTTTCTTGTTTGTGTTGTGTAGGTGATTCCTCACTTGTATGCATCATATAAGATACTCTAAGAAATCCTCTCCATTGCTCTTTGATCCAAAAATTGAGAAGACTGCTAGACACAACAGGGTTTTTCACAGAACCAACAGGGTAGTAGCTTCTCCAACTCAAATGGAGAATAAACAGGATCTAGGGAAGCAATCTGATCAGCCTCCTGCAGGTCAGTTACCACCAGAACAGCAGCCCACCTCGGGTGTGTTCTCATCATCTGTTCCTCCACTTATGACAGATGGAAACCTCAACCAATTCACCAGTCAAATTCCACCATTACTAAGCTTTGGCCAACCTCTACCACAAGTAAGCCAACATTTTGACTTCAAAGCCGAAGCTCATTATTCTTCACCATATGTGAGGATAGTGCCAGATACCATACCACCAACATCACAGCCACCCATGACAAAACCTTCCACATTTCACTCAACCACCCCCCACCGGGCTTTCATCCATACACTTCAGGTTTAGACTATGAGGATGAAGCAGATGGGTTTGATGATGAGTTTGGGGAGTATGAGGATGATTCTAATGAGTTTGACAGAAGAGACAGACAGAGGGTTATGGTGCTAGCATACAGAAGGCATGATATAGGTGTTTAGTTTGAGGGGCATCATGAACAACAGTATGATCAGAGGTTGCCATAACACCCAGATCAACAAAACATTCCAGTACCAATCCCACCACAGCAGCAGCCTGTAAATAGGCAAAGAAGACCTGGTCCTAGGAATACGGGTCCTCCTATTGACAATCAGGGAGGCATTCCTAAGAGATTTGACAGAGGTCCAGTTAGGGGGATTGAGAGCCACTTTCGTCCCACCATTGCAACCAACCCATCTCCCGTTGTTATTCCACAACAACATGGGAGGTCATTTGAGGTTCGTTCCCAGGCAATTGAGAATTTGCCTAAGTATCACGGCCTAGGAACAGAGGAGCCTTATTTGCATCTGAGTGCCTATGATGCTAGGTGCAACACCATTAGGGGACAGGGATTTACACCAGATGATGTGAAGTTAGTGTTGTTTCAATTCACTTTAGAGGACAAGGCTCAACAGTGGTTCCACTCCTTACCGTCTGCATCTATCTATACTTGGGGGGATATGCAACAACAATTCTTGGATGAGTTCTACACCAATCAAAGGACTAGTGATGCAAGGAAGAACATCCGGAATTTTCAACAGCAGTCGGGGGAGTTATTTCATGAGGCTTTCCTACGGTTCAAGATGTTAATAAAGAATTTCCCACACCATGGTTTGCAAATGTGGGAGATATTGAATGCCCTCCATGAGGGCTTAACAAATGATGATGCCCGCGACCTCAAATCCATTTCTAATGGTACATTTGGTATCAACTTTGAGGATGAAGACTGGGACTATTTGGAGAAAATGGCAAGAACATCCAAGAGAAAAGCTCAATCTTCAAGATGGGCAAGGCATTAAGTGGTGAGATCAGTTGACAGTCCTAGTTTTGAGGTGAACATATTAGAGAAGTTAGAGAAGTAGGTAGCCAATTTGGGCACCGGGGGTCAATAATATGAAGTATGTGATCGGTGTGGTGAGTTGGGGCATAATGGTGCCAGTTGCACAGGCACATCTGAGGATGTGAACTACATTCAAGGGGGTGGTAGAAACTATGATATGAACTCCAACACTTACCACCCAGGCCTTAGAAGTCATCCCAACTTTCGTTATAGGGATGCCTCCAACCAAGCCAACCCCAATTTTCAAGGAAGTGGTCAAAGGAATCAACAAACATTCCCGCCCCAGAATCAAAACTACAACCAAAATAACCACCAAAGGGGGTATCAAAGGGGGAATGAGCAGGGAGGATCATCTGGATCCTCTAAACAGGCTAGTGGGAATGAGATGATGGATATTCTGAAAGCCATCCAAAAGGACTTGCAAAAGAAGAATCAATCTGATGAGGTGCGTGATAAAGCTGTTCAAGCGTTGACCACTCAAATGGGACGGATGGCCACTAAGGTGGTTGAATTAAAGAAGAGCGGTGGGAAGCTTCCAAGTAATACATTGACCAATCCATCTCATCACACTTCGGGAAGCAGGAACATGAAGAACAACCACGTGGGTAAGGTAAGTACCCTTCGTAGTGGTAAGGTGTATGATAACAAGGTTGCACCTCTACCAACCTTTGTTGATGGTGTGGTGGAGGACATTGATGAACATGAGATCAATGATGATGAACCCGGGCCGATTCCGGTTACACGGGTTGCTTTTCAAAATCAAAATGAAACACCTTTTCCTAAAACATCATATACTGTTAACAACGGGGAAGTGGTGCCTCCTGGGGTGCCATTTCCCTCATCTTTAGTTAATGCAGGTAAGCAGGTGGTGGTCAAGAAGAGAGGTCCTCAACAGGAGGAAATCTGGGAGCTCTTCAAACAGGTGAAAATTAACATACCCCTTCTTGATGCAATAAAAAAGATACCAGTCTATGCTAGGTATTTGAAGGACTTGTGCATTCAGAAAAGGCATAATAAAATTCTTGAAAAGCTGGATCTGAATGCACGAGTCAGTGCAATTTTAACTGGTACTCTTCCACCAAAACTCCAAGATCCAGGAGCGCCCATAATTTTTATACAAGTGGGTGATTTTAAAATGAGCAAGGCGCTATTGGATCTTGGAGCAAGTGTGAGCATCCTTCCTGGGAGTTTGTATGACCAGTATGACTTTGGTCCACTATGTCGAGCCAATACTACTGTGGTGTTGGCTGACTTGACCCCTAAACTCCCAACAGGGATCGTTCGTGATGTGATAGTAAAAGTGGATCAATTTTATTATCCAGTGGATTTCTTAGTTCTTGATTATGTGCAATCTGACAAGCTCACTCAACCAACTGTCATTTTGGGTCGACCCTTCTTAGCCACATCCCATTCTTTGATTGACTGTCGCTTAGATGGTAGACCTCCATGGACTCATCATGTGGAGAGTCTACCGACTGAGATTGATTCGGGGCTGAAACCATCACTTGTGAGCCCCCTAAAAGTGGAGTTAAAGGATCTACCCAAGAACCTAAAGTATGCATTTTTAGGGGATGATGAAACTCTACATGTCATCATTGCATCCAACCTGGATGAGGAGCAAGAGGAAGCATTACTGAAGGTGCTTCAGGACTACAAAGCTACAATTGGATGGACCATTTCCGACTTGAAGGGCGTCAATCCATCCATTGTGATGCACAAGATCATCACAGATGCAGATGCAAGACCTTCACGGGATACATAATGCTGATTAAATCCCAACGTGCGTGAAGTTGTCAAGAAGGAAGTGTTGAAGTGGTTGGACGCCGGGATCATCTATCCCATTTCTGACAGTCCACAGGTGAGTCCAACCCAAACAGTGCCCAAGAAAGCAGGTATCCAGGTAGTACATGGTGAGTATGGTAAGTAAATTTCCACTCGGCCGGTAACCGGGTGGTGGGTGTGTATTGATTACAGGAAATTAAATGCTGCCACATCAAAGGATCATTTCCCTTTACCGTTTATTGATCAAATCATTAAGAAGCTATCAGGTCAGAAATTTTACTGATTTCTAGATGGTTACTCAGGGTATAATCAAATAGCCATCCATCCTGATGATCAGGAAAACACCACCTTCAGAAGCCCTTATGATACCTTTGCATTCTCGCGGATGCCATTTGGGTTGTGTAATGCCCCGGTTACCTTTCAAAGGTGTATGATGAGTATTTTCTTGGACATGGTCGGGGAGTCACTTGAGGTCTTTATGGATGATTTTTCAGTTTTTGGCTCATCGTTTAAATTGTGTTTACATGAGTTGTCTAAAGTGTTAAAACGGTGTGTGGAAACTAATTTGGTTTTAAGCTGGGAGAAGAGCCATTTTATGGTTCAAGAGGGTATTGTATTGGGTCATGTGGTGTCAAGTCGGGGGATTGAGGTAGACAGGGCTAAAATCAGTGTTATTTCAACAATACCTCCTCCAATAAATGTCAAGGGTGTGCGCTCTTTTCTAGGGCATGCTGGGTTTTACCGTAGGTTTATTAAGGGATTTAGTGTCATCACAAAATCTTTATGTAACTTACTTCTCAAAGATGTACCTTTTGAATTTGACAAAGAATGTATAATGTCTTAAAGGACCAATTGGTATAAGCCCTAATTTTGCAATCACAAGATTGGAATCTTCATTTTGAAATAATGTGTGGTGCTAGTGATTATGCAGTTGGGGCTGTTTTAGGTTAAAGGGTAGAAAAGAAACCTGTTGTCATTTACTATGCAAGCAAGACCCTCTCTGGTGCTTAATTGAACTACACCACAACAGAGAAGGAGTTGCTTGCAGTTGTCTATGCCTTGGACAAATTTAGGTCTTATATTTGGGGTAGTAAAGTGATTGTTTACTCTGATCATGCAGCTGTTCGTTATTTGATGGCAAAGAAGGATGCAAAGCCCAGGTTAATCAGGTGGGTCCTTTTATTGCAGGAATTCAACTTAGAAATCAGAGACAAGAAAGGCTGTGAGAATTTAGTGGCTAACCATCTATCACGAATTCAGAGGGAAGAGGAGGATGTCACTCCTGAAATAAATGAACAATTCCCCGATGAGTGTTTAATGTCTATCACTTCTTTAGATCCTTGGTATGCTGGGATTGCTAATTATTTAGTTGCAGGTACTATTCCTAAAGACTGGGCCAAGAAGAAGAGGAACCATTTCTTGACAAAGGTCAAGCAATACATCTGGGATGAACCAGACTTGTTCAAGGGGGGAGTAGACCAACTCATCAGACGGTGCATTCCCGAATTAGAGATCCCAGTAGTGTTGGAGCTTGCACATGCATCTGCATGTGGTGGCCATTTTAGTGGCCATAAAATAGGGCATCGGATACTATCTTGCGGGATATTTTGGCCTACTATTTTTAAATATGCATTTGAGTTTCCTAGGACATGTACAAATTGCCAAAAGATGGGCAATATTACTAAGAGGAATGATATGCCCATGCAACCAATCCTTGTTGTTGACATTTTTGACGTGTGGGGGATTGATTTTATGGGCCCATTCCAAAATTCATTTGGCAATTTGTACATCTTGGTGGTAGTTGACTATGTTTCAAAGTGGGTTGAAGCGATTCCCACAAATACCAATGACCATAACGTAGTTTGCAAATTTGTGCAATCAAACATTTTCTCAAGATTTGGGCTTCTCCGTGTGATCATAAGTGAAGGAGGATCTCACTTTAAGAATTTTCATTTTGGAAAACTTCTGAAACGCTATGGTGTAGACCACCGGATTGCCACTCCATACCATCCATAAACAAGTGGAGGTGTCCAAAAGGCAAATCAAGAAAATTTTGTAGAAAACTATACGGGCTGACCGCAAGGATTGGTCAAACAAACTGAATGATGCCTTGTGGGCATACCGTACGACATAAAAAAACCTATTGGCATTACACCATACCGGTTGGTCTACGGGAAGGGATGTCACTTACCTGTGGAATTGGCTCATCGAGCCTTATGGGCTATTAAAAATGTTAATCTTGATTATGATGCTACAGTTAAGCAAAGACAGTTGTGCTTGAGTGAGTTGGAGGAATTAAGGGATGATGCATATGAGAGTGCCTCTACATACAAGGACAAGATGAAGAAGGTTCATGATGCAAAGATCCGATTGAAAACCTTTGAGGTTGGACAAAAGGTATGGTTATTCAACTCACGGTTGAAGCTCTTCCATGGCAAACTGAAGAGCAAATGGATATGTCCCTACTTGGTGACCAAAGTGGGTCATTCTGGAGATGTGGAAATTGAAGACTTTGAGGACCATTTGAGGCAAACGGTGAATGGCCCCCGTCTAAATATGGAGACACGTAAGTAGTATCAGGTACACCGCGTCTGGCTGAAGACGTTAAACTTAGAGCTCTTAGGAGGCAACCTAAGTTTTACATTTGTATGATTGTCTATTATAGTTACATAAACGTTGTGCGTGTGTTCCCTAGAAACCCTCACGAGTCTAAACTCGTCCTCTCAGGCTACTGAGAGGTTTAAAAGGCTTGATGCATATGCTAAATGCATGAGTTATGACTCAATTGCTTTGTTTTCTTTGTTGTGTGCATTTAACCAAGTGTGGGGAAGCCTTTGAGGTGTTTTAGGCTCATCTAAGTGCAATTGAGGGCAATACACAAGTTCCTGGGGGGTAGGGCACCATGTGTAGAGTTATGAAAATTTTATGTTTTTCGGTATGTTTTTGTAGTTTTTCAAAGTTTTGCAGGTTTTCGTGTCGATTTTAGCAAGAAAAATGGTGAGAAATAACGTTCCAGGTATGTATGCATCTATTTTAGTGGTTGGAACGTGTTTTTGAAGAAGTTGGGAAAACCAAGCTAAGAGGGCCAAAAATTTTCTAAGTACAAAATTGGCCAAAACTTTCTGTTAACACAGGCCTCTCGCGGTACGCTAGATTCCCCAGCCCTTTCCTCGCGGTATGCGAAAGGTTGGGGTTGACCGGGTCAAATTTTGGATCCTCGCGGTACGCTAGAGGTCCTGTCCCACTTTCTCGCGGTACGCGAAAAAAAATAAAAAAAATAAAAAATTATTTTGAGTCGTGTCAGTCCGTTGGGTCTTTTAATTTCTTTTGAGTAGTTCTGTTAAGTCGTTATGATGCTTTTTTGTGCTTGAGTTTATCTTTGCAGGTTTAGATTGATCCGCCCGTACTCAATCTCCATTCGGGTGGTGATTTCCGACTTTCGCTGGTTCTTTTGT
Source organism: Smallanthus sonchifolius (assembly GCA_023525975.1). NCBI lineage: Eukaryota > Viridiplantae > Streptophyta > Magnoliopsida > Asterales > Asteraceae > Smallanthus > Smallanthus sonchifolius. Next base: position 66,461,971 of record CM042028.1, on the reverse strand, counting down.
ACAAGGCAGCTACTTGCATATGTGGGATACGATCGCGTCTGAAATGCTATATGATCGTCTTTCTAGCTAAGTTTTCTTTATTTTTGTATTTAATTTTTGTTTAATGTCGCTCTTCCTACATTGAATGTAGAGTTTAAATGTGGGGAGGGAGACTGTAGTCTAAGTCTGTATTTTGAGTTATAAAAAAAAATCAAAAATCCATAAAAGTTCAAAAAATGTTAAAAAAAATGTCCCTGGATCAGAGTGTTGCAGCTATATGGGAAATGATAGGTAGAATTGGAACTGTGATTGTGGAATTGAATCGAATAATAAATAATAGAAAGCGCGTCGAATTTGTAACGTTTTGGTAGGCCCAACCGACTTAAAGAGCTTAAATATCCTGATAGTGTATCTAGGTTTAATTGAATAATTAATTCAGGATATCTTGTGGGTTCTCATATTAGGGGTGTCGGTAAGGTCGAAACTGTCAACATAGGGTGATAGGTACCACATTAAACTAAGATTTTTATGTTTTTGAAATTACTTGGCACACCACTTTCTTTTTATGAGAATAAATACGAAAGTTGGTGGCGCCCGCATTCCATACATCACCATTTCATGAGTTTGAATTAATTAAGTTGAAAGCTTGAGTTTGCCTACGTGTTACCCTTTGGGTTACAAGCTTGGTTGAAACGCCCATGGGCAGGCTCTTGTAATCAATTTTAGATGACTAAGCGAGACTTATGTGTTACCCTCCGGGATGGCAACCTGGTTGAAACGCCTCTAAGTCGAGTTTTTGTTCTTCATTGCTAAAAACTACAGCCTACATGTCACACGTCGAGTTCTAGCTTGATTGAAACACCACTGGGTTTGGTTTATTCATACACGTTAATGAAAGCTTGCATCAATCATCCATCAATCCATAATTCATCTACGTAATTTTTAAAACACATAAATCTTTGTTTATAGTAGTGGGAAAATCTTTGTTTATAGATTGAAACACATAAGGTTTAGCCCTGGCCTAAACATGACCTTGAGATGGGATTAGGCTGACTCATAGCTTTCTGAGTGTGAGACCCATAGATAGACTGATTTCTTGGTAATGATAGGATAGTTTTAGATCACTGAATTGGGGGCTCGCTAGGTCGGTGGTTGGGTTTAATCGGATCGAAATACCGATTGTTACAGTTAGCGCGTTAGTATATTTAAACTGTTAAATGACTGAGAATGTGAAGGCAGGTTCCGATTATGATCCCATTGCATGATTCTTTTTCGGGACGCAAAAAAGTAAGTGTGGGGATGTGATGCAGTGTTTAATAACCCCAGTTAATGTGTCTAATTTTATTCATTTTAGTTGTTTTAGAATGTATCTTTGTATGGTTTTATGTGTGTTTGGCATGTGTGTGCCTCCTAGGTTTATGTGCTAAAAGAGCGGGAAACGAGAACTAATCAGTTGGATTCGAAGCGGGAAAGAAAGTCAAAGTCAAAAAGTCAAATTGTTGGAATTTCTGGTCCACGCGGTACGCGAAGACCTGTGGAAGATTTCTCGTGGTATGCGAGGAAATGAAGAGCTCGCCCGACTGTTTTGTCCCCCGCGGTACGCGAGGGGCTTAGCCAGGACACCTCGCGGTACGCAAGAGACTGTTATTACGGGAAAATTAACCTAAATTAGGTTTTAATCTTTCTCAGCCCCCATTATCGATCTATCTTCGATTCCAGCCGTTGCAGAGCTCCATAGAGGCGATTTCTACTATTCTTGAGTCGATTGTTATTAGAGTTTGATGATTGTAAGTCTCATTACATTAGTTTTGATTATTGTAATGAGTATGAGTAGCTAAATTACCCGTAGTCTTCTCCGGGTTTAGGGTTTTATGTTACACTTGTTATTTTCTAGAATGATTAGTCTTGGTTTGTAATTTTGATTGGCATCTTAATCCATATGATTACATTTGTTGATTGAATGCTTTAAAAGATTTTTATTGATTTCGATTTGTTGATTCAAGTCTCATCAGTCTTAGGTATATTTACATCAAGGGCGTTGTGAGATTTGAATGTCAATTGGTTAATCTAAACTGATTATACATGAATAGGCTTTCTTTACAGTGCATTCTAATATTTTCACTGAATTCAATTATACCTTGTAACATTTCTGATTTCTAGTATCCTTATTTCAATGTAATGCATTTCAAACTCAATTCTAGTGCACTGTTTTGTTCTATTCGTACCATCAATTAAATACTATACTTCAATGCAAATCCACAAATTTTACTCGGTTATATTCTATTAAAACACTATATAAGTATCTATTTATACCAATACGTCAAAGGACTAAAGTTACAAGGTCTGATGTTGAAAATTTACAAGAAACCCTAATAGGCACGGTCGCGCCTCGTTCTGGCACGGTCGCGCGACCAGCTTTGGAACGATCGCGCCCGGTGCCTAGGCACGGTCGCGCCTCAAATGGACACGGTCGCGCCTCTCAGCAGTTGAAACGTAAAAACAACCTTTAATCACAGGATCGTTCGGTTTCATAACCGTTCTACACGTTTTCGTCATTTACCAACTCCATTAAGCCCTTTAATCATCACCATTACAACAAATGAACTTATTTTAATCGAATTACCTCATAATCACCAAATTCTCTCACGAAATCACCAAATTCACAAATTTGATTACAATTCTTCCAAGCCAACATACCATCGATCCTCTATAAGGCTTCTGGACACGCTGGTTTAGTCGGAATTGCAGCAGAGGACGCCGGAGACAGAACCCGTCGTCGCCGGAATTTCTCTCTACCGAACACTATCAATTCGTCGTCCTTCCAGGTAATTGAAACCTCTCACACTTACGTTTTAGTCTACTAATCAAAAGCCCTAATCTAATTTGGGCTTACAATACGGGAATCATCACGATCCAGAGTCTAGTTTTCGTTCAAAATAGATTTAATCGAATCGAATCTTAGAGACGCTTTAAATATAATTAATCTCTACAAAAAGATTCGTGATGATCTAATGGGTGAAAGCCCTATGAATTCCAACATTTACAATATAAGAATTAGTCAAATTGAATCTGTTTTGGAACAGACACGGTCGCGCTAATCATATAGCGCGGTCGTGCTTCATGAGACACGGTCGCGCCAAATACCAGCGTGGTCGTGCCTCACACACTCAGACCCAGTCATGCCTTTGACTAGACTTGGTCATGCCTCAAAACCCTAGACACGGTCGTGCCTAGTCCAGGACACGATCGTGCCTAAAGAACAACCCAATTGTGCATTCGGTTTGATCAACACGGTCGCGCCCTGACTAGCATGGTCGCGCCCGTGGTTCGAGCACGATCGTGCCCTTCCCAGGCACGGTCGTGTGTGAGTTAAATTTTTGGCAGAATTATAATTTTATATATTTTTCAAACAATAAATATTCTAATTAAATTGCAAAATAAAAATTAGTTGATTTTTATAAAATGCATTTAATCCTATTTAGAAAGATCAAATATTTAGTCTTGAAATAAATAGAAAATTATTTATTTAAAGTTTATAAAATTTAATTTACATTTATTGTTAAACCTTAAAAAAGTATTTTAATGCTTACGTTACATATATTATAAATAAATAAATAAATAAATGATTATTAATTTAATTTATATTTAAAAAAAAATTAATTATTTATACTAAATTATAACTAATACTTACAATGTTTTCATAAACAATAATTATTTACATTACTTATTTAATTATTCAAACTCAAACCTTAATCAAAATATTCTAAAAATATTCTTTCAAACTTTATATTTTATTTAATACTTTCAATTACAAATCAATGACTTTTTACACAAGTCCAAATGCAACTTTAGACTTAAACTTTTATGAACACTATTAATACCATATGCATTACACTTTAGGTTAACTTGTGCATTTCAAGGATCTTTATTCTATCTAGTATCTTTGTTAGATACGTCTTCAAACCAAGTGAGTATTTCATAGCCACTTTTACTCTTTTACATTTTTGGGGTGAAACATGAACTCTATCAAATTACATGTTTACATTTACACAAACAACACAAATACAAATCCTATTTACATTCATGTGTGCAATTTGAGCTTTATGCCCGAGTGCTAGTTGTGCTAACTTTTGTATGCGATTATGTGCAATCATTAACTATTCAAGCCGACGGTTTTCAATGATAGATCTATTGAGTCTGACAAACCCACCCAGATTGGGGTGATTGATACCGACAACACAATTTTGCATGCTAGTTACAAATGTTTGATTGTACTTGGTTACACAATAGGTGCTCCCCATAAATGCCTTATTTATCATGTTATGTATGGATTTGTTTTACAAACTATATGCTATCTATATACAAACCTGTGTTATACTCACCAACTTTTTAGTTGACTTTATTTTATTCATGTTTCAGGTCCTAATATGTGAGATTGATCAAGATGTGCTACATATAGGCTTGGACTTAGTTAAAATAAATAAAGAACTTATGTATTTCAATTATGTTTCTTTTCTTGGAATTGCTTTTGATTGAATGTTTGTAATGGAATTTGACAATTAATATATTTCAATTTAGTCAACCTTGTGCTTATGAACAGTCTACATGTCCCGCCCCGATGATTCCGTAATCGGTCGGGGTGTGACATACCTTGTGTGATTATGTCTATGTAATTGCTTGCTAAATAACCAGAAGTGACTTGTGTTTACAAACCTGAACCTTGGAAAGGATTACCTTTATCTCATTATTGTTTTAAAACCCAATCCAAATCAGTATTTACTACTTTATGTCTTTCAACAATTGTAACAAAGTGACACTTTCCACAAACTTCTTGTGGATTCGATACTCTACTTACCCTTACTAGTTAAGGTGTTTAAGGATTGTTTTTGACCGATCAAACGACATCGATCAAGCTACTCGAGATCGGCTCGCTAAAAAACTCGAATCGAGCCGAGCTTAAACGAGCTCTAGCCTAAACATATGCTTGTTTAATAAACGAGCCCAAGCCCTAGCTTCACTTATCGAGCTCGAGCTGGCTCGCGTGCCTAAATGAGCCTACAATTTATATAATTTTTTAAGAGTAAACTGCCATTTTAATCCCTGTGGTTTGATCAAAATTGTCACTTTCATCCAATAGTTTGTTTTCTCGCATCTGGGTCCTCGTGGTTTTAAAATCTTGCCACTTTCATCCAGGTAGTTAACACCGTCCATTTTTCTCAATTAAATGAGGTGTATTTCAGTCCTTTTACATATTTGTTTTATTTCTTCATTTTTTTTACTCTCATTTAATCAGGCCCAATTTGCCTTTTCTTCTCGTAATCACTTCCGCGATCAAGAGGTATACTGTCACTTTGCATTTTTGTAATGAACCAATTTTCGGGTTGATAATACAATATGTTAAACATATTATAAGGATGTAATTAAAAAATGAAAGTTGGAGGTTTGTTGAAAAAGTCTAGTTTGGGTGAAAGGGGTCATTTCTGGAAGTTCAGGGACTGTTTGTGTAAATTCTGAAATGCTGAATTATAGGGGAGGGGGACCATGAAATTTACACACTTTGTGTGTGGGTTTGGGTCTTGCAAAGGTGGAGAGAAAGAGGTTGATGGCTAGGATCAAAGAGGTGGGTGCTTACATGCTTGGATTGAATGTTTTGGTGTAATCATCTTCTTCCAATCATCAAGTAAGTGATCTTTCTCCTCTTGATTCCTTCATTAGATGTGTTCTTGGTGATCTTGGGAGGAATACGAGTTTGGGGCTGAATTGGGTGGTCTTGATGATTAATAACTTGTTAAAAGTTATGATCTAGCTTGATTACAAGTAGTGAGAGGTAGATAACATCATCTAAACATCCAATTTGATGATTCAAGAATTAGGATTCTTGAGGGTGAATTGGGTTTTTTTTTCCTAATGGTGTTTAAATGATAAATTGATGTTGGATAAGTGTCTATGGTGTTGATAGACACAATTTTATGTAAGAAACCTCATCCAATTTCATGATTTGGAATTAGGGTTTTTGAGGACCAACATTTGGGGGTTTTCTAATCGGAGATGTTTAAATATTGAATTGAGGTTGAGTAAGAGTCTAGGGAGTTAATAGACACATAATAAACCATAAAGCCCCAATTTTTATGGTTAATTGTAAAACGGAATTTTGGTGTATATTGGGTGGAACCCAAACGGGTCAATATGGGTGAATGTTGTTTGGGGAGGTTTGAAACTTGATTAAGGTGTGATTAATCAATTTAGAATGGGAGAAATCCATAAGGTCTAGGGCGGGTGTTAGACCTCAATTGGTGAAATTGGTAAATTTGAGAGTTTGACTTTAACGGGTCAATATAGGTTGAAAGGTTAAATTAGGTGTTGGAGGTTTGGTTAAGGTTGTGTTAACCAAACTAAGTTGGGGTGTTGATCTTTAGATCATAGGTGTGTCATGAATCTCAATGTGGTGAATGAATTGAGATGGTATGATTACTAAATGCAAGTTGAATGCTAGGTGATCAAGATGTTAAAGGAGCTAGCTTGAAGATCAAGTGGGATCCTTCTTAGCAAAAGGTAAGTGCTTTGCACTTACTTAGTAATAGATATGGTGTTAGTAACATGTAAATAGATTAGTGTAGTTTAATTCTATTTATGAATGATGATTGGGTGTAAGTTGACTTAGTGTGGTAAATAGTCAACTAATGTGTAAAATATGTTTATTTGGTGTAATTTGACTTATGTGGTAAAGAGTCAAACTAAATTGTGGAATGTGGTGTATTGGTGTAATTTGACTTAGTGTGTTATGAGTCAAACTAAAGGGCGGGTGTATGGTGTTTGAGGTCTAAGGACTTCATTATGTTGTTTGGTGAATTAAGTTATTAAACATAAATGGTGTAATGGTGATAATAAGAATTTGTAAAAGGCGAAATACATAGGTGAAATATGTATTTAAATGGTGATGTACATGGGTGAAACATGTGCATAAATGGTGAAATACGTCGGTGGAATATGTATTTAATTGGTGATATACATGGGTGTAACATGTATATAAAGTGGTGATGTATACGTAGGTGAAATATGTATACAAACGGTGATATACATGGGTGATACATGTATATGATTAGATATATATACATTGGTGAAATATGTATATAATGGTGGCATACATGATTGTAACATGTATGCAAAAGGCGGAACAAATTCCTAAAACTTAAACGGTTGAATCGGTGTTTTAGATTCATAAGAATCATGTGGGGTGTTAAGGGTGGGTTGTTGGTTGTTTATAACCATGCCTAGATGCTAACGGTTAATTAAAACGACTGGGGTTGAGTTGGGAGGGTCGAGTCGGGAGGGTCGGAAAGACTGAAAACTGCAAAACTGGGTGTGCAGGCCTGAGACCAGCGTTCTAAACGCCGGTGGGCTTCTGGTGAACGCTGGCTCAAACGCCAGTTGTTGAAATTAGCAATTTTTGGAGTTTTGGGAAGTTAAGCACTTGGGGGTTTTTGTGCAATGTTATATCATTACTAATGGTTTATTTGCGGTGTTTTGATTGTAGGGAAAGCTCCGGTTTGATGTCTCGGGTCAAGCTTCGTGTTGGTTGGGTTCTCAATCTTTTCGATGGTTGTTAATGTTAGGAGTTATGACTCAATATTGGGAGTCACTTAATTCGTTTTAAACTACCTTTTGGATGTTGAAGCTTGTTGCTATTTTTGAATATTGGTCGGTTGTTTAAACGAATTTATGTCATTGTCATTTTGTCGTATTTAACATATGGTGTTTGTCAAGAGTGTTTAATGGGATCTACTTCCGCGTGTTTTATAAAGTTAAAATTTTGTTGAAAGTTTTAGGGTGTTACAACTTGGTATGAGAGACAGGTTTGAGGGATTCGGGTAGGCGAGACACCGAACTCAAACTTATTTGCTCTTGATATGGGTGGGTGTAATAAGAATCCAACAAAGGCATGACCGAGACACGGAGCTTAATGTGGAGGTTAGTAATGACATTTGTTGGTAATTTAATTGGTGTCCAAGGTGATTATGTGTGCCGAAACTTGTCTTGAGAGTTATCACATGGGGACAATGAATATACTTAGGCATAGTATATTACTAATCATGTCTGGCAAGGATGATTAGTAATGTAACATGTCTACGTATTTTGATGGTGGCCATGTAATAATAACCATTACCAAGGAGTAAGTGAAGGTGATTATATATGTATTTATATGTATATAGATGTAGATATACTTATATACGTATAAGAGTATAACTTAAGATAGATGCCTATAGTTATGTTTATACACGTATTACGAGTCGATCGTATTAACATAGTTGGGGAATGACTGACGGAGACAGATGTTAGTAGGTGGAATTATAGATGGGAGTTGTCTTAAAAACTCATGTATGAAAGAGTCTACGCATGTATTCACCTCGGGGATGGTGAGGATCTGGAAGTTAGTTAGAAGAGTTAGAGAGCATCATTCTAGTGGGGGATGGCTAGAGCTTTCTATCTGGTCGTGTGAAACTTCCCTAAAGGGAGATAGGGCTCTTCGATGCGAGCCTTTGGAAGAAACGTATGAAGTCTAAGGAGCGGGAGGAACAACTTTTGCGAATTAAAGAGGAAGAAAACCTTGTTCCAAAAGGGGTTCGTGGCGTGTGAACCAAAGGAGTTAATTAGAGGTGGTTTATTCGTTGGTTAATCAACGATGCATCACTATAATGGTATTGGCTTCAGAAGCAATCCATTGTGATTGGTCGGATACAGTATGATTCGCTGTGAGTATACTCCAGGACATGGTGGAGAATTGGTTGGGAGTTCTTCGTAAGGAGAAAAGCTTAATGGCGTGAAGGCAAGGCGTCGGGGTAAATTCATGAGGCACTCTTGGAATGTTTGTATCCACTAGCTCTGGAGAATTCTTTCACGTGTGGTAGACTGGTATGGAATAAGATTAACGACATGTTGTATGACTAAGCACAGTCTTGCCTAAATTTTGGAGTGTCGAAAGGAATGGAAATATATCGGCTTTTTGATACTATTGGTTGACGATATAGAGTTAATTCTCCTACATGGTGTATAAATCTGGTGGAGTTGATTATTTTATATTGCAGGGAGATCAAACTCGGGAGACAAGTGGAGTGTAAGAAGGAAATTAGAGGTGGCTTCAAGGAAGCAAAATATTCTAGCCAAGCTAGAAACCTTTTTGGGGGAGGCAATACTTATTATTATTGTAGGTGTGGAATGTAACTTGAGTGGAGAATGATGAGACACACTATTCCATAGTGTTATAGTCCTAATAACATGTGCTACAGTTGTTATAAATCGGGACACATTCGAAGTGAATGTCTCGAGCTAAAGCACAAGGGTGATAAAAGGGGAGAAAATAGAAATTTCTAGGCCTTCGAGTTGGACATTTCTAACTACTAAGGACGAGACTGAAGTCCTTTGGTCTTATTGTCGGGTTGCGGATGAAACAATCACATGGAATGGAGTTCTACGATTGTAGTGGAACTTGTGGGGTTACTTAGTGACCATATCAATGTTGTGTGTGGCCAAGGGGAAACATGTTTATCTGTTCTCATCTAAAGACAGTGAAGCACGAGACGTACGAATTGGTGTATGCAGGGCTTATGCCATCGATATCAACCAGGGGTACAATAATATACTTAATGTTCCAGTTATAAAGGTGTTTAATGAGGGCTATTATGCCCGAGTGCTCGTCTGTAAGTACACCGACCTTTCGGTGGAAAGAGAGGATAGAGGAGTGCGTGCGGGCACTAATTGACGGGGATAGAACAAAGTGACCTAATGTCTTGCGGTTAGTGGACTTTTTAGGTTGGGTATATAGAGCATTAACTTCACGGGTGGTCATATAATCGTCGATAGTCATTTCTATCTTCGAAACAAGGTTGTTTACGCCCAATATTGTCGTGAGCTTCATGAAAATTATTAGAAGGAGAGGTCCTTTATTGAATTAGTTGGGTGTGCCATTTTGGATTCGGTGAAATCCAATTTTGGATAATATGGTGGATTCTGAAGGCATCCCTGTTGACCCGTTAAAGATTGAAATAGTCGGGGGTAAATAGTGCTTGAAGTCTTCAAACTTCACATTTGGTGTTTGAAGTCTTAGAACTTCTCAAAATGGAACATGAAAATGAAGTCTTCGAACTTCAAAGAAGGTTTGTGTAATTGAGATCCTTGAATCTCAAAGGATTATTTATGTTTAATTCGTTGGAGATAAAGTGGTGTTGGGTCACGGTTAGGGATTTGCCTCTCAGAATTGTGAAAGAGGATTTGGGTAAGGCAATTGTCGTGCCCTTATTTGGAGAAACCGTGTGCTTGTCGGTTATTTTGGTGCCTCTCGCATTAGACTCGGTTATATCATTATGCTATGAGGCGGTATTATGGTGTATTCTCTTAGACAATTGTAAACTTGATTGTAGCAACTAAAGGAGATAACTCGAGGAGGGAACGGGTGACTGCTTATTGGGTGGTTGAATTGAAGTCTTGAGTTTAAAGGAGTGTTGTATGCATGTGATGGGATCCTTGAATCCCAAAAGTATGAAACACTTGAGACCTTAAATCTCAATGGATGGGTTAGGGTGGAGGATATGAAACTTTCAATTATGAGGTGAGAGAAACTTCTAGTGGAGTTGACTACGAAGTTATATGAAAATGGTGGGAGCGTGTTATGATTTTGGTAATGGCGGGTCGTATGGCCGAGAATGCATATTTCCTGTTCATAAAGGAAACTTACTCTTCCGAGTAGTTGCAGCATGTCGATTAAAGGAAGGGTGTGACATGGCGTGGTGTGACCCTACCTTTTTCTAGTCGGGTTGAAATTTCGCTTTTACTTATCGATTGGAGTAAATCGAGTGAGTAATTATCGTTGGTTAAAAGATGGTGTCATCTTAATTACCGTTGGGTATTCTTATGTCGATAATTGAATTACTAAATGGTGAACGGTGTCGAATACCGTTTACGTTGGGGTGGTATTGGATGTCGTTAGACTAAGAATCATGGTGTGATTCAAGATTTAGCGTGAAAGATCTTGTATATTGAGTGCGATTGAAAAATCCGCTCAAGATGCGACAGAAATCCCTAGTTGAATATAAGAAGGAGGTGTGGGGATATTCAAGTGGGAAACTTGGCGCTATAAAAGTTTTCCTTTGAAAGGTGGTGATCCGGGTGTGGGAGGCTAAGTCCCTGTTTTGTTGGACCATTCAAACTTTATGTTAGTTGGTAAGTGGTATGCCGTTTAGAGTTACACGAGGGAATCGAGTAAACTCTATGACATATTTCAAGTGGACCATCCACATAAATGTTTGGTGGGAGAAGTTGCCGTTGCTTCTCATGGTGTGTTTGAGATGTGATTTTGAATCATGTGAAAGATCGGTGATTATCTTAGATAGGTGGGGAGAACTAATTGTGCAATGAGAGATCTGCCTTGTTTTATTCCTTGAAAACATAATGAAAGGTGGAATTGACTTTGAGAAAAAAAAAAGAGGAGGAATGTTGTATTGCTACCGAAAATAAGTTTGTGGTGGCGGGTTTCGGGGACGAAACCCAAAGTTAGTGGGGAGATTTGTAACGAACCAATTTTCGGGTTGATAATATAATATGTTAAACATATTATAAGGATGTAATTAAAAAATGAAAGTTGGAGGTTTGTTGAAAAAGTGAAGTTTTAACTAGTTTGGGTGAAAGGAGTTATTTCTAGAATTCAGGGACTGTTTGTGTAAATTCTGAAATGCTTAATTATAAGGGAGGGGGACCACGAAATTTACACACTTTGTGTGTGGGTTTTGGTCTTGCAATGGTGGAGAGAAAAAGAGGTTGAGGGCTAGGATCAAAGAGGTGGGTGTTTACATGCTTGGATTGAAGGTTTTGGTGTAATCATCTTCTTCCAATCATCAAGTAAGTGATCTTTCTCCTCTTGATTCCTTCATTAGATGTGTTCTTGGTGTTCTTGGGAGGAATACGAGTTTGGGGCTGAATTGGGTGGTCTTGATGGTTAATAACTTGTTAATAGTTATGATCTAGCTTGATTACAAGTAGTGAGAGGTAGATAACATCATCTAAACATCCAATTTGATGATTCAAGAATTAGGATTCTTGAGGGTGAATTGGGGTTTTTTGTCCTAATGGTGTTTAAATGATAAATTGATGTTGGATAAGTGTCTATGGTGTTGATAGACACAATTTTATGTAAGAAACGTCATCCAATTTTGTGATTTGGAAGTTAGGGTTTTTGAGGACCAAAATTTGCGGGTTTTCTAATTGGGGATGTTTAAATAATGAATTGAGGTTGAGTAAGTGTCTAGGGAGCTAATAGACACATAATAAACCATAAAGCCCCAATTTTTATGGTTAATTGTAAAATGGAGTTTTGGTATATATTGGGTGGAACCCAAACGGGTCAATATGGGTGAATGTTGTTTGGGGAGGTTTGAAACTTGATTAAGGTGTGATTAATCAAGTTTAGAATGAGAGAAATTCATAAGGTCTAGGGTGGGTGTTAGACCTCAATTGGTGAATTTGGTAAATTTAGGAGTTTGACTTTAATAGGTCAAACGGGTTGAAAGGTTAAATTAGGTGTTGGAGGTTTGGTTAAGGTTGTGTTAACCAAACTAAGTTGGGGTGTTGATCTTTAGATCATAGGTGTGTCATGAATCTCAATGTGGTGAATGAATTGAGATGGTACGATTACTAAATGCAAGTTGAATGCTAGGTGATCAATGTGTTAAAGGAGCTAGCTTAAAAATCAAGTGGGATCCTTCTTAGCAAAAGGTAAGTGCTTTGCACTTACTTATTAATAGATATGGTGTTAGTAACATGTAAATAGATTAGTGTAGTTTAATTCTATTTGTGTGTGATGATTGGGTGTAAGTTGACTTTGTGTGGTAAAGAGTCAACTAATGTGTGAAATATGTTTATTTGGTGTAATTTGACTTATGTGGTAAAGAGTCAAACTAAATTGTGGAATGTGGTATATTGGTGTAATTTGACTTAGTGTGTTATGACTCAAACTAAATGGCGGATGTATGGTTTTGAGGTCTAAGGACTTCATTATGTTGTTTGGTGAATTAAGTTATTAAACTTACATGGTGTAATGGTGATAATAAGAATTTGTAAAAGGTGAAATACATAGGTGAAATATGTATTTAAATGGTGATGTACATGGGTGAAACATGTGCATAAATAGTGAAATAAATAGGTGGAATATGTATTTAATTGGTGATATACATGGGTGTAACATGTATATAAAGTGGTGATGTATACGTAGGTGAAATATGTATACAAACGATGATATACATGGACGATACATGTATATGATTGGATATATATACATAGGTGAAATATGTATATAATGGTGGCATACATGATTGTAACATGTATGCAAAAGGAGAAACAAATTCCTAAAACTTAAACGGTTGAATCGGTGTTTGAGATTCATAAGAATCATGTGTGGTGTTAAGGGTAGGTTATTGGGTGTTTATAACCATGCCTAGATGCTAACGGTTGATTAAAACGACTGGGGTCGAGTCGGGTGGGTCGAAAAGATTGAAAACTGCAAAACTGGGTGTGCAGGCCTGAGACCAGCGTTCTGAACGTCGGTGGGCTTCTGGTGAACACTGGCTCAAACGCTAGTTGTTGAAATTGGCAATTTTTGGAGTTTTGGGAAGTTAAGCACTTGGGGATTGTTGTGCAATGTTATATCATTACTAATGGTTTATTTGTGGTGTTTTTATTGTAGGGAAAGCTCCAGTTTGAAGTCTCGGGTCAAACTTCGTGTTGGTTGGATTCTCAATATTTTTGATGGTTGTTAATGTTAGGAGTTATGACCAATGTTTTCAGAACCGGACCGGACGTCGAACCGGTCTCCTTACCGGTCCACTGGTCGGACCGGTCCGACCGGTCGGACCGGATTTAAGAACCGGACGACGTCATAAATATTATAAAAATATATCAGTCTAAATAGCTTTTAATCCTTTCAAAAACCACCAACAAGTCAATTCCAATAATTTTAAACTAACAATTACCTACGAAATAAGAAGCCAAGAGACTTAAAAAAGATTAAAAAAAAAAAAAAAATAGTCAAGCGGTTCAACCGGTCCGACCACCGGTTCGCTGCAGAAACGGTTCAACACATGTAACCGGACCGGTCAGACCACCGGTGGTCCGGTCCGGGTTTCAAAACATTGGTTATGACTCAATATTTGGAGTCACTTAATTCGTTTTAAACTACCTTTTTGATGTTGAAGCTTGTTGCTATTTTTGAATGTTGGTCGGTTGTTTAAACGAATTTATGTCATTGTCATTTTGTCGTATTTAACATATGGTGTTTGTCAAGAGTGTTCAATGGGACCTACTTCCGCGTGTTTTATAAAGTTAAAATTTGGTTGAAATTTTTAGGGTGTTACAATTTTCTTCTTGTAATCACTTTCGCTATTAAGTGTATATTGTTTGATTATTATTTATGAACCCTAGATCATTACTGCTAGTATTTCATAATCATATAGCTGTTAAAACTTGCCTAAAACATACAAAAAAAGTGTCATTGAAAACCTAGTGTTGTCGCCGAAACTTGGTCGGGAAAAGAGGAAGAAGGCCAGAAAGGGGATAATTAAATGAGTGGTTAAATTATGGATGATTAAATGAGAGTAAAAAAATAAAGAAATAAATTAAAAATGTAAAAGGACTGAAATACCCCTCATTTAACTGAGAAAAATGGATGGTGTTAACTGACTGGATCAAAGTGGCAAGATTTTAAAACCACGAGGACCCAGATACGAGAAAACAAACTATTGGATGAAAGTGGCAATTTTGACCAAACCATAGGGACGAAAATGACAGTTTACTAATTTTTTAATTAATATATTAAATATATATTTATAAAATAATAATTAGTATATATAAAATTATGATAAAAATAACTAAAATAATGTATATTATGTTATATATAAAAATTATAATAAAATTTATATAAAATAATTATAAATATATATATCTAAATTAATTAATTAATAATAAATGAGCCGAGCCCGAGCTTGAAAAACTACCCGCAAGTCGAGCCCGAGCTTTGAAAATAGAGCTCGAATCGATCCGAGCTCGAGCTCACATTAAGTTAAACAAGCCGAGCTCGAGTCTAGTCGAGCTGGGCTCGGTTCGACTTGTTTACACCCCTAATAGAACCACCTTAACCTCTACAATAGGTTTCAATATTCTCAACTTGTATCTCCATGAACTTATGGTTATCCAACAATCTCCTAGAATCTTATTTAGTCTATACCAGGTTTCTAGGCAGCATTTGGGAATCTTACGTCGTGTTAAATGGTAATCGAAAGTCGGGACCGAGAGTTGGAAATTGGTTCTTGATAGAGTTTGGATTTGGTGTGTCCGTGAACGAAGCTCAAATGCTCTATTTATAGGCTGAATTTGGGCTCCGTAACGGACCGTTATGATACGATGATGGTCCGTTACCGCTGGCAACCCTTAGCGGTCCGCTTACGGATCGGTAGCGGTCTGCTACCGTCTCTTAGGGCATGTGTCATTTCACTGCCACTTAACTGAAAAAGTTAACCTCCATCCACTTTAGGGACCGTCAGTGTAACAAAATCAAATTATGTTGGACTAAATCTGTAATTTTTCAAAGTTAGGCACTAAATCTGTAATTTGGCCAAACCACAGGGACCATATGTGTAATTAATTCTAAAATAATAAACTCATATATTAAACTAGGTTAGTGGGGTCCACCGCCACCCCCACCCCCGGCCCCACCCCAAAGAGTGAAAGAACTCTGCATTTCCCCCTTTCTTCATCATCGTCCACTCCAGATCTTCAACCACTACCCCCACCACCATCGATTCATCGCCACTGGCAACTTCAACCAACACCACCACCCCTCGTTTTCCCTATCCGATTTCCACCCTCAAGTCCCGAATCGGTAAAAATACACGTTAATTTGGCTAACTCCCATACACGTTTATTATATCAAGAAATCTCACTGTAAAACTTGATTACAAGTAGCAAACCCTGACTCGGGTTACATAGGCTACTTGATTTCAATTCATGATACTTGTATATATATAGCTAATCTATCCTTACTAGACTATAACTAGTATTTCTATTAATTAATTACATAATAATCATCTAACAAACTTTCTATTACAATTCTTTAGGATACTTAGATAATTATCCACTAATTAATTAATATCATTGCTTGCCTTGCACTCCAAGCAACCACCCGTCTAGATCGGTAAAAACACACGTTAATTTGGCTAACTCCCAAACATTTTATTAAATCAAGAAATCTCTCTCTAAAACTCGATTACAAGTAGTAAACCCTGACTCGGTTTACATAGGCTACTTGATTTCAATTCATGATACCCTACACGGTATATATATATATAGGGGAAGGTTCCGCTAAGAAGTGGTTTTTCGCTAAGAAACGCTAAGAAGTGGGTCAAACGAACTCCGATTGAGCTCATTCGAGCGGCGTTGGAACCGTCTCATCGAACTCTAATCCGGACCCAAAAACCTAAACCCCCCTCCACCCGCACCCCCAAAAACCTAAACCCCCCTCCAACCCCACCCCGAAAAGCCTAAAACCACCACCCCCCACCCTCCAAAAACCTAAACCCCCCCACCCCACCCCCCCAAAAACCTAAACCCCCACCCCCCAAAAAAAACCTAAACCCTAAGGCTAAAATCCTAAAATTCAACGCTAAGATCTAAACTCTAAAAGCTAAGATGGTAGAGTTCGACGATACGTTTCCAACGCCGCTGGAATGAGCTCAATCCGAGTTCGTTTGATATCGTTTCTTAATGTTTTTGTCATTTCTTAGAGTTTTTAACCGAAAACAACTTCTTATTTGATCCTCCCCATATATATATATATATATATATATATATATATATATATATATATATATATATATATATATATATATATATATATATATATATATATATATATATATATATATATATATATATGGGATGGTTCCCCTAAGAAGTGCACTTTGGCTAAGAAGCCTAAAAGCAATCTTATCCATTCAATTGGATAATCAATGGTAGAGATTTAAATGTAGAAAAAAAAAAAATATATATATATATATATATATATATATATATATATATATATGGGATGGTTCCCCTAAGAAGTGCACTTTGGCTAAGAAGCCTAAAAGCAATCTTTTCCATTCAATTGGATAATCAATGGTAGAGATTTAAATGTAGAAAAAATTAGAGGTGGAGGGGAATTCTTGGAAACCCACAATTGTTGACTTTTTTCAAATTCCCTCACTTTTTTTAAACGTACATAACTTTTTCGTACGACCTTATTTTTTTTTAAAATTTCACCATAAAAACGAGTGTTTTTTACCTTTAATTCGAGTATAGTATTGCTATATTTTTTATTAAAAAAACGGACACTATACAAAATTATGCTATTTTACATAAATTGTGCTGCTTTACATAAATTGTGCTGTTTTATGGAAAATCAAACCAGCACAAACAAAAATATCAAACCAGCACAAATAAACAAGCACAAAATTAGCAAACTAGCACACAAACAACAAACTTGCACAATTACTAGCACAACCAGCACTAACAAACTAGCACAACAACAATGTGATTTAAAAAAAACAAATCAGCACAAATAATGAGAACAAGACAAACCAGCACAAATAAACAGGCACAAAATTAACAAACTAGCACACAAACAACAAACCTGCACAGTTACTAGCACAACTAGCACTAACAAACTAGCACAACAACAATGTGATTTAAAAAAACAAATAATGAGAACAAGACCAACCAGCATAATAATTAGCACAAAAAACCAGCACGTGTGATAACAGCACAACAGAAAAAATAGTAGAGGAAAACAGCACAAGAGAAACTCAGCACAGTCGAAAAAATAGTAGAGGAAAACAGCACAAAAAAAGTCAGCACAACCAACCAACACAACATAAAAAAATGCATCACAGTTCCAGCACATTCAGTAGAATAAAAAAAACCCAGCACAATACATTTTCTCTTTGGTAAAATCCATAACAATGAAAAAGTAGAGCACGGTAAAGCAAGAAGAACTGCTAGAAAAGTTATTATTTAGTTGAACTGTTAATAAACAATTACCTTAAAAATCAATAAAAGGATGAGCGTTCAATGCATCTTCTACTGAAATGAAAAGGATGTGTTGAAATTTTTTTGGCATTAAACAAGATAAAGCTACTATCTTGTATTGTGACAACAAGTCCACTATCAACTTGAGTAAGAACCCTGTTATGCATAGTAAGTCTAAGCATATAGAACTTAAACATCACTTTGTCAGGGAAATGGTGAGTCAAGAACATGTCAAGCTGGAATACTGCAACACTAATGATCAATTGGCTGATGTGCTTACTAAGGTTGTGTCTCGTGAAAAGTTTGTGTATTTTCGACATTGGCTAGGTGTCATGGAGCTTGAATCAAGGGAGGGTGATGAAATCTGATTCAAACTCATGCAGATATGCACGTGGGATGGCTGAGTCAATAGTTTACGTTTGTTTATTTTTCAATAAAGTACTTAGTCTTTATTTTTTATGCTAAGCCCGAGTCTCTGGGTTATAGCCGTTCAGTTTTTTATCTATTTAAGAGAATGAATCTCTCGATGAATGTATGCAGTTCAAGCTATTCAATAAAAGTGTTTGAACCGATAGCTTATTATCTTCTTTTATCATTGATTCAAATCCATCAATTGCAGCCATCGTGTACTTTATTTGACAAATTATATGTGTTTTTTTTTTGTATTAAACAATACAGATAATTAAGGTTTAGTTGTAGACAAATTCACAAAAAACAGACTCAGTAAACTCAATTTAGGTATTAGAATTCACAAAATATCCTAAACCGTCAAAACTAATGCAAAATCATAGAGTTTGCTATCCAAACTAAATATCAATATTTTTCTATTTGTGAAGCTTTTATAATAAAATCACTTGTTTGACATACAATCAAAAGTCAGCTCTGTTAATAGAAACTGTGTTGTTTTCTATTAAACAACAACAAACCAGCACAAGAGCAAAAATAGCACAGGAAAACAGCACATAAGAAAATCAGTACAACAGCAAAAACAACACAGTAGAAAATCAGCACAACAACAAAAATAGCAATGTAAAACAACACATCAGAAAAATCAACACATTAGTAAAAATAGCATAATAACAAAAACAACACTGGAAAGCAGCATGAGCGATTATTAGGTAACAGGGAACCTTCAATACTTTCAAATTCACCTCTCTCTTTCTGCAATTGGGGAGAATCGCATGAAAGATTATTAGATAACATGGAAAAAAATTACACATCTAATTAAGGGAAATGGAAATAGAGCTTCCTTTTCAAGAACAGTTTGATCGATTACCTTCATGAAAGCCATGTTTGATCTACATGATAGGTGAATGGCGAATTGGGGATGATCTTAAAGCATCCGCGATGAATCATTAGGGTTCCTTTGAGTCGATAATCAGAGGATATATGAATAGGAATAGGGATAGATCTATTCCGTATGAGGTGGTGAAGAGTGGCTACGACGACCGGGAGGTATTGGCGGTGACGGAGACGGCAATGGCGGTTGTTGGTGTCGAAGGTTCTGGAAGTAAAACATGTGGTTTTGATGGTGACGGTAGAGGAGGTGCATATGAGGTTGTTTGCATATTATGGTAGATGGAGATGTGGATGGCGATGTAGAAAGAAAAGGGATGAAAACCTAGAACTTTGGTGGACAAAAATACCCTTCCCCTTCAATTTTTAAGATGCCATGTGTCATCTCCCTGTTCCTTCTTAGCCTATTTAGGCAAAACCCACTTCTTATTTGATCCTCCCTCTATATATATATATATATAATGTGTCCTCGTTAGAGTATAACTAGGATTCCTATTAATTAATTACATAATAATCATCTAACTAACTTCCTATTACACTTCTTATAGGATACTTAGATAATTATCCACTAATTAATTAATATCATTGCTTACCTTGCACTCCAAGCAACCACCCGTCTAGCCGCCCCATGCCTAAGCCGTGAGGACTAGGAAATTCCCAACAATCACCCCCCGAATTTCTTAGTCGTATTATGGAGGTCTTCAACTCCAATTAGCTCATCTTCTCGATTCTTGGTTCTTTCTAAAGCGTAAATCAAGTCACCCGATCTTTGTTCGTCTATATTCAGATTGACCTTAACATCTTTGTCTTGATTCTCTTGGAACTCTTCTTGATCTCTAGTTGTGTTTTTTGGCTCCTTTATAGCTCGAACATTCTAGCGACCTTGCACCAGACTAGTCCTTTGTCCTCGACTCGTCCTTTGTCCTCGACTCGTCCTTTGGTCATAAGAACTCACACCACCATTGACTCGGCTACGATCTTGAGCAAACACTAGCTTTCTTAGATCATTACACGTTCCCTTAGAATTTAGGCTCATCTTTGACTTGCTACCAAAACATGGGTAGCGGCTTCTTGAAGAAACTCGAACGGACAAGTGATCTTCTTACCAATCATCATGTCGGTTCTTCCTTACCAATTCAAACCTCGGTCAAACCCTACTCGTTCAACCCGAACTGAAACAAACCCCGGATTGTACCAACTTGTCCAACCCAAAAAACTTGAACTTTACTCGTTCAAATTAGCATGAAAAATCAACCTCCTTGTCAATTGAAAACAAACCGTGTACTTGCAAATCGATGAATGACAGGACAATCCGCAGCTACGAGAGCCGCTTCCAACCTATCAAAACTGATTTCGAGAATCTGACGATTAATAGGACAGTTGGCAGCTACGAGAGCCGCTTCCAACCTATCAAATCTGATTCGTAAAACAATCGGCAGTTTACTAATGCTTCTTCGTTACTCCGTTCAGCCCTTCACGCGGCTGTTGTTTCCTGTTTTCTGCGTCCAGCCCTCCACGCGGCTATTCTTCTGGATCACAGGTACCTGCTACTGATCACGTTTCCCTCTGATCAGAAACTGCTACTTGGAATACCTTCTGATTGGAATTAAAGAACATGGAATTAAATTGCTCCAACCTTGAATTGCAAAAAACTTTTCACCCTCCCAGCAAGTCGATTACGATCACAGATATTTGATCGAAATTGAATTACGAAACAATAATTAATAAACAATTGTTTTGACTTTTTGGTTCCTTTGTTTTCTTGGTGCGAAAACAGCAAACAAAACCAAAACACCTTCACGAGGCTCACAGCAAACAAAGATAGCCACAGCTTTGATCCCACCGTCTGAACAGCTCCGATTGTAAAGACCACAGCCGAACCACAGCACCTCCGGTTGCACTACTGTACCTCCAATCAAACACCTCTGAGCGCAAGAAACAATCAGGCCTGATCGCTAAACAGTCACCTCCGGTTGCGCCTGCCATGAATTCGCCAAGTACCGTCGATGGCCTCCTCAAGTCTGTCGATCACAATCAACACGGATCGATTCTCCTTATCAATCTCCAAAAAACGAAGGACAGATTGCATATTTCTTGTTCGGATGCAATTCTGATCAGTGGCCTTCTTCCTTAAAATAGATTCTTGAAGTCGGCAATAATTTTCTTCCAGCTCTTAGATGCAAGCTGCAACGATACCAGTTTCTTGATCGTTCGCTTCAGATCTCGGTTTTTGGCTTTGATACCAATTCAATTCTCGAATCGGTAAAAACAAACGTTAATTTGGCTAACTCCCAAACACGTTTATTATATCAAGAAATCTCTCTAAAACTTGATTACAAGTAGCAAACCCTAACTCGGTTTACATAGGCTACTTGATTTCAATCCATGAAACCCTACACCGTATATATATAGCTAATCTATCCTCATTAGACTATAACTAAGATTCCTATTAATTAATTACATAATAATCATCTAACAAACTTCTTATTACAATTCTTATAGGATACTTAGATAATTACCCACTAATTAATTAATATCATTGCTTGCCTTGCACTTCAAGCAACCACCCGTCTAGCCGCCCCATGCCTAAGCCGCGAGGACTAGGAACATCCCAACACACCCTATTGTTCACCATCCCTATTCGTCTCTGTTCGTATCACACACCTCAAAGCCGTTTGAGTCAAGATCTGAAAATCCATGGATCGTCTTTTTGGATCTAGTCGACATCAAGCGAATCGGCTTCAACTAGCCTCATCTTGTTGGTGTTCAGATCATAATCAAGCATCGCTGGTGTTTTGTTTTTCTGATTCACCGTCTTCAACAAGAAATTAGTCAATCTGAGAAGTCAAAACCAGCAGTGTTCCTAGACTCGTTATTATTCCTCCAATCGCTAACAGGTAAATTCCTATTCGGGATCCTGAACTGGTACCCATCGATATTTTCCTGCTCATCATTCCCACTGACTACATTCCTGGCGGAAGAATCCGGTCCCGATAGGAAACTCAAGTTTGGAACAGATGGCCCCCACATTTGGTGATGGCAACTTGTTGGTAGAAGCATCCCCTTTTACAACTGCAGCACTTTCTTTCTTACCCTCAATAGAAAATGTGCCAACAATTACCTAAAGAAGCAATGAAGCATAAAAGAAACATCAATTACTTATCAGTTGAGGTTATGTTTTTATCTGAAATACTAAAGAATCCATATTCTGGTGGAAAGAGGAAATGATAGAAACGTTTTTTTTTTCCCACTTCAATTCATTTGTCACTTTCAAAGTTAATGGAAAATTAAAATATTATTTGCCTGATTGTAGGAAAGCATGTGGAATTGGGAATAATCATGCATCTAATTAATCTCTTAAAGTTAGTCATCAAGATGTGAGGAATGGGATTCGCCGGAAGTTGCAGGTCGTCGGAGAAGATGGCCGGAAAAACAAAGGGAGAGAAAAACAAAGGAAGAGGGTTGCGTGCGAGTGAAGGGGGAAGGGGCACATAGTTTTTTTAATATTTTTTAATTGTTTAAGTGGGTCCCTTGAATATTTAGTTTTTTATTTTATTTTATGTTTTTAATATAAATGGTATTTTGATAATTTTACTGTCACTTAACTAGAAAAGGTAACATCCATCCAATTTAGGAACTGTCAGTGTAACAAAAAAATTTATATATATGTGTAAATGATAAACACTTACACATGTGTAAGTGATAAACTTACACAAGTGTATATTTTTTTTAATATATGAAGACATGTAAATTTACATATATAAATTTATTTTTTTATGTTGTATTCTAACAATAAAAATAGTAAAATCAAAAAAATGGTTTTGATTGGATTTTTGACGAGTTCTCGCGAGTTCTTAAAATATTTAGGAGTTCTTAAATGATCCATTCCCTATGTATATATTTTACATGTGTAAAAATTTATTACATATATCAAAGATAGAAAACAAAATTCAAAGTATGTAAAAATTAATATTTAATTAGGTTTTAAAAATACGTTAATTATCATTTAATGTAATTTGATTTTCATTTATTATTTGATTGAAAATAAGAGTTATATAATTAGATTTCAAAGTCTCTTATAATAAGAGAAAATTTTAAATAAATGTGTTTTATTAGTATAATTAGTATTTTTTTTAAATATATTATTATTAAAAGATAGAGGTGTATTTAATAAGAGAGAGATGCGGGAAAAAAATGATAAGAATGAATATAGAGACGACACGTGCATGAAAAAACCTTTATTTATTATATAGTATATAGATTTAGAAATTATGAATAATCTCTTCTATTTATTTTTAACACATGTCATACAAGCTATATATTTTATTTTCTGAAATATTAGGGGGTGGGAGTGGTACTCTTCCAAACAAAGTATCCTCTCAAATTACACCAATCATGACATGCCATCTCAATTAGCCAAACTATCCTCCCAAAGTACCCTCTTAGGTGGGAGTGGTACCCTCCAAATACCCTCCAACCCTCTTATTTTAAAAAAAATAAATTAAAACAAATAAAATTAATAAACTAAAACTTTAATTAATTAATTAAAAATACATAATAAATTACAATAAATAAAAATACATAACAATAAATAAAAATTCTTCTACTCTTCGTCTTCGTCCAAATCCGGGTTGTTTCTCGCAATATGTTCCACGAGATCAAATCGAAGACTAATATGTGTAGCTACATCATGCAACTCTGAAAGGACGTTATCGTCAATAACTAGTTCGACTGTAGGATCCCGTATGTAGACAGGTGATATTGCGTTCCCGTCATCCTTTAAGATCATATTGTGTAATATCATGCACGTATATACCTCGTTCCTAATTGTCACACCCCTAATTTCAACTAACGGAGTTTTACCGTTTGGGAAGTGACGAACCAGGATCTCAGACATTAGTTACTTTGAACGACTCTACATGGGACTCAAAATGAAAATATGTTTTAAATCAGAGTATCAATGCGGAAGCGTAAAGAAAGTAAATGCGCAAAATACACGCGCCCAAAACCAAAGTCCAAAAGTCCAAGAAGTCCAAAATGTCCAACCAAAACAAGTACAATAGAATAATTCAAACAAACATAAATAAATCATAATCAACGTGGTTGAATCCCATGCATGCCCTAAAGTGCACCTGTGTCTTATCTTAGCGACCTGAGAAAACATGTAAGAAAATATGTCAACACGAGGTTGGTGAGTTCACAGGTTTCAATATATGTAAATAAGCGTTTACCAGATTTATGATCATTCAATATGTATCTATAGGTAGCTAACCTATGTTCATGTTCAGCTCAAGCACTCGCAACCGAAGCTGACTGTTTGTTTATTGCCTCCTGTCAGGTCTATCAACACTGGCGGTGTGAGTAGGCTAACATTTCACCCGTTCGATATCTAATCGAGTTAGCGCGACTAACGCGGGTGGGATTTGTCAAACCCAGTAGTACTACTAAATATTACCTCGCTAAGATCCATATTAACGGTCCGATATAAGTTGAGGACTTTCTGTGATAGCGTGTTACGCTTAGCATTTAACATTGATATCATACGAATTACAAAATCCAAATTTGTTTAGTCATGTTTTCTCCCCCAAGTTAAAACAGTAAAAGGGGCCGTGAAAACTCACATGCGTTGCGTTATAGGTAGTATCACACAATGGACAAGTTAGAACCACGAGTGTAAGTCTCAAACGACTTACGAATGCCCTAAAATTATAAACACATAAATTAGGGATAAAAATGGGAATTGTGACAACGACACGGAATGAGAAACGTCCTAAATAAACGCTCTAGTAACCGAGAGTAGACGAACGTGTCCACGGGAATAGGAATTCTTTAATTAGTAATTAGATTATATATATACGTTACGCGACGAATGACAACAATAATAATAAATACATTCGAGCGTTTTGTCATTTGCAAAAATTAAGAAAATAATATAATTTAATATATTATTTTTGGTTCGAAAAGATATTCTAATTACTCATTCGTGGCACAAAATAATAAATATATTATTTTTATGAACGTAATAAATGCGAGTAAATAATATAACTAGTTATATTATTATTTAGTTTCAAATGTTATACGAAGTTATAAAACGATACGAAATAATATAAATCTATATATTATTTAATAATACGAGTCACGGGTTAAAAATAATATAAACATATTATTTTACACAACGTTATGGTAAATATATTATTTTTAAAAGTGGGAAAATAATAACAAAAATGGGTTAATAATTCAAACCCGAGCCTACGAGTTGTTTCCCGGGCTAAAACACATTTGTATAATATTATAATGATATAAGGTTTGATTTTTATATTAAAATAATACCAGAAAAATTGTTCAAAAAAAAGATGTGGGAGCCCGACCTCGAACCCGGGTCTCTCCCACACACGCACAAGTCACTAACCAGTCCCGCCCGCTAGGGTATCGCGTTAGATACCCGAATTAAATCGTTTTAACATACAAGTCTAGCGTGTTCTTCTCACCCAGCGTAACCGAGCCAAAACCAGTCCCAAATACCACCAAATCGATCAAAATCCGAATCCAAAGTTTAGGGGTTTTGTTATTCGAGTCCATATGCATCTGTGTGTGTGTTTGATTGAAAAAACTAATGAGTTAAGATCGATTAATCTCAGGTTCCAAGTCCAAAAACCCTTAAATCTAATCTTGAATCGATTTGATTGATCCTGATATTGAAATGTCTTAGATTCATACGGCTATTACTAAATAAAAGGTTGCGAAACTGATCATATATTTTAATTGGATTAAAAACGTGTTTAGGTTAGCATTCGATCGACCAGGAAGTTCATGAACCCTAGGTTCTGGATTTTGAAAATTTTGATATTGATCGGTTCAATTAGTAAAGGTCTTTCATTAAACGAATGATTACGAATCTAATGATATGGTTTAATTTGATTTAAACATCGTCTAAGACCAAAACCCCCAAATTGGTTTATAAACAAACCCTAACTTCCAGATTATTATAAATTCGATATTATGAGGTTGAATAAACAGAGGGCTTTCAAATATTGGAAGATTTTGAAGCTTTTCATGTAACTTAATTGAACTGAAACAGAGTCTAGGTTAGGATTCGATTACCAAGTTCATACGATGAACCCTAGAATCTGTTTGCGTTTAATTCGGTGTTGCAAGCGCCAATTATCATAGGGCTTACAGTCTCTGGATGAAAACGAAGCTGAGGAGATGATTGATTACCAGAATGTAGTGTGGATTGATAGAGTTCAGCTAGGACGTGTTCCGACCTCGACTAGTTTGATCTCCTGCGACAACAGCTTCAATTTCGATCGAATTGGATGATGTAACAGTCTCAGTGGGATGCGATTTAGGTTTTTGGAGAGTTTGATTGCGAGGGTAATACTCCAAATGGTCGAATTTGATGGATACGTGATGAGTGTCGACGGTTATGGCTTTAACATCCAATAATGAGATTAATTACGCGTAATGGTGATGTTAATTGACTCAATTATGAACGTTTATGACATCAACGTGCATTTCAGTTACAGATTTGAACCAATGTCAGTTATAGCTCGTGAATTTGGATCAAAGAGGCTACGGATTTGACTTTTAGAAGTCAACAGGAACAAAATTTCATCAATTTTGACTTTCAATAGTCAACATATTGGGTTTAGGGATTTGGCAGGATTAGTCCCTGAAGTTTGAGATCAGGAAATGACAGAATTGGTCCTTGGGGTTTAATTTTTGTTAAATAAGTTAAGATTTAACTGGATTTATTTAACGGGGTTAAGTTTTTAACAGAAAATTTAATGGGATTGTTAATGGAGTTAACATGAAAAGTCGGATTGTCACATCATCCCCTAGTTTAAAGAATTTTCGTCTCGAAAATTAAATAATAATAAAAAAAAATTTCCCGGGATATCACATCATCCCTTAGTTGAAAGAATTTTCGTCCCGAAAATTAAAATAGTACCTTAAGAATTTGACGCGGAATGCTTGAACAGATTAGGATATTTGCGCATTATCTGATCTTCGCGCTCCCACGTGAATTCCGGTCCCCGTTTCGAGTTCCAACGAACTCTGACAATAGGGATCTTACTGTGCTTTAACGTTTTAACTTCCCTATCCATAATTTCCACAGGTTCTTCGATGAAACGTAACTGTTCATCAACGTGTAGTTTCTCAAGAGGAACTGCAAGTGATTCGTCTGCTAGGCATTTCTTTAAATTTGAGACATGAATGACGTTGTGTACACCACTAAGTCCTTCAGGTAGGTCTAGTTGATACGCGACTGGTCTGATTCTCTTCATTAACTTGAATGGTCCAACATAACGAGGATTCAGTTTGCCTCGTTTCCCGAAACGAATGACACCTTTCCAAGGTGAGACTTTGAGTAAGACAATGTCACCTATTTGAAACTCTAAAGGTTTACGACGCTTGTCTGCATAACTCTTTTGACGATCACGAGCTGCCGCCATACGGTTTCTAATTTGAACGATCTTTTTTGGAAGTTTCAAATACAAGTTCAGGACCTGTGAGTTGGCTATCCCCATCCTCGGTCCAACAAATAGGAGAACGGAATTTCCGTCCATAAAGTGCTTCAAATGGAGCTGCCTTGATGCTAGTGTGAAAACTGTTGTTGTAGGAGAACTCCACCAACGGTAGGTGAGACTCCCAAGTGTTACCGAAATCAATCACACAAGCTCGCAGCATGTCCTCCAGCATTTGAATAGTACGTTCTGTTTGGCCATCAGTTTGAGGATGGTATGATGTGCTCATATCTAGACGCGTGCCTAAGGCTTTATGTAACGACTGCCAGAAACGAGAAGTGAATCGTGCATCACGATCTGAAATAATAGAGATTGGCACCCCGTGCCGAGAGACTATTTCCTTCAAGTAAGTACGAGTAAGCTTGTCCATTTTGTCGGTCTCTTTGATTGCTAAGAAGTGAGCGGACTTTGTTAATCGATCAACGATTACCCATATGGTATCACATCCGGTAGGGGTTCGTGGTAATTTGGTGATGAAGTCCATGGATATTTGTTCCCATTTCCACATGGGAATTTCTGGTTGTTGCAGAAGACCGGATGGTTTTTGATATTCAACTTTGACCTTCGCGCAAGTCAGACACTTACTAACATAGGTGGCTATATCGGCCTTCATCTTCGGCCACAAATATATCACCTTTAGGTCATGGTACATTTTGTCAGAACCTGGATGTATCGAGTAACGAGATTTATGAGACTCATCTATAACTAGTTCCCTTAGGTTTCCGAATACTGGAACCCATATTCGCTCAGCAAAGTAGCGAAT
The DNA here is from genome assembly GCA_023525975.1 of Smallanthus sonchifolius. NCBI lineage: Eukaryota > Viridiplantae > Streptophyta > Magnoliopsida > Asterales > Asteraceae > Smallanthus > Smallanthus sonchifolius. The sequence goes on along the minus strand of CM042028.1, from coordinate 66,433,303 downwards.
ACCGTCAGATTTGACTTCAAGTTGTGCTTCCAGACTGCGTGTACTTTCCAGCGGTAGATTTTCTTCTTTTAGGGCTTCGAGTTGAGCACTACGGATTTTTTCAGGTAATCCGGGGTGAATAGTAAGCTGTAATGCTCGAACTCATTTGGGTTTTGTTTCTTTTCGACTTAAGGCATCATCGCACAGTCATAATCGTTTAAGAGTTCGACCCAACGACGTTGTCGCATGTTCAACTCTTTCTATTCGAAGACATGCTGAAGACTCTTGTGATCGGTATAGATGGTGCATTTGGTACCGTACAAGTAATGTCTCCATATCTTAAGTGCGAATACTACGGATCCCAACTCTAAGTCATGAGTGGTGTAGTTTCTCTCGTGGACCTTTAGTTGACGTGAAGCGTATGCGATCACCTTTTCGCGTTGCATTAAGACGCAACCCAGACCCTGAATAGATGCATCACAATACACTACAAAATCATCGGTTCTTTTCGGAAGAGCTAGAATAGGTGCACTGCAAAGTTTCTGTTTAAGATGTTGGAATGTTGACTCTTGGTTATCGCCCCAATTATAGGCTTTACCTTTTTGGGTTAAGGCAGTGAGAGGTTGAGCAATTTTTGAAAATTCTTCAATGAATCGACGGTAATATCCAGCCAATCCCAGAAATTGTCGCACCTCAGTCGGAGTCGTCGGTGCTGCCCAATTCTTGATGGCTTCTATCTTTGATGGGTCGACATGTATTCCTTTCTCGTTAACCACATGTCCTTTCCCGAATCAAGAATTCACATTTGGAAAACTTAGCATACAGTTGTTCTTACTTAAGTAATTCCAAAATTAGGCGTAGATGTTCCTCATGTTCTTCCTTGTTCTTGGAATAAATGAGGACGTCGTCGTTGAAAACGATAACGAACTGGTCGAGGTAAGGCTTACACACACGGTTCATGAGGTCCATGAATACCGCAGGTGCGTTGGTTAATCCGAAAGGCATGACCATAAATTCGTAATGGCCGTACCTCGTTCTGAATGCAGTCTTACAGATATCCTCTTCTCGGACTCTTAAATGATGGTAGCCGGACCTAAGATCTATTTTGGAATAGAAACTTGATCCTTGGAGTTGATCAAAGAGGTCATCTATGCGAGGCAAAGGGTAGCGGTTCTTGATAGTGACTTTATTTAGCTCCCGGTAGTCAATACACATACGGAAAGTTCTGTCCTTCTTCTTGACAAATAGTACCGGAGCTCCCCACGGCGATGAACTAGGTCCGATGAAACCTTTATCCAACAAATCTTGCAGTTGAGTAGACAACTCTTGTAATTCACTAGGTGCCAGTCTGTAAGGTGCCCGAGCAATCGGTGCTCCTCCGGGTGCTAAATCAATTTGGAATTCAACTTGACGGTGCGGTGGCAGACCGGGCAGATCCTCGGGAAATACTTCCAAAAATTCACGCACGATGGGAATATATTCAATCTTCTTCTCTTCTGATGGCTGCTCAGCAACGAGAGCCAAAATGGCCGTATGCCCCTTTCGAAGGCATTTTTGTGTTTTCATAAAAGATATGATGCCCATGACTGCACCAACTCTTTCGCCTTGAACGGAAAGAGTTTCTCCATTCGGGAGAGGAATACGAACAATCTTCTCATGACAGATAATTTCGGCTTGATTTTTAGATAACCAATCCATGCCGACAATTACATCAAAACTACCAAGTGCGACCGGCATAAGGTCGATATCAAATATATGTTTAGCTAGCTCAAGTTTACATCCCTTAAGAATGTGAGTTGCCTCAATTATTTGGCCATCAGCTATCTCTATTGTATACTTAGCTTCTAATAGAGTTGAAGTTCCTTTTATCATATCACTAAGTTTTTTAGATATAAAACTTCTATCAGCACCAGTGTCAAAAAGGACAGAAGCAAAGTAATTATTTAAAAAAAACTTACCGGTGACCACATTATGATCGTAACGGGCTTCTCCAGATCCTAGTACGAAGGCTCGTCCCTTCGCACCATTTCCTCCACCATTGCCATTGTTATTCTGGTTAGGGTTGTGGTTTCCATTACCCCCTTTCTTCAACTGAGGACGGTTCTTCCGAATATGTCCCTCATTTCTGCACTCAAAACAACCCCTGGTGGATCCAGGTTGTTGAAAAGGTTGTTTAGTTTGTAACTCACCCCTGCAATCCTTAGCAGCATGACCTTTTTTGCCGCACCTCTGGCAACGATTGCAAAACCCGAAGTGGTGGAAGTTGCACTTGTTACACTTCGGAGACTTCCCCGCGTAACCACCCTGGTTTTGACCTGAAGAGGTCGACTGGTTGAAGTTCTTAGTAGACTCAAACCTATGCTGTTGCTGCTGCTGCGGTTGATTAAACTGGGGTTGGTTGGGTTAGGGTCCTTTGGAGTGGGAGTTGGAGTGGTTGTGGGTGTTGGAATGGTGATCAAACTTGCGTTTGTGATTGTCAGTGGGTTTAGAAACTGAACCTCTCGGAGGTAGAGTCCCTTGTGTCACCGCCTGGTCGATTAACTTATGGGCAAGTCGGATAGTTTGTTGGATAGTGGTAGGATTGGATGAAGTAACCATGCATTGTATTTTAAGCACTAGACCTCCAATGTAAAGCTCGATTCTCTTGTAATCGGGAGTTACCATATGCGGGCACATAGTAGCAAGTTCTAAAACTCTCCTTCTAACTTCTAGATTTCATCGCGAGGACAGTATTCCTCCTTCATCATTGATTTAAATTCCTCCCACTCCATTCGCCATGGCCAGACCAAACATTTGGACCTGGGCGTTCCACCATGTGAGTGCCGGGCCCTCCAAAGTTCCAGCGGCAAACTTTACCTGATTAGCCACGGGGCAGTTGCACATGGCAATCACCGATTCAACCTTCTCAGACCAACATAGTAGTCCAACGGCTCCTTCAGCTCCACTAAAGGCGTGGGGCTTGCAATCCATGAATACCTTGAAAGTGCAGGCTGGTTGTTGGTTTTGCTGGCCTGGATTTAGAAATAAAAATAGGATTGGAATTATAGAGTTTAGGATAGGCTTTTTAAGAGATGGTTTGACATCATTAGTCAATAGCTAAAGCATTTACCTGCAGCATTCTGTGCTGCTAGAGCCTCCGCTACACTGTCGTTTATTAGTGCCGCTAGCTCTGCTGCCGTCATGTTAATGGTACCCCGACCATCGGCACGGCCTCCGCGTCCTCTCCCTGACATGATTCTTACAATCACAAACGAAAAAAAATGAGAAATATATCGCATATTAAACATTATTTAGGTATGAGTAAGGAGATACAACATCTAATATTTTGAAAATTAAATAAATTGTAAGGCTACAAAATAATTAACTCAAACATTAAACTTCTCATGCTTTTATTGGATGGGAACAACCTTACCCATCTAGGTTTGAAAAGAGAAATAACATCAACAAAAATAGTCATAAAAAGGAAGATAGAATAGGAAGATCATCAAGCATCTTCGTCATCGGAAGAAACATACGATTGTGCATCGTCTATCTCTACTGGTTCCTCCTCCATCCTCAAAAGGCTCCTCCTCAAAAGGCTCCTCCTCGTAATCAGAAAGTGGAATCTCCTCAGGAAATAGAGCGGCATGCAATTGAGCTTCCAAGTGAGTCACCCGCTCTTGAAGACCTTCAGTGGTGTGGTTTGCTACATGTAGCTGAGCTTCCAGAGCAGCCACCCTCTCCAGAACTCCTCCCATGTCATCGTCTGAGGTGTCCACCCTCGTCTCCAAGTGTGTCACACGATTCACCAGAAGGTTATGGACCTGGTCAGTTACTGCTAGTTCAGCAGTTAGAAGTTCTATCCCTACTTTATTCTCCTCTATTTGAGGCTCTCTCTTCAAAATATCGGGTATCTCATCGGTAGCATCTTTCACAATGCTTAACTCTCTAGACATATAAAACACAAAGGCTACAAAAGCTTGTTCCATAGTACATGGCAAGCTAGGCAAGGTAGGTGATGGGACATTTCCCATTTCGATCCATCTTTGGATCATTTGTGGGTATGCGTTCCAGTTTCGAGCAGAATTCATTGCTTGCGCGCTGCTCGCTTCCCCTTGGTCAACTGAATAGTCACTGGAAGTAGTCCGGCGCCTTTTGGGCTCCGGGGATGATAGGATAGGTGCCTTATGTCTTGGTGCCTTAGGTGATGAAGGTGGGGTTGACGACATGTTCTTGTAACAATACATATAAGTGCCAAACATCCAAATGACATGTAACTAATGTGTGAGGCTATAGTCTAGTATGCAATCCTAGTTCTCTATAATCAACCTGGCTCTGATACCAATCTGTCACACCCCCAATTTCAAGTAACGGAGTTTTACCGTTTGGGAAGTGACGAACCAGGATCTCAGACATTAGTTACTTTGAATGACTCTACATGGGACTCAAAATGAAAATATGTTTTAAATCAGAGTATCAATGCGGAAGCGTAAAGAAAGTAAATGCGCAAAATACACGCGCCCAAAACCAAAGTCCAAAAGTCCAAGAAGTCCAAAACGTCCAACCAAAACAAGTACAATAGAATAATTCAAACAAACATAAATAAATCATAATCAACGTTGTTGAATCCCATGCATGCCCTAAAGTGCACCTGTGTCTTATCTTAGCGACCTGAGAAAACATGTAAGAAAATATGTCAACACGAGGTTGGTGAGTTCACAGGTTTCAATATATGTAAATAAGCATTTACCAGATTTATGATCATTCAATATGTATCTATAGGTAGCTAACCTATGTTCATGTTCAGCTCAAGCGCTCGCAACCGAAGCTGACTGTTTGTTTATTGCCTCTTGCCAGGTCTATCAACACTGGCGGTGTGAGTAGGCTAGCATTTCACCCGTTCGATATCTAATCGAGTTAGCACGACTAACGCGGGTGAGATTTGTCAAATTCAGTAGTACTACTAAATATTACATCGCTAAGATCCATATTAACGGTCCGATATAAGTTGAGGACTTTCTGTGATAGCGTGTTACGCTTAGCATTTAACATTGATATCATACGAATTACAAAATCCAAATTTGTTTAGTCATGTTTTCTCCCCCAAGTTAAAATAGTAAAAGGGGCCGTGAAAACTCACCTGCGTTGCGTTGTAGGTAGTATCACACAATGGACAAGTTGGAACCACGAGTGTAAGTCTCAAACGACTTACGAATGCACTAAAATTATAAACACATAAATTAGGGATAAAAATGGGAATTGTGACAACGACACGGAATGAGAAACGTCCTAACGAAACGCTCTAGTAACCGAGAGTAGACAAACATGTCCACATGAATAGGAATTCTTTAATTAGTAATTAGATTATATATATACGTTACGCGACGAATGACAACAATAATAATAAATACATTCGAGCGTTTTGTCATTTGCAAAAATTAGGAAAATAATATAATTTAATATATTATTTTTAAGTTCGAAAGGATATTCTAATTACTCATTCGTGGTACAAAATAATAAATATATTATTTTTATGAACGTAATAAATGCGAGTAAATAATATAACTAGTTATATTATTATTTAGTTTCAAATGTTATAAGAAGTTATAGAACGATACGAAATAATATAAATCTATATATTATTTAATAATACGAGTCACGGGTTGAAAATAATATAAACATATTATTTTATACAACGTTATGGTAAATATATTATTTTTAAAAATGGGGAAATAATAACAAAAGTGGGTTAATAATTCAAACCCGATCCTACGGGTTGTTTCCCGGGCTAAAACACATTTGTATAATATTATAATAATACAAGGTTTGATTTTTATATTAAAATAATACCAAAAAAATTGTTCAAAAAAAAGATGTGGGAGCTCGGCCTCGAAACCGGGTCTCTCCCACACACGTACAAGTCACTAACCAGTCCCGCCCGCTAGGGTATCGCGTTAGATACCCGGATTAAATCATTTTAACATACAACTCTAGCGTGTTCTTCTCCCCCATCGTAACCGAGCCAAAACCAGTCCCAAATCCCACCAAATCGATCACAATTCGAATCCAAAGTTTAGGGGTTTTGTTATTCGAGTCCATACACATCTGTGTGTGTGTTTGATTGAAAAAACTAATGAGTTAAGATCGATTAATCTCAGGTTCCAAGTCCGAAAACCCTTAAATCTGATCTTGAATCGATTTGATTGATCCTGATATTGAAATGTCTTAGATTCATAGGGCTATTACTAAATAAAAGGTTGCGAAACTGATCATATATTTTAATTGGATTAAAAACGTGTTTAGGTTAGCATTCGATCGACCAGGAAGTTCATGAACCCTAGGTTCTGGATTTTGAAAATTTTGATATTGATCGGTTCAATTAGTAAAGGTCTTTCATTAAACGAATGATTACGAATCTAATGATATGGTTTAATTTGATTTAAACATCGTCTAAGACCAAAACCCCCAAATGGTTTATAAACAAACCCTAACTTCCAGATTATTATAAATTCGATATTATGAGGTTGAATAAACAGAGGGCTTTCAAAGATTGGAAGATTTCGAAGCTTTTCATGTAACTTAATTGAACTGAAACAGAGTCTAGGTTAGGATTCGATCACCAAGTTCATACGATGAACCCTAGAATCTGTTTGCGTTTAATTCGGTGTTGTAAGCACCAATTATCATAGGGCTTACAATCTCTGGATGAAAACGAAGCTGAGGAGATGATTGATTACCAGAATGGAGTGTGGATTGATAGAGTTCGGCTAGGACGTGTTCCGACCTCGACTAGTTTGATCTCCTGCGACAACAGCTTCAATTTCGATCGAATTAGATGATGTAACAGTCTCAGTGGGATGCGATTTAGGTTTTTGGAGAGTTTGATTGCGAGGGTAATACTCCAAATGGTCGAATTTGATGGATACGTGATGAGTGTCGACGGTTATGGCTTTAACATCCAATAATGAGATTAATTACGCGTAATGGTGATGTTAATTAACTCAATTATGAACGTTTATGACATCAACGTGCATTTCAGTTACAGATTTGAACCAATGTCAGTTATAGCTCGTGAATTTGGATCAAAGAGGCTACGGATTTGACTTTTAGAAGTCAACAGGAACAAAATTTCATCAATTTTGACTTTCAATAGTCAACATATTAGGTTTAGGGATTTGGCAGGATTAGTCCCTGAAGTTTGAGATCAGGAAATGACAGAATTGGTCCTTGGGGTTTAATTTTTGTTAAATAAGTTAAGATTTAACTGGATTTATTTAACGGGGTTAAGTTTTTAACAGAAAATTTAATGGGATTGTTAACGGAGTTAACATGAAAATTCAGATTGTCACACTAATCTTCGCCAATTTTAAATGACGATTTGGTCGACGAAGTATACCCCATTTCCCTTTTAACACACCGGAAGCTCTCTCGACATCTTTTCTTGCCGACTCTTGCACCTTCTTGAATGCCTTTTCTTTACGGATTGTTAGATATAGAAACGATTTAACAAACGTAGACCAAGTAGGGTATATACCATCCGTAAGATAGTATCCACGTTTGTATAGTCGACCATTAACTACAAATGGACACTTAGGTGCGGTTCCAAGCTCCTCGTTGGTAAAAAGTGACGATTGTTGGAGAACATTTATGTCGTTGTTATAGCCGGGTGAACCACAAAACGCATGCCAAAACCATAAATCATTTGAAGCCACCGCTTCTAACATGATGTTCGGGTATTGATGATCGTCTCTCATATATTGTCCGCGCAAACTCGTCGGATAATTTCGCCAAACAAAATGTGTACAATTGATGCTACCGACCATACCCGGAATACCATGTTTTCCTTCATGCGCGTTGTACAAAAGTGTAATGTCGTGGCTTGTCGGTCTGTGTAATAACTCTTTGCTGTATATTTGAATTATGACATTAGAAAAATACTCTAGACATTCACTTGAGGTTCTCCTAGCCATACTTAAATAGTCGTCGAATTCGTCGGGATGATTACCGGTTCCGAGTTGTTTATCACCGATGTGCATTTTTGTAGCGCCATGAAACTCTTCTTCTTCCTAGCGTCTTCACCCTCTTGAAAATATTCAAACTTAGCCTCTAAGTCTCCAACTATTTTAAAAAATAACCTCTTCGATATCCGAAATCTATCTCGAAACGTCGCTTCCCCGTGTGTTGGATTTTCTTCGAAATAATCTCTTTTTAGAATCTATAGATCATGTTCACGATCACGGTGTACATACGTCCTTGATGATGTAGCCGTGTATTCCTCTTCGGCTTGAGCGACAATATCACATACGAATTGCATACTATCACCGCCGAACACGAAGTCAAACGATTCGTCCGATGATTCGGGTGGGTAGTATAACGTACGATTCATATTTTTGGTTGAGTGGATACAAAAGAAATTGTGTTAGAAAGAATGTATTTTTTTGTGAAGTGAATAAAATGATTGGGTATGTATTTATAGGGGTAATTTTTTTTTAAACGGCTATATTCACTTAAATTCAACGGGTTAAATTGGGATTTCTAGCGGGTATATATAGCCGTTGAGAGAAGCCGCTGGCCACTACCCTCCGAACCCGCTGAGAATGCGGCGGTGTTCCACCCAACCCGCCCACTACCCGCTTGGTACCCGCCTTCCACTCGCACCCCTTATAAAGCTAGCGCAACTAGTAAAGATTGCCCATTATAATCTTGGAGGTCTAGTTGCACTTGTATTTTGCTTCTTTTTCCTTTATTTTCTTCCCCAACTCTTTTCTTCTTCTTTTTTATTTTATTATTATTTTTTTTAATACTACTTTTTATTATTAACTTTTTAAATTAGGTCTTACTGATTTCTTTTATTTTTTTATTTTTTTTTGTGAAATTGTCTTTTTATTATTATTATTTTATTTTTTCAGATTCGGACGATGACAAAAAAAAATGGAATGACAAACTAGACACTAATTTTCATAATAATTTACATAACTAATATCAATGTAAAACATGTGTCGATATCCTTTAGGCATGATACAGTGACACGGTGGCACCTTTTATATAATAAACATAATTATACTAATATACGTTTTCTTGCTATATCGCATGGGGTGAAATTTCTAGTTCATAAACATTTGCAAACTCTCTACATAGAGGTGAAATAACTGAAGAGAAAATGGTTTTCACAGATGATAATTTTGGCAACCCAAAATGTTTTAGCCTCGCATCATAAACTAAGGAACCGCACCTTTTGATCTTTTTGATATGTTTTGCACATTTTGAATTTGATAATTTTGGCAACCCAACATGTTTAAAGTTGCGGATTAAGGAACCACACCTTTTGAAATTTCAGCCAAAAAATTATATATTTTATTTTTTTCAATTTCCATGAAATTTTACAAAAATTCCCAATATACACAAATATATATGCCTAAAAATGAAAATAATATACATAAAAAGGTTAAAAGTAATATAAAATAACCCATTCAAGTAGTTTAAACTTACAAAAGTTTCAAAGTAACACAAATATATATATGTTTAAAAATAAAAGTAATTGCAACCCGAACCAACATCTTCCTACTTGCAACCCGAACTAACATCTTCATACTTGCAACCCAAACCAATGTCTTCCATCTTGCAACCCGAACCGTAGAAATTGCCTAACATAACGTTACATTAATTAAATGAAGCTTAAAAAATAAATGAAAATGTATATATGTATAAACTTTTGTATATAAACTTTTAATATATGCAAGGTTACAGACAAGTACTTGTAAACTTTTATATATAAACTTTCTCATTCGCACCATTTGCTCATGTTTGTACTAGTGACAGAAAGCCAAATAAGTTATGTTGCAAAGTTTCCTAAAAGAAAAACTAGATTAAAATCTAAACACCATCAACCACATTAACACCTTCCATAGCAACATAGCAGAAGATCTTCCATGTTTGAGAATTGGAGCTTATTAGTGTACGAATTTATGTGCTTGCATCTTGTCGAACTCAAGAATAGTAATTTAGAAGTCCTAACATAATACCACATTTCTTTTTTCCAGACACACGAAAGAAAATCATTCCATTTAATTTAATAAACTTGACTAAAATATCTACACATAAGAACAATATTCCATCTAATTTAAAGTACACACCAAATAATTAAATCCTACACATAAATAACAAATTACATGCACCAAACTTAAAACCATGGACAAGAATTGTTCCAGGTTGAGCCAGGAGGTTTTCTCAGTTATGGGTTTCTTCCTGGGTGGTGTGGGGTGAGGTGCGAACCGGGGTGGGGACGCTGTGCCCGATTAGGATCGATAACAGAGTCCCCCAGCCACTACACCATTTGTTGTCAAAAAAAAACATGCAAAACATTATCTTAACAAACATAAATATCGTTGACCTACATTTGATTCATAAAAAAACCTAAATAGAACATGAAATCATTTAATAAATTACACTTAATATGTTGTGGCCCAAACAAGAGGTCTTGTCTCAAAACACTAGTCTGGTGGGTGAGGAGACCATTTGGTATATAATCCTCACATTTATTGCTCATACAATCGATGTGGGACAAGTCTCATACCTTTGCAATGATTTTCAGTCCGTAACACCCTCCTTATGGTCCAACGTCCCTTTGGTCACGACCACATTGGTCGCGATTAGTTCCCTCAGTCCACCACTCCGAATTTGGCTCTGATACCACTGTTACAGCCCAAATAGTATAACTCATCACAAAAGACTAATCTAGCAGGTGAGGGAGCTTATTTGGTTTACAAACCCCACATTTATTGCCCATAAATTATTGCAAGCGCCCTATAAGTACTTGGTGCAAATAAATATAGGTGATAGGCTAAACGTGCCTCTTATTGAGTAGAGTAGAAAGATGAAATGACTGATTTATTAAGAGAGTTGGTTATGGGTGGTGAGCTACATTTAGCACAATCACAGTTTAAGTGTAACTAGAAATGAAGCCTGCGCGTTGCGGCGTTGACAACGTGACCAAGTGCATAAAAGAAACATATGAAGTTATGACTAAGTTCTGGAGATCGAAAAATAGATAAAAAAATATTATGCCTCGCACTTTGCGGCGAGAATAAGAGTTAACATTGAAACGACAAATTCGCTAAATAAGTTATCAACAAAGAAAAATCAATTACAAAAAAGTAATTTTAAAAAACGAATATAAAAGAATTAAAAGAAAAAAAACTAAAAAACACGGTTTTCACACCCTGGAATCGAACCTGCGTCGGAGGGTTTAGCAGAAGCGCTGCCTTACTAGTGAGCTAAGGGACAGATTGTGGTTTTAATTTGAAAAGGATCGTATTTGACCAAAATCGAAACGGGAAAAAATAGACAAAAATGTGTTATAGCTAGTGTAAAGATCCGTGCGTTACGGCAGCTGTGTTGAACCTTAAAAAAATTTTCGTCAAAACATTAATAAAAAAAAAGTACGTCGATTCCCCACGCGTAACGACTTGCCCCGCGCGTCACGTTGTATACGGAACTCAGTTATCTCACGTTAATGTTATGATGACATTTGTTAAATTAATGAAAGAAATTATATTAAAGTAAAAAAAGCATTTAGACGTTGTGGCTCGTTAAACCGTGAAATCAATCAAAGTATTCGAAAATTTGTATAAAAAAATCAAAACCTTTACGTATACTTACACGTCACAATGAGAGAATTGATAATATTGAAGACCTTATATAAAAAAAAGTCGTTTAAAAAGTTATCGCACGTGTTGTAGAACAACGAAAAAAATTAAACGTAAAAACTCTTACAAAAAGGTAAATAAAGGCTAAACCAAAAAAAAAGTAAGATATCAAAATAAATAAAAAAGAATAAAATAACAAGCTAAAAAAAGAAAAAAAAAAATAGTAGAAACCGTTTTAGACGGATTTGAACTCGCGTCAATAGGTTCACCAACAATTTGCTTCCAACTGGGACCAAGCAACATTAGTGTTTTGATTGCCATCCTTTCTTTATTTGAAGTAAATGGAAGGTCGTGTGGTACAATAAACCAGCTTTCCTTTTTAAGGGTTAGTAATTGTTTTATAAACATCTATTTTTTAAGTTGTAAATTATGAAAGTAAAATTCAAGTTAACATAAATTTTGATATGTCTAGTTAGAGTTCAAAATCTTGAGATAAAAACTACAATAAAATCATTTAATGTTAGTTAGAATTATTACAAATTCCAAAAGTGAAATCAATCAACTTTTGGATGTTTTTTTTTGAACGGCGAACCACCATGCCATCGACACCTAACTACAAGGTACGATCAGCGGACAGCCACACAATTACAATGTGAAACATATCTTGCATTTAGACATACTGATACAACTATATAAGTTAGATGTTGCCTACTTCCATATGATCACCACCACCCTCCGGCGCAATGACAAGCCACCGGAAAAACAAAATCCTGATTGTCGCCTATCCTAACCAAGGCCACATTAACCCATCCCTTCGTTTCGCCCACCGTCTCCTTAACTTGGGTGCCGATGTCACCTTTTCCACCAGCCATTCCGTCATCAGACGTATTGACATGGAAACCACCCATCACGGCTTAACCTTTGCACCATTTTCTGATGGCCACGACAATGGCCATCAACCAACTACCACCTTCCAACAATTCTTTATAGATTTCGCTACTAATGGTGCTTGTGCTGTGGCGGAAATCATTAGCTCCGCTGCGGCCGCAGGCCAGCCGTTTGACCACTTAGTCTACACCATTGTCGTACCGTGGGCAGCAAAGGTGGCTAAGGCCCACGGTCTCGAATCCACACTCCTTTGGTGCCAATCAGCTACTATGTTGAATATTTATTATCACTATTTCAACGGCTATGAAGGTTTGATATCTTGTAACAACAACAACCCAACATTTCCGATCAATTTACCTGGACTTCCATCATTCACCATCACGGATTTGCCGTCCTTTATGTTGTCGTCCAGCCCCAAAGAACATGATTTTATTCTACAGTTTATGAAAGACCATATTGATGTCGTCAAAATAGCTCGAAGAGTACTTGTGAACACTTTTGATGAACTTGAAATCGAGTCTATCCGAGCAATTGAAAAGCTTGAGCTTCTTCCTGTTGGACCACTAGTCCCATTATGCAATTCACTCGGCTGTGATTTATTCGATAAACCAGAGGAAGGTTATATCGAATGGCTCAACACAAAGCCAAAATCATCGGTCGTGTATGCTTCATTTGGAAGCCTGGCCACTCTACCAATAGATCAGGCGGAGGAGATTGCATCTGGGCTGATTGAAATTCGCCTGCCTTTTTTATGGGTGATCAGAGACGGTCTCCAAGCGGAAAAATTGGGCAATATAGAGGTACTTCGAAAGCAAGGGATGATAGTGGGATGGTGTTCTCAGGTGGAGGTATTGAACCACCAAGCCATAGGTTGTTTCCTCACGCATTGTGGGTGGAATTCGACGATTGAGGCATTAGCCGCCGGTGTTCCAACTGTTACCTTTCCGCAATGGTCGGATCAGGCGACCAATGCGAAGATGACCGAAGATGTTTGGAAAATAGGTGTTAAGGTGAAAAGGAGGGAGGAAGATGGAATGGTGGAAGGGAAGGAGATTAAGAGGTGTGTGGATATGGTGATGGAAGATGGAGAGACGAGGAGAAATGCTCAGAAATGGAGGGAGTTGGCAAGACAAGCTCTCAATGATGATGGATCATCGGCCGTCAACCTCCAAGCGTTCTTGGAAGATGCCTGAAATAGAATTGTTTTAGAACTAGGGCTCCCTACTTGACATGCTTCACATGATGAGGGGTGCTTCTCGAGTTAGTTTTACTTGGGGAGTTGGGGGATCGGCATCACCATTTGCGATGGCTCCCCCAACAGCCTTTCAGGTGGAAAACAAGTGTCCTTTGTACAAAGTCTGAGAACTCACCATTGGCATTGGCGAAAATGCAAGTTATCACCATTGTCAACCCCGATTTGCTGGTTCCTGTTAGCATAATAAGTTGTTATAGGCTTTGTTATGTGCCTTAGCCCAGGCCCGGCTATCTTTATATTTAATGTTGTTTTTTCTTCATTTGTAAGCTAATCTTCACTTTAAGTAATAGAGAGCCTTCATCTTTTCTCTATCATGTTCGTTTGTTAACATGGTATCAGAGCTAGCTCGATTCATGCTTGATTGAAAATCTTTGTTGTGGCTTCCGCTCAGTTGTTGGTTCGTTCGTTGTTTAGTTTGTTCGTTGTTGAAAGGTTGTTTCGTTCGTTGTTGCTTCTGCTCAGTTCGTTGACTCGTGAGGTATCAAAGTTACGGATTTCGTTTTATTTGAACTGACTTGTGTATTTGGAAGAGCTACTGGACAGATTGACAGGTTTGGACCTCGTTTCTGTCCCTTTTTTTCGAAGTTTATGGTTTGTCTACGAAGTTTGCGGTTACCAAGTTTGCGGTTACGAAAGTTTGCGGTTACGAAGTTTGCAGTTACAAAGTTTGCGGTTAGGAAGTTTGCGGTTATTCGAAGTTTACGGTTCTTCAAAGTTTGCAGTAATCGAAGTTTGCGGTTACCTCAAGTTTGCAGTTAATTTGAAGTTTGCGGTTATTTGAAGTTTGCGGTAATTCTGCTGTCGTTCGGTTTTGATAATATGGCGGGGAAAGATGACTTTCTTCTGTCTATTAGTACTCGTCTAGATGGTAAAAACTACACCTACTGGAGTTATGTAATGAAAAACTTTCTTCGAGAGAAAAATATGTAGGGTTATGTCACAGGTACTAAGTGAAAGCCTACTGATAAATCTAAGGCTGCTGCATATGCTTTAGCTCTCGATACATGAGAAACAGATAACTCTAAAGTTATAACTTGGATCAACAACTCTGTAGATCAGTCCATTGGTATTCAGCTGGCCAAATATGACACAGCTAAGCAGGTTTGGGATCATTTGGAAAAGTTGTATACTCAGTCTAACTTTGCCAAGCAGTACCAGTTGGAGTTTGATATCCGTGCTCTTCAACAAAATGAGATGAGCATTCAAGACTTCTATGGAGCTATGTCGGATTTATAGGATCAATTGGCACTTACGCAATCTGCAGCACTGAAGGTGTTTATACCTTATATTGATCGAAGGGAGGAACAACGTTTGGTACAATTTTTAATGGCATTACGTTCAGCTTTTGAAGGACTGCGTGGAACAATTCTTCATCATTCCCCTCTTCAACAGTTGATTCGATTGTTCACGAGTTGATTGCAGAGGAAACTCGGTTAAAATCTCAGGTTGATAAATGTCCTAAAGTAACTACTACTCCAGCTGTGTTTGTCGTTCCCTCCAATCAGCCCAGACAAGGATGACTAATCGGACTTCGCGAAACTCTATTATCTTCATGTTGACTAATAAAACAAACAGTTTTATCTAATAGAGTTTCGCGAAGTCCGATTAGTCATCCTTACTCCCAACGAATCCGATTAGTCAACATGAAGATAATAGAGTTTCGCGAAGTCGAGCTTATTGGGTCTCTCTAAAAGGATGCATAGATATTCAAATTGGATGAGAAGAAACTTGAAAATAATGGATTCATGACGGAGAGACGGGATAATAGGCGATATACCGGTGAGCAGTCCATATTACACTGTTATTTTTGCCTACTCCTCACATTTTATTTATTTATTTTATTATACATCTAATAATAATTATTATTATTCTTTTTCATATCTTTTCGAATCCTACAAAATCTGCCTAAATATTTTTATTTCTAGAAAATTGGATCAAATCACTCTTAAACCAAGAAACCTCTGCAACAAATCTTTGCATTTACATTCAAATATCTGATTCCTTTTCAAGAACAAGCTCCTCCCCCTTTCAGATGCACACCCTCCACCTTTTCTTTCATTTCCTCTTCATCCCCAAACACACCCACACACACGTATGCGCGCAAGAGAGAGCGTCCAGGAGAGGGAGGGGAGCCGCCAGCCGATGGTGTGCCTAGCCTTTTTTTTTACGAAGACCTGCCAGCGGTGACAACCAGAGAATTCGAACACGGAGGCTTCATGGATAGGCGTCTAGGGTTCCGCCATTAGCGGCGGCGGCGGAGATGGTGGCCCAGGGACGACGACCGTGGGTCCAGACGAACCAGAAACAGCGGCTCAAGGGTCCAGATCGGTGGTGGTTCATGGAGGTTAGGGCTCCAAATATGTTTTTCCGGTAAAGCAGTTAGGGTTCCTGCAGAACCCATACTTTCCGGTGAGGGCCGTTTTTCCATTGAGGATAGCATGAGGCGGCTTCAGAGAGGAAGGACGACGGCGATGATGGAGCAGGAGCATTCGGTAGTTTTGTCGGCGGGTAGGGTTTCAAACCCGTAACTCCGGCGAACCTTTTTTTTTTCAGTGAGTTATTTTCTTTTACTTATCATTCCTAGAATAAACCTGCTCATATTGATACCGGTTTTGGTAATTGAGATTCCAGCGAGGTCCCCGGTTAAACGAGTGATTGAGATAGTGTTAAAAGGAGATTTTTGGATGGGATATCGTGATGGTCAACACGAGTCAACTCTGATCAAAGTCGGTCAAAAACAGAAAAGACGGGTCAAGGACAGTCAACGGCAGAAACAGGTTCACGTACGTGAGGATAGGTACAAACGCGTGTTAAGTTTCTATTTATTTTTGAAATATGTAAAATGTAAACGTGTGTAATAGTTAGTTGAGCTAAACCGAATCCATCCCGATCATTCAAGATTTAGATGTAAAAACCGAACTTTGTTCGTGTATTTGTAACAACCGGGTCTCCGTCCATACAAAAAGAAACATATAATATATATATATATATACATGTAATTATAAAACTAAAACATATTACTTAGAAATATAAATCTACATCTATTTACACTTATATGATTAGTTAGAAACCGATTATATAAACACAAGTATGTATATGTAGTTACAAAAATAACGTGCTTTACTTAGAAATATAAAACATATATAAACACATCCATAATTATAAATATATTATCTAGAAAAACTAAGTTTATAAAAACCTTTTCAAGTACTATATACAAATGGAAACAAAATCATAAACCGAAGTCGAGTATTTTTAAAACATACGGGATCTATTATAACACCCAATATACAAATATGTACTTATAAACATATTTACCTCTTACGAGTATTTATATACAGAACTTATATATATATGAATATAGTTATAGACATTTCCATATAGTTATTTTCTTACGTGTATTAATATGTATATATTTATATTAAAAACATAAGATGTAAACATGTTTATAAATATTAGTACATATTAATAATATTATTATTATCACTATTGTTTCATTTAGATTATTTATTATAAAAACTATTTTAAAATCTAGTATTACATATAATATAAAAGTCGTTTTATTACTAAGAAAGTAATATTTTTCTCATTATTAATAATATTACTAAAAATGCATGTAGGATAAAACTTATAAATCTTTTTGTTACTAACATTATAAATATTTTCATTATAACTTGAAACAGAACAACAATAGTATTATACAAATTGATATTTTTACTAAAAACGTTACACTTATTATTATTACTACTACTTTTATGATTACGGAAGTTATATTATTATTACAAATATTATTATGATTATCACTAACATTATTTTTAACAAAATACTATGACTATTTATAAGCATCAATATTAATATTAATATTATCTTATTTATTTTCAACTACTAAAACTTATATTATAATTTCCATTAATATGATTAAAGTTACAAATAATTTTTGTCATTATTACTGTTATTATTTGTACAACCATGAAACATATATTTTAAGTAACAATGTTACTTTTATTAATTATTATAGTTATCAACAATAATGCTAATTTTATTATCATTATTAATAATATCATCAAAATACAATATTTTACTTTTGATACATCGTGTTATTACAGTATTACATTTTTATTAGTACCATACGCACATTTATAGAAATATATATACCTATATCAAGAGTCTTAAACACTTGTTTGAATATAAACGTAATATCCAAGAATACTAAGTACTTACACAATTATACATTACATGATTTTAGGACTTGTTATATAATAATTAAAGTTTCATAAATTATATATTTTCAACATACTAACATATACAACCTTATTTTGCTTACATACGTACCTACATACTTAAGTATAGTTAGTTAGCATTATTTTACGAAAACGATATTTGACATAATACTTTATACATATACTATGTACATTTATATATACAAACATTTTATAGACTCCAAATATTTATTTTCAATATAAATATATTTGTATGTGGTTTCATGTAAATACAAGTTTAAACAGTTACCAATACTTGCAGACCAAAACCCTATAACTATATATTAATATAAGATGACCATAACCACTTTCTTCAATACTTATGATCCATAATATACAAGTATATATTGATAACCTTTATGCTTAATTATATATATATATATATGCGTAACTATAGACTTTGATTACTATCTTTGAAACAAATATAACTACTTGTATATATATTTAGTTATTTATACATATATTATATATACATCATGTAAGTAAGTAATGACTAATGCTACTTTATTTGAATCGAACCATCATTATACAAGAATACTAAGTCGAACCAACACTTTATATTATAATATTAGAATAATAAATAGAAGTTACAACCCGAGACTTTTACCAAAACGACCCCAACAATTTACGAATCGGTCGAGCTCAACCACACGGTTCATGACATTACTCTAGTACAATATACTAATGTCACCATCATAATTAGGATTTGTTTTGACAACTGTACACCATAGCAAGCTCGCAACTTTGGCATATTATTTGGCATATACAAGATTACCAGGTGAGTTCATGTGCTTTTTCCCTCTTTTACTTAAACTTTTTGAGGTGATTACATGCTTCTATTTTGTTACATACTTGGTGTATTAATTAAATAAGGACATTTTTAGCTGCCATAACGAATCCCCAAACTTTAGCACACAAGTCCGCACCTATGTTAAGGCGAACGCCCCTACTACCTATGATTCGTTAGTAGAACTGAGCGGCGTGGTATTTGATGATCTGGCGCTGAATGTCGTTGCCATTGATGAGCCCAAAAAGAAGCTGAGTTTTCCCGCTAAGCGATCGGGAGGGAAATTATTTGGGGCTCGGGATAAACAGGCCAGGGTAGGCGAGGCGACCGTCTGTGGAAGGTGTGGAGTAAGGCATACGGGTGAGTGTCGGTTAGGATCGAATTTGTGCTTTAAATGCGGCAAGACCGGACATTACTCCCGTGAATGCCCGCAAGGCTTCAAATGCTACAACTGCGGGGAGAATGGTCATATAAGCCGGGAATGCACCAAGCCCAGGATGGGCGAAGCTGGGAAAGGGAAAGGCCCGGAGAAGAGAGAAGAAAGGCCCCGAGCCAAGACTCGTGCGTACGCGCTGACGCAAGACTAGGCCAGGATGGACCCCGACGTGGCGTCAGGTACGTTCGTCCTTGACAACACTCTTGTTTCTGTGTTATTTGATTCGGGTGCCAGTAAGAGTTTTATATCTGCGACTTTTTGTAAAAGAGTAAAGTATGCTGTGAGTAAGCTAGAGAGGGCCTTTAGCGTAGAGACCGCTGAGGGTAGAACTGCGAGAGTGACCGATGTAGTTGACAACTCCACGATAAAAATAGAAGGGCATAGGTTCCCTGTCAGCTTGTTTGTTATGGTTTTGGGAGGGTTCGATGTCGTGTTAGGTATGGATTGGTTAACTGCCAACGAAGCACAAATCATATGTAAACGAAAGATAATCCGACTCAAGGCTCCGGATGGTAGCAAAGTCGAGGTTTTTGGAGATCGTGACGCCCCGATGCCAAACGTCATCTCGATGATTAAGGCAGCGGATTACTTGAGGCGCGGATGCGAGGCTTATCTGGTGTACGTGATTGACAAGTGTAAGGAAGTGAAGGAACTAGACGATGTACCCGTGGTACGCGAGTACCCGGAGGTGTTTCCAGAGGATTTGCCTGGAATACCACCCGACAGAGAGGTTGAATTCCGAATTGACTTAGTACCAGATGCCCAGCCCGTGGCTAAGGCTCCATATCGACTAGCACCAGTGGAAATGAAAGAACTTATGGTCCAATTAGACGAACTACTTGAGAAGGGATTTATCCAACCGAGCATCTTGCCTTGGGGTGCTCCGGTGTTGTTCGTAAAGAAGAAAGACGGTTCGATGAGAATGTGTATTGATTATCGTGAGTTGAACAAACGTACCGTGAAGAACAAGTACCCGTTACCAAGGATCGACGACCTGTTCGATCAATTGCAAGGCGCAAGTTGGTTCTCAAAGATCGACCTTCGATCCGGGTACCATCAGTTGAAGGTGAGGGACGAAGATATACCGAAAACGGCATTTCGCACACGTTATGGACACTTTGAGTTCCGCGTAATGTCTTTTGGATTGACGAACGCCCCTGCAGCATTTATGGATTTGATGAATAGAGTTTGTCGACCCATGCTGGATCGATCGGTGATCGTGTTCATCGATGATATCCTCATCTACTCCAAGAATGAGGGTGATCACGCGTGTCACTTGAAAGAGGTATTGGAGGCTCTAAAGAAGGAAAGGTTGTATGCTAAGTTCTCCAAATGCGCGTTCTGGCTTAGGGAAGTCCAATTCCTAGGTCACGTCATTAACACGAACGGCATTATGGTTGACCCAGCAAAGATAATGACGGTAAGGGAATGGAATACTCCTAAGACGCCAACTGAAATCCGCAGCTTCTTGGGATTGGCAGGCTACTATCGGAGATTCATCCAGGACTTCTCGAAAATAGCTTCGCCATTGACAAAGTTGACTCGGAAGGAGGTTAAGTATGAATGGGGTTCGACCCAAGATGAGGCGTTTAAGAAATTGAAGGAAAAGCTAACTCAAGCTCCAGTCTTGGCCCTTCCCGAGGGCAGTGAAGATTTGGTGGTATACTCTGACGCTTCGGGTCAGGGATTGGGGTGTGTGTTGATGCAGCATGGTAGAGTGATTGCATATGCGTCGCGGCAGTTGAAGGTTCACGAAGTCAACTATCCGACTCACGATTTGGAACTTGCTGCTGTCGTATTTGCATTAAAAATCTGGAGACACTATCTGTACGGGGTAAAGTTTACTATTTACTCCGACCACAAAAGTTTGAAGTACTTCTTCGAACAAAAGGAGCTTAATATGAGGCAGAGGAGATGGTTGGAACTCCTGAAGGACTATGACTGTGAAATAATGTACCATCCTGGAAAGGCAAACGTGGTGGCTGACGCTCTAAGCCGAAAGGATGTGCCTACTCCTATTAGGGTGAAAGCTTGCCAGTTGGTGGTAACATCGGATGTGATGAGAGAAATCGAAAGAGCTCAAGATGAAGCTTTGAAGGAAGAAAATATAAAGAAAGAAAGGATGGTTGGCCAACGGGACAAGTTGGAATATAACACCCTCGGTGTTAGAACGCGTTATGGACGGATATGGATACCTATGGGTGGCGAACTTAGGAGCAAAATCTTGGATGAGGCTCATAAGTCTCGTTACTCTATCCATCCCGGTACCAATAAAATGTACCAAGATCTGAGGAGGGAATACTGGTGGCCTGGAATGAAACGTGACGTGACGAAGTATGTAAGCAAGTGTTTGACTTGCTCGCAAGTAAAGGCCGAGCACCAGAAACCGTATGGAAAGATTCAACCACTTGATATACCGGAATGGAAGTGGGAACACATTACCATGGACTTCATAACTAAGCTACCTCGCACAGCTAAAGGTCATGACGCCATTTGGGTAATCGTGGACCGTTTAACGAAGAGTGCTCATTTCCTACCTATTCGCGAGAAGTTCTCATCGGAAAGGTTAGCGGAGGTATTTATTAACGAAGTAGTAGCACGGCATGGGATGCCTTTGACGATTGTATCTGACCGGGACACACGATTTACATCGAGGTTCTGGAAAAGATTTCATGAGGCGATGGGCACGAGGCTGAATATCAGCATGGCATACCACCCGCAAACGGATGGTCAGTCCGAAAGGACCATTCAGACATTGGAAGATATGCTCCGTGCTTGTATTATCGACTTCGGTGGCAGTTGGGACAACCATCTGCCGTTAGCTGAATTCTCCTACAACAATAGTCATCACACGACGATAGGCATGCCGCCTTACGAAATGTTGTATGGTAGAAGATGCAGGACCCCGGTTTGTTGGGGTGAGATTGGACAGAAAGAATTGGGAAGTCTTGAAGTTATAAAAGAAACATCAGAAAGGTTTGATCAAATCAAAGCTCGAATGAAGGCCTCACAAGATCGTCAGAAATCCTACGCGGATAAACGACGAAGGCCTATTGAGTTTGATGTTGGGGACAGGGTAATGTTGAAAGTATCTCCCTGGAAGGGAATCATTCGATTCAGAAGGAGAGGAAAGTTAAGTCCGAGGTTTGTCGGACCGTTCAGGATAATGGCGCGGGTTGGGGAAGTCGCTTATCGGTTGGAGTTGCCTGACGAGTTAAGTGGGATTCATCCTACCTTCCAAGTATCACACTTGCGAAAGTGTTTGGCGGATGAATCGGCTCACGTACCACTTACTGACATCGAGGTCGACAACAGCCTTAATTACATCGAAGAACCCGTGGCTATCTTAGACCGAAAGGAAAAGCGTTTGCGTAATAAAGTTATTCCATTGGTTAAAGTCCAATGGAGGCACCGAAAGGGATTGGAGGCTACATGGGAAACGGAGGCGGATATGAGGGAGTCGTACCCTCAATTATTTGACTTGTGATAGGTTTCGGGGACGAAACCTATTATAAGGGGGGTAGACTTGTAAAATCCCAAAATGTCGAGAAATAAAGTTAACAAGTTCAAGCGGGCCGAAGTCGGGCCGGGTCAGTCGCGAACCGGGCTTGGGGAGGTCTCCCCTATAAATAGCCAAGGTCACCACATGTTTCTCTCATTTGCAATTCTAAGCATGTATTCAGGTACCATTCTCGAGTTTGGAAATTAGCAACCTAGACACGAGCTTGCTTGAAGATAGATGATTCCTTAGAAGACTTATGACGATCCATAGATTCCACCCGAGAAAGCTTTGATGAGAAGATAGAATCCATTGTCTCATTATATTTTTAGTTAGTGTTTAGCTGATATGAACCTTTGTAAATGTAAAATTTGACTTATTTGGACCAATGACATTTATAAATTATATGTCACGTTATTTCCGCTGTGTTTTGTTTTGGTATTCGATCGTTACGCCTAGCCCCCTGGTCGGGTTGTGACACCCTAGACCTGTTCCTCTTACATTTGATGCACCATCAGTGAATAAGGTCCATTTATACTTTGACTCTTCTAATTGTTGAACTTCAAGGTCTGCTTCATGTTGAATGTCACTGCTGAAATTAGACATAAAGTTCGCAAGTGTCTGAGACTTTATTGTTGTTTTAGGTTCATATATAAGGTCATAGGCGTTGAGCTTGACTGACCACTTAGCCATCCTTCCTGACATCCCTGGCTTTCTCAAGGCACACTTAATAGGATAGTTAGTCTTAACATGAATAGCATGAGTTTCAAAATAATGTCTGATTTTAGTGGATGCCATTATTAAAGCTAAGATTAGTTTTTCTGAATGAGAGTACCTGGTTTCAGCTGCGGACAAACTTTTACTTACATATTATACTGGATGTTGTTGCCCTTCATGATCCTTGACTAGGACAGCACTTACATGTAACATCCCAAAATGTCGAGAAATAAAGTTAACAAGTTCAAGCGGGCCGAAGTCGGGCCGGGTCAGTCGCGAACCGGGCTTGGGAAGGTCTCCCCTATAAATAGCCAAGGTCACCACATGTTTCTCTCATTTGCAATTCTAGAGAGAGAAAAAAACCGTAGAGAGAGAAAGTGTCGGAATAGCACAAGATTGCACCCGCTCGTGTCTCCTGCACTCGTGAAGAGAACCTCCAAAGCGGAATCGTCATCCAGGTAACCATTCGAGCTAAATCTGAGTTTTAGTTCGTTTTTGGGTTTTTCGGGTTTTGGGTGAAAAGGTAAGGTTTGAACGGATGAAACTGAAAGATAATCATGGATTTGAGTCCCTTAATGGAAAACAAACGTTTTGAATGCAAACGGGTTCGGAATCTTGACATGATCAGACCGAATACGAAAGTTAGGGTTTCTCGCGAAGAACAGGTCGTGCGCACTTGCTAAGTGCGCACGGAGCAGGTCTTGCGCACTTGCTAAGTGCGCAGGATGAGGAACCTGCGCACTTGCTAAGTGCGCATGAGGAGGGACCTGCGCACTTGCTAAGTGCGCAGGAGGCAGAGTCTGCGCACTTGCTAAGTGCGCAGACATCAGACTGGTTAAGCAAAGTTATTATGTTTAGAAGGGTTAAACCGTTAGAGTCGGTAATGGTCTGATGTGTATGTAACTACTCAATTCAGATCGTACGTGAAGTCATTGGACCTTCGTTTAGGACAACCTATACTAGCTTATCAGGTGAGTTCTAGAAGCCCTCTTTTAAAAGTTTTATTAATGTTTTTGGGCTGGTGTGCATACGTAACGATGTGACTATTTTGTAAAACGATGTTTATGAATGTTGTATGTGACGTTTTATAAAATGATGTTTATGAAACGATGTTTTGGAAGGAAAGGTTTTGAAAGGAAGTGTTTATGAAATATTTTGCCAAAAGAAGTTTATGAAGTGTTTTATGAATGAATGAAAGTTTTAATAAACGTACGAATGCTTTAGTTGAAGTTTTGTAGTAAAAAGAAGCGGAGGTTTACGAAAGTCACAAACGAACGAATCTGCCAATATTCCTTAGGGAATGAAGGTTACGGGAAAGGGGAAGTATGTTATGGGCCTTTACCTTTTAGGGGCCTCTGTGGCTGGCCAACTGTTGTACAACTGGGGCGATGACGGTCGTCAAGGGGATTAACGTGATCCTTGAAGTTTGGTACGAATTTCCTTACGGGGTAGTTGTGCTTGAAGTTTGGTACGTGTCATCCTTGTGATGCCGTGCTTGAATAGGGTTGAATAACCAAAGTATCGGGCCCTAGGAGTTCTTCATTGATGGGCCTAACGGTGGTGATCTTTAGGTTATTCAGCTAGTATGTAACGGTTGGATTTGACGGTTACGAGAAGGCGCAGATTCGATATGTTTCGTTGACTTATGTGTGTTATGTTTTGCTAATGCATTATCTTACGTACGATTTTATTAAAAAGAAGTATGAAGTTATGTTTTTGGCAATTTATTTGAAGTTAACGTTTTATGTTAAAACTAGAACTCACCAGCGTAGCTGACTTTTTAGTGTGCACATTCAGGTTAAGGCAGGTTAAGGGGATGGACGGTGATGCTTGGCTAGCGAGAGGAGTTACCCGGCTAACTATGAAGACTGGCATCCCGTTACGATTAGTTTTGAGTTGTGTTTATGTAATAAGATTATATTACGCTTCCGCATGTTGAACAATGTAATGGTTATGTTTTAAATGAAATTTTCCGCTGCGTTATTTTGATATTCAAGTTAAGAACTGTTTGTGAATGAGTAAATCCAGCAAGTGGGGCCTCCCGGGTTTGGGGCCTTACATTACAGAGTTTCCAGATACCGCCAGGTACAGGGATAATGGTTCACCGTCTTCTGGTTTCATCAGTAGGGGGTTGTTGACAAGTAATCCTTTAATGATTGGAGTGCTTGCTCATGCTTCTCTTCCTATTCGAATCTCTTGTTCTTCTTTAGGATATCGTAGAACTCTTTACACCTTTCTGAGGATCTTGATATGAATCTGTTGAGTGTTGCTACTCTGTCGGTTAGTCTTTGGACATCCTTAGTGTTTGCTGGGGATTTCAGATTGATGATTGCCTTGATTTGCTTTGGATTGGCCTCTATTCCTCTTTTGGTTACCATGTAGCCCAAGAACTTTCCTGCCCCCATTCCGAAGTGGCATTTGGAAGGATTCGGCTTCATGTTGTACCGGTCCAGGATAACAAATGCATCTCTGAGATCCTTGAGGTGATCCTCAGCTTTCTTTGATTTCACCACCATGTCATCTATGTAGACCTCCATGGTGTCTCCTAGTTTTTCTTTGAACATCATGTTCACCCGCCTTTGGTATGTAGCACCTGCATTTTTCAAACCAAAAGGAATAGCAATATAACAATAGATACATGTTGCAGTCATGAATGCGGTATCCTCCTGATCTGAGGGTTCCATCTGAATTTGTTGGAATCTTGATGAAGCATCCATGAATGTCAGCATTTCCTGGCCTACTGTGGCGTCGACCATAGAGTCAATGTGTGGTAGTGGAAAAGGATCTTTGGGGCATGCTTTGTTCAAGTCAGTGAAGTCTACACATACTCTCCATTTCCCATTCTTCTTCTGAACCACCACCACATTAGCTAGCCACCTCAGGAATTTCACTTCCCTTATCATTCCTGCCTTCAATAGCCTCTCGACCTCTTCTTGGATAACTATATTCCTTTCCGGAGCAAATTTTCTTCTTTTTGGTTTATACGCCTGAAACTATTATCAACACCCAATTTATGTGTAATAATATCTTTAGAAATACGTGTCATGTCTTCATGTTTCCAAGAGAAGGTTGAGGTTCTGCTTCTTAGTAATTCTATAAGATCTTGTTCAATATCCTTGGGGATATTGGTTCCAACAAGCACCTTGACATCAGGATCCTCCGTGCTTAAGGATACTTCTTTAACATCCCGCTCTTTGGTTTCCAAGACGTTTCGGGCTTGTTTCTTTAATTTCTATGCTTGCCTGGTTTTGGCAGAGGCTTTCATTGAAGAAGTATAACAGTTTTTTGCCTCCTGCTAGTCACTATTGATCTTCACTACCCCCTAGGGGATCAGCATTTTGACACATTGGTGATATGTTGAGGGTACTGACTTCATGTCATGAATCCAAGGTCTCCCTAGAATAATATTATAGCAAGACAAAGAATCAATAACACAAAATTTCTATATAACATTTACCCCTTCGGTGTATATTGGCAGCTTTATCTCTTCGACTGTGTTTTTGATATCTCCACTGAATCCTATCAGCACTAAGGATTTTGAGACAATTTCGGAATCCGGGATCCCCATCCTTTTTAGGACTTCAAGTTGTATGATGTTCACCGAACTCCCTCCGTCAATTAAGATCTCGCGGATTAAGTGATTGGCAATGTACAGGGCGATCACTAAGCCATCGTGATGAGGATCCTGTACGTCGTCTATGTCCCCTTCGTCAAAAGAGATCACTTTCGCTTCAGTTAAGTTGGAGGTCTTGGTAGGCATATCCCAATTCTCTGTCTTTGCTTCCTTAGCATTTCTTTTAGCTGCAGAATAAGAGGTGCCACAAATTTCAGACCCACCAGATATAAAATTTATTACCTTGGCATCCAGCGGCGGGGATGTTGCTCTCTTCGTGATCCTGTCATGATCCTTAGCTTTATTCTTTCCTTTGCCTAGAAATTCTTTGAGATGTCCTTTGCTTAAGAGATAGCTTATCTCTTTTCGTAGAGCAATACAATCTTCCTGTCACTTGGACTTATCCTTCCATCCTGTGTTCTTCTCCAAATTTGCGAGGCCACCTGGCTTTTTCACCAAGATCCTGCATATAAACATGTTGTATCAAGAGAAAAACAATATTCAGATAGTCTAGGATACTCTTCTTCGTCTTCGTCATCGTCATCCTCCACAACGTTAACTCTGTGGTTGTTAGGTTTAGAATAAGGCTTGGATCTATAAGGCTTCAAGGGTGAGGATTCAGTCTTCCGGTTGGGCTGATTATAACCAGTTGGAGCATCCATCCTTTGCTGGATCTTTTTGTCATCCTAGAGCCTTGTGAATCTTAATGCCCGGTTCCTGACTTCGTCAAGGTTCCTACATGGATTCATAACAAGGTCCTCATAGAATTGGAAGTCCTTCTTCAACCCCATCTTGAATGCCTGGACTGCTGTGGCAACATCAAGGTTCGGGATATCTAGGGATTCCCGACCAAATTTGCTGACATAATCTCTGAGAGATTCGCCGGGATTCTGAGTTACCCTGTATAAGTCACTTGTTAATCTTTCGAACGTTCTACTGCAAGAGAACCGGTTATTAAACAAATTTATTAAATGAGCGAATGAAGTAATCGAATAAGGTTTAACGTTAAGTAGCCATTTCAGGGCTGATCCTGTTAAGGTAGAGCCGAAGCCTTTGCATAAGCAGGCTTCCTTTAGGTCCAAGAGAATGGGGTTTATCTCCATCCTTTTCCTTAACTACGTGACGTGCTCCTTAGGATTTGTAGTTCCATCATACAACTTCATGTTAAGAGTCTGGAAGCGCTTGGGGATCTCAGCATCATATATCGGTGGGGCAAATATGGAGATCCTGTGACCGGTAGAGGACATCTCCGGTATATGTTAGACTACACCTGGTACACTGGAGATCATCTCTCTTAACTTCTTCAGCTTCTTGGCCATGGACGGAGTGATTCCTGTATCCTTCAAAGATTCGTTAGTGTTTGAAAATTGATTAAAAGTGTTACCGATATCAGGATTTCAGAATGATGGTCCCGGAGTAACTTCAAGATCCTGGTTTGTAGTAGCTCTAATAGCCAGAATTGTGCCAACTGCAGTGATCCCGGTTTGCATGGGAAGGAAGTCTCCCTTATGGATTCATGAGGATCCTGAATAATTGAAGTCCAGGACCCTTGGTTGTAGCGGGGTCGTTACTTCCACTGGTTTCTTGGATTCTTTGACTTTTTCAAGTTCTCTTAACAACATCATGTTGGTCTTTTTCTGTTGCGCCATTTGTTGCTACGTTTCTGGGAATAGATCGAGAATATCATTGTTTGAAATGAGCACAGGTCCTCCAGCAGCTATCCCAGATCCCGAAAAACCCGCAGAAGTAGTTTTCTTCGGCTGATTAACATTCTTCTGGAACGGAGGAGGAGGAATAGGGTTGTTTAATCCAAAGCTTGAAGACAGAGTAGAACAGAAATATTTTTGGATTGGGAAGACATTTTTTAAATCAGTTTGGAAAAATAATAATTGAACACAAACTTTAGTAAAGATTTGAAGATAAAAAGCACCACTTGCCCCACGGTGGGCGCCAAATTGTTTTGACTAAAAATTAACGAATGTAATTTTGTTATCAAACTTAGAATGTGAGGTAGTGTGCTTGTCAAATTCGTGATAAACAAAATGTATAAAGCAAATAAATGACACGAGCGTTTACGAGGAAAGCCCTTAATCCCAGAGGATTGCCGGCATAAAACCTCGGGAAGTGACCGAAAGTCACTTGCCTCCTAGTTTTTTATAAAACAATAAAAATGATTACAAGTATGAGCAGCGAATGATCGAGATCTAGGTGTTACAGAGCTTGTTTGCGAGTATTCAATAATGCTAAGTGTGATAATGTGTATTCCTCATCGATCAGTTGCTCAATAAATACAAAAAGATAAGCTAACTAACTATCCGAGAATCCCGGACTGACTAAGTCTTCAAATGTGACCATTGTGGGCTTCTTCACGTATATTCCACACGTGGTCCACGCCATATTGAGCGAGTCTTCAGGATAGATTAAGTCCACGCACGTTTATCTCTAAATATAAATCAAAATAGAGGACAAGAAATCGTTAGTAGTATTAATACTCAGGATACCGAGGTTACCAGGATCTTGGATTCCCGATTATGCTACACTCAGGATCTTGCATCAAAATCAACCCATAACAACAACTTTTCTTGTGAGAGTATATTTTCAGGATTGTAGTCCCAAGGGGACAAATAATATAAGTCTAGCACAATGTGGCTTGCACCACATTACGCTACACTTAGGGGGAAATGATGAGGTACCATCCTAAATGGACAGTACCTATTGTTGCAGTCCAATCCTACAGGGCCAAGCCGGCCCATTAGGGTGGGGTCCTCTTGCCTTTTATAAATAGAAGGCTCCTCTCCTCCATCAAACAAGGTTCAATTCCTCTCTCTCTCTCTAGCTCACCACATTATTATACACACACTAATTATATATGAGGCCCCGATTGACTTGAGCGTCGGAGTGCCCTCGGAGCTACGGATCCTGGGCCCTCTAACGAGCTCTTCGTGTGGTTGCAGTTAGCAAGACGAGACGGGATGACGGAGCCGACTCAACTGTGAATTTGAGGTGGAGGTTGTCTTCTCCTGATTATTGAGGTATATCGCCCTGAACGCCGACAGAGCGGGCTTTACTTCAACAACAGGAAAGAGAAGAAATGAGTTGTACACTTGTAAAATATGAGATAATCCCATCGGGAATGTTTGCCTTGCTTCTATAAATGAGAATTCTATTTTATGATGTAGACGCTTAGGACATCCTAACATGAGATTAATTAAATAAAGAACTTGTTAGCAACTCACCTAAACAAAAATTTTGACTTAGTATTTTTATTATGCATGCAAAAAAAGGAAACAACTCCATTTATCACATAAACCTACAAATGCCATATCTACTACTATTTCTAAATGTTTATAAATGGTATTTTTATTTTAATTTTTAAGATTATTAATGGTTTTGTCGGAAATGTGTAGCAAACTGCGACGCATTTGTGACAAAAACAATATTAATTATTTATAAATATATTAAAAAGTATTTTTACTTTAATTTTTAAGATTATTAATGGTTTTGTCGGAAATGTGTAGCAAATTGCAACTATTTAAAAATATATTAAAAATGTATTTCTAGTTTAATTTTTAAGATTATTAGTCGTTTTGTCACATTTCCGACAAAAACAACATTAATTATTATAAATATATTAAAAAACTATTTTTATTTTAATTATTAAGTATTACTGGTTCTGTCGGAAATGTGTCGCAAATTGCGACGCATTTGCAACAAAATCAATATTAATTATTATGGTTTAGTTAAAAAGGTATTTTTAATATATTTATTAAGATTATTATTTGTTTTGTAGGAAATGTGTCGCAATTTGCTACACATTTGCGACAAAGGCTAGGGTTTTCATTTCCGTCACTATTTTGTCGCAAATGTGTAGCAATTTGCGACAGAAATTTTGCGTCACAAATATTTCATAGCAGACTCTTTTTTTTTCTAGTAGTGATAACTAATTCATATGGATTTATTTTGACTATCAAGTGTACAAAGTCATGGAGGAAATTTGTATACACTTGTGATTCTTCATGATTTCTCAAGCTACCCTTGGACATTTTTTTTTGGAAAAGGATGAAGCATTTGAAAAGTTTGAAGCACTAAGAAATGAAATTCAAGCATACACGATTGTACGATCAAAACCATATAAAAATATTCTAATGGAAGTCCAAAATAACAGCTTAAATAGAGTGATCACATATAAACATATCATTCGAATATGGTAGAAGAAGAAAACCATGACATATTTAGAAAGCTTAAAATCTCCTTGCATTGAAACAAAAAGAACGCGAAGAAAAGACGAAGATTTTACACACACACGTTAAAGAATTTCATAGTTGAGGAGATGACCGAAAAATTTTATACCATGTTTGTAAATAGGTTGTATTTGATGAACAACGGATGCGTATCCAAATGGCTTTGAAGCAATCAAAGTTAATCAAAGGATTCTTAACCGAATAATCGGTGAACGAAGCTTAAAGCGTTAAATTTTCAAATATTCAACAAAACATAATTACAATGATAACCTAACATCCTATTATATAATACAAGTTAGATAAACTTTGAAAACTAAATCTATACAATTTAAATTTCAAATCAACAAAATAAATACAATAAATACAAAATAAGGACAATCTTAAGATCATCCAACTCCTTCTCGATCTTTCCATCCAACCCAGGGACACGAACCAACCCTATTACATCTAGATGGATCAATACCCGGATCAAACATGTTTAACGAATAACCATGCCACTGACCGATAACACGTATTAAGATCCGTGGATGCTTTTGCATCATACCTCCAGGTTACAAAAAGACTCGTCCACAAGTCTTGTACAACCCATAAATCCAAGCCACACATTCCTTAGCCCGCCACCATCAGTTCTAGTCCCCAGAACACTAGTCCAATCCATATCCAATGGCCCAAACTAGACGACCCAAATAAACTCGTCAGCAGCACCGAAAACAGCTCTTGTTGTAACTTCGACGAATGTGACGAAAAATAAAGACAACCCAAGCTTGGCAATGATTTAAGAAAAACATTGGTCAAATACTAATCCTTGACTCATGTAAGTGCCATGCACTGTGTAATAATCCCTAATTCTACAAGACACTTCTTCTTCCTTAGAGGAAGAACACTCATCAAGATTGTATTCAAAGATAATAAATTGATTCTCGAAGACAAGAACACAAATTGATATCCCCATCCCCTGACCCAGCAAAAAAAAGCCCACATGGTTGAAAACCCTTGACCTGTAGACCACTGGTTCACCCGAGATGGAACCACAACTGTCTTGTAGTTGGAATTCCGTCGTCCAGGATACGACACTTTCCCGCCTTCCCTACCAAGATTCCAATGTAGGATAAACCGATCCAAACAAACACAAGGTAGAAGATCGGGGTTACCCTGATCACCGTCCAACCTTAGCACACACCCAAACCCTACTCGTCGGAACCCCAACTTCCTGACAATGAGGACCCTTAGTAGACCCCGGTGCACCGCCCCCGGCGACTTACCACAAGCAACAGGGAAATGTAAATAGACGTCGACACCCACACCTTGTGACGTCAATAAATAACCCAACAGTCCTAAGGTCCATGTCCCGAATCCCTATGCTTGTTAGAAGAGATGACCGAAAAATCTTATACCATGTTTGTAAACAGGTCGTATTTGATGCACAACGGATGCGTATCCAAATGCCTTAGATGCAATCAAAGTTAATCAAAGGATTCTTAACCGAATCATCGGTGAACAAAGCTTAATGTCACACCCCCAAATTTATAAATAAATTAATGTTGCAACGATTGGTAACATTACACAACAGCGAAAGGTAAAGCAAATGCTTCTAATATGTTGAACATCATTACAATACTAACACGAAAGAGTACATTAACCTAAATCTATATAGACCAAAATCGACTTGAGGTTTGACAGCCATATGTCTTCGGCTTCTACGGTTTAATCTGAATGGTTACCCTATTCCAACCGTGTCATAGCTATGAATTACCTGAAAAAAATTACTTAAAGTGTCAACACAAAGGTTGGTGAGTTCACACGTTTGATTGTCTCAATGTAAAGTAGTTTTCCTTGAAAACATTGATAAAGACATTTGCACGTAAAGGAATGATAAAACCATTTGTATGTAAATGATTGGCAAAACCAATTTGCATGAAAACGATTGGCAGATCCATCTGCACGAAATGATTTAATGTATATGATAAACAAAACAAGTAATGTTTGAACCATCCGTAAACTAGCAAGGAATACGAATAATATGTTCATGCATGAGGCATAACCAAACCATGACACATGTATTTCTGCCCCCAGCTCGTACCTCCCGAGCACACGTTTGAACACTATGCGGCCATTCAACCAAAACCGATCGAACCATGACCGGGGGTGTCAATCCCAAATAGTACTATCCAAAGAATCTCAGGCTAAGTCCTTACCTAATAGTTATTAAAAAGTTTACGAAGGGGACTTTATGAGCTCCCAATGTTAACTCATGCAAACATAAAGGTAAGGTCTTGTTTTCTTGTTATCATATGAAAGCGAGTACGAGTATGTTCCATGTTTTCCAAACGTATCAAGTAAATATGTTTCATGTTTTCAAATGTATAAAGCAGGTATGTTTCTCCCCCGATGTTTCTAAAACATTTAAAAGTAAAAGGGGTCCGTGAAACTCACCTGGTGATGTGTTAGGAATGATGACATCCTTCAGGTAACAACGGGAACCAAAGTCCACGTAATACGGTAGTACCGGGTCTATGTCCAATTCGAGTCGTACGATCCCTGTAGGTACATAAAGAGCTTTATGGACTACCCTAATATTATAATTCAAGTCTAGACTCATGTTGAGCTATCACGTGTGCGGTTGAGTTCAAGCGATTCTTTAAAATGTTTGGACTATTTGATAGTCATTCTTGGGTTGTAGTTGTACATTGAAAGTATTGGTTTGTCTTTTTGGCTAAATGTATAAACGTATGTCATATGTATGTTTCTCTGAGTATAGATAGATCCAAAACGAGCTTGAAGTGAATGTGTGCATATTTATTTATGCCAAACTGTTATCATTGTTTAAGTAGTCTTAAGAAATATATAATTTATGTTTGTCCCCCGTGTAGACATATTTGTAATAAATTAGACGTTGTAAGTCTATACGTAAATGCACTTTGTCCCAAACAATGATATAAATATACTTGGACACATACAAATATATATAATTAATTATAATCGTACCAAAGTGCATTAGGGGTCTCAAAATAATTCATTTATGTGTATACACGCATGTTATATGTAGTTCAAAAGATATTTATACATATAAGCGTAGTTGTGTCACACGTTTCTTTTGGTTCGATATATATTAACGTGCTATTATTTATCGACTCGACACAATACATACATACATATATATATGTACACGCCTTAATATAAAATGAATTTATTGTTAAACAAAATATGGGCGCTAGCATCTATATATTTAACAGGGTCTTCCATACCCAAATCATTTAGTCGGACAAAATATAAGTTACATGTTTTTATAAATATTGTTTCCCATTTTCAAAGCGAGTTACTAACGTGAACATTTACGTATAAAATTATTTGTATGATGTTTTTGTTTACGTTAAAATGTGTATATATTTATCGTCAACTAACGTTTAATGCCACATGACATGTCACATATATGTTTATACAAATATATTAGTTGCCCAATACATCCCTATCATACATATTCGTACACATGGTTTTTCTAATCGTAAACGTAATGTAAATAATTACCTATCAAAGTAATATATATTATGTTTATGTATTAATCGTTAAGTCGTATCAAAGTTCTCGAATAACTGATTACACGTCCGTGTTATTATTTTTCGATTAATATATATATATATATGCCGACAACACGTTAATATGATTCGTTATTATTTGACGTCATATTAATATTTATTTTTGTCTTTTAGAATCGTTCGGGGCTCAACGTAATTAACCGCACACGCGTTTATTTCATGTATAATTAATCGTAAGACGCTAAGTGTGTGCTTTTACCTCCCCGATCGTTGGGTTTGTATATGTGAACTTGTTGACAACCGTTGACTAAATTTGACCAAGATACAGGACTGTTGACCGAGACCCGAGAGTGTTAAAACGAACCGAATAGTTCGATCTAACCACCATCACCCTATTATTACCATTGTCAACAATTCAAACGCGTGATAATCACCAAAATCGCTAGACCTATAACATACATTAACGGATCTAGAGTTAGAGGAGTTTATTTAACACGAAATGGGTTCAGGTTCAGATTTTACCTCGGATCGTCGGAAAAACAAACGCAAGTTACAGATCTAAACGGGGATGAACATACGCAAGCAGATCTGGTGAGTTGGGTGCTTTGGTTTCGCCGGCAACCCAACTACGCCGTCGGAGCTCACCAGAAAGCCGATCTGGTCGCCGGGATGTCGGATCTTGCCGGTAAAACGACTGTGCCGCCAACAGGTAAGGGATTTATTCCTTCGTCCTCGTCGTTTGTCAAAACAGGTAATCACCGTCGTCGAGGCGGAACCCAAGACACCGCTATCATCAGAGATCAAAACCTCAACTACCATCTTGTTCAGAACATCAAGATCAGGGTCTAGGTACACCACTAACTGGATTTCCCGCCGTTAACAGGCAATCAAAGAGGGGTGCCGCCGAAAGCCGGCAGATCCGTCGTCGTCCTTACTGTTTGAGGTGTCGAGAACCACCTTCAGTTCGGGCTAGAAGTCAGCCGTCGCCACCGTTGCAGTGGCCAGCCGCTATGTCGCCGCCGCCCTCGTCTCAGGTGGTCCCAACCGGTGTCGTTGTCGCTCCCGTCGTGGTTCGCCGGAGGTCGGTCGGTGGAGAGGTCGGTTGCCTCTTTTTCTCCCTTGCAACTCTCTCTCTAGACACACACATATGTGTGTGGTTTGGGTAAAATAGGAAGAGATGGAGATAATATCCTTATATAGCTAGGGTTTCAAGTAGGGTAAACTACCTACCAGTGTTGCGTATTAAACCCGAAAGTTACCGGTGTAATATTGTGTAAACCTGTTCTCGGTTATTAATTTCTCGTTCATAATAATTAATATTAAAATAAATATCCACGTAATAATTATTTCGTTAAAATTTATTACCGAGGTGTATTTAAATCAGTATTGGTGGACAACGCGTATCTGAAGCCCTTTATGTCTGATTTAACGTTTCACGTTACGACAACTTTTATTATAATTATTATTATTATTAATTTTTTTTATATATTATAATAGATATTTTATAATACTTGTCGTACCAATAAACGTATTAGTAATATTCGTACTATAATCGTTGGTTTTACGCATATCTAACGCCGTTTAACATGCATGTAAGCGAAATCCGAGCGCTTTAGTCTAAACGGACATTCCAATTGAATATTAATAACAAATATTAATATTTCGTTGTCTTAAATAATTGTCATACCGAATATTTCGTGATAACCGTTGACTAAAGTGTTAAACGTTTAAAATACTGAATCACGTTCGTATATCAATTCTTTCTTAAATTCTTAGAATTTGCGTAACGAGTCATTAGACGAAACCAAATGAATATTTGATATTCGGATTATGAAGTTTTGGCCTCAAATGAGCTTGAATTTCTATTGGACCTTGTTGGGCCTAGTTAGGCCTAGCCCAACAACTAGGTTTTAGATTCTGAAATTTTTGTAGGTGTCACACTTAAAGCGTTTGAATTTCAATATTCAACAAAACATAATTACAATTATAACCTAACATCCTATTATACAATACAATTCAGAAAAACTTTAGAAACTAAATCTATACAATTTAATTTTCAAATCAATAAAATAATTACAATAAATAAAAGATACGGACAGTCTTAAGATCATCCAACTACTTCTCGATCTTTCCATGCAACCCATGGACCCAAACCAGCCTTATAACATTTTGATGGATCAATACCCGGATCAAACGGCCCGTTTAGTGAATACCCATGGCACTGATCGATAACCCGTACTAAGATCTATGGATGCTCCTGTCACACCCCGCCCCGGACACTCCCGGGACGTTCCTGGGCTGCGACGTCAGTTGGCACCTTCGGTACCTGCTTTGATTTTAGAGTTTGTTTTTGTGCAGCGGAATAACGTTTGAAAATTGATTGTTTCATCTCAACCTCAACGGTTGGTTTTGTAAATATCAAAATCTCGTCGTGTAGACAAAAGATTATCATTATTTAAATAATTGGGTATGAAAACCCGATCTTTTGTACATTTGATTTCAAATCAAAACTCTAACGCAAAGTCAGTAGCATTACAAGGAGGTAATCTGCCTAGGAAAAACGTAGTCCTTCGGTCACCTTAACCTTGTTTATTCTTCAGGATCTTTCTATGCATTGCACGTCCTGTAACAATATATTTTTGGGTTGCACCGAGTCACCTTAACCTTGTTTATTCTTCAGGTGTGTGTGTCCCGGCTGCGCAACAAAACTGTCATCGGGACTTAGGCCGTAGCCGGTCCCGGTACGATGAGGTCATTTCATTCTTTTCCTGAAACAATTTGAAAATCAACGTCAGCTACATGCTGGTGAATACTTATGACCTCAAATCATTTTCATAAACATGGTAAAACAATTTAATTAAACAGTTAAACATTTCATCATTATTAGATTCTAGTGATCATATCACTTTCTTCCATTTCATCCATTTGTATACATTAGACAAGTAATCGGGGGCTACGCGGCATCCTTAGGCACTTTCTGCGTTTTACGCAATCACCCTATATACAAGCCAACCCGGCCGGCCCAACTGGATCCGGGGCGAGTATAAATATTTGATCAAACTTTATGTACACTTCTTGGGTATCAACATCCCTAGGGGTAGAACCCCTAATTCTGGGATTGGTATGAGTAAATATTTACTTATCGTATTTTGCCCATTTCATAAACGTAAATTGTTTTATCTTTTGCGTGAAAGTGCCTATAGCACAATCACGTTTTATAAATCGTTTTGACAGACTCTTGTTCAAAGTTGAACGAGAGTTCATGACATGTACAAGTAATTCACCTTTGTTTTGAAGTGGGAGGTCGAAAAATAATAATCTTAGTGCTAAGTAGCTCTTAGATTTTAGCTCTTAGGGCTTAGCACCTTAGCTTGAACTTCTATGCATTCCTCGGGTTTCATTGGCTCTAAAAGCTCGAGTCCGGTTGATAAACGAAAGCCAGTCAAATTCGGAGGAGCGGCTCGGGAATCGGGAGAGCTACTAGAAGCTCGGGACGAGTGAACTCAGAGAAAACTCAGAGATTGATTGAGTTTGGTGTGGGAAATGCAAATAAAGTGCTCCTCTATTTATATTCCTGATGGCCACCCATATCGGACCGTTATCCAGGTGCATATCGGTCTAATATGCCTCCATTGTCCCGCATGTGCGCCACGTGACAGCCATGCAAAGCCGGTGTGCCACCCGTCCATAGCGGACCGAGTGGGCAGACCATACTGGTTTGACATCCGACCACGTGTCCGGCATGCTGACGCATGCCTTACACGTGTCATGACACGTGCCTGGTGTAGAGAGTTCTTAGGGGTTTGCGTACCGGACCGTTGGCCAAGCACATGTCGGTCCGAAATCCGTGGTTCTTCCATATCGGATCGATATCTAAGCGTAATTTGGTCCGATATCCCCTATCTTCCAGGATTCTTGATAATAATTTTATCTTCCATGATTCCGTAATTACTCGTCCTTAGGGTTTTGTTGTTTCTAACCCTTGTGGTTTCATCCTTGGCATAATTGGAACCATAATCAAACCCGTCATATTTCTTTTGCTTAGTTCTGGCGTCATCATGACTGGTCCGAACTTTATCCATGTTCAGGACTGAAATAAATCTTAGGTGAAGGCCTAACGAATGATGGGGAATTATCTAGTCATAACCGTGGTTAGCTTTAGATAACACTACCATGTTTAGACATGGGTGATCAGTCCATGCCTAGACGAGAGTTAAGTCACCCGATGCCTACCCTGGTTATAACCCTAAGCCCCACTAAATTAAATACTTAAACTTAGAAATATAAAGACTAACCTGTCTTTGAATTGGGAGAAGGTTTGGAATGAGAACTTAGTAGTAATCTTAAGTTCTATTTATAGGAAAGTTTGTTCATCATATGTCACCTTCCTAACATGTTGGTGCACCTTCCTACTACCTTCCTTACATTTCATGTGCACCTTCCTACTACCTTCCTTACATGGTAGTTTCTAGGAAAGTATTAATTCAATATATATATATATATATAATTATTTTATCAATATTAATTTAGTTTGTATCTCGTCTTTCTCTTATAACGTTTTAAATATAACGTTTTTATAAAGTTCTGACTACGTCGTCGGAACGTACTTATTTTTCTCTAAGTTTCGTTAGAAAAGGATCAAGGTCAAAATAATATATTTTAATATTAATATTAAATATTAATCGCTCGTCAAGCATTTCTAGGTCGAACGTCTAAATTGTTATCCTCTAAATTTTAGAATTTCTTAATTTATTTTTTAACTCTCGGGTTTTCGTTAACTCTTGTCGAGTTTGTAAAGTATTCCGGTCAAAAATTGGGGTCGGAATTTGGTAGGTGTTACATCATCCCCTACTTTTTCGAAATCTCGTCCTCTATATTATTTTCTGAATAAGTGTGGGTATTTCTTTCTCATTTCGGATTCCAGTTCCCACGTGTACTCAGGTCCACAAATTTAAGCCTTTCATCCACTACTACGTTTTGTAGTGGCATGGCCAAAGTCTCATCTGCTAAATACTTACATAGTTTTGAGACATGGAATACATCATGTACTCCATTCATCTTATTGGGCAATCCTAATCGATATGCCGCTGGTCCGATTCGTTCCAAGATTTTAAATGGTCATATGAACCTAGGGCTTAATTTTCCCTTTCTTTTCGAATCGTCCCACGCCTTTCCAAGGCGATACCTTAAGTAGGACAGTGTCCCCAATGTTATACTCTAACGGCTTCCGCCTTTTATCTGTATAACTTTTCTGGCGTTCACGTACCGTTTTCAATCTGTCCTTGATTTGTAATATCTTATCCGTATTTTCCCGAACTATCTCAGGTCCAGATAACTGGTTCTCTCATATTTCTGACCAACATACATGAGTTATGCATTTTCTATCATATAAGGCTTCAAATGTTGCAGCTTGTATACTCGTGTGGTAGCTGTTATTATAAGAGAATTCTATCAGAGGTAAGTGGTCGTCCAAACTTCCTCCTAGGTCTATAACACACGCTCGGAGCATATCCTCCAAGTTTTTGATTGTCCTTTCGCTTTGCCCATCCGCCTGAGGATGATATGCAGTGCTAGGGTTGAAACGAGTTTCGAGAGCTTTTTGGAAGTTCTGCCGGAATCGAGATGTGAATCGACTGTCTCTATCCATCATGATGGATAATGGCACTCTGTGTAAGGATACTGTCTCGTTAACGTATAGTTGTGCCAACTCATCCATACTAAAAGTTTCTTTTATTGGTAGGAAATGTGCGAATTTGGATAAACGATCAACGATAACCCATATCGTGTCATTCCCTCGACTGGATTGGGGAAGTTTGGTGATGAAGTCCGTGGTAATCATTTCGCATACTGGTAATTTAAGTTATTGTAACTATCCAGATGGCTTTTGGTGTTCGGTTTTAACCTTTGCACAGGTCAGTCATTTGGCCACATACTCGGCTATGTGCCCTTTTCATGTCGATCCATCAGTACTTTGGTTTTAGGTTTCTGTACATTTTATCACCACCAGGGTGCATAGTGTACTTGGATTTGTGGGCTTCCTCGAGAATCTTTTCTCGAATATTTCTAAAGATTGGAACCCATATCCGCTTATTCATTCTAAGGATTTCGTCATTTCCTTTGACGAGTTGTTCAATCATTCCTGTCATCCCCTCATTTTCGAGGTTTGCCTCTTTCAAGGCTGATTCCTGTGCCTATTTGATTTGAGAGATAAGGCTGACTTGTAGGTCAAGTCTTAGGGTACGTACTCGTTTGAGTTTCTCCCTTTCTTTTCTACTTAAGGCGTCGGCTACAACGTAAGCCTTGCCTTTGTGATAGCATATCTCATAGTCATAGTCGCTCAAGACTTCCATCTATCGTCTTTGTCTCATATTCAGCTCTTTCTGACTGAAGATATACTTTAGACTCTTGTGGTCCGTGAAGACCGTGAACTTGACTCTATAGAGATAGTGCCTCCATAATTTCAGCGCGAAGATAATGGCAACTAACTCCAGGTCATGAGTCGTATAGTTCTTTTCGTGAGTCTTAAGTTTTTGAGACGCATAAGCGATGACCTTGCTTCCTTGCATCAATACACACCCTAGACAAGTGTGTGATGCATCGCAGAAAACTACAAAACCCTTGTTGCCTTTGGGTAAC
The DNA here is from genome assembly GCA_023525975.1 of Smallanthus sonchifolius. NCBI lineage: Eukaryota > Viridiplantae > Streptophyta > Magnoliopsida > Asterales > Asteraceae > Smallanthus > Smallanthus sonchifolius. Next base: position 66,391,836 of record CM042028.1, on the reverse strand, counting down.
GATAGAATTGGTGCTTAGGTTAGTTTCTGCTTTAGCGTTTCAAATGCTTGGTTCTGCTTAGGACCCCATTCATATTTAAATGCCTTTCGGGTCAATGTGGTTAAAGGAATGGCGATCCTTGAGAAGTCCTTAATAAATCTTCGGAAATATCCTGCCAATCCGAGGAAACTTCTCACTTCGGTTGGCGTTTTTGGGACTTCCCAATTGGATATAGCCTCAATTTTAGCTGGATCTATTTGAATTTCCTTCTCGTTTATGACGTGACCAAGAAATTGTACCTTTGACAACCAAAATTCACACTTCAAGAATTTGGCGTAGAGTTCCTTATTTCTCAACAACTGAAGTAACATTCTTATATTGTTAGCATGATCTTCCTTACTCTTTGGAGTAAATAAGTATATTGTCTTTTAATACGATTACAAATTTATCCAAGTAAGGTTTACAGATCCGGTTCATCATGTCGATAAATGCTGTAGGAGCATTTGTTAGTCAGAAGGGCATAACCGTGAACTTAAAATGACCGTATCTAGTCCTGAACGTAGTCTTAGATACGTAATCTTTTTGGACTTCTAATTGATGACAGCCTGATCGCAGGTCTATCTTGGGGAAGCATCTTGCTCCTTGGAGCTGATCAAACAGATCGTCGATTTTTGGAAGTGGATACCGGTTTTTGACCGTGACTTCGTTCAATTCCCTGTAATCTATGCACATCCTCATCGATCCGTCTTTCTTCTTTACGAAGAGTACCGGAGCTCCCTATGGCGAAGAACTTAATCTTATAAAACCTTTCTCTAATAACTCATCGAGTTGTTTCTTTAATTCATCCATCTCGGTAGGCGCTAATCTGTATGGGGCTTTGGTTATCGGAGCCGTGCCTAGCACAAGATTTATTTGAAACTCCACTTCCCGATCTGGCGGTGTTCCAGATAACTCTTCAGGGAAGACACTAGGATATTCGGAGATGATTGGTTCATCCTTCAGTTCCTGCTCGGTATTGCGGGTGGTTACGGATATGAGATAAGCGAGGCATCCCTTCCGGAGATACTTCATTGCTTTTATCATAGAGATCAAACCAACTGGGTTGGTTGACTCATCTCCTTTAATCGTCACTACTTCTCCTGAAGGTGTGTGTAGTTCAATGGCTTTTGAGTCGCAAAGGATATGGGCTTGGTTAGTCACTAACCAGTCCATTCCAAGGACTATGTAGAAGCCGGCCCATTCCATTGGCAAAAGTTGTACGGGTATGACGTATCCAGATAATGTGATGGAACAGTCATTCAAGGATTCGGAGACTTGGATTAAGTCTTCGTTCATGGTTTCGACTTGTTAAGTTTTGTCTAGCTTAGCTAAGGGCTTATTAACTAATTTACAAAACTTATGATATAAAATTTTGAGTTGCCCCAGAGTCAAAAAGCACCTTAGCATAAGCGTTATTGACAAGAAAAGTACCGTATATGACATTGGTCATATTGGCAGCTTCTTTGGAGTTTAAATGAAATGCTCTAGCATTCTTTTTAGTTTCGGAAGCAGGTTTGGTACCTGAGCCACCAATAGCTTTCGATTTCGTGCACTCACTTCTATAGTGCCCGGTCTCACCACAGTTGTAGCATGTGACTAGTTTCTTTCGTGGACACTGATTATTGTGATAGCCAGTGCACTTGCAATCGGGGCACGTGGTAAGGAGTCGGCATTTCCCTGGATGCCTTTTCTTGCACGTTTTGTATTCGGGGAAGCTAGAACGTCTTTCCTTTGAACTAAAGCCTTGGCTGGGCTTTTGTAGTCTACTTTCCCTCGGTTGGAGGTTTCCTTTTTCTTATTTTCCTCCAAGGTTCGGACCATTCCGTCCGTCAATTGAGCACCTAGTTTCATGGCATCATCGATGGTTTCAGGTTTTGAAACTTTAGCCATGTCACGGATCTCACTGACCAGTCCATAGATATATCTCTTTATGAGTTTTGATTCTTGGAGTGGCTAGATGTGGCACTAACCGTGCGTACTCCAACATCTTGTTCATCTACTTTTGATGGTTAGATCCAACCATCCTTAGGTTCAGAAATTTATGTTCTTGCATCTCTTAATCACATAACTGTTCATCAGTTCGTAATGCTTTTATTCTTGGATGACACAATTCTAATTTACTTCCATATGTCATCCTTATAAGATTCCTTACTATAACATCACCATTCTTCTTTATGGATTTCTCTAATCCTTCGTTCTTCTCCCGTGTTTTCTTCTTTAACACGAGGAGTAGCAATAAGGTTCATAGGGCACATTAGAATCCGCCCTTTCTTCTCTTTCGAGGACACGAACTTTCTCGTGAGGAACTTATAGTAATCCCTCATAAGGGTTTACATAGGTATAGCTTCCAACCATAAGGTTTAAATGAAAGCTCACAGAAGGTGTATATATAGATTAGTCGTAGTTTCTAATTCTTCAAGATTTTTGAAAGTTCCTTCGGTACTTTCTTTATCTATACTGGGTCTGTTACCAGTTTCATTTGTTACTTGCCTATCTCCGAATACAACTCGGTCCTTTACCATTTCCGGGCATTTTATAAGAAAATATTCTTATTATAGGGGAGGAATACAAGGTAGTCATTAGAAGCGGAAAGGATATAGAATAACTGAAGTTATTCTTTCATCATCTCCTTTCCTAGTCCCTTCGTTTCCATACTTTCGGAGTTGTTATCTGATCGTCTTTCTCTTCTTCTTTCCTTTTGTCAGATCCTATTTCACCTCATCTGTCTCCCATAGACTAAAGGATAATCATATTATGGAGGAGGATCTCGAATCTCCATCACCACATTTATTGTACACATATTGGTACGGATTAGATGGTTCCAAAGAAGGAACGTTTATTTAGATAAACTTCACATGGATCATAATCCATAGAATTTCCCGACTCAGGGAATATACAGATTTCGAAGTACAGGCGAAGGATTTAGATTTATAAGGAATATAATTCTTCGGATTTTCAGAAACCTGGAATTATATTTGGATCAAAGTAGTAACGTGGTTCTTCATCAGAGTCCTTTCAAATCCTAGGTAAGTTCCGGTATATTTCCTTCATCCCTTCAGCTGAGGGCATGGATATTGTCTCGGATGACCATACCACCCGTATTCTTGGTTGCGTAGCCTTTTCTGGCTCCAGCCTGATTTACTTCACTTACCCTTGGTGGAGGAGTATCTGTTTTCCAGTTACCCAAATCCGAATCTTTGTTGTGCCTAGAGCACTCAGATCCACATCCTTGTGTACCAACGTCTTGTATTATGTTTTTCAAGGAGGGAAGATTCCATTCGATAGTATTTGGATCATTACCAGGAATGTTAATTGGTATCGCCCTAGTTCTGTAGGGACTTTCTTCCAATATAGTAACTATCACCTCCACACATTTCTATTTCTTGTACTATCGGTCTTAGATGCAAGCATCTATGTATAAGTATCAACCTACTTTCATCTTAGTAGGCATTATTTCCCAATCTGGGTAAAGCTTAGATACTAAACCAAGTATCTAACTAAAACATGGGTATCATCAAGGTTAGAGCCTAGATACTATATCAAGTATCTAATTCGCTAAAACCTCAGGCTCTGATACCAACCAATGCCACACCTCGCCTCGGGCACCCCGGGACGTTCCTAGGCTGTAACGTCAGTTGGCACTTTCGGTACCTGCTTTGAATTTAGAGTTTGTTTTTGTGCAGCGGAATAACGTTTGAAAATGGATTGTTTCATCTCAACCTCAACGGTTGGTTTTGTAAATATCGAAATCTCATCGTGTAGACAAAAGATTATCTTTATTTAAATAACTGGGTATGAAAACCCGATCGTTTGTACATTTGATTTCAAATCAAAACTCTGACTCAAAGTCAGTAGGATTACAAGGAGGTAATCTGCCTAGGGAAAACGTAGTCCTTCGATCACCTTATCCTTGTTTATTCTTCAGGATCTTTCTGTGCATTGCACGTCCTGTAACAATAAATTTTTGGGTTGCACCGGGTCTAGGTGTGTGGCCTGACCTAGCTGTGCAACAAAACTGTCATCGGGACTTAGGCCGTAGCCGGTCTCGGTACGATGAGGTCATTTCATTCTTTTCTTGAAAACATTTGAAAATGAACGTCAGCTACATACTGATGAATACATAACCTTAAATCATTTTCATAAACATGGCAAAATAGTTTAATAAAATAGTTAAACATTTCATTATCGTTGGATTCTATTGATCATATCACTTTATTCCATTTCATCCATTTGTATACATTGGACAAGTAATCAGGAGCTACGCGGCATCCTTATGCACTTTCTGCATTTTACGCAATCACCCGATATACAAGCCAACCCCGCCCGGCCCAACTGGATCCGGAGCGAGTATAAATATTTGATCAAACTTTACGTACACTTCTTGAGTATCAATATCCCCAAGGGTAGAACCCCTAATTCTGGGATTAGTATGAGTAAATATTTAATTATCGTGTTTTGTCCTTTTCGTAAACATAAATCGTTTGATCTTTTGCGTGAAGGTGCCTATAGCACAATCACGTCTTATAAAACGTTTTGACAGACTCTTGTTCAAAGTTGAATGAGAGTTCATGACATGTACAAGTAATTCACCTTTGTTTTGAAGTGGGAGGTCGAAAGATAATAATCTTAGTGCTAAGTAGCTCTTAGATTTTAGCTCATAGGGCTCTAACACCTTAGCTTGCACATCTATGCATTCCTCGGGTTTCTTCGGCTCTAAACGCTCGAGTCCGGTTGATAAACGAAAGCCAGTCAAACTCAGAGGAGCGGCTCGGGAGTCGGGAGAGCTACTAGAAGCTCGGGACCAGAGAACTCGGAGATTGATTGAGTTTGGGGTAGGAAATGCAAATGAAGTGCTCCTCTATTTATAGGCCTAATGGCCACCCATATCGGACCGTTATCCAGGTGCATATCGGTCCGATATGCCTCCATTGTCCCGCATGTGCGGCACGTGGCAGCCATGCAAAGTCGGTGTGCCACCCGTCCATAGCGGACCGAGTGGGCATCCGACATCCGACCACGTGTCCGGCATGCTGACGCATGCCTTGCACGTGTCATGACGCGTGTCTGGTGTAGAGAGTTCTTAGGGGTTTGCGTATCGGACCGTTGGCCAAGCACATGTCGGTCCGAAATCCGTGGTTTTTCCATATCGGACCGATATATAAGCGTATGTCGGTCCGATATCCCCTATCTTCCAGGATTGTTGATAAATTTTTTTATCTTCCAAGATTACGTAATTAATCGTCCTTAGGGTTTTGTTGATTCTAACCCTTGTGGTTTCATCCTTGGCATAATTGAAACCATAATCAAACCCGTCATATTTCTTTTGCTTAGTTCTGGCGTCATCATGACTGGTTGAACTTTATCCCTGTTCAGGACTGAAATATATCTTAGGCGAAGGCCTAACGAATGATGAGGAATTATCTAGTCGTAACTGTGGTTACGACTAGATAACACTACCTAGTTTAGACATTGGTGATAACCTAGTTAAGTCACCCAATGCCTACCCTGGTTATAACCATAAGCCCCACTAAATTAAATACTTAAACTCAAAAATATAAAGACGAACCTGTCTTTGAATTGAGAGAAGGTTTGGAATGAGAACTTAGGAGTAATCTTAAGTTCTATTTATACGAAAGTTTGTTCACCATATGTCACCTTCCTATCACCTTCCTCGCATGTTGGTGCACCTTTCTACAACATTCCTTACATTTCATGTGCACCTTACTAACTTCCTTACATGGTAGTTTTTAGAAAAGTATGAATTCAATATATATATATATATATATATATATATATATAACTATTATTTTATCAATATTAATTTAGCTTGTTTCTCGTCTTTCGCTTATAACGTTTTAAATATAACGTTTTTATAAAGCTCTGACTACGTCGTTGGAACGTACTTACTTTTTTCTCTACGCTTCGATCTAAGTTTCGTTAGAAACGGAGCAAGGTAAAAATAATATATTTTAATATTAATATTAAACCAGGATTTCTAGGTCGAACGTCTAAATTGTTACCCTCTAAATTTTAGAATTTTTTAATTTATTTTCTAACTCTCGTGTTTCCGTTAATTCTTGTCAAGTTTGTAAAGTATTTCGCTCAGAAATTGGGGTCGGAATTTGGTTAGTGTTATAGCTCCTGCGTCAGTATCGTATTGTAATGTTTAAAGGAGTCACTACGCTATAATTTTATTTTTCTATCAATAAATAGAGTGAGATCATTGTAAGGTATAAAACCCCATTTGTATATTTGTAGATAGAAAATATTTTGATTTCTAATGCATTTGTATTGTAAATCTTGGTTTGTATATCGAATATAGCATTATAACAGTAAATAACATGAGTATGTAGAAGATAGATCATAGTTGATTATCTTAAGTTGCACAGTGTGTCAAATGTTTAATAGTGTAAGCCAGAAGAAAATCTAATGACGCTCTACAAATGCTTAGAAATTCAAGCTATAAGTTACCAAATCTCACAAAGTCAAAAAATCCAAGAGATAAAGGGTTAGGTGTTGTAAGCTATGAGTTGTAGAATGCATGATTACCATGTAAATGTTTCTACTGACGTTACAAGGACTTAGCACTTCAATCAACATCGAAGATCAAGATTGAAGACATTCATGTGAGTTATAAAACAAGTGCATCACATGTGATTTGCCATATGTCACACATCTACTCGAAGGTATACACTTTGTATCAAGATAAAAGATTTCAATCAGTCTCAAACCTTTATCCAACTTTATATCCTCACATAAACTCTCCTATAAATAAGACAAACGAATATCAAAGATATACATTAAATTTCTTAAAGATTGGGCACATCCATACTATATATAATACATTTGAGGATGACAATTTAGTAATTTTATCATTTTTAAGAAATTCACTTATACACCTTTTACAACATAAAGTGCAACGGTTTAAAGCATCAATCAAACTACCTGAAAAGCAACCATTTGAATCTAATTATAACCATCAACCCCACTACTTGCAGTTAGCACCTTTTAAGGACAATAACTAAAAAAAATTAATACTATTACATTAACTTTGCCAGGCAAGATAAATTAACAAAAACATTCTTTTGTCTAAAGTCCGACTCTGTATTCAATTGAAAAGGTCCGACTCTGTATTCAATCAAACTACCTGCAGGTAAGATCCGACTCTGTATTCAATTGAAAAGGTCCGACTAAAGTCCTAATTCCATCTTGCACACAACATAGCGCATCTTGCGTTTCACCGCATTTTGCGAAATCGGCGCAGTATTCGCGCAACACAGAAACGCAATGCATCATGTGCAGCGATGCGCTAAACCCATCGCAACATCGCAATACGCACTATGCGCGCATAATGCGCGCAAATTAAAACCAAGGTTCAACCTAATGTCTGACTTATAAAACATTTTTTTAAACAACTTATATCTTTTGGAAATGAAACAACTTATATATTTTTTTCTTAATTCAAGCAGTTGCAACTCCCAATCGGTTATTTTCAAGTATGTTCCTGACTTTAAGGCTATTGGGTTAGTGGGTTCTTTTTTTTCCTTATAAAGCTGATGTAGTTCTTCAATTTTTGTTGTTGCATAATTCGAATTCTGGTGTTCACCATTCAGTTGTATTTAAAGGTTCGTACTACTAATTCCTTTATATGTAAGATTTTTTATGTTCAGCATTCATTGTTACTAATTATTCAATTATCCTATCAAGTATTGCAGTTTTCTGTTTGCCATTCTGGTAATTTTCAGGCTCAACTATTAAGCTTTATTCAAAGGTGTGTACTATTTCTTAATTTGGTTTATCTATACTATATGTATGCCCTACTAGCAAGACTGCAAAAATTCATTCTACTAGAGCACATACAAACATGTATCATAAGCAAAATCATGTATAAGCTAAAGCCTATGATTAGATATCATTACAGAGTACTAAGAGCTTTAATAAACACTTTTGCTAACTTAGTTTCAATAATCAACTAATTCAGACTAACTCATTTTAATCAATGATAAGATTGGGATATCACTCAAGCATATACACACAATAGACACCAATGACCAGTGCCAGGTTTTCACACCAATCAAGTTGGCAGATCAAGGGATAGTCAATGATGTTATATGCAATACACACAATAGCAAATCACACAAATGATGCATAGAAAACACAATAGGATACACATTCTACCACCAAGCACAAACAGATAGGCAACCGCTAAGTATGAACACAAACATGATGCAAAAAATAAAAAATAAAAATGAAGAACTTCCTCACAGAAGGGTCGCCCTACACGGATATTCCAAGACCAAGCTGTGAATCGTTCAACAAGAAAGCCAAATGACCCACGATATCAAATCTGACCAGTAATGGAGAAGAAAACATAAATCAACCACATAATCCCCGTAATCGTTCATCATTGATGATGAATAAGAAACGCTAATTGTACGCTAATGACATGGAAACCCTAATCAATAACATATATTTAGTATAAACAACAACGAACATGAAAACAAAAGAATATTCACCCTAATCAATAACCCTAATCAATTACACGGTTAATGAAAAGAAACATATATTATTCATAAGTGTCTAAATAAAAATTACTTTACATAGTAAAAAAAATAAAATTACAATTACATTCACAAAACCAAATTACATGAGGTAAATTTTTTAGATTCTAGAAAGTTGATTTTGATTAATTGTTATTTGCTTAACAAAGATAAGTTGTTAATTTTTTTTTAAAATTGTCAATTTAATTCTCTAATTATAGTAAATTTGCGAGAGTTAATTTATTGATTTTGTTATAATTTAAATAATACAAAGTTCAAAATTTTCAAATCAAACGATTTTTAAGTTCTAGTCAAATGATATTAAATAATTTTAGCAATTATATTTGTTAAGCATTTATTATTTGTGAGAGGTTTAAAATCTTAAATTATAATTAAACTTTAGATGGGAAAACCATTTAACAAAAACCTGTATTTATTAGGGAGTATAGATTAGTATTTTTCTTTAATTAGTTATATTTTGAATTCTTATTATATATTTTTATTTAATATAATTATTATTCTTCTTTATTAATATATTTATAATATCATTATTATTTAATAAGATATAAGTGTATTTATTAGGAGAGAGAGGCGGGAAAACCAATGTGAGGAGGCATAAGAGAGTGACATGTGGCAATCCAAAACCTTTATTTATTAGTATGTATAGATAAGCGACAAAAATAGACATAAGCCCCCTCCCCTAAACCATTTAGGTTAAAAACCGTATTACACTCACGACCTTAAATCTGATATGTAATGGACAAGGAAAAAAAAAAGGACCCACAAAAATAACGAGAACAAAGTACAATTTCTTGTAATCGTACATAGTTGACGATGAACAAGAAACCCTAATCATACTCAAATGATAGATAAGCCGAATCCGCACCATAATGAACAACAGAACATAAGGATGTTCACCTAAAAATCAGAAACGGACATAAAACCCCCAAATCGTTCAGATTATACGATGAACAAGAAACCCTAATCGTATAAAAAATGAGAGAGGGGGGAAGATCACATACGGAGACTAATGAAGGGCATGTTTGGCTTTACTTTTAAAAAACAACTTATGACTTTTTCAAAAAGTAAGTACCCACTTACTTTTGAAAAACAACTTTTTCATTCTTTAAAAACCAACTTTTACCCTATTATCCAAACAAACTTTTGATTTATTAACTTCTTGGAGAAGTTAATAAGTCAATAAGTAGTTCTAAAAGTAATCCCAAACACCCCCGAAAATTAATACAAAATCACCGTAAACGATCACCATATCGGTGTAGAACAAACTCTAGATATTCAAAAAGGAGAGTGAGATAGAAGGAGATGAAAGAGGGTTCTAGAAAGAAAATGATGAGGCGTTCATCGATGTTGGTGATAAATCAAAAACCCCTAAATTACAATTACAAACAATTTAAATTAATTAATCGAATGTTGCAAATTAAATTATTATTAAAAAATAAATAAATTCCATACAAAAGTTGTAAATTAATCAGAAATAAAAAAATCAATTAAGAAATTAATTTAAAAGTAATTTTTTAATAAAGAAAAAAATCAACACGATTTTCAAACATTATTAGTTTTAAATGCTATTTACAACACACGTATTTTATCAAAAGATGAAAGTTTTAAACAAATTAAACATTTTGTTTTTATTTTTTAGGAGTTCCTTGCAACCAAACAAAAGTAAAGTATTATTAAATACATTTGACAAATTAAACTATAATATATATATATATATATATATATATATATATATATATATACAACTAGGTTAGAATCACGTGTATTATACGGTTTGAATAAATGTAATGTTATATACTTAGTAATAAAAAATTTATTTCTTTAAAAACCCGTGTATTACACGGGTTGAATAAAATAATACGTGACACTTATAAATTCTATTAAATTAATTTTTAAAACATTTTTTTAGTTGAGTATTAATTTTTTTTTATGTAACTGGTAATTGTTAATTCATATTAAACTTTAGAAACCCGATGTATTACACGATTTGAATAAATGTAATGTTACCGTCCGTGTCCGTGTTAATATTTTTTTTTACTCTTTTACTTTAGTTAGGTGTTTTTTTTAGTTACATGTTCGTATATTTGTTCTATTTGTGAAGTGACTTTTTTTCCATATATATCAAAGTTAGAAATGCCTTATGATGATATTTCTTGAATTTATCTGAACAACCAATAATCTCACATTCATCTTATTGTTAACTAAACCTACCGATGTGATAACTATTCTTTATTTTTAGTTTTGTGACCTTTATTGTTTTATTTACAAGGTATTTATCAATTTACAATGACCAACAAGCAACCAAATGATCGTAATGATGTATCTACCTCAACTACATCTACGTCCGCTACACAGAAAAAACAGTATAATAGAAGATATTATGCCTCACGCAAAGAGAAAAACAAAGTATCAAAGGTTTGTACTAGAAATGTCTTTCAAAGTGATTCATTAATACCTTTAATGACTGATAGATCAATAGCAAGGATACCACTAAGACCTTTACAGACTAATAGTTTTCAAATGACACAAATGCCAAATGAGAAGGTGTCATGTACTTCGAATGAAAAAAGAAAGGAGTACAATAAACTATATTATGCTAGATGCAAAGAGCGTGGGAAACGTATTTCAAATAGTAGTCAAACTACACAAACTCCCACATATGCTAATACGCATACAACCCCACTCGTAGCTGTAGTCGATGAAGTCATGCTTGAAACATCAGAAGGTTTCTATTTATTTAACAAAGCTTTCTTTAATAAACTTGACAACTTTTATGTTGTTACTTAACTCACCCAAATTTCTTAGGTGTTCGCGTTCCACACCCTGCATTACTGCCTCAATTTTCTGACGTTATTGATCAGACATCCACCCGAATAGAGAACATAGATGAGGATCCGTATAATTTTGTTTACGATGGTGTACCTAGAGAGCATCGTGTCTTAACGGAACGGAGTCCATGTCCTGATTGTGGAGCAAAACGATTTAAATTTGAATTCCCTACTTTTTGTTGTATGAGTAGGAAAACAAAGTTAGCAAATTCAGAAATTCATGTTGAATTGTACCTACTTTTCATGTCACAAGATGAAACTGGAAAAGTTTTTAGGAAAAACATACATGCTTATAACAACAATTTTTCTTTCACCTCAATGGGTGTGACATTGGATGATACAATGACCAATATGAGAGACGGTGTATATACGTTTCGTGCACATAAAGGAATATATCACAAAATCGACCGATTAGTTTCAAGGGATGGTCAACCAAGGTACTTACAATTGTATTTTTATGATCCTGATACTGAGTTAGATCATAGACTCCAATGGCCAAATCTTGATCGAAATATTACTGAGATTTTGACACGTGTTCTGTCTAAAAACCCATATGTCACCACATTTCGAAGTCTTGCGAAACTAGGACCTCTTGACAACTATAGAGTCACTTTAAATGCTTAAGTGGAACTTGACCAAAGGGTCTACAACCGACCAACCACATCCGAGGTTTGAATAACATTATTTTATTTCATTTATTTATAAGTAACACATATTTTATATATAATTTAATTTACTTATTTTTAATGCACCGTTATATAGGTGGCCGGTATTTGGGTTGAAGGTAACGACAATATCACTTCGTACAAAAGAAGTATTGTTATGTACAGTAGGTCTGAATGTAGTTAAAATATTCAGCCGTACTTTGGTTGTTACGATCCATTGTTGTATCCTCTATTTTTTCCTAATGGTGAGTCTGGTTGGCATTCTAACATATCACGTCACGGAGTATTAATCAATAAAGTTCATGATGGTCACGATAACATTGACGAAGAAACGGAAGGTACCCACAACTTACCTGTGGTTTTTAAGTGAATATCATAAATGCTAACCTAACGTGTAATTATAATTTCTCAGAGTCTAACACACGAAGTGGTAGAAAAACCGTGGCTATGCGAGAGTACTACTTTTACAAGTTCCAAATTCAAAATACCGAGAACGTGCTTCTGTTGGGTGGAAGATTGCTACAAAAATTTGTTGTAGATGTATACATAAAGCTTGAAACGGCGGACAACGGGTTGTGTTGCCTGCATCTTTCATCGGAGGGCCTCGCGACATGAAACGGCGGTTCTTAGATGCTATGACTTTAGTTCAAGATGACGGCAAACCTAATTTATTCCTTACGATGACGTGTAATCCTCAATGGCCTGAGATATGTGATAACTTAAAACCTGGTCAAACAGCACAAGATCGTCCAGAGCTTGTTTCACGAGTGTTTCGTGCTAAATTAGAGGATCTTAAGGAACAACTCTTCAAGAAACATCTCCTCGGAGAAGTTAAGGCATATGTGTACGTCATCGAGTTTCAAAAGTGTGGTTTGCCGCATGCGCATTTCCTCCTTACCATGCACACGCAACACAAGATCAATAATCCGGACCATTATGATAAGGTCGTGTGTGCCAAAATTCCTGACAAGCTACGACATCCCAAATTGCACGAGATTGTTGCCAAGCACATGATTCATGGTCCTTGTGGCCCTTTACGAACAAACAGTCCTTGTATGCAGGGTGATCCTAAATTATGTCGCTTTCGTTACCCTAGACAATATAATGAACTTACAACACAAGGGGACGATGCATATCCATTATATCGAAGGAGAAACAATGGAATCAATGTGGACGTACGAGGAAAAACTCTTGATAACAGATGGGTTGTCCCCTATAACCCAAGGCTTTTGATGATGTTTAACTGCCACATGAATGTCGAGGTTTGCTCAAGTATAAAATCTGTGAAATATCTATTCAAATATGTTTACAAAGGCCATAACAAACAGGTTATTCAAATCGATCCAGACGAGCAAGGGGTTGTTATTAATGAGATAAAGAGATTTCAAGATGCACGCTAAGTATCTCCACCGGAGGCTATGTGGCGTATCTTTTCCTTCTCTCTTTCCCAAATCCATACAGCTATTTTACCCTTACAGCTTCATCTCCCTAATAAGCAGATGGTTAGATTTAGCGATGATGATATAATGTCTGAGATTGTTGATAGGGAAAGAGATAAGAGAACCATGCTAACTACCTTTTTTGAGACAAATAGAGTGGATGCAACGGCAAGGCAGTTTTTGTGTAAATATTTTCCAAAACACTTCACATGGAATTCATGCACACGTCGTTGGAATCGTCGTATATCTAAGACACAGAGAGGCCGTATTGTTTTCGCTAATCCCGCTGAAGGAGAAAGGTTCTACTTACGCCTTCTTTTGTCAAATGTCAAAGGGACTATTTCATTTGAAGATCTATGCACAGTTAATGGTGTAAAGTACACGACATTTCAAAAAGCAGCTCTTGAGATAGGCTTAATAGAGAACGATGATAGTTTATCACAATGTCTCACAAAAGCCTCTCTATTTCAATTTCCCAGTTCTCTTAGAAGGTTATTCACGACAATACTGATTTTTTGTGAACCTGGAGATGTTCGAAAGTTATGGAATGACCACTTTGAATCATTATCCGAAGATCATCGTTTACAGTGTCAAAGTGTCGAACAAGTTCGCAATATGGTTATTACTGACATTAGGGTCTTTCTATAGTCAATGGGTAAGAATCTTAATGATTTCGATCTTCCAAAAATAACAGAAGATGTTAACATACAATCTGTAGGTTATCGTGAGGTCCAAGAGGAGTACGGGATAGTTGTAGAAGCTGAACACTCATATGCCAAACATTCACTTAATTTTGACAAAAATTTGATGAGATCACGGCGCACGTGGATAATGATTTTCCAGGAGTGTTCTTTATAGATGGTCTAGGTGGGACTGGGAAAACATTTTTATACAATGCTTTGCTTGCTGAAGTTCGTTCACGTGGTCTTATTGCTCTCGCAACAGCTTCATCAGGTGCGACAGCTAATAATATGCCAGGAGGGAGAACGGCTCACTCGAGATTCAAGATTCTCATTAATCTTAATAATAATTCGATGTGTAACATCAAAAAACAAAGTGGGGCCGCTGAACTAATTAGGTCTTCCAAAATAATCATATGGGATGAAGCATCGATGGCAAAACGACAGTCGATAGAGGCAGTTGATCGAACATTGCAAGACATTACAGGCGTTAGTCTCCCATTTGGCGAAAAGATAATGGTTATGGTAGGTGATTTTAGACAGGTGTTACTGATTATTAAACGTGGCACTCGAGCACAGATTGTAGACTCCAGCCTACGAATGTCGCCTCTTTGCTCTTTAATTAAAAAAATGCGATTGACCATAAATATGAGAGCACTGAATGATCCGTGGTTTTCCGATTTGCTTTTAAGAGTAGGTGATGGAACTGAAGAATTGATCGAAGGAAACTTTATTCGCATACCCGATGAAATGACAATTTCATGCACTAATAGAGAAAACTCTATAAAAGAATTGATCAATGAAATATTTCCATCAATTACCAACAATGTATATTCTTCTGATTATATAATCTCTAGAGCAATATTATCCACTAAAAATGAGAGTGTTGACGAGATTAATGATCAAATGATTGACATTTTTCAAGGGGATGAAAAAGTTTACTACAATTTTGACGAAGCCGAAGACGATCACCACAACTTCTATCCTACCGAGTTCTTAAACTCACTAAATGTTAGTGGTTTGCCGCCTCACAAACTTCGATTAAAAATTGGATGTCCCATAATATTGTTACGGAACATCGATCCATCACATGGTCTATGTAATGGCACAAGATTGATATGTAAAGATTTGTAGCAAAATATTATTGACGCAGAAATTGATGTCGGTCAACATATTGGGAAACGAGTATTTTTGCCAAGAATCCCTCTATGTCTTTCCGAAGACGACATGTTCCCGTTCAAACTGAAAAGAAAACAATTTCCCATTCGACTTAGCTTTTCCATGACAATCAATAAAGCTCAGGGTCAAACAATTCCGCACGTTGGTGTTTATCTACCCGATTTCATATTTTCACATGGACAACTGTACGTGGCTTTATCAAGAGGGATATCACGCGAAAATACAAAGGTATTAGTACATCCTGTCAAAGATTTTAGACGAGACGGATTGTACACCTCAAATGTTGTCTATCGGGAAGTGTTACACGATTAATGAACTTCATGTATATCATCAAACCGTGCTGGTACCTTTTTTTTATAGATTTTGTGCCTTAAGTTTTCATATTATGAATAGATTTTGAATACATTTTTATCTTATATCATGAAACAAATAAAAACCTTACATAAATTAAAAATATAAGGTAAGACATTGTCCCTTATTTATTAATTTAAACACCGTGATCAATTTTACCATCTAATTTATCATTTTTTTCCTTCCATTTTTACAACATACTAACTTTTTCATTTTTTACTTATATAATTTAGAAATCTATTATGGAGGCAACAAAGAAGAACTTTGAAGATGTGTCCGGTTTCAATTTAACTTGTACACATGTGCTTTAATTTATCTATACTATATATATATATATAATATTGTTGGGTTTTGATCAAACACATGTAACAGACTTAACATTATTTTTTTCAGTCTCCAAACTTACTCCATTCGCTGAAGCAATCAAAGAGAACCAGATTCAAGAAACTCATCCTTCAGTATATGTTGCAGTCAAAGAGGAAGAGACAAAAGAAACTGTCTTAACATTAATTTATCTATACTATATCTATAATATTGCTGGTTTTTTATCAAACAAATGTAACATACTTAACGCTATTTCCCGAGTTTAGCGCGCTGCAACACGCGCGGGCATTTTACTAGTAATAAATAAAGGTTTTGATATGACAATGTAACTCTTCTATGTATTCTCAACATTTTTTTCCCGCCTCTCTCTCCTATTAACTATACAGATTTCCTTAATTGTTTTTAGAATTTTTTGTTTCCCGCCTCTCTCTCCTATTACATAATAATGAATTTTATAATTATTTTTATAAAACATTTTAAAAAAATAATTATATAGTGTTTCTAGAATTTGTACTAAAAAACTATGTAATATGTTATAAATTTGTAATATGTAAATCTTTATTACTAAGTATATAATATTGTATTTATTTAACCCGTGTAATACACGGGGTTTCTAACCTAGTAACTATATATAAACAAACCCATTGTTTAGTAATTAATGAGTAGAGAATTCAACACCTTACATGGATATTACACATAGAGATTTAAGGGTTTGCAGTCAAGGGTCATAATCATAGTAACTTCTAAACCACTGGCTTTGGTCCAGTGGTTATGGCAATGAAGATTCAACCTGCCCACGCAGGTTCGAATCCGAGCCAAACCGGGTTTTAGTTCGGAGTGCGTTACGCTAGCGGGGTTTGGCCCGTGTAGCGGCGCAACTGCTGTCAAGTGGCAGCAGGCTCCATGGTTTCCCGGTGAAAGCCTAAGTCTCTCGTTCTGAACCCGCGGGCCCGGTTCAGACAACGTAGTGGCCAGGTTGAGGGATAACGGGTCTCCGATTCGAAAATGCGGCTGCCACTTAAAAATGAAAGTCGCCTTTCAAAAAAAAAAATCATAGTAACTTCTGAAAATTCGTTATTTGTTCGTAATTTGACCACTGTCATAATTTGCTCACTTGTACATTTGTTACGTTGTCCTTTATTTCTTTCTTATTTGTTCACTATATAAAATTAAACTTTTATAAACTATTGATGTCTCTTTTTAATGTTACTCTTTATCAGTTCTCAAATCGTTATCACTAACAAATCTGTAATTGGAACTGGAACGTATTCTTTTAACTTGATAAAAAGTATAAAAATAATTTGTTGTTATAAACATTAACCTAGTAATCCTCTTAGTTGACACTTTATAATATTATTATTATTATTATTATTATTATTATTATTATACATATTAAACAATGACTGGTGCCTGGCTTGACGGTTTGCATGCCACTTCTTCGCCCGGGCGGCGAGGGTTTTAACCCAAGCCTTACCCTCTTCGCCGGTTCGTTTATTTTAGGGCTTGGTTACTAGGACACCCAACAATTTTAATTCAACACCCCACCATCACATATACGCCTCGTATAGGTCTATATGAGGCGTATAGACCCTAACCTTAAAAGTCAGAGTTGCAGCTGTCAACAACTGGCTGGCGGCTGGTCTATACGTCTCGTATAGGGCTATACGAGGCGTATAGACCCTATGAGATTTTTATCTCAAAAGTTGGCTGATTTTTCGTTTTCACGGGTCTATACTGTAGGCCTATACGTGGAGTATAGGCTTATACGACAAGTATAGAAATTTTTGGGTTGTAAGTATTTGGGTTGCGTATGACCTATAAGCCACCAATTCCCGAGACCATACGAAAAGTATAAGGCGGAATTGGTTTAGTTATAATGAGTCTTAGTGGTCGTATAAAACTTATATCATCCATTAAGACTTATTATGGTCGATAATGACTTATTACGGCCACTATGACATATATGGGTCAAACATTGTCAAAAATAATTAAACTTGGTCAATCATGACTAAACATAGCAATGTAGGCCAAATAATTGTAAGTATACAAGTCAAACATGAACTTATATCATCCATTAAGACTTATTATGGTCTATAATGACTCATTACAACCACTATGGCATGTATGAGTCAAACATTATAAAAAAATATATAAACTTGGTCAATCATAACTAAACATAGCAATGTAGGCCAAATAATTGTTAGTATATAAGTCAAACATGAACTTATATAATCCATTAAGACTTATTGTGGTCTATAATGACTCATTACGACCACTATGACATATATGAGTGAAACATTGTTAAAAATACTTAAACTTGGTCAATCATTACTAAACATAGCAAGTAGGGCAAATAATTATCAGTATACAAGTCAAATATGTATTTATATCATCCATTAAGACTTATTATGTTCTATAATAATTCACTACGACCACTATGAAATTTTTGAGACAAACATTATCAAAAATAGTTAAACTTGGTCAATCATGACTAAACATAGTAATGTATGCCAAATAACTGTAAGTATACAAGTCAAACATGAACTTATATCATCCATTAAGACTTATTATGGTCTATAAAGACTCATTACAACCACTATGACATGTATGAGTCAAACATTGTAAAAAAAATATATAAACTTGGTCAATCATGACAAAACATAGCAATGTAGGCCAAATAATTGTTAAAACAAGTCAAACATGAACTTATAACATCCATTAAGACTTATTGTGGTCATAATGACTCATTACGACCACGATGACAAATATGAGTGAAACATTGTTAAAAATAGTTAAACTTGGTCAATCATTACTAAACATAACAAGTAGGGCAAATAATTATCAGTATACGAGTCAAACATGAACTTATATTATTCCTACAAGTCAAACATGAACTTATATCATCCATTAAGACTTATTATGTTCTATAATAACTCATTACGACCACTATGACATTTATGAGTCAAACATTGTCAAAAATAGTTAAACTTGGTCAATCGTGACTAAACATAGCAATGTATGCCAAATAACTATAAGTATACAAGTCAAGCATGAACTTATATCATCCATTAAGACTTATTATACTCTATAATGACTCATTACAACCACTATGACATGTATCAGCCAAACATTGTCAAAAATATTTAAACTTGGTCAATCATGACTAAACATAGCAATGTACGCCAAATAATTGTTAGTATACAAGTGAAACATGAACTTATATCATCCATGAAAAGTTATTGTGGTCTATAATGACTCATTACGACCACTATGACATATATCAGCCAAAGATTGTCAAAAATATTTAAACTTTGTCAATCATGACTAAACATAGCAATCTACGCCATGTAATTGTTAGTATACAAGTCAAACATGAACTTATATCATCCATGAAAAGTTATTGTGATCTATAATGACTCATTTCGACCACTATGACATGTATGAGTCAAACATTGTTAAAAAATAGTTAAACTTGGTCAATCGTGACTAAACATAGCAATGTATGCCAAATAACTATAAGTATACAAGTCAAACATGAACATATATCATCCATTAAGACTTATTATGGTCTGTAATGACTCATTACAACCACTATGACATGTATCAGCCAAACATTGTCAAAAATATTTAAACTTGGTCAATCATGACTAAACATAGCAATGTACGCCAAATAATTGTTAGTATACAAGTGAAACATGAACTTATATCATCCATGAAAAGTTATTGTGGTCTATAATGACTCATTACGACCACTATGACATGTATCAGCCAAAGATTGTCAAAAATATTTAAACTTTGTCAATCATGACTAAACATAGCAATCTACGCCAAGTAATTGTTAGTATACAAGTCAAACATGAACTTATATCATCCATGAAAAGTTATTGTGATCTATAATGACTCATTTCGACCACTATGACATGTATGAGTCAAACATTGTTAAAAAATAGTTAAACTTGGTCAATCGTGACTAAACATAGCAATGTATGCCAAATAACTATAAGTATACAAGTCAAACATGAACTTATATCATCCATTAAGACTTATTATACTCTATAATGACTCATTACAACCACTATGACATGTATCAGCCAAACATTGTCAAAAATATTTAAACTTGGTCAATCATGACTAAACATAGCAATGTACGCCAAATAATTGTTAGTATACAAGTGAAACATGAACTTATATCATCCATGAAAAGTTATTGTGGTCTATAATGACTCATTACGACCGCTATGACATGTATCAGCCAAAGATTGTCAAAAATATTTAAACTTTGTCAATCATGACTAAACATAGCAATCTACGCCAAGTAATTGTTAGTATACAAGTCAAACATGAACTTATATCATCCATGAAAAGTTATTGTGATCTATAATGACTCATTTCGACCACTATGACATGTATGAGTCAAACATTGTTAAAAAATAGTTAAACTTGGTCAATAATGACTAAACATAGCAATGTAGGCCAAATAACTGTAAGTATACAAGTCAAACATGAACATATATAATCCATTAAGACTTATTATGGTCTGTAATGACTCATTACAACCACCATGACATGTATGAGTCAAACATTGTCAAAAATATTTAAACTTGGTTAATCATAACTAAACATAGCAATGTAGGCCAAATAATTGTTAGTATACTGTAACAACCCAAATCCTCTACCACTTAAAACACGAAATTTCGTTTAAGACTAAGGTTCTCAGGAACGAAAGTATGGTACGGTAATTTAACCACAACTCAAACTAAAAAGCTGAAATTGTAATTTCTACAAAATGAGGGGTATAAGTGAAAAATTCAATTAAACCTAAACCCATATCATTTCTCCTAGCCGCCATCCTCGTTTCCATTTCTTCTTCCTTCATGAATGGAACTCCACGCACAAATCACACTCAAAACCCTAATCCGACCATTTGCCGTCATATCTTGCTCGTTTACATGGATAACTCAGCTCTGTTCCAAAGCACAAAGGGACGACGACAATGATTGTGTTCGTGGACGATAAGCAGCTACAACGAAAGATGTTTGGGCTGTTGCCATAGCTCCAACAGCAGCGAAAAGTCCGTTATAGCATGGATACCTGGTTGTACGAGTCTCACATTGGTGGTGACCCTCACGGTGGTGACGGAGACTGTTAATGGAGAGTCTGACAGCAGGTGCTGGAACGGTTAGAGGTGAGCGGTGATGATGGTTAGGGGAAGTATGCTTTATGGCAGAAGATGATGGTAGTGACGATAGTGGTGGTTTGTGACCGGAGGCAGCAGGTGGTGGTGGCGAGGGTATGACGATGGTAGTTTCGGGTGATGGTGGTTCACGATGGTTCGGATGGTGGTCACCTGACGGTTCATGGCGGCGGTTCAAGGCTGTTAACAGTGGCATACGAGAATGATGGTGGCGATACGGTGTTGAAGGTGGTTGATGATGATGTTATGATTTTGATGAGAAATACATGATGATGATGGTTTAATGATGATGATTACATGATGAGTTGATGATGATAATGGTTAGATGATGATGATGATTAGGTGATGATGATGATGATTTTATAATAATGACAATGATGTATACGAGTCGGGTCGGGTCTTGGTCATAATTTACGGGTCCGTGTTCGGGAAGGTATATCCTTTAAAACTCGTAGACATTAATTGCTATTATTAGTTGGGTTACGAATAACGTATTGAGGATGAATAGTAATGATTTCATAAACGATAACCGACAAAAGATTATTATTTTTATAAAGGATAATTGATAGAAGTATAGAAAGAAGGATCTCGATGCTAGAAGTTAAAACTCGATTATTGTGGACTATTGGTTATGATTTGGTAATGGAAATAGACGATTAATATTGTTGGCTTTTAGATAAAAACAAACGGGACTCTGTCCAATTTTCATTATGATTAAAGAAGTATATTCTACAAATGTAGACGTCCTCATTACGGTTTGGGTTTGTTTGGGAAAAGACCCAATTCAGGCGAATCTAGTATGTTCGCCTGAAGCCAAGTGGCGAACTTAGCATGTTCGCCTAATGCAAAAGAGGCGAACTTACCATATGTTCGCTTAGTCAAAGAGGCGAACTTATCACATGTTCGCCTAAGTCAAAGTAGCGAACTTACCTAAGTTCGTTTAAGCTCAATGTGGCGAACTTATCATGTTCGCCTAAGCCATGAATAGCGAACTTTTCCAAGTTCGCCAAACCCTAAAGATAGAAACGAAGTGTCAGTTAGGTCAATTACCTTAACTTATACGAATGATTTATACAGATTGTGTGTGACACCTAGAGACGCCTACTGACCAGTGATAGTATCTCAGGACCCGCTTATCAGGTGAGTTCTATGTGCCCCCTATATGTTACGTGCAAATCATTTTAAATGTTTTGGGACTGAAGTGAATACATGAATGAATGTTATGGATACCAATGTGATTAAACGTGATGTATATACGAATGCTAATGTGATCATATGTGATACATGAAAATGAACGATGAACAAAGAATGAAATGTATGTACACAAAAATGAATAGCATAACATATAATTGAAATCTTGCTTTATATTTATATATATTGCACGTTATGAATGTATGTAAACGTTATGGACGGTACGATGATAACGGCTACTTCGGTAGACGGACGACCATTCATTTATTATGCAGCCAGAATTAAAAGTCTAGAAAGGTAGACTAAATACGGACTACTATGGTAGACGGGGGCCCTAATCGAAGCACGACTGCATAGTATAGATCGGGTGGGAAACGGATGCCTTCGGGCAGACGGGAGAAAGGACGAACTACGACGGTAGTACGGTATGACGGACGACCAAAGGTTTGTCGGACGGTAATGAAGGACGGACTACTTCGATAGAAACTGTATGAAATGGGCTACAACGATAGTTCAAGAACGTTTGTCTTTGTGACTTACGTAAGCAAATGACGGGTTGATCACCCTTATGTGTATGACCAATGAATGTTTAATGAATGCAAAGGTGAATACATATATACATGTACTCACAAATGAATGATAAATGAAGGCAAAGGATGTGTTAATGCGTATTTATTTATTATTATTATATATATATATAGTTATAAACAAATGCTGTTTATACCTAATTGCTTTAAACTAGAACTCACCAGCGTAGAAGTATTAGATAATATTTTAATTGAATGAGACTTTCACTGTATGTAATAGATTGATGTACGCTTCCGCTATGTTTTTGAAAGTTATAGTTTATTCAGTTTTGATGACTATGTTTATGAGTAAATCCAATAAGTGAGGTTTCCCGAGAAAGAGGCCTTACAAGTTGGTATCAGAGCAATAATTTGAGAGATTCATACATCCCTAAATGTCTGGACTCAAGCTGATAATGGGACCAACGCAAGGATGTCAGTACGGGTAGCCAACGCCAACGCTAAAACAAGTAAGTAAGTAGCAAGGTTAATACCTGTAGCTCAGAGTAGATAGAGCACATGCCTTAGATATCAATGTCACTACTAATATGAATAGTTACACATAGCACATATGATGGTAGATGATTTGAGCACATAAGTACAGTAAATGTTTAATAACACGTAGCTACTGTTATTAAGCTTTTTCTGTGTAAATGTGTGTCGATTTGTCATCCGTCGTATGTATTTGTCACAGAGAGTGAAAGAGATGTTAGCATATCACTACGAATGACTCACAAATTATAAGAACGGTGTGATCCATGTGAAGTGAATCACAAACAACGAGTAGAAGTTCGACAAACCACAACGAAAGAAAGATGACGGATTATCAACGGTCCGAGTAGATCAATAACGAACAGTCATGAACGACTCCCGTCAGCTAGGAGTTCGAAAAGGGAAGAAGAATACATGGACTAGAAGCCGTTTATAGAAGACATTCACATTATGAAGCATGATAAGACGAGTCAGGAATTCACGAGTAAGGTAAGTTGGCGATTACGTCAGGATCCACGTAATTGTGAATTTACAGGTGCTCATGCATACTGATGAACCTTATCATATGGATTAATACACATGTCACCGAAAACAATTAAATCACTCCAACCATGACTATGAGATTAGTCACTTAAGTAACGATGATCATAGCAAATTAGTAAGACGAATGATGGCAACAACGACATATCAAAGGTAGAACGAGAAGGAGTGAGACTTTAAAGGAAGTTTGCTAAAAGTTGAGTAACACTAAGGAACAAGTTTAGAAAGATTAACGAAACTTGGTCCGAAACCCGATGCAACAATGATGAAAGTAGTAATTCAAGCAAAGACAACGAAACGGAAGGATTGCAATAGAAGCGAATTAGTATGAGGAGGATAAGAGAGCCTATCAAGCCCCAGTGAGAAGATTGCTTCGCATGGCAACCCGCGAATGACGAAACCGATTAAGTAGAAGTTGAGGAACTCAACACTTGTTTGTTTCAAATTGAGAAGTTAGCTACCAAGGATTACACGTTAGTACGATATGTGAGTGCTACATATGTCAGACGAACATACGTTTGGAGAACTGCTTTCGAACAAGAATTGTCTATTCTTAACACAAACACAATATGATGAATAAACATTGGTCTACTGTCAAAGCATGCATGATCATACAAGAAATAACCACACAAGTATATGTCCAAGAATATATGAGTATACAAATACATGAATGGCATCTCTCCATGCAGAAGACACCCCAGATAAACTACTATGAGTATTCACTAAAACAAGAAGATAGATATCCTAATGACAACAAATGACTGGAACCGCGATATTAATTAGGGCGTGCAGGCAAAACCAAATGAAACCAGTTCCAACCTAAGGATTGTTGTTCTTGATGAATGTAAAAGGCAAGCCCAATGGTGTGAAGTAAGGCATGAGTACCATCAAGGACTCAAGACGAGTTAGATAACACTCTACAATGATTAAGTTAAGTCAATAGCATGTGAGACTGCTGAAATTAAAAAGCCGATAAAGAATCTAACAATACCAAAAAGGAAAGGAATGATCGAGTATCACCACACGTGTCACCTATTCGTAACGAAACCTATGAACATAATTCTAAAAGGATCCCATACGGAAGAAAATGTTAACGATCACGGAAAGTTAAAAACTGTATAGTTTGGTCACAAGGGATGCCAATCCTTAAGACCATTCAATGATATAAAGGAAGAATAATGCGTATTAGACTGGTGATGGTCTATAATGACTCATTACGACCACTATATCATGTATGAGTCAAACATTGTCAAAAATAGTTAAACTTGGTCAATCATGACTAGGCATTATAGATGCAGTCCAAATAATTGTCACTATACAAGTCAAACATGAACTTATATCATCCATTAAGACTTATTACGGTCTATAATGACTAATTACGACCACTATAACATGTATGAATCAAACATTGTCAAAAATAGTTAAACTTGGTCAATCATGACTAAACATAGCCAAATAATTTTCAGTATACAAGTTAAACATGACCAAATGGTCTTTGGAGTTTATCCCGAATTGATGCTGTAGAAGATTGGGAACTTATATACAAGCATCGTATAAGACAATTTAAGGAGATACTGTAACATCCCAAAAATAAAACGACAGTTAAAATAACGGAATAAACGAACGAGGCAGGTCGGGTCGGGCCGGATGGGTCGGCGGGCTGGAAAGGGAGCCTCCCCTATAAATAGCCAAGGTCACCACCCATTTCTCTCATTTGCACCTTCTAGAGAGAGAAACCGTAGAGAGAGAAAGTTGGCGGATCGACCCGAGATTTGATAAGTGTGTTGCTCCAGAGCTCGTGAGAAGAACCTCCGGATCAAAAACTCGATTCAGGTAACGATCGGGCCTAAATATAAGTTTTTGTTCGTTTTTGGGTTTTTCGGGTTTTGGGTGAAAAATTAACGTTTCACGGATAAAACTGAAAGATAAACATAGATTTGAGTTCCTTAATGGAAAGCAAACGTTTTGAAGTAAACAAGTTCGGGATCTTGACGTGATCAGACCTGAATGTGAAAGTTAGGGTTTTACGAAGAAACAGATCATGCGTACTTATCAAGTACGCACGGAGCAGGTCCTGCGTACTTATCAGGTACGCAGGAAGAGGGGCACTGCGTACTTATCAAGTACACAGGAAGGGCACTGCGTACTTATCAAGTACGCAGGAAGAGGATCTTGCGTACTTATCAAGTACGCTGGAAGCAGGGTCTGCGCACTTGCTAAGTGCGCAGGCATCAGGCTGGTTAAGTAAAGTTAGTATGTTTAGAAGGGTTAAACCGTTAGAGTCGGTATTGGTCTGATGTGTATTTAACTAATCAATTCAGATCGGAAGTGACGTTGTTGGGCCTTGTTTAGGACAACCGAGACTAGCTTATAAGGTGAGTTCTATAAGCCCTCTTTTAAATATTTTAATAATTTTTTTGGGCTGGTGTGCATACGTAACGATGTGACTATTTTATAAAACGATGTTTATGAATGTTGTATGTGACGTTTTATAAAATGATGTTTATGAACGATGTTTTGGAAGGAAGGGTTACGAAAGAAGTGTTTATGAAATATTTTGCCAAAAGAAGTTTATGAAGTGTTTATGAATGAATGAATGTTTTTAATAAAACGTACGAATGCTTTAACTGGAGTTTTGAAGTAAAAGAAGTGAAGGTTTACGAAAGTCACAAACGAACGAATCTGCCAATATTCCTTAGGGAATGAAGGTTAGGGGTATGGGAAGTATGTTATGGGCCTTTACCTTTTAGGGGCCTTTGTGGCTGGCCAACTGTTGTACAACTGGGGCGATGACGGTCGCCAAGGGGATTATCGTGATCCTTGAAGTTTGGTACGATTTACCTTACGGGGTAGTCGTGCTTGAAGTTTGGTACTTGCGCCTGACGGGTCGCAGTGCTTGAAGTTTGGTACGTGTCATCCTTGTGATGCCGTGCTTGAAGTAGTGTTGAATAACCTAAGTATTGAGCCCTAGGAGTTCTTCACCCGAAGGACAGTATGGTGATTGATGGGCCTAGTGATGGTGATCTTTAGGTTATTCAGCCAGTATGTGACGTTTGGATTTGACGGTTACGAGAAGGCGCAGATTCGATATGTTCGTTGACTTATGTTTATGAAGTGTTATGTTTTGTTATTGCATTATTTTACGTACGCTTTTTATTAAATGAAGTGTGAAGTTATGTTTTTGGCAAATTATTTGAAGCTAAAGTTTTATGTTAAAACTAGAACTCACCAGCGTAGCTGACTTTTTAGTATGCACATTCAGGTTAAGACAGGTTACGATGATGGAAGGCGATGCTGGGCGGCTTGATGAGTTACCCGGATGACATGAAGACTGGTATCCCGTTATGATTAGTTTACGTTATGTTTATGTATTAGGCTATGTTGCGCTTCTGCATGTTGAACAATGTAATGGTTATGTTTTAATGAAGTATTTTTCGCTGCATTATTTTGATATTCAAGTTTAAGAACTGTTTGTAAATGAGTAAACCCAACAAGTGAGGCCTCCCGGGTTTGGGGCCTTACAGATACGTAATAGTAACAAATATCAAGGAACACAATATATAACAACTCCATACATGTAACTAATTACAATTTGTTATAAAGTTCAAAAAAATAAAAAATAAACTAATCTATACGCCTCGTATATACTACTAGAAAACATGTATATTATCTACAAAAGTTTCTGACAAGTTACCAACAAAAGAAATTTCCCACAAGTTTGCGAAAACTTTCCGACAAAACAAAAACAAAAAAGTAACCACAACATTTCCTACAATTTTTCGACAAATGTATTAAGTAAGTTAACTTATTTATTTAATATAATCGTCGGAATATTGTTGAAAATTGCCGACGAAAGGCTTTTGTCGCTAATTCGTTGGAAAATTATTCGAGACTTTGTAGGAAAATACATTTCCTACCGGGTTTTTTTCCAACAAACACTTTTTGTCGGAAACTTGTCGCTAACAGCCAATTCCGACAAATTTTCCCCGAAACTGCTGTCATAATTTTTTTATTTTTTTAGTAGTGATAAGTCTATATGTGACGTATAGTGTTCTTACGTTTTTAAACTATACGCGACGTATAGGCCTATGCATGACGTATAGTTCCTAATGAAGAAGGAGACTAGTCAATCTCGTATGGTCTTGGGTGGCGTATGACCTATACTCCACTAATTCCCGAGACCTTATACGTGTCGTATGGTTTCAAGAATGGGTGAAGTAGAGGTCATATGCAACACAAACACTTACAATCCAAAAAGTTCATATACTTGTCGTATAGGCCTATGCTCCACATATAGGACTATACTCTACGTATAGGCCTATGAAATCCAAAAATCAGCCAACTTTGAAGATAAAAATCTGATATGGTATATACGCCTCGTATGACCCCTTATGCCTCGTATAGACCGGCCGCCAGACAATTCCTAAAATCTGCAGCTCTAACATCGTACCCTATATGCCTCGTATAGGGCTATATGTGGTGTATAGAGGTCTATACGCCACTTATAGTCATATACAAGGCATATAGGGTATGATATAACTTCTGCAAGATTTCTAACATTGTAAATTGAGAAAATTATACGCCCGTATAAAATTACACGAGACGTATAAAAGGTATCAAAATATGGTTTTAGGTCTATGTGTCTTACTGTTTGGTTATTATTGCCATACAATACTTCTGTTGGGACCAGTTCCGCCCTTCTTTGTCCGGATACTTCCAGTTGTCTTTCTGGGTCTAACACAGTTTCGTGGTTTCGTCTGTAACTTCTTCCAAACTATTTTGTATAGATCTGTTCAAATTATACAATCTTCTTGTGTTTGTTTTGTATCCACATATCTGGTCCTCGTGTGTTGCGGATCCGGGCCTTATAAGGAAACTTTTACCCTTATTTTACCTCCCCCATCTTTTGTGTTTTTTTGCTTGATCAATAAAAGTGGTTGTCAAATCAAACTGCATCCATACATACCAAAACCATGTGATTTGTAAATGTGATCGAGGTGACGTGTTCCTTTTGAAAACTAGAAAAATCAATGGACTCACGTGTGTGGTTGGTCCCTGTCACATGACACTGCCTCAAAGTAAACCTCTTAAAAAGTAAGGTATGATAGTACATGTTATTGTCCGAACAAATACATAGTATTTAGCAATTAGTATCAACGCTTTTTTTTTCACAACAAAACTATAATCGTCATAATTCTAAATTATATCAAATAATTCACTTTATGTCTATATTTAAACCCAGGATGTGCTATCTAAGAGACAAAAGTCTCTATCAAATAAGCTAGTTCCACGTTAACATTTAGCATCAATGCATGTCATCATTGTGAAAGGCCAAGAATATTTTTAAAGAATAAAACATGTTCAATTGATTTAAAGTGGTTAATGATAAAATTTTTAAATGAAGTTGTTATATATCATAAGGCGTTTTCTATGCCAAGTCGAAAACTTGAATTAGGTTATCGTTAAATGTCAAACTATAATTTTAATTAAATAGATTATTCAACCTTTTAAATAAAAATTTAAAAATACCTATAATCTTAAAATAACTACAATAATAAATCTGAACAAATTAATAACTATTATTAGTGATCATTAAAACATTCAAAATGTTATTATACATTCATTAGCCATTTAATTTTTTTAAATTAACTAATTTTAAACCCACCTGTGCCATCACGGCAGTTTGGTTCTGAACATCGAAACGCAGATAAAAAGATACACACGGCGACGGTACATCCGGAAATAATGAAAAAGTCGTGTCGATGTAGCGCGGTTCTGAACAACGAAACGCAGATAAAAAGAAACACTTGGTGACGGTATATCCGGAAATCAAGAAAAAGTCAAGTCGTTATAAAGATGAATGTTAAGAAAACGAAAGTGAACCTTAAAATATCCTTTAACCAAAAGATAAAACTATTTCCCACATAGATATAACATTTAAAAACTTAAAATTATAAGATTTAACAATTTAAGAATTAAAATTTAATGGAAACGTTAAAAATTTACAACAAAATATAAACCGAATAGATTTTGACTAAAATTTATACTAAAACCATATTTTAGAAGTTTGAAGAGAGAAACAAAATATGTGTAAAAATACAAAAAGAAACAAAATACAAAGAAAACATCATATTTCAAGTATTAAGAAAAAAAAACAAATATTTTTTTATTATAATCCGCACATTGTGGCACGTTAAACCGTAAAAAATAATAAAGAACAAAATAAAAAAATCTTATTTAAAGAATTTAAAGTATTAAAAAATTTAAAGAAAAATAAACAAAAAAAATGTTTTTAAATGTTGACGTCAACAGCGTAAACGGAAAGGGGGTGGGGGAGTGAATTCAAACCCGGGTGGACAGACTCACGGGCAAGGGCACTAACCACTGGGCCGCTAGCCAGTCTTGTAAACTATTCCGAGCCACACATATATGTATAAAATCCGTAAAAATAAAAAAAATATATTAAAAAAGTGGTTGCGTCAATAGCTTGTACCATGGGTAACAACGCCAGTACGGTGGCACTGTTTCCACCGTAACATCCCGAAAACCGACGCGTTAAATGGGGTTCGGAAATAAAATAAATAAAGACCGAGGACTAAAATGAGACAAACGCGAAAGACGGAAAAAGGAGGGGGAAGGTCTTAACCCTAGCCGCCCCTTGCCTACTCCTCATTTCATCATCTTCACCCTCAAGTTCTAGAGAGAGAATCTAGAGAGAGAAAGTGCAAGAGGTCTCCATTTTTGCTCAAGATCTCGTCTACCTTCATCCTCTATTGATTGGGAAAGAGCACACACGAAGAACTGCATCATTTGGGGTAAGAATCGACCTCTAGTTCTCAGTTTTTTGTTGAAAATGGGTTTTTGGCTAAAAGCTAGGGTTTGATCATAAAAACCAAAATTTTTATGTATGAAACGACAAGAAAACCCTAGATCTAGCTTTATGGAAGATAAACAATCAATAACGGGTCTGTTTGGATAGATCTTCATCCGGTGACACAATGTGGCGACAGTAGTCGCGACGGGATGGAGAAGAAACCACAATTTTAGGCAACACTCAGGTGGCGACACTAAATGGAAGCAGATTATGTTGTAGAAGGTAAAGTCAAATATAATTTTGAGAAAGTTGTAAATTATTCTTGGTTGTCGAATGAGAATTTCTACTTTGCATCTGTATTAAACAAGAGTGTAGAACCAAGAACGTTAAGTGAAGCATCATCTGATATTAATTGGGTTGATTCAATGAACACATAAATGGAAGCTTTACATAGAAATAATACCTGGGACTTAGTAGCTTTACCACTAGGTAGAAAATCTATTAAGTGTAAATGGGTGTACAAAATTAAATATAAGTCCATCGGTGAAGTTGAAGGTATAAAGCTAGGTTGGTAGCAAAAGGATATAATCACATAGAAGGTTTGGACTTTGATGAGACTTTTTCTTGGGTTGATAAAATGGTCACAATTAGGTGCATTATTAGTCTAGCTATTGAATCATTTTAAATCATTTTCTTCATGCACCTCACTGACAATTTTTTTTTTGAAAAAAATTCTTTAAAGGTTTTACATTTTATTTCTTATTCTTCAAGGTGAGACACAACCATAAAGTTATTATTTTTTATTATAGAAAAAAAAGCCTAAAATTAAAATATTGCTTGTGAATTGTGATAGGATTTAATCTTGATTAGATCACAAGAGTAAAAGAACTTTTGGATAAACAATGAAGTTGATGGGTCAAAATCTTGGGAGCTGTAAATCAAGAGATGATAGAGTATAGTTATTTTTTAACAACAATCAGAAATACTCATAGAAAAGCTAGCGAAGAACTAGCAACACCCCAAATACAAAACATGTCAAAAAGCATGAACCCAAATTTAACCAGCCAAGGAAAAAAGAAAACATTGCAACCAATATACTAGATCCATACAGATTAACCCAACCCAATTACATAGGGTTAACCAACCAATCTTCCCATTTGCAGTGAATTTTCTTACCCCTATTTTCCAGCCACGAGAAGGAAAGCACTTTTACCTCATCTACCATATTTTCCACGGATGTTCTTAAATGGGAGAAGATCCAACAAGTGCTATAAATAATTAACGCCCGAATTTTCTTTACCTTATTCGATCCCTGCGTGCCCCTGATGAGATCCGCCCATTCGGTTATAGAAGCATGCCTCGTAACGTCAATTTTCATCCAGTTGGATATTCCACACCGTGTACTTTTTGCCACCGGGCATTGGATGAAAGAATGATCTTCAGTCTCCTCTTCCGGTAAGCATAGGGAGCATCGGCCAGACTGGATAGGGACGCCACGCGATTTTAACGCCAATGCCATCGGCAGCCGGTGCTCGAGAAGACGCCACACAAAACACCGGATTGTCAAGGGAACCCAGCTTAGTCATAACACATCTACTTTAGATTCCTGCATTATGTTATCTTCTAACCATCTTCTACATGAATCAGTGGAGAAGATCCCAGATGGATTAACTTCCCAAACCCATTTATCCGGGCCCACAATGAATCCGTAGCTTTTAATCATGCTTTCCAGGTCGCTAATCTCCTCAATCCGGGCTTGACTCTCAGCACCCTTTTTCCAATCCCATTTGAAAGTTACAGACCCCGATCCCGAGCTTATAATTCTATCTCCAATCCGACACTTTTTGTTTCGAGCAAGCTCATATAAGGCGAGGAATAACCTACGAAACGGAATCATTCCGAACCAAGCCAAGTTCCAAAACGAAGAAAAAGCCCCGTTCCCAATGCGTTTACGGAAAAAGTTGTTAATTGATTCCCCAATGCCTCCCTGCTCCTGCCCAGAAGTTACAATAGCCGACCAGTTGTCAATCCGAGATTTCCTATGCAGGTCCAAAAGAGATTCTAGAGAAGATTTGTGAATAGCTTTGATACAGCGAGCCCACAAGCTATCCGGATCATTAATCGCCTTCCATTTCCACTTGGTTAACAGAGCATGATTCATAGTCGGAAGGCTCCCCACCCCCAATCCACCTAACCTTCTCGGTTTGATAACGTTGTCCCATTTCACCCAATGTATTTTTTTCTTGGAATTATTCCCACCCAAAAGAAAGAGACGTCTCGTGGCCTCAAGCTCTTTTAGGATCTTCGACAGAGCTTTAAACATTGAGAGGAAATATAGCGGTAAGCTACCAAGCACCGCTTTTACTAATGCGAGCCTTCCTCCGAATGATAATGTCTTCGCCTTCCAGGAGTTAAGCATTTCTTTTACTTTTGCGACCACCGGCTCCCAATTCTTAGCCAGCCGCATGTTAGCCCCAATAGGTAATCCAAGGTGCTGAATTGGAAGGGACTCTTGTCTACAACCCATAATTTCTGCAAACTCAATTCTTTCCTAGGTAGCAGCGCCCACACCAATCAACCTACACTTTTTATAATTGATTTTAAGGCCCGAGACAATATAAAAACAGTGAAGAATACGTTTCAGGTTAGAAACGTTTTCTTTATCCCATTCACCGAGGAATAAAACGTCGTCAGCGTACATGGAGTGGGTGATAAATGGGCCGTTATTTGGTAAGCACACACCTTTGAACAGCCCTTTCTGAGCTGCACTTTTCATCATAGCTGATAGACCCTCCATGGCCAAAATAAAAAGGAAAGGGGATATAGGGTCACCTTGTCTAACCCCCCTTTCCATAGGAAATTCGTCCGTAGGTGAGCCGTTCACAAGAACAGATGCCCTTCCCGATTTAAGATACTCTTTAATCCAAGCTCGCCACCGAGAACCAAAACCCATTTGAAGTATGATATTATCTAAGAAGTTCCAATTAAGCGAATCATATGCTTTGGCAAAATCCACTTTGAAAAGCATGATTTTAACCGAAAATTTTTTAGCCCAACTATGTAAGGAGTTAACTAAAATGTGCCCGTCAAATATGTTTTTACCTTTTATAAATGCCGTCTGCTCATTACCAACCACCGAGCTTACCACCTTCTGCAGTCTCAGGGCAAGAAGCTTACCAAGAGATTTAGCCATTAAACCTATGAGGGAAATAGGTCTGAAGTCATCAATTGATTCCGGATCAGAACCTTTAGGCGCAAGAGTAACGAAGGATGAATTACATCCTTTTGCAATGGATTTCCGCCTTTCAAAACATTTGAAGAACCCCAGAAACGTGGATTTGAGAACATTCCAGATAATATTGGTTTATGTTTATTCCCTAGTTGTTAGGAGTTTGAGTCTAATAACTTGCCTTGTTTTCCAAGTACTTTTTAGTATAAATACATAGTTAAAGCTTATTGTAATTTGGTGGTTTTCTATAATAAAAGGATATAGTCTAGTGTCCCACTTTTGGTCACAAAATCCCGATTGTTTCCTTGTGTTTCTATCCAATTTTCCAACAGTTTGAGCTTGTAAATTAGTTTGGCAACCACTTCTTAAACATTCAAGATACAACTAAGGAAATCCCATGTTGTGTAAGGCCTTAAACGCGGGAGGCCTCACTTGTTGGATTTACTCATTCACAAACAGTTCTTAAACTTGAATATGAGATAACGCAGCGGAAAAACTTTCATTTAAACATAACAGTAACATCGTCAGACATGCGGAAGCGTAAACATTGTTTAAAACATTCATTACATAACATAAACATAACGTAACGCGATTAATGACATGTGGCAGATTCGTTCATTTCGTGACTTTCTATAAAAACCGTTACCGCCTTTACGTCATTTCATTTAAAGCATTCGTACGTTCTATTATATATCATTTCATTCGTAAACCGTTCGTAAACTTCTTTGGCAAAACATTTCATAAACACATTTCAGCTTTCCTTTCGTAAACATCATTTCATAAAACATCATTTCGTAAAACATCATTTCGTTAAACATCATTTCGGGTAAAACATCATTTCGTTAAACATCATTTCGTAAGTATGCACACCAGCCCAAAGCGTTAATAAAACATTTAAAAGAGGGCTCTAGAACTCACCTGATAAGCTAATCTGGGTTGTCCTAAACAAAAGTCCAACAACGTCACTTCCGATCTGAATTGATTAGTTAAATACACATCAGACCTAATCCCGACTCTAACGGTTTACTCGTTCTGTTTTAGGCGAACATATTGACTTCACTGACCAGCTATATATACCCATAGACCTGATACCTGCGCACTTAGCAAGTGCGCAGGGACTTGTTCATGCGTACTTATACGCATGCTTTGCTTC
This sequence comes from Smallanthus sonchifolius, assembly GCA_023525975.1. Lineage (NCBI taxonomy): Eukaryota > Viridiplantae > Streptophyta > Magnoliopsida > Asterales > Asteraceae > Smallanthus > Smallanthus sonchifolius. Next base: position 66,356,612 of record CM042028.1, on the reverse strand, counting down.
TTGCGTACTTGATAAGTACGCAGGCTTTGCTTCATGTGTACTTGATAAGTACGCAGGAGCTGCTTGCGGGCAGCCTTCTTCCCCGCAAAAGCCCTAACTTTTTGCATGCAAATCCGACCTCGTCAAGATCCGAACTTTTTACGTTCAAAACGTTTGCTTTTCATTCTAGATGCTAAATCTATGTTTATATTCAAGTTTCATAAGTAAAAATGTCATCTTTTTATCCAAAACCCGAAAACCCCAAAACGAACAAAAACTCAGATCTAGATCAGATCGTTAACTGTATCGAGCTTCTGATTCGGAGTTTTGCTCACGAGCTATGGAGTAACACACTTCTTCAATCTCGGGTCGATCCGCCAACTTTCTCTCTCTACGGTTTCTCTCTCTAGAACTTGCAAATGAGGGATTATGGAGTGTGTTGGCTATTTAAACCTCAAGTTCGCCGGCCCATCTGGCCCGACCCATCACTTCTTGTTCGTTTATTCCGTTCGCCTCGCCTTTAACCCGTTATTTTTAATCGTCATTTTATTTTTTTTTAGGATGTTACAAGTTGCTGGTGCACTTAATTAAACTACAACTGCTTTGTATCCAAAAACCCAAACATCAAGATCGATTGAACTTCGAAGCACTTGATCTAACCGTCCATTGTTCAATGTATTTATCTATATAGCAGTCATAGCCTGGCTATGGGTCCATAATTTTTTGTAATCAAGTGTAGTCTAAAGTCTTCTATTTTGTTTGTTATCAATCACGTGGTTTCTTTGGTTTTTGAAGTACGTACTTATTTGTAGTCTGTAGATATCGATATGGATATCGATATGATCGATGTCGATGGCAAGTTTGTTGTATTTTGTTCTTATATTTTGATTATGTTACAGAAAATATTAATATAAAATGTTGGAGTGATGGTTTATAATAGATTGTTTAAAAGGTTGATACATGATAAACTTAGTAAACAATATTGATGGCCTCTTATCCTAGTGAGTAACTACAAGAAAACTAGGTAGATTCAACGACCTTTATCGACGTCGAGAAAACCTATCTCGACGACATGTCGTCGAGATAGATTCCGTCGGCAAATTAAGCCTGGTCAAGAAAGCTTAAAATGTCGTCGAGACAAGTACGCCTTTTCTCGAAGACATGTCGCCGCAAAAGTGTCGTCAGGATAGTTTTTTCACCATTTAAAAATAAAGATAAAATAACAATAAAAACGCCTCAATCTCGACGACATGTCTTCAAGAAGGGGTTTTTAATTTTATTTTATCTTTATTTTTTTATTAAGTCTAAATTCATTTTTTAAATATATAATACCTCAATCTCGACGACATGTCGTCAAGAAAGGTATAATTTTTAAAATTTCTTTTTTTTTAATTTTATAAATTTCCAGATTTTTAAACTAAGCAAACATTCAGAACCTGTTATATATATATATTAAAACATATTATATAAACATTCAACAAAAATAAACATAATATGTAAGTTATTGCAAATCGTTCAAATAAAATATTACAACCAAGTTTAATCATCTTCATCGTCGTCATCTTGGATGCCGGATCGGCTGCGGTCCCCTTGCATCTGTTTGACGGTCTCATTCAGTTGTTGGATTTGTTCTTTCAATTCGTTGAATTGAGAGTCGGACAAAGACTTAACATTAGTGGGTATGTTTCTTACTTTTCTTTCAACCCCTCGGCTCCAACCGCGTCTCTCACCAAGGGCACGTCGTAGCACCTCTTCCTCAACAACCACTTCGCCGACTTGTTGCATCCAGATCAACTCTTATTGAATTGAATTATGTAATAAACAAAAAAATAAACATATATCAAAAAAAATTTTAAAAATCCGGCAGCATAACTACTGTAAAATTGATAACTAATCAGTTTAACAATACTCATTGTTAGGGATTGATTTCCATGCAGGATCCTGAATCTAGCGAGATCCGGAATCCAAGATTCGGAATCCAAGATCCGGAATCCAAGATCCTGGTAACTTCGGTATCCTGAATATTAATGCTATTAACGGTTGCTTGTCCTCTATTCCTTTTATATGCGCAGGTAAAACGTGTTGACTCGTTTATCCCTGAAGAATCGGGCAAGAAGTCAAAGAGAACGTGTAAAACTTGCAAGAGAAGCTCAATAACGGTCATATTTGAAGACCGAGTAAAGCTCCGGGATCCTCAGAAAGTTAGTTAGGATCGTTTTTGTATTTAATTAGCGATTTGATCGATTAGCAACACACAACGCACACGCTTAACAGTATTCAATACTCGCAATCAGCTTTGTAACACTTAGTATTCGATCATTTCTACACACATTTGTAATCATTTTCATCGATTTATACAAGACTAGGAGGCAAGTGACTTTCGGTCACTTCCCGAGGTTTTATATCGGCAATTCTTAGGGATTAAGGGCTTTCCTCGTAAACACTCGTGTCGGTTTATTGCTTTATATGCTTTGTTCATCACGAATCTTTCAAGCACGCTATCTCACTTACGAAATTTGCTTACAAAGTTAGTTTATATAATTTTTACCCAAAACACTCATTAAACATATATATTCACCAAAACTCATTAAAAACCTATAATAACACCAACAGTAACCAATATGATTAATATTCTAATGGATTTCCCAAACTACAAATACAATATACAAACTTAATACGCAAATATTTTTTCTTAAACTACAATAACCCTACAATAAAGGTATCGAAACGCAATAATATACATCTATTAGTGGACTTGTGTTAAACGAGTAATTTTGACCCATTTAGAATGGGTACGTGTCATTTTGACTCATTAATACTTTGATTCGCAACATAATAACAAAATATATATACTTACTCAATCGTTTTGTGCCCGATCGTTGACCCATGTGCCGTGAGAAGTGTGCATACATCTCCAACCATCAATCAGGTTGGCGCTTCCACTTTGTTGCACCTATAAACGACAAAAATAATATTACTAATATTTGACTAACTTATGAATACCTTTTTAGATAATATTTACAATTTTTGTTACCTCCTCGTATCGCCGTTGAGCAAATGACTTGCTCCGACTAGTATTGTGATATCGCCCAGACGGTCTATATAAAACTAACTATAAAACCTAACCTAGACTCCTAAGTAATAATTGGAAAACCTATGAACTAGACCGCACTGACAGGCAAATGTACTTATCGAGTGTAGCACAGCTTAACGGTAAACCTAGTTATCGAACCCTAGAGACACTACGAAAACAAAACTAGACTCTGACACGGACTAAAGATTGATTTGGTTTGGGGGGTTTACTACACTAAATATTAAACTAATAATGGAATAAAATAAGGTCGACTCAACTAACCAGACAAAAGACAAAGGTAATATCAAGAATGGGAAGAATATCACCTAGTTCGGAATCCTACTTACAAAGCACAACTTCTATCGGTTATGGAAACTATAATGGATCTGGGTTTCTAAGGAAACAACTATAGATAGCCTAGTGGATCCCTAATCACTCTCAAGGTCTCACCAACTAAGGAACCTAAAGATGTACTAACTCACCATATTGTTGGATCACTTCTCAGGTATTTCCAACTATGATAAAGTACCCTAATAGACAGATTACCTCTCAATCTCTCCGTCCACCAATACACTCGAAGAATGCACGGGTTAATCTCAAGATAACAGCTATGACACGAATAACAACAATCACTAGACACCTAATACCGGCTTCCTCTCAGACAGCTGACACTCGGATTCCTAATGACGAAGACTAGACGACTAATTCTCACCTCTCGGGTATTGAACTAGGATACACATTTAATTCTAATCAGCAATCAATGACAACTCCTATGGCTACTTCGTCTAGCAAACCCCCCTAATCACAAACCCTAAGATCTATGACCAAGATACGCAGATCAAACTGGCAGACAACCACAATCAACGCAAGGAATTGAAATCAAGCACAAGACCAGATCTAAACATGCAATAACATCACAATAATCAACTCAAGATCTTTTACGAAATCATAAAACCATTAATTAGAATCTAAAACCGATAAAAATCAAAACTTTAACAAGTATTCATCAATTGACCTAGGCAATATATAAGTTTTAGCCTAGGATCATGTTCAAACAACCAAAACAGAAGTAATAAACAAGATTCATGGTTTCAAACAATCAAATCAAAGATAAAAATTCAAACTTTCAAACCCGAAACGCTTAAACAACGAACCCGGATCTCAAAGCCTTCACCTTTTCACTCCGATTGAATTCCTTCTCCTCAAAATCGCCTCTAAACCCTCTCTGGACGGCTAAAAATCGAACCCCCTCATAATTGCTATCAAAATCTATTTAAATCAAAATTTGGGTTTTTCTCGGAAAATAGCTCTCTCGCGTACCGCGAGAGTTTTGGGTTGGGTTCCTCGCGTATCGCGAGGTTCTTGGTCTCCACTTTTCGCATACCGCAAAGAACCTATTTTCTTCATTTTTCACTTTTGATCCTCGGGCTTCGTTCTCGTGCTCGGTTTCTTCATATATTCACTTGTATTTCATACGAGCACCTGAAAAACATAACAAAGAATCAAATGTACAATAAAACGACTCAAAACAAAGATAAAACTAACCAAAAACGCACTAAAACACTAGGAATAAAGATATGTGCTTTGCACTACATCAAACATCCCTACACTTAACCTTTTTTCGTCCTCGAAAAAGCTGCAAATGGAATCATAACTCAGATCTACTTAATAAACATCAATTACCAATTTGTAAAATATACTCACGCGTTAAAAAGCAATAATTTGTATTTCTGTCCTATTAAACCCAAGCACCAACTTTCAAGCCCCCGTTACGTGTTCTATTTCCAATTTATACAGTTATCAATCAACCTATGTGACTCACAATCAGAAGTTACAGCTCTACCTAATCCCGTCTCACGGTCATGTTTAGGCACGGATAAAACCATATAGATTTACCCGACCACGTTAAACTAAAATTTACAGGTTTCTAGAAATCAGATGAAAAATGAATGAATGGATGAAATATGAGCAAATTAACTTTCAACTAGAGGCGTTTCAACCAAGTCACTATCCCGGAAAGTAACACATAGACTAAGTCATATCATTAAAGCACATAAGAATCAACCCAATGGTGTTTAAATCGGCTAGAACCCGACATGTGACACGTAGGTGAAACTTAGATTTCAATTAAATAAGCTCAAGAATTATGGAATATGGATGCGGGCGCCACCAAAACTCGGATTTATTCTCATAAAAAGAGAGTGGTGTACCAAGAAATTTCAAAAACCTCTAAATTTTAACTTAACGTGGTACCTATTAACCTATATTGACAGTTTCAGTATTACCATTACCCTAAGATGAGTACCCACAAGATATCGGGATTTTAATTCAATTAATAATCTTATTTAACACAAACAGGCTATTTAAGCTCTACTAGTAGATTACCAAAACATCACTAATTAGACGCATTTTCAATTATTTATTCATTTAAACTCACAAGTAGATCTAGTTCTACTATCATTTTCCAAATATAATCAGATATTTCCAAGGACATTTTTCAAAAAAATTTTTTATAAAAAGAAACAAACTAACTAAACTAGACATTCACATCCCCACACTTGAAAGACACATTGTCCTCAATGTGAAGTAAAACACAACTAAAAATAAAAATGCAAAAATAAAAACAAAAAACAAAAACAGGAAGCGACTTAGCTAGTAATGTAGCAGTGAATATATCCAACATTACTCTTCCACGTATGCACCGTATAGCATTTCGGTCGCGGTCGCACAAACTACCGGGTTGCCTTTACAAACTTTGTATAAGTGATGATCGATCCCGCCCGAATGGAGATTGACTACGGGCAGAATGATAAAACCTGCAAAATAAACCTTACAACAAACCTGCAACATTAAACTGACTCAAATTAAAATAAAGAGACTCGACTGACTCAAGATAGATAGATGCAGAAAAATATAATCAACGGGTGGCAAACACATAGACATGAATGTCACAGCAAGGTCGGTCATCGGTCACGAAACGGTTTTCTAAGTTCCCCATGGTCGTGGTGGTCAGTGAATGATATGATGATGATAACACAATGGATGAAAGTGATGATTATTGATGAATGATGAAATGATGGATGATGATAATAGAGGTGGTGAATAGTGAACGAAACCATGGGAAAACAAGGAAGTAGGGTGATACCAGCAAGGCCCCGCGTACCGCGAGAGACCAGGAAGCACTCCTTGCGTACCGCGAGGAGGCAGAAATTAAGCCGATCCCTATTTCTGTCCTTCGCGTACCGTGAGGAACAGGGGACAACACTCTCGCGTACCGCGAGGACCATCTGGTGACCGAAAGTTTTGAGGGTTTTTATACTTAGCCAAATTTTCACACCTCAAAATTTTCTTCACCCAAATTCCATAAAACCTATTCCAAGCATAAAAACATACGTAAAAATACCTGGAACTTCATTACCGACGATTTTCCTCACCGAATCAAGTGTGAATTCCTCCAAAACATGACACAAACAAAACACATACCGAAAAACAAAAAAGTAGACACGGACTCAAACCAAGTAATGCACACAAACTCTACATCCCGAGTACTTGCCCGAGACTCAAACAAGCATACCAGGAGGCTTCTCCTTAATTCTAACCGGCATCGCCTTCATCCTACGCGGCCTACCGGTTCTCTAGAACCTCATCAAGCTCATACTCCAATCAAACTTCAAATTTCTACTATGTCTATCACATCGATCCTTCCACCACTACTTAAACTTACCAGGTCCAAAGATAATATGATTCAAGTATCCTAGCAAGTTATCACCTCTAAACATCCCCATACTTGGGGTTTTCACTCTCTCAAAATCAGATGTATCTCTCCACGTACAGGTTCTCTTCAGGGATGGCCTAGACCTAGGAACACTAGAACTAGGGGTTGGATCAACGATTCTCCCCTCAGAAAACACAATGGTGATGGGTAACGATTCAGGAATGGGATTTTCTATATGTGGGACCTCTAAACCTTCCCCCGGATCTCCGGGATCCTCTATAACCTCCACCAACTTCCCCACACTTGGGGTTTTTCCTATGATCTCTTCAAAATCCGCCATCATCTCCAGTAGATCATCAGGCACCTCTTCGCCGTACTCATCCGGCTCTTCCAACAACTTCTCCAACTCTACCGCCCAATCAGATGGTTCTTCTAAATTCGGGGCGGGTTCACCAACTTCTAAAATCGGATCAGAGTCCTTCTGGTAGTCCATGAAGGTATCAAGCATGCACACGGAGTGGCTATGCTCGCCAACATCCCGCACGGACTGCGTGGCATCAAATATAACTGACTCATCCTCCACACGAAGTGTGAGCTTTCCGTCAAAGACATCGATCAATGCCTTGGCGGTGCGCAAGAATGGGCGTTCGAGGATGAGTGGGACTCTATCATCCGCATCCATATCCAGAATAACAAAATCCATGGGGAATACAAACTTGCCTACTTTCACTAATAGATTCTCCACAATTCCCCGTGGATACTTGACTGAACGGTCAGCCAAGGAAATACTCATGCGCGTCGGCTGTGGTTCACCAAGGTCTAGCTGCTTGTATAACAAATAAGGCATCAGATTGATGATAGCACCTAGGTCAGCCAACGCGTGGTGTAAGGGAAAACTGCCTAGGAGACACGGAATCGTGAAACGATCCGAATCTCCCAATTTCTAGGGCAGAGTGTTCTGCACCACTACAGAGCATTGCTCACTAAGTGAACTTTAGAGCCCTCCTTTAGTTTCTTCTTATTGGAAAGAAGATCTTTAAGGAACTTGCCATATTTTGGCATGCGCTGAAGGGTTTCTATGAAAGGAAGATTGACCTTGAGTTGTCTGAACATATCAAGGAAAGTACCGTATTCCCTAGCCTGTTTAAATGGCAGCAAGCGCGCTGGATAGGGAACACGACTCAAGTCAATCTTGGGGGACTTCATCTCCACCCCCTTCTTCTTCTCCTCTGCCCTCTCAGCAGGCATCTCTACTACAATCTCCTCATCTACCGGCTCTTCCTCTCCTATCGGCTTCTCTAGTGTCTCCTCCTCCGCCTGCTCTTCACTCATCTTAGCATCGATCGTAGCAAATCGAGCTCTTCAATCTACCTTATTCACTTCCTCTACCGAAGGTATGCCATACTCAATGGAGTGGTAGTCATCCTCTACAACCTGTTTCTTCTCCACACTCCTAACTGACACGGCTATCACTGAAGTATTAGAACCCTTATAGGTCGCAGATGCTTCACTCTGCCTCTTTTTCAAGTTCCTCCTGATGTCTCCTACCGTGCACTGCAAATCCTGGAATGCCGACTGCTGATTCTTCAATAAGGTGTCATGGCTATCCAATCTCTGCCTAGCATCCCTGTCATTCTGGACCAGGTGGGCAAGCAATTGTGTCTGGTTCTCAATCATCTCCTTTATCTTCTTGGTGTCGACACTGCTTCCCAAGCTAGTTCCTGCTTCTCCTCCTTGCTGATGCTGTCGGCTATTAAACCCAGGTGGGTTATTTCCATATCTCTATCCCGAGCCAAATGAATTATTGTAGTTGTATCCTCGGTTCTGGTATTGGTTGCCAGCATAGCTCACGTGCTCCTGATTATTTACTGGGCAGTCCCTGGTGTCATGGCCTCCTCTACATACTTGACACCGCTGAGCACTGAGCTTCAGCTCCTTAATCTCGTTAGCCATTGAGGCGAGTGCAGTAGCCACGCTAGTCTCAGGAGTGACCTGATGGACACCTCTAGGATAAGAGGCAGCTGCCCTAGCACTAGGAATGGAAGTCCTAGTAGATGGATACTGCTGTTCGGCTTGAGCGAAGCTCTCGAACATTTCCTCGCACTCATCAGGCTCGAGTCTCTCTATGATATGGCCTCCTGCAGCTGTATTAAACATTTGCTGCTTCTCGAAGGTGAGACCATTGTAGAACTTCTCAACTAGCGCCCAGTCCGACAGACCGTGCTGGGGACATCGGTTAAACAGCGCGTTGAACCGCTCCCAGGCCATGTGATAGGGCTCGTCGGGATCCACCTGAAACGAATGAATTTGATCCCGAAGGCGAGCGGCCCTGGAAGGTGGATAATAATTCTTGAAGAACTTGGCTTCGAGATCCTCCCATGTGGTGATAGAATTGTATGGGAGAGTGTCGAGCCAAGTAGATGCACGACCAGAAAGGGAGAAGGTGAAGAGACGCGAGTAGATGGCGTCCTTAGATACACCCGTGAGATTAAAAGTATCACATCACATGTCCGGGTGCATCCTCATCCTCGAGGCCATGGAATTGGGTGGCATGAGTGATCGTACTCATGACATGTGATGGGATTTGCCAAGAATTGGTGTTCGGTATAGTGGGGCGTGTGATCGAAGATCTCGTGCCCGTGACCCCATCACTGGCCCTCTAGTGTACTTTACGCCTCGCTGGTGGGTCAGTGTCGCCCATTTGTGGAAAGGGAATTGGTCTAGTAGGACGTATCTGGGATTTGCACAGCTCGTTTAAACGCTCCCGAAAGTCGCGGGTGTGCTCGTGAAGCTCTCGTTCGGGCTTTGGACAAGCTGAATAAACAGAAAGACTCTATAAGGAAACAGAACAAAGACTCAAAGACACACAGAAAGACTCGATTCTAAATTAATCACTCAGATAAGACTCACTAGTAGCACAGAAGACAAGTAGCACACAAGACTCAAAAGAAAACAAAACAAACCAAAAATCACTAAAAGAACTAGTCAAAGCTAATATTGCTATTGCCAAGTGTCCCCGGCAACGGCACTAAAAACTTGATGTCACCCAGACGGTCTATATAAAACTAACTATAAAACCTAACCTAGACTCCAAAGTAATAATTGGAAAACCTATGAACTAGACCGCACTGACAAGCAAGTGTACCTATCGTGTGTAGCACAGCTTAACGGTAAACCGAGTTATCGAACCCTAGAGACACTACGAAAACAAAACTAGACTCTAACACGAATTAAAGATTGATTTGGTTTGGGGGTTTACTACACTAAATATTAAACTAATAATGGAATAAAATAAGGTCGACTCAACTAACCAGACAAAAGACAAAGTTAATATCAAGAATGGGAAGAATATCACCTAGGTCGGAATCCTACTTACAAAGCACAACTTCTATCGGTTATGGAAACTATAATGGATCTGGGTTTCTAAGGAAACAACTTTAGATAGCCTATTGGATCCCTAATCACTCTCAAGGTGTCACCAACTAAGGAACCTAAAGATGTACTAACTTACCAGATTGTTGGATCGCTTCTCAGGTATTTCCAACTATGATAAAGTACCCAAATAGACAGATTACCTCTCAATCTCTCCGTCCACCAATACACTCGAAGAATGCACGGGTTAATCTCAAGATAACAGGTATGACACGAATAGCAACAATCACTAGACACCTAATACCGGCTTCCTCTCAGACAGCTGACACTCGGATTCCTAATGACGAAGACTAGACGACTAATTCTCACCTCTCGGGTATTGAACTAAGATACACATTTAATTCTAATCAGCAATCAATGACAAATCATATGGCTACTACGTCTAGCAAACCACTCTAATCACAAACCCAATCTATGACCAAGATACGCAGATCAAACTAGCAGACAACCACAATCAACGCAAGGAATTGAAATCAAACACAAGACCAGATCTAAACATGCAATAACATCACAATAATCAACTCAAGATCTTTTACGAAATCATAAAACCATTAATTAGAATCCAAAACCGATAAAAATCAAAACTTTAACAAGTATTCAACAATTGACCTAGGCAATATATAAGTTTTAGCCTAGGATCATGTTTAAACAACCAAAACAAAAGTAATAAACAAGATTCATGGTTTCAAACAATCAAATCAAAGATAAAAATTCAAACTTTCAAATTCGAAACGCTTAAACAACGAACCCGGATCTCAAAGCCTTCACCTTTTCACTCCGATTGACTTCCTTCTCCTCAAAATCGCCTCTAAACCCTCTCTGGACGGCTAAAAATCGAACTCCCCTCATAATGGCTATCAAAATCTATTTAAATCCAAATTAGGGTTTTTCTCGAAAAATAGCTCTCTCGCGTACCGCGAAAGTTTTGGGTTGGGTTCCTTGCGTACCGCGAGGAACAAAATAGTCGCGGCCTCATCTGGATCTCCTCGCGTACCATGAGGTTCTTGGTCTCCACTCTTCGCGTACCGTGAAGGACCTATTTTCTTCATTTTTCACTTTTGATCCTCGGGCTTCGTTCTCGTGCTCGGTTTCTTCATATATTCACTTGTATTTCATACGAGCACCTGAAAAACATAACAAAGACTCAAATGTACATTAAAACGACTCAAAACAAAGATAAAACTAACTAAAAACGCCCTAAAACACTAGGAATAAAGATGTGTGCTTTGCACTACATCATATTGGTATATGGTTGTTTAGCTCGGTTTGAAGAATTTTGAATCGAGTGTGCCATATACCCGGCATTTAGGAACAAGTCGTCGATGAGGGATTTCCAATTGCTGGAACTGATGGACTCATGAGAATGAGTCTTTGCTTCTTCCACATCCTCGTAACCACCAACCGCTTCAAAATGTTTCTTTAAACTTGATTTACGGTCACGATATCTACGGGCACAATCATCATGGATGCCCGCACATATTCTTGGCCACTGTGGTGTGTTACCCCAGCTTTCGAGTTCAAAGTAATTATGTAAAAAAAGGTAATTAGGAAACATTTAAAAATTATGAAATTTAAAAAATTACATTTTATACTTACATGATGATTGCGAAATACGGTGTTTTGATCCTCCCTAGGTACTTTTTCCCAACTAGGATAGTGTGCTGGGATTTTCTCGAGAGCACTAGAGATTTGTCGGACAAACCATCGTCCATGCGGACCGACAAACTTATATGTCTCGGCAGATGGATCAAGCTCCGATGGGAGTGGCTTGTTGCCATTCTGCCGGTAAGCCTCAAGCATATAAAGGTTTCTACCATGACCCCGTACTTTTTTCGAGGCAGTTGTTACATGAATTTGAAGAATTAGCAAATTAAAGTCAATCATAATTTACAAGAATTTGAAGAATTAGCAAAACAAGTATTTAACTAAAACTAGTAACTTACAAGACTCGTAATCTGTAGGGAACCTCCAAGAATTGCCGTGCGGATCTCGACCCCCACTGTCACCACCATGTGAACGAGCGTAAGTCGCCATATATACCTACATATATACTAAAACAAGTAACTTACAAGACTCGTAATCTGTAGGGAGCCTCCTAGAATTGCCGTGCGGATCTCGACCCCCACCGTCACCACCATGTGAACGAGCGTAAGTCGCCATATATACCTACATAAATTTGAAGTCAATCATAATCATCAATAATATAAGTGTCTACATACATTAAAAGTCAATCAGAATTATTAATAATAAGTGTCTACATATATCAATAAAATAAGTGTCACATACATTATAAGTCAATCAGAATCATCACTAATATCATCGTTATCGTCCTCATCCGAAATGTATGTGCCTTCATCTTCTTCATCATCATCCACAATCTGGGGGTTACGACTCGAGTCACCACCTTCACCTAAAGCCGATACCATGGGCAAGTAGCCTAGGTAGATAAACATACTACATGATTGAGTGTCATGTACGACTGGTACAACACTGGTACTTGGACCCTCGTTAACATTACTTTCAAGGTCTGAGTTGACAACCAGGTTATAATCAGATGATCGAGTGTCGTGCAACACATCTATCTCGTTAACAACACCGGTATCCTCCCGGAGTTTTCGATGATGAATGTCTTCAACAACATTCCACTTGCCGGTGGGGCGAGAAGGATCTTGGAGATAAAACACATGCTTAGCTTGTGTGGCTAAAATGTACTGTTGAGCATCATACCATTCACAACGAACATAATTTTGATGGCTGGCGTTGGTAATAGTCAGATTGTCCTTGTTAATTATCCGCCCGTTACCTAACGTGTTGAACCATTTACAAAGAAAGACTACAATCGAGTAATTACTTAAATAATTTTACTCTATGATATTCTCAAGTTCACCATAATATGGTGTATCATCTTCTCCGAATGAAACAACACCACTGTTTTGGGTAGTGCGTCCAACATCACGACTGTATACCACAAATCTAACATCATTGACGATGCAAGTAGTGTAAGAATATGCGCTCAACGGCACCATGTGCCAATGCCCTGATTTCGTCGGTACAGTTGGGAGACGTGTTTACCTTAGCATTGAGCCATGGTGAAAAATCAGTTTCTACATTTTTTTTCAGGAAACTCGGTTTTAAATTCCCTGTACGATGGATAGAAAAGATGTTCAAGTTATTTATTTATTAAAAAATAAAATTAGAAGTAAATTTTGAGAAAAACTTACGATAAGTAGCTTTTAATTTCAACGCAGTTGTCCAGTACAAACCATCCTAATGAATTTTTGGCATTTTCACAAAGTTGAGTGATTTTCTTTGCCGACATTGGTCGACATTGTGATGAAAACACAGCGTATTGCCTCTTTGGAATGACAAGATCTTCATTTTTGTCTGGACAGTTGAATTTGGTTTGTACATACTCAAGATACCTAAAGCAAAATGTCAATGCTTCTTCTACAACATAACCCTCCGCTATTGAGCCTTCGGGCCTGGCCTTGTTTCTGACATACGCTTTCAGCTTTTTCATATATCTTTCAAAAAGATACATCCATCTCATATATACAGGCCCACCAAGAATAGCTTCTTCAGGTAGATGAAGAACTACGTGAACCATTATGTCAAAAAAACGCTGATATATCAATTCCAAATTGCATAGTATCTTTACCAAGCTATCATGTGCTTCTTGCATATCTGTCATATCTATTGATCGTGCACATATTTTTTTAAAGAATGTGCAAAGGTCACTGATTACATTTTTAACATTCGCAGGCAGACCTATTCGGATCCCTATTGGTAGCAATCGTTGCATGAGAATATGATAATCATGAGACTTTAACCCAATTATATTTGAATCACCACCTTATTTTTAAAGTTGGATCCAAAGCCATCGGGTAGTTTCATTTCTTTAATGAACTTACAAAAACGTTCTCGGTCACTTGGTTTGAAAGAGTAAGGGGCATGCGGTTTGATGACCTTTTCGTTTTTCGTTGTTAGCCATAGATTTTGTTTAATGCCTAAAATTTCCAAGTCTTCTCTTGCTTTGGTTGTGTCTTTTGATTTGTCTTTCATTAGCAAAGTACCCAACACGCTCTCACACACATTTTTCCCAACGTGCATAACATCAAGATTGTGTTTTAATTCGAGAGAAAACCAATATTCCAGCTCGAAGAAGATACTCCGTTTGGTCCAATTCAACTCTGATTCAGCACGATTTCTTTTCACACCGCCATGCTTAGGATGTTTCCCAGGAACACGATCGGGGAGGTTTTCTAGTTTTTCTAATATCCGTGCGTTCGTCAATTTTATAGGAGGCTTTCTTTTCTCTTTTTTTCCATTAAACAATAGACTATCTATCATATGATTATTGGAAGGCAGAAATCATCTGTAACCAACATAAGATAACTTACTGATAGCACGGCAGGAGGGTGTGTCTTCGTTACAAGTAGGGCATGCTAAATAAGCTTGACCACTCCATCCAGACAAGCTGCTACGAGCAGGATAATCGTTGATAGTCCATAATAGTGTCGCATGCATCTTGAATACAATGTTGGTTGATGCATCTCTCATTTGTACTCATTTCTCCCACAACATTTTCAACTCATCCACCAAAGGCCTTAAGAAAACATCAATGTCCTTTCCAGGTGATTTGGGCCCTGGAATTAGCAAAGTTAACATGAAAGAAGTCTCTTTCATACATAACCACAGAGGTGTATTGTACGTTGTCAACACTACCGGCCACATACTGTAAGACTGACTCATGTTACCGAAAGGGTTAAAGCCATCGACAGCCAAACCCAAGCGGACGTTTCTGGATTCTTCCGTAAATTTAGGATACCTCATATCAAAATCTTGCATTGCTTCCCATCAACCAGATGATGCATTATAGAATCCCTTGAGCGTCCTGTTTTATGCCATATCATATCTTTTTCCGTGAATCTGGAACTATATATTCGTCGAAGCCTAGAAGTTAATGAAAAGTAGCGCAACACTTTCTTGCCACTTGTGTTTGGGTTAACCCATCTGCTCTTGTTACAAACCAGACAGTTTTCCTTTGACTCGTTCTCCTTCCAAAACATAGCACAATCACTGATGCAAGCATGGATAGATTGATATCCAAACCCAATATTTCTCAGCTTCTTTTTAGATTCATAGTGAGATTCGGGAATGTGATTCTCTTTCGGGAATGCAACTCTTAGAAGCTCTAAAAGTTGGTTAAACGAAGTATCCATCCACTTGTTCATAACTTTAATTTGCATCAATTTTGCTAAAAATTTTAGGGAAGACATCCAACTACAACCAGGGTATAACTCGGTACGGAGCTCTTCAAACAACGCGTCAAATTCCGGGTCTAAACCAGCTCCATTTCCATCTTCATCTGTATTTTCTTCATGTGTATTTTGCTCCCATAACATCATCAAGTGCATCAAACATCTCATGATCTGTTGCTGCAACACTTTTATTTGAAGCCCAAAGTGCGTCTACATCCGAAGCATTAGCATATTCCTCGCCGTGATAAAACCAAGTGTCGTATGCTTGTAGAAACCCATGAACACGTACGTGTGAATAAACCGAAGACGGAATTTGCCGATAAGAGTTGGCACATTTTTTACACGGGCAATAAATCTTGCCATCATCGTCAACATAGTTTTTGGCATTATCTATAAACTTTTGAAGACCTTTCATGAAATCCGGATGATTATGATCTCGCAGTGCAATCCAACTCTTATCAATTGTCATAACTGTTTTTATTAATTGATAGCACATCAGATGGAATATCTAAAGGTGATGGATCCTAACCCACCTTTTGAATATTCTATCTCATATGTATACATTTTAAGGAGTTAACTATCCAAGAATAAATCGGCAGCATTTCCCCTTAACCCCCCAAGTATGCGTATGAAACGCAAACTCGAAGAGTAGGAGAAATAGCTACCAATTTACTTTTGAATAGTCAACCCGTTAAAATGTATACATATCCTAAATGAGATAGAATATTCAAAAAACAGTCACAAACGGGGATAAACCAAAATTTAACTTTATTAGTTAAATTTCGGACGGGTATTTTCAAAAGGGGACAATCCAAAATTTATCTATGTTAGTAATTCAAACACGAACCGTTTATTTTTTTATTTTATTTTTCAAAAAGTATACTTTATATAATAAATTAAATTGGTTACGTATCTTATGCTAAGTAAATGTATTAATATTTGAGAATAAATAATAAAATACTTGAGGGTCAAACGGGTTACCAAACGGACCGTGTTCAGGTTCGGTGTACTATAAAAGTGTTACATAATAGAAACATAAATTTAATAACATATGAAAAAAAACAAACATTTATATATACAATTGAAACATATCACAACAATTGAAACACTAATTTCACACAAATAAATACATACATTTTAATACATTAACTTAGCATATATACATATACATAATATATCTAAACAAGGTTAAATAACAATTAAACAATAATTAAACATATATATTCATCTATATATACTAACATATAAATAACATATATTTTCTCCAATTTTCT
This sequence comes from Smallanthus sonchifolius, assembly GCA_023525975.1. Taxonomy (NCBI): domain Eukaryota; kingdom Viridiplantae; phylum Streptophyta; class Magnoliopsida; order Asterales; family Asteraceae; genus Smallanthus; species Smallanthus sonchifolius. The sequence continues at coordinate 66,339,878 of CM042028.1, read as the reverse complement.
TTAAAGAAAAAAAAACGTATATTTAATAACATCTAAATAACTTATATATATATATAAATATACATTTTCCTCAAATTTATTAAAAAAGACAACAAACAAACATATATATATATATATATATATATACATATATATATATATATTTATATTCATACAATTTAAACATATCATAACAATTGAAACACTAATTTCACACAAATCAATACATACATACATACATATACATAATATATCTAAACAAAATTAAATAACAATTTCACACAAATACATATCATAATCACTTCAAAACCACAAATTTCACGAATACATACATAATAATATATCTAAACACTAATTTCACTCAAATACATACATAATATATCTAAACAAGGTTAAATAACAATTAAACTACCAATTTCACAAAAAATAACTATAATGACTTCAAAAACACAAAATACCCAAATTTCACATATATATATATATATATATATATATATATATATATATATACCCTACCTATAGGGTGGGGTTATGCTAAAAAGCCTAGAAAGTTTAAGAAGGGTAAGAAGAGTTTTCAGCCTTTAGATATTTGTTTGATGGAAAGTTTAAGAAAGGTAAAAGTTATGTATATATATATATATATATACATTTAATACCTTTGAAGTTGTTCTTGAAACGCAAATATTGACGAGATGTCGTCAAGAAATCCTCCCTCTAGCCTTGAAACTGTTCACTTTATTTGAAACCCACCTACAAACGAGTTGTATTAAAATATTTTACTAATTAGGGTAGAAAATCTTTAAAAAAAATGAAAAATTACATACCCGGGCAACTAGATAACTAGTGGTGTTGGTGGAGGTTGAACACGACGTTTGATGGAGGTGAAACCCGGTGGCAGCCGCTAAAGGTCGGAGAAGATGGAGAGAAAAGGGTTGAGTGAGATGTGAGAGTGTGTGAAAGAAAAGGAAAAGCAGAAAACTTATCTTTGTGTCTGAGGTTTGTCTCGACGATATGTCGTCAAGACTGAGTTTTTACCGAATAAATAATTTATTTATTTAATTATTAAATTAATCATTTAATTTATATCATCAATCTCGACGACATGTCGTCGATATTGATGATATTATTAAAAATAAAAAAAACTATTATTAACTCGTTTGGATAAAAGAAAATGAAAAAAAAATGGCAGTCTGACGACATGTCGCCGGGACAGTAATTGGTTAGGCGCCAGTTTTCCCGCTTCACCAAAAACGACGAAAAGTCATCGAAACAAGTTAAAAAAATCCAAAAGTGTGTCAGACCCGGTTAAGATAAAATGAATATTACTAAATGTTTGCAGGTGTTAATGTTAGTAATAAGCGGGGTTATGTACGGGCAGCTGTTCGATTTTAAATAAATTTATATAGAAACGTAGATAAAAATTAGCGTGTCACAACGGTATACTCGGAATTTTATAAAATATAGAAACAAAATCCTTTACATCAAACGGAAACCATAAAAACGAATATGGGTACCGGTTCCGATAATACCGATAATGGTATACCGATGTTGTTAGGTCGGTATCGGTTCCGTCTGTCACGGTACAGGTACGATAACAAAAGAAGAGCGTATTTCGAATACAACTCCGTTTTAACAAAACTTATACCAGAATGTCGAGACAAAAAAAAATTAAACACAGCCGCATTTTAAGTTTTTTATGTCTGCTCGTTGCGGTGGTTCGGTTTTGAGTAAAATTTATATTAAAATGTATATAAAATTTAGCGCGCCGCAACGGTGTATTTAGAATTTCATAAAACATTATTTTTGAAGAGAAACTAAACCTTTTATATCGATCGAAAAACATAAAGCCAAATACAGGTACCGGTTCTGATAATACCGATAACAGTACCGATGTTGTTAGATCGGCATCAGTTCCGTCTATCACGGTACCGATACGATACCAAAATAAGACCCTCTTTCGAACACAAATCCGTATTTAACAAAATTTATACCAGAATGTTAAGAAAAAAATTAAACACACCAGAATTTTAAGATTTTATAAAAAAGTTAACTAGCGGGATAAGAGAAAAACCATGTTCGTTAAAAGTTAAATGGATTAAACCGTATATTATCTATACTATATAATAAATAAAAGGTTTTTTAGTGCCACAAGTCGCCTCCATATTCATTCTCATCATTTTTTTCTCGCTTCTCTCTCATATTTAATGCACTTATATTTTTAATAATAATATATATTTAAAGAAAAATACTAATCTATACTATATAATAAATAAAGGTTTTTAAGTGACACATGTCGCCTCCATATTCATTCTCACCAATTTTTTTCGCCTCTTTCTCTTATTTAATGCACTTCTATCTTTTAATAATAATATATATTTAAAGAAAATACTAATTATACTACTAAAACACATTTATTTTGAATTATCCCTTATTATAAAAAACTTTGAAATTTAATTATGTAACTTTTATTTCAATCAAATAGTAATGAAAGTCAAATTAAATTAAATAGTAATTAACGTATTTTCGAAACCCAATTATATATTATTTTTTAAATATTTTGAGTTTGTTTCTATCCTTAGTATATGTAATATACTTTTACACCTGTAAAATATGTGCATAAAGAATCTTAAATATTAATATTTTTCACTTCGTGTGTAGACACGGGATCTAAACTAGTTATACTAATAAAACACATTTATTTTAAATTATCTTTTATTATAAGAAACTTTGAAATTTAATTATTTACTTTTATTTTAATCAAATAGTAAATGAAAGTCAAATTAAATTAAACAATAATTAAGGTATTTTCAAAAACACAATTATATATTAATTTTTACATATTTTGAGATTGTTTCTATCCTTGGTATATATAATATACTTTTACACCTGTAAAATATATACACAAAGATTTAAAAAAATGATATATTGATATTTTTCAGTTTTCACCGTGTGTAGACACGGGATCTAAACTAGTATATAATATATAGGTGAAATTGAAATTGAAATTGAAATTGAATGTAAAAAAAGACACGGTGAACCTCCACGTTGAGCGGTGTTTCCTCATTGATAAATGTAGCCTATACTTACCCCCTTCTATACTTGTCATATCCCCTTCTTTATAAAATCATATTAAAACTAGGCATATTTGTCCCATGAAAAAAGTTATTATTTTAGAACGGTTTTTTTTAAGGTTTAAAAACACTTTCTTAAAAAAAAACTAGGCCTCTGCTCCCCATCCGATTGATATAGACGGACGTCAGCCACCCCATTCTAACCGTCAGCTTAAATACTTTTAAAAAATTCCTCTTTTTGTTTATTTTCCTGTTTAATTTATTTCATGATTTAACATTTTTTTTATATATATATAAGGGTGGAAGGGGTTGGATTTGGCTTCACCCTTGGGTTCAAACGGTTTCACGGTAACCCCACCACAACCCTCTCGGGTAGGGGCTCGTATACTTTTAACGGGTTCGTGAAGTCGTAGAGGGGAGAAAGAAAGTGTCTGTTGCACATAGCCATTGAGCCACAAAAAAAAAGAGCTGTTGGGGCTTATTAAAAAAAAAACCTATAAATACCAACCTTTTTACTAAATTTTTATACCAAACAAATACTCTCCAACTACTACTCTAATTCTCTAACACTTTTTTCAACAGAATGAGACGCAATGTCATTCTTCCCCCATCATCGTCAAGTAGTTCCGAATCTAGTGGGGTTCAATTTCTATCCCACGTTGCCGCATTTGCTTCTGAAATTGAAGATATGACACATTAAAAAAAAGATATGTGCAACGTGATCGTGTAAAGTCTTATAAGGTCCTTATGAAAAATTACTTTGTCGATAATCCAAAATACAACGACACGTTTAGAATGAGATTTCAGATGCCGAAGGATTTATTTCTAAAAATTGTTGGTGATATACGTGATAATTTTGAGTGGTTTCAAGAAGGGCTTGATGCGAGGATGAAATAAAGTTTCACGCCATTACATAAATGCACATCAACAATTCGTCAACTCGCTTCCGGTAAAGTTCTCGACAAATATGTTGAATATTTAGCTATTTTTGCTAGGACCTCACGTGAATGCTTAGAATATTTTTGCAATGCTTTTGATATTTCATATGGTAAAGAATTTTTACGTGCACCCATTAGCCACGCCATTGCTTTTTTTGTACGATATACATGAAAGTAGACATGGCATTCCAGTGATATTTGGTAGCATTGACTGTACGCATTGGGTTTGAAGAAATTTCCCTACGCGGTTGCGAGGCAAATATCACCAAGGTGATCACCAATACCTAACGATAATGTTCGAAGCCTCGAAGTGGTGGCGTCACATGATTTATGGTTTTCGCATGCGTACTTTGGTGTTCCCAGTTCGAACAACGACATTAATGTTCTCAATCAATCTCCACTGTTTGCTAACGAGATACATGGAACAGCTCCTTGGTGTCCATTTCATGTTAACGTTTGACAATACAAGTGTGGTTATTACCTGGCCAATGGGATATACCCTTCTTGATCAACTTTTGTGAAACCTTATTCTTATTCAACCGAAACCAAGGAAAAAATTTAAAAGCTGCAAGAGTCGGTAAGAAAAGATGTGGAACGAGCTTTTGGTGTTTTAAAATCTAAATAGGCTATAACTCAAAGACAGGCTCGGGCGATGAAGCGCGAGAAGATACGAAATCAGATGTGCACATACCTTATATTGCACAATATGATTTTAAAAGATGACGGGAATGTCATATCACCGATCTACAATCCCGATCCTCCACCGATGCAGTGGTTGACGATAATATAATTTCGGAGTTGCCGAATCAAAACACACAATTTAGACTTAAATTTGATCTTATGGAACACGTTGCAGCAAACTTGGACATCCCAGTTTCAGACGACGAGTAGTTTAATATTTTATATTTTTTCTGTTATTTATGTATTTTTTTAATTAATGAAATTTATGTTTTTTTATTTTAATGTTTATATTTATTTAAATATATAAATTAAATTTTATTTAAAAAAAATGTTCAGGTAGTTTTGGGTTTCACTCCTTGTGTTTAGGGTAGTATAAGGTAAAAATAACGTTACATGACATGACGTGTTTTGAATTGACTAATCTTTAGGGTAGGGTTTAAGAAGTTTCACCCTAAAGTTTTGAACATCAAAAATTCAGTTTCTTTCACAATAAGAGTAATATGTTAGTCTTTTGGTTTCCGTAACATAAAACCTTTCCAAAAAACTAAAAGAATATTTATCGGAAGAACTTCAAGGAAACTGAAGAACAACAAACTTTAATATATAAAAAAATTTACATATATGAAAACTGCTAAATTACGTAAATGTAGAACAAAACAGAAAAAATACAACTGTTAAATTACATATTTCTAAATCAAGGAAAATGAAGAATAACAACATGCTTTATCATATATGTAAACCATTAAGTTACACATATATAAATCAAACCAGAAAAGATACAAATGTTAATAACATATATGTAAATCAAAAAAATAAACACATTTAACCAATTACAGATATTAAAAAGAGGAACGTGAACATTTACATATATGTAAGTGATTAACTTACACATATGTAGAATAATTACATATATGTAAATGGTTAACTTACAAATACGTGGAACATCTACATATATGTGTAGAACATATATGTAAATGGTTAACTTAATTACAAATGGTTCATCATTTGCTTGCAATGATTTCTGCTATTTGCTTGCAACGAGCTAGAAGGTTTATGTTCTTCCTCTTCACCTGGTTTCTTCTCCGTCTTCATCTTCGTCAATTGATTGGCAGAAATCGTGGAACTGAATGCAACAGAGAATCAAATCTTGTAAATAAAAGAAACATATTATAGGTGGATTGGCAGGATCAGTTTCTTTTTTCGTATTCATTTTCATCGATTGGTTATGACAAATTTGATTTGATTTAAGGATTATTGGATTTTAATAATCCCACTTTTTACCAATTGGCCGATAATAATCCCAACTGAGAATATTCTTACCACTGGTCCCTACTTTCAAACTATTTTTTTACATTGGACCCCCCGTTAAAAAAACTTAACGCCGTTAGAGTTTATATGACGTGGACATCTGCAAACCGCCGGAAAGTCGAGCCAAGCTAGCAGTGGTCTCGTGGTGGCTTTTGAAATTGGCTCTGGTGGTGTTTAACTGGTCTCGTGGGTCCGGAAAGTCCAAACAGAGAAAACGGTGGTGTTTAACGAGACCAGTTAAACACCACCAGAGCCAATTTCAAAAGCCACCACGAGACCACTGCTAGCTTGGCTCGACTTTCCGGCGGTTTGCAGATGTCCACGTCATATAAACTCTAACGGCGTTAAGTTTTTTAACGGGGGGTCCAATGTAAAAAAATAGTTTGAAAGTAAGGACCAGTGGTAAGAATATTCTCAGTTGGGATTATTATCGGCCAATTGGTAAAAGGTGGGATTATTAAAATCCAATAATCCTTGATTTAATCATGTTTATTTCGTTGTCTTCGGCTTCTTCTTCATCTTCATCTTAATCAACGATTATTAAATAGGTGCAAAAGAAATATTGATAATAGATGGAATAGTTTGATGGAGGATCGGTTTTAATTTGCTTTGTATTGATGTAATTTATTATAAGAACCGAAATAAAAAAGAGAATGTATAGATTCAAATAAATAGATATGGTTATTATATTTAAGAGAGCGTATAATTTACTTAAATATCTTTATAATAAAAAAGAAGTAAAAACAAAATATTTGAATCCTTAAGTGGAAGTGGAGACCATTGGTCATTTGGTGCAATGCTAGCCATAATACTTTTCATAGTGGAGGTATTGCATTCGAATCCGTGCCACAGCAAAAAAAAGAGTTTTGTGGTTAGGTTAGGGGTTCCTCCTGAGGTGAGCTGTCTTGGATGTACTAGGTGTTGCCCCAAGAAAACTCAATTATCCTAAAATATCTAGATGTTACTCCGAGAAAACTCAATTATCCTAAAATATCTAGGTGTTGCAGTTTAAAAAAAAAAGAAAGGAAGTGGAGCATTTGGTGTGCGGTTGGCGGTGGATCTAAGTTGCAATCAATAAAAGAGCAAAATATTAAACACATTAATAACGTCACTGCAAACGTTCCATAAATCGTCGTTTTGACAGGAAAAAAACAAACCAACGCTGAGCTTTACACATGACACTACTTGTGAAAAAATTACAAACCAAAAGGGTTTGCACCTTGTACGCCACGTAACATGGGTTTTGTTTTATTTTAAGATGCAAAAATCATTTCGTCTCATCAACACAAATTATAAAAATATTAGATAATCTATACTTAATAAGTAACTAATTGTTAAGCTACGTTTCACAGTTTTATGAGTACAAGATTATTTTTCTCGATTATTTTTCTTTTTATCATTGACTATTTAATATTTTTCTTTATTAATTCGTAAATCTTCGTTACTATTAATATTTCCTTTTTAATTTCTTAATTTTTATTACTAACAATTTAATATTTTCTTTATTTAACCCGTCTAAACTAATGTAATCATTAAAAAGTGATAACGTCCCGTCACGTCAGCATGAGAATAATCACTAAACACAATCATTGAGGTCTATTATGATTTCACTATCGATCATTAATTTAAAAAATATTTTTTAATACTTAACAACTAAAAATCATCATTGGTTGAAATCATCCCCAAACACAATCACTAACGTCCCACGCTTGTTTCGTTCACGGCAGCGCCCTTCACACCTATTCATACCCAAAGGGGCGGTGTTCCACGCCCTTCACGGCCCACATGTCCACCCCCACCCCATACGCCCCCATTACATAGCCTAACTATAAAACGCTTATAATTATATTAAATGTGGAATATTTTAATTTCTAGGTTGCGTAGGAAATTAATAAGAATTTCTAGGACGTTTTTGAAACATGTTGGGTAGTGAACTCATCAAATTCGTTTATATAAGGAGCGAACTCAACAACCATAAATATTGAATTTCTTTTTCCTTTTTCTTTTCCAATAATTCTTTTAACATATAATTTCATTTTTCTCTAAAAATTTATAATATATGATTTTTTTAATCTAAATACATGGTATTGTTTGACTTTTTTTTCAATATTTCGATATAAATTTTATTAGTAACCGAGTTGTATTTAAAATAAAGTATTTTTTATATTCAGGATACACAAAATACTTTATTTTGAAAAAAAAAATTGGTTTTTAGTAAAACTTACATCAAAATGTCAAAAAAAATAAACAAGCAAAACTGTGTATTTAGATTTTTTATAGAAAAGTTAAATATTACATATTATTATAGAAAAAAATCAAATTATATGTTGAGTCTTCAGAAAAAAAAAATTGAAGGACTTATACACATGTCTCATTGCTTAGGTATGTTTACTACGAGTAACTCCCGTTTTACGTTTCTTCCTACTACTGAGTCGGAACCAGGCCCATTACAACACTTTCATCCGTAACACGTGTACCATTTGATCAAACTATACGTATACTTATGGTTCGAACGCTTATCCATATATTACCTTACGCATTAAAAGTATTTAATACATCCTCATGCCATTTTTCATAGATGTAAATCATTTGTAAGTTTTGAAAGTATTAAACGTATTCACCTTAATTATCTTAGCTCTGTGAAAACTTAAGAACTTCTAAGACTTGACACTCGATGGCCAGCACCTCGATACTTGGTTTCTAACTTTGGTTATCACGGCAGGGATTCTACACGTTGCTTCAAGGCAAATAACGCTTAAACGTGAGTATGGCGGGTAATTTTAAGAGAGAAATCATATTTGAAGTTGAGTGAATGAACTGACCTTGTACATCAATTTATAGGCTGAAATCCGGGCTCGTGACGGACCGTTACGGTATGGTGACGGTCCGTCACTATCCTATCGGGCTAAAGACATCAGCCGCGAGTCACTTTTACCACACACGCGTCAAACCCCTTCATACACGTGTCATCTTCTGGCCTAATGCGGCGTAACGGACCGTTACGGAATGGTGACGGTTCGTTACCGCTCTGTTTGGGACAAGTCATAAGCCACGTGTTGACTTCTGGTTGATGGCAGTGTAACAGACCGTTACGAGATGGTGACCGTCAACGATGTCGCTTATCTTAAACTTTGGCATATTTTCATTTTAGTCGCTTCATGTTTGGTTTTTGTTCAAATTGGGACCCGACTTTTTGATGGATGTTACACACACGTCCTTATACCCAGGTTTTACAAGAAAGATTCCTACTTTCATAATAAAAGTTTGACGTATTTCCGTCGATGATGGTGTTTATAACACAAAACCGAACTAACCACCTTCAAACATATTTTTTTGTTTTCAAATCTATAATTCTCAAGAAATGTAATCTTCGATAAATATGGCGAGAAACTAAACCTACTCCACACACTATACTTTCAGTTGGAATCGGTGGCTGGGAAGTTAAATTTGGCGATTCCGACGTTAATTTCGTCATTTGATCAGCAAGTATGGTGTTAGCGTTTAAGTTGGAATTGGTGGTCTCAGAATTTGATTAACGCCCACTAACACATGTTTCAACCATGCTTTGCTTGAAGTCCTTTGTTGACGAGCACGTAGATTGAAACAAAGATGGGAATGGACGTGATAAGCCATATAATTATGTAGTTCATCTTTATGTTAGCTTGTGTAACTAATGGTCACTATTAAAATTATTCTCGATGCTTTTAACGATCTATATTAAATAATAAATTTGAACAATGGAGCGCTAATATTAAATAAACATGTTTTTAAAACACTTATTATCATGTTAGGCAGGTTTGGGCAACGTAAAACAGAACAATATCGATGTTTATTGGAAAACAAGACCCAAAAAATAAGTGGGGAACCTATCCGTCGGTACTACTGACCGATGGAGCATTTCGTCGGTAGTTTCTAGCTAATTTACGAAGGATTCACCGACAGTCATTAATTAAAAAAACATGAGTATGTTTTAAATTAAATAATTAACAATAAAATAGAAAAGCTACCGATAGATTTCCATAGGAAAAAATATGTCGGTAATTTTACATCTAAAAACACAACTAAAACATCCTACTTGTTTCTTTATTATTTTATCAGAGTTTAATGCGGAAAACGGGTCCCAGATTTTTCAAAACCTTATCACTAAAGTGATAAAGATATATTTTATTAGAAATATTGTTTTTACATAAACTATTACATTATGTAACATAGGGATTCTTCAACTCCGACCGACCACGTCCTCAGGAAACCTCATTCCATATGCTCTTAACTTGCAGGGTTTGGAAAACATTTTTGTATTAGCTTACGCTAAGTAAGTACATTTCATCATTTATTTTATTAGGAACCTTTAAGGTTCTTATTGTTCAAGTTTCCTGAGCTCTCGGCTCCCCCGTGACTATCTCCGGGCGTACCTCCGGTCACGCCATTCGTATATTTTATTATCATTCATTTTAGGTCCTTCCGTCTTACAGACTGGGCACCTCTACCGGGTCCTTCCACCTATAGACATAGGTTCCATTCTTATATTTAAGGCCCTTCCGTCTCGTAGACTAGACACCTTTTTCCATTCATTCTTGAGACCCGCCCCGTAGGCTGAACATCTCTTTTCATTGGGATCTTAAGTATCATAGACTCATAGCCTCCCAATTTATTTCCAACCAGTTCTCACCTTAAAACTTTGTTGAAGCACTTTCGTGTGACAAACACTCTGGATAGAGTCTTAGTTTTGTACTTTCATTGTATGTATTTGTCTTTGTTTGAAAGTGTCTGTATGTATTAGTTATCGAGTTGTATTTACTAATGCATGTTGATAGTTGCTGAAATCTCTAAGTGTTTTGCGCACTTGTATGTGCGCAGGAATTAGTTCCTGTGTACTTAGCAAGTACGCAAGAATACCTTGCGTACTTGCTAAGTACGCACGAGAAATTTGCCTTGCGCACTTGCTAAGTGCGCAGAGATCAGGTCGTGTATAAATAGGATAGGTTGACAGTAGACAAGTACGCAGTCATATACTTAGATATTGTATACTCAGTATTTCTCTCTGTAACCTTCAAGTGTTTATAATAGACGAAAGTTTAAAGTGATTCTCTTGTCGGTTTACTTTGTGTTGTAAGACTCTCCCCCTAGTCACGGGTATTCCGCACCCGGTCCGACTCAGGAACACACTTGCATGTGACGATCCGCCACACCCGAGGGACCTACTAGTGGTATCAGAGCATTTTCTTGATTTCGAGTGTTGTGAGTGTGTTTGGAGAGTTTTCTACAGAGATTTTACAAGCAAAAGTGGGTGTTTTTGTTGATTTTTGTGATAAAATAGGGGTAGATCTTGAGCACTATTTTAGAAGCAAAAATCACTAAAAAAAACCGACTTTTGTTGTGTATTTGAGTGTTTTGAGCATCAAAGGTTGGTTAGAAACAAGTTTTTGACCCTTTGGCTCATTTTGTTTGTTCATCTGTCCGATTTTTGCCATCTCCGGTGAGATTCTAGTGACCAGAATAGTTAGGTGAGAGTTGGTGAAAAGGTGTTCTGCGTACTTACCATATCTGGCAAAAAGTTCAGTCTTGCTACGTACTACCAAGTACGCAAGACCAATCTTGTGCGTACTTAAGTTATCTCCTGCGTACTTATCATTTACTCATGCGTACTTACTAAGTACGCAAGAGCAAATCCTAACTACGCAAGACCATTTCTCTAAGTGCGCAAGGCCAATATCAAGTGCGCAAGTGTCTCTGACTTTTTTGAAATTTGACTAAGTGTTCACCATGTCAAATCTTCAGAATCTTGGTAATCTTCTGAACTATGACAACGAGATCGGAACCCCTCAGAAACCGCCAAAGTTGCTAAATGTAAATGATTATTCTAATTGGAAAGCACGCTTTGAGCATTACATTTCTTATACCGATTCTTCGTTATGGATACCTATTCTAGAGGTATATAAGCATCCCACACATATTTACCTTGATGAAGTAATGCCCAAGCCTATCTCTACACTAGACGAAGAAGAAAAGAAAGTTTATGATCGAGAGAAGAAGGCTCACGGTTCGATCACTATGGCCTTGACTAGGGAGTTATTCCACAGTTTCAGAGGATATGATAACTCCAAGGATCTTTGGAAGGCGTTACAGAAAAGATTCGAGGGCAATAGTGACATCAAGAAAAGTAAACGGGATCTTCTCAGGAAGCAGTATGAGTGCTTCAGATTTCTGGAGAACGAATCTATAGACGAGCTCATCTCTAGATTCTATCATTTGCAGGAGGAGTTGAAAGCTTTTGAGCTGAAGTATCCTGATGAAGAATTAGTGGAAAAGTTTCTGGATGCTTTGCCACCCAAGTTTGAGATGTATACAACCCTGATGAGAGAGAATCCTAAATTCTATGAGATGATAATTGATGAGGCATTTGGAAAGGTTCAAGCTCATGACATGAACCTAAAAAGAAAGGAGAGCTCAGGAAGACCTCAGATACAAGACCCTTCTATGTGTCATGGGACGTCTTCTACAACTAAGTCATCGGGCTCTAGAATTGCCCTTTTCTCTGGAAACTCTCATGAGGAAAAAACTGTAAAAGCTTGTGGTGGTCATGCATGTTATGCAGCATCCGAATCTGGTTCTAGATCTCATCAACAACATTCCTCAAGAAATCCTCCCGCTACATCTTCAGCTAATCAGTCAGCTATAGCCAAAATAGCTGAAGATCATGTAGCATTATATTCATCATGTATGCTTGCCTATGAGAACTTCATTGGTGGCAAGCTTACAGATCCTGAAACAATTGAAGAAGATTTTAATCAAGTGGATCCAGATGACATGGAGGACATGGATATTCAATGGAATATGGCCATGATATTGAGGAGAGCCAAGCGTTTCCTAAACAGAATAGGAAGAAAGTTCATTGGCGGGCATTCTAATGCCAAGGTTGGTTTGACAAATCCAAGGCCAAGTGCTACAAGTGTCTGAACTTTGGACACTTTGCTCGTGAATGTCAAAAGGATAGAGCACTGGCTTCGGGTTTCATCAGACCTAGCCAAGGAAACAGCCATGGCTACAACAACTCAAACAACCACAATCAAAGCCAAAGTGGAATGTCCAATGCACCGGTAGCTCAACAGGACGAAAGCTTTGATTGAGGTGTTCATCTGGAGGATGCCATCATTGCACAAACTCAGGTTGGTCTCATGGCTGAGATCATGGAGATGATGGAAGCTGAGAAAAGGAAGCTAAGGAGAAGGAAGCTGAGGAAAAGGAAGCTTCTGTGGCTGACCTAGAAGAGTCTACTACTGTTGTTGCCCTCATGGCTATTGGAGAGGCAACAAGTTCATCGAATGAGGTAGATTCTAATCCTTTTTCTGTCATTTCTTGTTCCAAATGTCTAGGCTTAAAAATTGAAAACTCTAAGCTTCAAGACAAAGTCGAACCCCTTCGTATTGCAACATTAAGCTACAAAGAAAACGAAAAACGATTTAAAGTCTCAATTGAAACGTTGAAGAAAGAAAAACGTGATTATTCACTTAAAATGAGCGATCAACAACTTCACTTGGATATTACATACAATGGGTTAGAGAAAAGGAACAATGAGATCAACAAGTTGCAAAATGAGATCTTGTAGTTGAAATGTACTAATGAGAAGTTGAAAAATTCTCGTTTTGTGGTGGAGCACTACGAGTCTGTAGTGAGACAAATGAATGGCTTAGGGTTGGGTACTAATGCCATTCCTCCACCAGTTAGCGGGAAATTTGTCAACGACTTAGTAGACATTGATCTAACTTGCCTTGATGAGTCCTCAGGTAAGGATGATTCCTCTAACAAGGATGATTCCTCAAGTAAGGCCAACTCCGCATCTAATGAGGAGTTCTTTCCTGCTTCTGATGATGGGTCGGTTAACACCTGCCCTGAAGTAGTAGTATCTGAGGAGTTGTTATCTGAACAGAAAGTCAAGAAAAACATTATCACTAATAGTGACAATTGTATTTTAACTGAACCCGATATCATTGAATCAAATGATAAATTAAAGGTAATGCTTTATGGGGGGTATAAAAATCTTAATCTAGTTAAGAAAGAAGCTTTTTCAGCTCACTATGGGCTTGGTTATAAAGAAAATTTGCAAAAATACTATACTCCCCAAAACCAATCTATATCGGGTTAAACTCCTGTTCATAAACCAACTCCTCCTGCTCATAATGTTGAGTCATCAAATGCCAGATCTAATGAGCCTTACAGGAGGACTTACACAGACAAGAGGACTTGCTTTCACTGTGGTAAGGTTGGTCACATTCTTGTGAACTGTCCTTCTAAGAACCATGGGAAACGGCTAATTGTTTCACAACCGGCTGTCATCCCTAAGTCACCACCAGTGAAACATCCCAAAAGTCCAAAAGCAAATGTGGTGAAACCACCAGTAAAACCGATGGTAAAGCCAAAGATAACCTCTGAGGCTAAACCATCTGTTTCAAGAAAGGGAAAGCAACCTGCTAAACCTTGTGTATCTACCTCTGGTAGTACACCTACTGATGAGAAGCCTGTGGTGAAACTCTCTAAGCCACAGAGGAGGAGAAGGAACAAGAGGTTGAGAAAGCTAGAAAAGCTGACTGGAGTTCAATCAGGTGAAGCTTCCATTAGTTCATCTACTGTTGTTGAACCTAAGTCTACTGTTCCAGTTAAGAAACAGAAGAGGTCCTAGACTACCAAATCTAAAAGTTCTCAATCTCCTAGTCCCAATTCCTCTAAAGATTCATCCATTTTGAACAGTCATGACTGTGAGTTAAAAGAGGTTGTTTATTTTGAAAAAGACGGACGACCCAAGACCACTATGGCTTGGGTCTCCAAATCTAACTAATTCTTTTTGTGACTCGTGCAGGGATATCCGAAGGGTACTATCTCTAATCTTTGGTATGTAGATAGTGGATGCTTCCGGCACATGACAGGAAACATGGCCTTGCTTCAAGACGTGAAACCATTCAGAGGCGGTTATGTGGCCTTTGCTGGAGAGAAAGGCGGTAGTATCACGTGTCAAGGCGTGGTGTCAAATGGTTGTGTGAGCTTTGACAATGTTAACTTTTGCGAGCAGTTGAAGCATAACTTGTTGAGTGTCTCCCAAATGTGTGACAAGAAGTACTCAGTGATGTTTGATAAGAATGAATGCTTGATACTCAAACCTGGTTTTAAAGTTCCTGAAGATTGGATTCTAATGAGAGCGCCAAGGACAAACGACACCTATCAGATTGATATGAGCGTGGCAACAACCACCTCATCAGTTGCTACCTGTTTGCTTACCAAAGCGACATAACTTGACTCTATCTTGTGGCATAGGAAACTCAGACATATTTCTTATCGTAAAATGAATCATCTGGTCCAAAACGGTTTGGTAACCGGTGTTCCTAAGCTGAGATTTACCGTTGCAGATGACTGTATGCCTTGTAAAAAGGGCAAGCTCCAAAACTCCATCGATACCCCTTTGGAGCTTTTACACATGGATCTGTTTGGCCTCATAAGTATTAGGAGTATTGGAGGTAAGTCATTCTGTCTGGTTGTAACTGATGATTTCTCACGTTTTTCTTGGGTGCATTTTTTAGGTACGAAGGACGAAACTGCTAACACTCTTCAATACCTGATCCTGAGCTTGGAATCTCTGTGCAAGCTGAAGGTTAGAAGAATTAGGAGTGACAACGGAACTGATTTCAAGAATAATTTGATGGAACTTTTCTTTTTCAAGAAGGGTATCCATCACGAATTTAGTGCCCCATACACACCTCAGCAGAATGGAGTCGCAGAACGGAAGAACAGAACATTGATTGAGACTGCAAGGACAATGCTGTGGGATGCAAAGCTTCTTGTCACTTTCTGGGCAGAAGCAGTTAATACAACTTGTCACATCTTGAACAGAGTTCTGGTTGTGAAGAGGCACAACAAGACTTGTTATGAGTTGATCAACAATCGACTTCCCAATCTTGATTACCTAGTTCCTTTTGGTAGTCCATGTTCCTTGTTGCTACAGTACAAAGACCGCAAGTCTAAGTTTTATGCAAAAGAGGTGGAAGACATCTTCTTAGGATACGTTGCCAACTCGCCTTGCAAGAGAGTGTACAACATAGGAACTCGTACTATCGAGGAATGGTTTGAAGTGGATTATAGTAAGCACAGCATTCCACCAGAACCAACTGGTCCAGCTTGGGGTTTTGATTATGATGCGCTATTCAAGTCATTCAATCTTCCTGATTTGTCTGTAGTTGATGCCGCAAATGTATATGAATTATTGGGTGGCAGCGATGACTCCAGTTTCTCAACTCGTGCTACTGTACCGATTGTAACTCCTGATTCCAATGCTGCATCTGCATCTGGAACTCTTAATGGTGATAACAGTGAAGATGTTCATGTTGATGGAAATGACGCTCAAGCTAATCCTAACACTAGTGTAGGAAATGAAGCTCCAGCTGATCCAATTAACATTGAATCTTCTTCTTCTGGAACACAGGATGTGGGGGAGTTAAGCACGAACCTTGATTCAGAAATTCAGGAACCGAATGTACCAGAGGCGAGAGTGCACAAGAATCATCCAATTGACAACATTATTGGTGATCCTCATGCCGGTGTTCAGACTCGTCATCAAACCATTACTGAGAACACTAGTTTGTACTCGGAGATACTTGACACTGGTGTCATGGAAAAATGTCTGCATGCTGCATTCGTGTCCCAGTTAGAGCCGAAGAATGTGAAGGAGGCTCTCGCTGACAACTGCTGGATTGAGGCAATGCAAGGCGAACTGTCTCAATTCCAAAAGTTGCACGTGGTTAACTTGCCAAAGGGCGTACAACCAATTGGTACAAGATGAGTGTTCAAATGCAAGATGGATGATCGTCATGTTGTGGTGAAGAACAAAGCAAGGTTGGTTGTTCAAGGTTTTTATCAACAAAAGGGATTGGATTACACGGAAGTATATGCCCCAGTTGCTAGACTTGAAGCCATTCGACTATTTCTGGCTTATGCCTCATATGTTGGCTTCAAGGTCTATCAACTTGATGTGAAGAGTGCTTTCCTATATGGAAAAGTACATGAAGAGGTCTATGTCACTCAACCTCCCGGCTTTGAAGATCCGCATAATATCAATAAAGTGTACAAGCTCGACAAAGCACTTTATGGTCTTCATCAAGCGCCACGGGCATGGTATGAGACATTATCTGAACATCTACTATCAAATGGTTTCGACCGTGGATAGATTGACTCGACCCTCTTCATTAGGGAAGCAGGAGGTGACATTCTTCTTGTACAAGTCTACGTCGACGACATTATTTTTGGATCTACAAATGAAGAGATGTGTAGGGAATTCGAACAGGTGATGAAGTCCAAGTTTGAAATGAGTAACATGGGTGAACTGTCGTTCTTCCTGGGTCTGCAAGTCGGTCAAAGAGAGAATGGAATTTATCTGCATCAAACAAAGTATGTGCAGGACATCTTGTCAAAATACAAGATGAATGATAGCAGTACTTATGGCACACCTATCCTAGTCAATGATGGTCTGCATCCTGACAGAGATGGAAAGGATGTGGATTGTAGATTGTACCGTGGGATGATCGGATCACTTATGTATCTCACAGCTTCAAGACCCGATATAATGTTTGTTGTGTGCTTGAGCTCAAGGTTTCAGTCACAACCGAAGGAGTCTCATATGATAGCTGTAAAGAGGATTTTCAGATACTTGAAAGGGAAACCCTGATTGGGTCTTTGGTACTCTAAGCAGCAGTCATTTGACTTCAAAGCCTACACTGATTCAGATTATGGCGGTTGTAACCTTGATAGAAAGTCAACTTCTGGTGGATGTCAATTCTTAGGAGACAGAATGGTTTCCTGGCAGTGTAAGATGTAACGAACCAAAATCCGGGTCTCGTTATAAATAAATAAATATTTCTAATTAATATTATGGTGAAAATAATATTTTAGAAATAAGTTGAAACAAGTGGGTTTCAAGTTTGTAATGGGGCTATGTTAGTTTTGACTAACTTTAGAATGAAATGGGTGAAGTGGAAAGTTGAGGGACTAAAGTTGTAATATGGCAAAATCTGCCATTTGACTAGTTAAAGTCAAAATTAACTCATTTTTGAGGTGTTAGTCGTTCAAGAGAAGAGGAGAAGAAGAGAATTTCGGTTTTGGAGCTAAATCGCGGAATTGAGGCTTGTTTTGTGAAGGTTTTGGCTCACACAACACCTTCATAACATCAAGTAAGTGATTCTCTTCCTCTTGATTTCACCATGAATGTGTTCTTGGTGGGTTTTGGGTGAAATCCGAAATTATGTATGCATGTGATGAAATGGTGTTAGATTATTGATAATCTAGCTAAACTAAAGTTAAAGAATGATGATTAACATCCTAGAACCCTTTGATTTTGATTATGAGAAGTTAGGGTTCATATGGTGGAAATTGGGGGTGTTTGGATCATGATGCTAAAATGATGAATTAATGAAGATTAAGTGTTTTTAAGATGTTAGACACTTGAACAAACACCAAATTAACTTAATAATAATTTTTGAAAGAAAGATTAGTGTTAAGGTTAAGATAATGAAACTCAAGTAGGTGAGTTTGTGGTGAAAGAGGGTGTTTGGTTATGAGTATAACCCAAACGGGTCAATTTGGGTTGGAAATGGGAATTTAGTTGTGAACCCAATTGTAATGTGATTTTGGTGTATGTTAGATTACTAAACTAGGTGAATGTGTTTAGGTAATCAAGTTGCAAAGCTAGAAGCCGGTGCGGGACCTTCTAACCCGAAAGGTAAGTGCTTTAGCACTTACTTAGTTTTGATGATATGGTATTTGTATGCAATGTTGTATATATGATGTATATGGTTGCATAATTTGACATGTGGTATGAATGTAGATGGAAGTGTGTAAATGTTAGAATGTATGTAGTTATAGTATGTGTACTATAATGAATATGTGAATATGGAGTTATGGTCTAAGTACCATAATGGATAGAATGGATATGGAGTTATGGTCTATGAACCATAATGGATAGAATGGAAATGGAGTTATGGTCTAAGTACCATAATGGATAGAACGGTTATGGAATTATGATCTCGTATCCTAAATGGATATGAAGTTATGGCCTACGTGCCATAATGGAAATGAAAATGTGATAATGAAACCCTTAATTGACTTATCGTATGCAAACGGGTCAAAGGGTCAAAAATGGGTGAAAGGTGTGAAATCAAGTTGTGAATACTTGATGTTATGTATAACATATTTCTATGATAATATGTTAGAGAATTACAAGGGAATGAAACCTTAATTGACCAAATGTGTGCAAATGGGTCAAATGGGTCAAATGGGTGAAAGTGGTGAAAACAAGTATATATACTTGTTGTTTTGGTCATCTCAATACTAATGGTGTTATGTTAATGTGGATATGTAGGGAAAGCTCCGAAGTAGGTCAAGGTCAAGTCCATTGGCAAAAGAGGATTCTCGTATGCGTTATGGTGATCATTGGGTTTTTGTTTGAAAACCGTTTTTGACGTGTATTTTGGTTCACAAACAATGTTGTTTATGTTAATATATGTGATATGTATGTCTTTGGTCAAAACCCAGGTGTTGGGAGAGTTTTGGTGTTGTTGGGTGTGAAAAAGTTGGAAAAATGGTTAAGTATGAAAACCTGCAGGAAACTGAAACTCTCTGAGTTTTGAGTCCCTCGCGGTACGCGAGAGCCCTTAGAGGATTCTCTCGCGGTACGCGAGAGACCGGGTTTCCGGGTTTGCGTTTCTGAGACTCCCTCGCGGTACGCGAGGGAGGTGGCTAGTTTGTCTCGCGGTACGCGAGGAGTTTTTTAAAAAAAAAAAAAAAAAAAAAAAAAAAAAAAAAAAAATTTCTGGGATTTAGTCTTCCGCGCGTTAAACTTTTGTTATTGAAAGTGGTGTGTTACAACTTGGTATCAGAGCAATGGTTTGAGGGATTTGGTGTGCGAGACACTAAACTCAAACCGGATGCTCTTGATATGGGGGGATGATACGAGAATCCAAGTAGGACTTGACTAAGACTCGGAGCTTGCTGAAATGAAAGGTTAGTAATGATTTGATAAAATGATAATATATATATATATGGTGTATGTATATATGTATGATGAATGTTGTTAAGGTGTTATGTGTGCCGAAACTTGTTTTGTGACTTGTTATATGGAGATGGTAATTACAATTGGGCATGGCGTACTATTAAACATGTCTGGCCAATATGTTTAATAAGATGAAATGTGCAAGAGACTTTATGATAACCATATAACAATGAACATTTGCAAGGATTAGGTGAAGGTGGTTATATATGTATGTATGTATATAGGTAGGTATATATATACTTAATGCATATAATAGTGAATGTGTAATGGATACCTAGGGTATTGAAAGTGAAAGGGTATTAAGGTGTTTGTGGTTCATTTCTCAGCTTAGAGATGGCAGAAGATGCAAGTAATGAACCGTTGGATCCACGGATTCAAGAGTTGATAAAAGAGGAGGTGGCCAAGGCCTTTGAGCAAGCCACAAATCTGTTGATGGAAGAGATGAGGGGGACTATTAAACTCTCTCTCGAGGAGATCTTGAAGGAGAAAGAAAAGGAACCTCAAGGTTGTACTCTGAAAGAGTTTATGGTGATCAAGCCCAAGGAGTATAATGGGCAGGTGGACCCGATTCTGAGCCACAGGTGGATTGTGGATATGGAGTCTAATTTTGAGACTACTAAATGTAAGCCCGAGGATAGGGTGATGTTCAGTGTGCCTTTGTTGACTGGAAGGGCAAAGGAGTGGTTGTTGAATCTCCGCAAGGAGAGAGGTGATTTAGGTGTGACCTCCATGTCTTGGGAGGAGTTTAAGGCGGCTTTTCTGAAGTATCATTGCCCGCAAGCCGCAATTGATAGAATGACTGAGGAGTTTCTCCTCATGAGGCAAAAGAATGAGTCAATAGATGAATTGGCTGGAGCTTTCTTTGATCGCGCCAAGTTCTGTCCGGACGTGGTGTCGACCGAGAAGGCGAAGATTGACAGATTTTATGCTATGTTGACTGTGGAATTCAGAGATAGCATATCTCCATCTTCTTTCACCACACTTGTGGATTTAATAAACAGGTGTCGGGAAAGGGAAGTGGAGTTGAAGAGGCAAGAGGCTAGGGGAGAGAAAAGGAAAAGGGAAATTGTGGATCAAGTGGTGAGCAAGATAAAGGGCGGGAGCCCTAGTAAGAAGCCTTTTACCAAGTTCTCTTCTCGAGGATGCAAAGTTTGTGGGAAGGAGCACTATGGGGATTGTAAGAAGGGAACGTCAAATTGCTACAAGTGTGGGAAGCCGGGGCATATGGCAAATCAGTGTCCAAGCCAGATTCGTATATGCTATAATTGTTACAAGCCAGGACACCTTAGGGCGGATTGCCCGGATTTGAAGCAAGGTGGAAGCGAAAGAAAAGTTGAGATACCCAGGCCTAAGGGTAGAGCCTTCCACATATCTGCGGAGGAAGCAAAGAACAACTCGGAGGTGGTGTCAGGTACATTCAGGATTAACTCTTTACCTGCACTAGTTCTTTTCGATTCGGGGGCTAGTCGTTCGTTTGTGTCTTTGAAATTTGTTAAGCATTCTTCTTTTATAAGTAGCAAGTTAGACGAACCCTTAGAAATTGAGGCGGCAAACGATAAGAGCTTCCTAGTGTTTGATGTTTATAGGAATTGCAAATTAAAGGCGGGGGGTGAAACGTTCCATATTGATTTAATTCCTATGTCTATGGGGGATTTTGATGTTATTGTGGGGATGGATTGGTTGTCAAAGAATAAGGCGAGTATATTATGTGGACCAAAGGCGATCCAACTTGATTCCCCGTCGGGAGAGTCCATCTACATTGAAGGTGATAAGAAAGGTAAGGTGAGGTTGTGCTCCTTTGTGAAGGCAACCAAGTACATGGCGCGTGGGTGCAAGGCGTTCATGGCATGTGTTACGGATGTGGATGGAAAGGTAAAGGAGATTCACGACGTGCCGGTCGTGAATCAGTTTGCGGATGTGTTTCCTGACGAGTTACCGGGGGTTCCGCCTGATAGGGAGATTGAGTTTGGGATCGACTTGATGCCGGGTGCTAAACCGGTAGCTAAAGCGCCTTATAGATTGGCACCGCCTGAAATGAAAGAGTTGATGGAGCAATTACAAGAATTGCTTGATAAAGGTTTCATACGCCCAAGTGTCTCACCTTGGGGTGCGCCCATTCTCTTCGTTAAAAAGAAGGATGGGAGCATGAGGATGTGTATGGATTATCGGGAGTTGAATAAGTTGACGGTGAAGAATAGGTACCCTTTACCTAGGATTGATGATCTTTTCGATCAATTACAAGGGGCGTCGTGGTTCTCTAAGATTGATTTGAAATCCGGGTACCATCAACTGAAAGTGAAAGAAGATGACATTCCTAAAACCGCTTTTCGCACTCGTTACGGTCACTATGAATTTACAGTTATGCCTTTCGGCTTAACCAACGCACCCGCGGTTTTCATGGATCTTATGAACCGGGTGTGTAGACCGTTCCTCGACCGCTCGGTCATTGTTTTCATCGACGATCTTCTCATCTATTCAAGGAGCAAAGGTGATCACGCTTGCCATTTGCGTGAAATTCTCGAAGTCTTGCAAAAGGAGAAACTTTATGCTAAATTCTCCAAGTGTGCCTTTTGGTTACGCGAAATTCAATTCTTGGGTCATGTGATTAATGATAAAGGGATTACTGTCGACCCATCCAAGATAGTGGCGGTTAAAGATTGGTTTCCACCGAAGACGCCTTCAGAGATTAGAAGTTTCTTGGGGTTGGCGGGTTATTACCGGCGGTTTATTGAAAACTTCTCTCGGATTGCCTTACCGATGACGAAGTTGACCCGTAAAGAGACTAAGTTTGTTTGGGGTTCCGAGCAAGAATCTGCCTTTCAACTCTTGAAAGAAAAGTTGACAAAGGCACCTGTTTTATCCTTGCCAGACGGGACCGAAGATTTTGTTGTGTATTCGGATGCCTCGCATTCGGGGTTGGGGTGTGTTTTGATGCAAAGGGGGAAAGTAATTGCCTACGCGTCTAGGCAATTGAAGGTTCACGAGGTGAATTACCCTACCCATGATCTAGAGCTTGCGGCCGTGGTTTTCGCACTCAAGATTTGGAGGCATTATTTGTATGGGGTTAAGTGTACGATCTACACGGATCACAAAAGTCTCAAGTACTTCTTTGACCAAAAGGACCTCAACATGAGGCAAAGGCGGTGGCTTGAATTGGTCAAGGATTATGATTGTGACATACTTTACCATCCGGGTAAAGCGAATGTTGTGGCGGATGCGCTTAGTAGGAAGTCAAGTCATGCACCTATCAAGGTGAAGTCATTCAAGATGACAATTTCATCATCCCTAATTGATGAAATCCGGGAGGCTCAAGTGTTAGCACTTAATGGTGACTTGAAGAAAGAGCGGATGGTTGCTTATGTTGATAAACTTGGTGAAAATAGCATGGGCTTGAAGACATGCTTTGGTAGGATTTGGATTCCTAGGTTGTCAAGTATTTTGACAACTATTTTAGATGAGGCGCATAAATCCAATTATTCTATCCATCCGGGGGCCACAAAGATGTTTTACGATTTGAGGTGTCATTTTTGGTGGCCGGGTATGAGGCGTGATGTTGTTAAGTATGTTGAGAAGTGTCTCACATGCTTAAGGGTGAAGGCGGAACACCAAAAGCCGTATGGAAAGCTCCAACCGCTTGAAATACCGCTTTGGAAATGGGAGAATATAGCTATGGATTTGATCACTAAACTACCAAAGACTCGAAAGGGTTATGATGCGATATGGGTAGTAGTGGATCGGTTGACGAAGAGTGCACATTTCCTACCTATAAAGGAAACATACTCTTCGGATAGATTGGCGGAAATGTATGTGAAGGAAATTGTGTCACGTCATGGTGTGCCGGTGTCGATTATATCGGATCGTGATACGAGATTTACTTCTCGATTTTGGAAGAAATTCCATGAGGATATGGGGACTAGATTGAATCTTAGCACTGCTTATCATCCACAAACGGATGGTCAAAGCGAGCGAACGATTCAAACGCTCGAAGATATGTTGCGAGCGTGTGCTTTAGATTTTGGTGGTAGTTGGGATGACCATTTACCGTTGGCGGAATTTTCGTATAACAATAGTTATCATTCTAGTATTGGTATGCCGCCTTTTGAGGCATTGTACGGGAGAAAGTGTCGAACACCCGTGTGTTGGGGTGAAATCGGTCAACGGGAACTAGGTAGTAAAGAGGTGGTCTTGGAAACTAATGATAGTATTGACCAAATTAGAGCACGCTTGAAGGCGGCTCAAGATCGCCAAAAGTCCTATGCGGATAATAGGAAGCGGGCGATTGAGTTTCAAGTGGGGGACTTTGTACTTTTGAAAGTCTCTCCTTGGAAAGGTGTGATACGGTTTAGAAAACGGGGGAAGTTAAGTCCTCGTTTCATCGGACCGTTTAAAGTGATAGCAAAAGTGGGTGCGGTAGCTTATCGTTTGGAACTACCGGAGGGACTAAGTAGACTTCATAACACATTTCATGTGTCTCATTTGCGAAAGTGTTTGGCGGATGAATCTACTTTTGTTCCATTGGATGATATTGAGTTGGACGAAAAGTTGAATTATGTGGAAGAACCGGTGGCAATCTTGGATAGAAAAGTGAAGCGTTTACGCAATAAAGAGATTAGCCAAATTTTGGTGAGGTGGAAACATAGAAGGGGAGCGGAAATGACTTGGGAAACCGAGGAGGAAATGCTCAAATACTATCCGAACCTTTTTATGTGAAGTCGGGTTTCGGGGACGAAACCCAAATAAGGGGAGGAGATTTGTAACGAACCAAAATCCGGGTCTCGTTATAAATAAATAAATATTTCTAATTAATATTATGGTGAAAATAATATTTTAGAAATAAGTTGAAACAAGTGGGTTTCAAGTTTGTAATGGGGCTATGTTAGTTTTGACTAACTTTAGAATGAAATGGGTGAAGTGGAAAGTTGAGGGACTAAAGTTGTAATATGGCAAAATCTGCCATTTGACTAGTTAAAGTCAAAATTAACTCATTTTTGAGGTGTTAGTCGTTCAAGAGAAGAGGAGAAGAAGAGAATTTCGGTTTTGGAGCTAAATCGCGGAATTGAGGCTTGTTTTGTGAAGGTTTTGGCTCACACAACACCTTCATAACATCAAGTAAGTGATTCTCTTCCTCTTGATTTCACCATGAATGTGTTCTTGGTGGGTTTTGGGTGAAATCCGAAATTATGTATGCATGTGATGAAATGGTGTTAGATTATTGATAATCTAGCTAAACTAAAGTTAAAGAATGATGATTAACATCCTAGAACCCTTTGATTTTGATTATGAGAAGTTAGGGTTCATATGGTGGAAATTGGGGGTGTTTGGATCATGATGCTAAAATGATGAATTAATGAAGATTAAGTGTTTTTAAGATGTTAGACACTTGAACAAACACCAAATTAACTTAATAATAATTTTTGAAAGAAAGATTAGTGTTAAGGTTAAGATAATGAAACTCAAGTAGGTGAGTTTGTGGTGAAAGAGGGTGTTTGGTTATGAGTATAACCCAAACGGGTCAATTTGGGTTGGAAATGGGAATTTAGTTGTGAACCCAATTGTAATGTGATTTTGGTGTATGTTAGATTACTAAACTAGGTGAATGTGTTTAGGTAATCAAGTTGCAAAGCTAGAAGCCGGTGCGGGACCTTCTAACCCGAAAGGTAAGTGCTTTAGCACTTACTTAGTTTTGATGATATGGTATTTGTATGCAATGTTGTATATATGATGTATATGGTTGCATAATTTGACATGTGGTATGAATGTAGATGGAAGTGTGTAAATGTTAGAATGTATGTAGTTATAGTATGTGTACTATAATGAATATGTGAATATGGAGTTATGGTCTAAGTACCATAATGGATAGAATGGATATGGAGTTATGGTCTATGAACCATAATGGATAGAATGGAAATGGAGTTATGGTCTAAGTACCATAATGGATAGAACGGTTATGGAATTATGATCTCGTATCCTAAATGGATATGAAGTTATGGCCTACGTGCCATAATGGAAATGAAAATGTGATAATGAAACCCTTAATTGACTTATCGTATGCAAACGGGTCAAAGGGTCAAAAATGGGTGAAAGGTGTGAAATCAAGTTGTGAATACTTGATGTTATGTATAACATATTTCTATGATAATATGTTAGAGAATTACAAGGGAATGAAACCTTAATTGACCAAATGTGTGCAAATGGGTCAAATGGGTCAAATGGGTGAAAGTGGTGAAAACAAGTATATATACTTGTTGTTTTGGTCATCTCAATACTAATGGTGTTATGTTAATGTGGATATGTAGGGAAAGCTCCGAAGTAGGTCAAGGTCAAGTCCATTGGCAAAAGAGGATTCTCGTATGCGTTATGGTGATCATTGGGTTTTTGTTTGAAAACCGTTTTTGACGTGTATTTTGGTTCACAAACAATGTTGTTTATGTTAATATATGTGATATGTATGTCTTTGGTCAAAACCCAGGTGTTGGGAGAGTTTTGGTGTTGTTGGGTGTGAAAAAGTTGGAAAAATGGTTAAGTATGAAAACCTGCAGGAAACTGAAACTCTCTGAGTTTTGAGTCCCTCGCGGTACGCGAGAGCCCTTAGAGGATTCTCTCGCGGTACGCGAGAGACCGGGTTTCCGGGTTTGCGTTTCTGAGACTCCCTCGCGGTACGCGAGGGAGGTGGCTAGTTTGTCTCGCGGTACGCGAGGAGTTTTTAAAAAAAAAAAAAAAAAAAAAAAAAAAAAAAAAAAAAATTCTGGGATTTAGTCTTCCGCGCGTTAAACTTTTGTTATTGAAAGTGGTGTGTTACATAAGAAGCAGTCAACGGTTTCTGACTCAACTTGTGAAGCAGAATACATTGCTGCGGCGAGCGGTTGTTCTAAGATATTGTGGATTCAGCAGCAATTGAGAGACTACGACTTAAACTTCATTGGAACTCCTCTGTTCATTGACAACAGTGCCACCATGTCCATCACAAATAACCCGGTGAAACATTCCAAAACTAAACATATTGAAATTCGCCATCATTTCATTCGTGATTGTGCTGAAAAGCATTTAATTGAACATGTACAGGTTCACAAGGATGACAATCTTGCTGACCTTTTCACTAAGGCGTTTGACCGATCTCGTTTTGAGCATCTGGTCAACTTGATAGGAATGTTCAATCCTGAGTGAAAACTTATTTTCTTAAATCAATTCAATTCCTGAAAGTTAAATTTTATTTCCTTTAATTTTTTTGTATAGTTCTTTTAATCTTCAAAATATTTTACAAAATCAAAAACAAAATAGAAAATGGAGAAAATTTTAAAGTTAACTTGAGGAATGAGGAAATGATAGTACATCAGAAATGATCTAAACGTCATAGACTGCTCATATGGGAAATGATTGCGTCATGCTTACTTAATTGTTTAAGTTATTATGTTTTTAATCTGTTTATTTACATGTAATTTGAATTGTCAGTAGACTGTATACGTCTTTGAATCACTAGTAGTGTGGAAACTAAATCTAAATTACAACTGTGATTTGAACCCATGTTTGCTAGTGTGTGTGCGTAAAAGAATAGAAAAGATCATTATCAGATAAAGGATGTTAGATTTTGGCAATAATTTTCTTCTGAGATCAGTTTCGGGTTATGTCATTAGCACAATTAATGCGGTTCATCTCACTGTCCATACTCACAAGTATGCAACGAGAGATTGAATCAAGACATGTCTCTACATCAACCGTGGAGCGCGTATTCACCCTTGAATCACTCCTGATTCATTGAAATCAAATCCAGATAAAAGTTGGATTCCCCTACCCTAATACTCTAACACCATATTCATTATCTTGAATCATCACACGGATATTCACTGAAGAAATCAAATGAAACCAAGACAAATGAATCACTCGATTCTGAATCTTATGATTCCTGATAATCCTTATGGATTCCGCTTGATTTTTCCTGTGCTAATTGATGTAGCTTCATTCTGAAAATTTAGAAAATAATTGGGAAAATCTTAGATGCCTTGAGATAGTTCAACTTACATTACTGTAGCATATCAGTGGGGTACACGCGGTATATCTTATAATTAATACCTTAACATACAAGAGCGTGATACAAAGATGCTTATAGTTTCAAATCTTATAATATTGTCAACTTGAATTACTTGTTTATGTACTTATTACGTATGAATAAATAGTAATCCATGACATGATCCCATATTCTTTGATGTTTATATTGTATCGTTTTTGCTATAAATTAGCCTGATATGATCCTCTGCTCGTGTCTTTGAAGCAAAAATAGTGTGTGTATATTCGTGTATATTTTTATATAGAAAAGATCAAAAAGATTTTAAGTTTGTGTACAGTTGAATTTTAATCAGAAAAGCCAAAAATATTTGTGTTTAACCTTCCTGAATTGATTTTGAATTCTCTTGATTGAATGTTTTTTTCTTGTTCGTTATTTGACTTGAAATCTTCATAATTTGAGTTGAAAGTTTGCGCACATAAGGGTCTCTGCGTACTTGATAAGTGGGCATGAGGTAAACCCTGCGTACTTAACAAGTACACAAGAGTTAAGTCTTGCGCACTTAGTAAGTACGCAGGAGTTAAGTCTTGCGCACTTAGCAACTACGCAAGACCTTTTTGTGTTGGGTATAAAAACAGTACATAGAAAATTTTCAGAATTTTTATCTCATTCAAATTTCTCTCAACTGTTGAATTTCCCTCCGCTATTTTTACATTCGAGTGTCCTAACCGATTTTTCGTCCCGTGTCTAGTTCCATCATCGTATTACAATCTCTTGGTGAGAATCTAAGGACATTCCATCCACAAAATCACAAACTATGGACCGATTTAGACTTAAAAAAATTTTAGGGTTTAATTCATGATTTTAGTCAAATGTTTGGTTGTTTTGGTAAAACATGATAATTAAAACTTGTTTAGAATCCGTAATCGACCCTTAATCAGTCCTTAATCGCCATTGATTTTGACCTTTGACCCTCGATTGACCGACTGTTCGTCTGGGTCGTCAATTAGGTCAAAATTGTGACAAATGTAGCAGTTGATTGGTGTTGATATTGGTCCCATAGGCTAGATTCATATATTTCGACCTTCTGGTGACCTAATCTACATCAGTAATTCTTGCGTACTTGTTAAGTACACAAGAACAAATTCCTGCGTACTTGCTAAGTACGAAGGAGCAACACTTGTGAAATTTTCCAAGTCTGGAAATCCAGTTCAATGAGTAACTGCTATACTTAGTCATGTGTATTCAATTCCAATGAAACTTGTTGTTCTTATTATGTTTTCTGTGTGTTTTTGCAGTTATGGCTCGTGCGTTTACAAATGAGTTCAATCTTCTAGCACATACTGAACCGGAATGGAAGGGTGCTGCACTACAGTACCGAGAGATAGTTGAATTCTTGAACCGTTCAAGAATCAGCTATGCTATTTCAGCAGACCCAATTTTTTCAAGACCGTATCTCGAGCAGTTCTGGGAGACCGCGGAGCATGACTGCACGGTAACCCCCAATGTTATACGGGCTACCATGGCGGGTCATGACATCGCCTTTTCTGAAGACACAATAAGACGGGTCTTGCAATTCCGAGATCTCTCCACCGACCCAACAGCCTATCCTGACTACTTTGTGGATGGGTGTTGGAGGCAGCGTATGGGGTACGTCGGTGCAAGAGATTATGCTTCATACAAGAAAATGTGGGTGCTCGATCAATGGAGATATTTTGCCCACGTCATGATCATGTGCATCTCTTCGAGAAAGGCGGGAAAGGATGCAATGGGTCATGATCTTGCTGCAGTCATGGTTGGCCTATCTCTCAATAAGGGCTACAACTTCTCAATATACATAATCAAAGCCATAAATGATCAGATAAACACGGCTGAGAGGTTCAGGTTCTTGTTATACCCAAGGTTTGTGCAACTTCTGATAAATGATGCATTGCCAAACCTACCTGCTACTGGGGAGAGATTGCAAGTCAAGAGGGTGGAAAAGAGGGTGTTTGCATAATTCTTAAAGCCAGCCAGGCAGTGTAGAACCTACCACTGAGCACACTGCACTCTTTGGCCACCTGATAAACGTAGCGTATGTGGCACCGGCTGACTGGAGATGGTTTAGCCAAGACTCAAAACCAGAGCTAAGTGAACATTCGGATGAACAACAACAACAAGAAGAGGAAGTTGAAAGTGTGAATGAATCGTCGGAAAGTGGAGACGAAGAAGCAGGTCATGATGGTGCTGAAGGATCCGACTCCAAAGATACAGAGTCTGATTCTTCTGATTCTGATGAAGCACCATCACAGGCACACCCGAGAAGAATGATGTAGGTGACCCTTCCTGAGTCGTCTTCAAAGAGAAAGCGACAATCAACAAGCAGTGAGTACGAGCCAAATTCTGACTCGGACGCTGCTATTCAAAGACAAAGAAGAGAAAGTACTAACAAACAAAGGGGGGATAGGCAGCAACATGCTATTCCCAGTGAGGTGTAGGTCCGTGCCCAGCAGCAAGTACAAGTTTCGGCTGCAAGTACTGATTCCGCATCTACCCCACCTTCACAGCAACTATACCAGCGACAGCAGAGAAGGCCACAGGTACAACCTGATGTGGCGGTCACTTGTATCACAGAGGAGGTTCCTGTGATAGTGACACTCCCTATATCATCTGTCCTTGTGACGGTGACTACTCCTGTTCTTACAGAGTCCGTCACCATCACACCTTCCATCACACCTTCCATCACTCCTACAAACATCATCACATCCACAATCCCAACAACCACCATTGAACCGATCAGTCAACCCTACAACTATGGCGAGTTTACTCAGGGTTTTGACTTCGATACTATCTTCTCATCCCCACTTCATAATGCTGAAGCGTCTTCGTCCAGGAATCCTGATCCTAATGATGCAAGGATAGAATCTCTGGAAAACCAAGTGGCTGCTCTACTGGAAACTGTTCGGAAATCAAAGGAGGAATCTGATGCCCAACAGGCTCAGATAAATTCGTTGGTGGATGAAGTTACAATTCTGAAAAGCCAAAGGACGGGGACTGAAGAGAGACTAGCTAATGTAATGGCCCAGAACGAGCTACTGAACAAGACAAACACTATGATTCTAGGACACATGTCATCTCTTGAGCTTCGGTTTGATCTGCAGCGAAAAGAGCATGACATGATGGTCAAATTAATTGCTGATCTGACCAAGAAGCTAGATGCTCAGGGAGAGAAAGATAAAGAGAAAGAGAAGGAGAAGACATCTAAACCTACTGGTGATGAGCCTTGTCATCCTGTTGATTTGACGAAGGATGATGACAAAGACAAGGATCCCGAAGTCGGTCCTAGTGGAAGTGAGCATCAAGCTTTGGCAATCGTGCCCATTTCTGCTATTCCAATGGCTGAGGGGGAGTCTACTCATCAGGAAGTTGGTGATACTTCTAGTGGTGATAAAGGAAAGTCAGCGGCTGATGTTCTAAAGGATCTATCTGACAATGAGATCTTATACTTAGAGCCTGACTATTCCAAGGAAGCACAGATCGAGGCTCTCTACAATCTTGAAGAAGGAGAGATCGACTATGGTGATGATTGGGATGAAGATGATGTAGTTATTGAAGTTCCCAAGGGTGACGGGGAAGGAGAGTATGAGTTCGAAGATGGAGAGATCTTTGAAGTTCCATCCTTTGAATCTCAGCTCGACACAGGTTCAGTCGAGTCTGCTAGTAATGTTGAAGCATCGACTGAAGCCTCCCCGGCCGACCCTACACCTGTGGATCCAGAGGCACAGAAAGATAAAGATATGCCTGCTAGTTCATCAAAGGATCCGG
This sequence comes from Smallanthus sonchifolius, assembly GCA_023525975.1. Classification (NCBI taxonomy): domain Eukaryota; kingdom Viridiplantae; phylum Streptophyta; class Magnoliopsida; order Asterales; family Asteraceae; genus Smallanthus; species Smallanthus sonchifolius. The sequence continues at coordinate 66,308,012 of CM042028.1, read as the reverse complement.
CTCCTATTTGGCAAAAGACGTCTATCATAGACAAACAAGGAACAACAGGGATGATCTTGGCTGTAAGGTTCGAGGAAGATAAGCAGTTGTTCGCAATCAAACGATCTAGGGGGTTCAATACTTGAAACCAACCAGTGAAGCATTCAACTCCTTACCTAAATACGACCTCGTGAACCTAGCAAACCGAGAGCTACTGGGTCACTCAAATCACGCAGTGGCGATGGGTTTGTGGCAGGTTCTACAACGGGAAGCAAGATCTGGGAAGTTTGAAGTGTTCAAGCCTCAAGTGCCCAAGTGAGTCAAGGATAAGAATGCTAGACATCCTGTGACTAAGAAAAGCTTAAAAAAACTGGTTTACAAGCCAGTGCTATGTAAAACTAAGATTCCCCTGAGCAAGTTATCTCAGGATATCCTCGGTGACATGTGGTACTGGTACGTAGATCCTAAAACGGGCGAGGATGTGGTGATAGGAAAGTACGGTCAGAAAGAGGATTCTTAGTGCTAAGGGAACTAATCAGAGTATTTGATGAAGTTTGCTTCATAAATTTCTCTGTGAAAGATTTGGAGGCACTAGCAGACATGTATTGCATGCATACGGATGAATGGACGAAATTCCTTGCTTCTAAATACGACATGGTGATCAAGTTTTGCCTTGACCACAAGAAGAAGATGCAAGCCAAAGATGCAGAGCTATGAAGACTGAAGACCAAAGACGATCCAGAGCTGTTGTCAAGGGGGAGTTTGTTGAAGCACTTTCGTGTGACAAACACTCTGGATAGAGTCTTAGTTTTGTACTTTCATTGTATGTATTTGTATTTGTTTGTAGGTGTCTGTATGTATTAGTTATCGAGTTGTATTTACTAATGCATGTTGATAGTTGCTGAAATCTCTAAGTGTTTTGCGCACTTGTATGTGCGCAGGAATTAGTTCCTGCGTACTTAGCAAGTACGCAAGAATACCTTGCGTACTTGCTAAGTACGCATGAGCAATTTGCCCTGCACACTTGCTAAGTGCGTAGAGATCAGGTCGTGTATAAATAGGATAGGTTGACAGTAGACAAGTACGCAGTCATATACTCAGATATTGTATACTCAGTATTTCTCTCTGTAACCTTCAAGTGTTTATAATAGACAAAAGTTTAAAGTGATTCTCTTGTCGGTTTACTTTGTGTTGTAAGACTCTCCCCCTAGTCACGGGTATTCCGCACCCGGTCCAACTCAGGAACACACTTGCATGTGACAATCCGCCACACCCGAGGGACCTATAAACTTTGTAACGGTTTCACCACGGTGCATTAAACAGGCTTATATATAGAAAGTACCGGCGGCGTATCCACTACCCCTTTAACACTTCGTGAGTACTCCGTTATTTCATTTTAAGACTTAGACTCGTTTCCATCATACATTCATATTTACACATATGGCATAATCATCTATCATGCATTCACATATTCACATTTATCACACACTGCATATTCAAACATATAGCATGTCCTCTTGTCATACTTTCATATTCATCCCTGCTCTAATTCCTTATAAAGGTTTCTCCATGTTACGTTAAAAAGGTTTATATATAGGAAGTACCAGTGGCGTATCCACCACCCCTTTAACGTCTCATGAATACTCCTTTGCTTAAGATTATTCATTTCTTATCATTTATTTGATAGCATGACTTCCTCATTCTTTTATCCAATCGTTGCTCTAATTCATCCTAAAGGCGTCTCTATGATGCATTAAAGAGGTTTATATATAAGGTGTACCAGCGGCGTACCCACCACCCCTATAATACATCACATATATTCCTTTATTTAGAATTAAGCATTCCCTTATTCATACTTATCATATATTATAAACTGGGGTGATTATCCTTCCAGAGTAGTACCTCCAACAGAGATGTTCCCAGGAAAGAGTGACGGGTCCAGGAGGGATTTATACACCACTCTTTCCTTAGACAGAATATTCCGTTTGTCAGATAACTACATACCGGTCGGAAGTTCTTTCGTTCATTTACTATATTTTCATTCCTGTCTTTTAGTCTATACCCCTAAACATTAATAATGGTTTCACCACAAAGTATTAAAGAGGTTTATATATAGGAAGTATCAGCGGCGTATCCACCACCTCTTGGATACGTTGTGGCTACTTCATTATTCACGTTTAGTGTTCCGACTAATTCCCATTACCCCGTACCTTAGTTCCACACATAGCACGTAGCACATAATCATACAATTCACATAAACATTTATCTAAGGTATGGGTCCAGTGTACTTGCGATAGTCTAGCGTCGTTTCCTACGCTCGTTCCTCGCTTAAATGTCTCTTCGGATCTGAACCGCACTCGTAACGTACCGCACTCGCACTTAAACGCACTGCACCGGGTCCCTTGGTCCTTCTTAGATTCGTGTGTGTGTTTTGTGGTGTTTGTGTGTGTTGTGTTTTCATTTGAATGGCCAAGAGCATCTATTTATATGCTGAAATGGGACTCATGATAGGCCACGTCGATCCGACTTCAGCTGAAGTCGGTGAAACGCGTCAAAGCCTCCTGTTTTGCTTCAGGAACACATATTGGACCGACGTGTAAATAATATCGGTCCGACATGCACATATCAGACCAACGTGTAAAGCATATCGGTCTAACATCAACATATCAGACCGACGTGTAAAGCATATCGGTCCGACTTAGGTGCAGACTCATCAAAACAATCGTCACAACCTCCTGATTTGCTTCTTGAACACATGTCGGACAGTTATGGCTTAGATAGCCCATTTTCATATATTATGGCTCCCGTAACTCATTTTCTAACTCGGGATATGACTATAAGAAGTTTTGGGCTATTTCCGGGCGAATAGTCTTTCCGTTTTTTATCCGGTTAAGTTCTTAGGTTACGTTTCTTAACCGAAATTCATTCTAACTTATTATTTTTCAATCCCATCTCCCCCGTTAAGCTTTTGGTATTGCGTTTCATTACTGACACCATTCGTAGCTTTACGTTTGACATCCCTTTAACCGTTGACCGTTTATGGCTGGAATTTTAGGATGTTACAACAACATCCCGCCCCCAAACCTTTCTGTCCAAAACAAAAACTCACCACCACCACTACCACAAGACAGCAACTACGTGAACTACCACCACCACAGGGCCGCAGCAGCGCTACCCACCACCATGTCGTCGTCGCCAAGAACCACCACAGTCGGTCCGACTTGGGTGCTGACTCATCAAAACAATCGTCACAGCCTCCTGATTTGCTTCTGGAACACATGTCGGACCGTTATGGCTTAGATAGGCCATTTTCATATATTATGGCTCCCGTAACTCATTTTCTAACTCAGGATATGACTATATGAAGTTTTGGGCTATTTTCGGGCGAATAATCTATCCGTTTTTTATCCGGTTAAGTTCTTAGGTTACGTTTCTTAACCGAAATTCATTCTAACTTATTATTTTTCAATCCCATCTCCCCCGTTAAGCTTTTGGTATTACGTTTCATTACTGACACCATTCGTAGCTTTACGTTTGACGTCCCTTTAACCGTTGACAGTTTATGGCTAGAATTTTAGGATGTTACAACAACATCCCGCCCCCAAACCTTTCTGTTCAAAACAAAAACTCACCACCACCACTACCACAAGACAGCAACTACGTGAACTACCACCACCATAGGGCCGCAGCAACGCTACCCACCACCATGTCATCGTCGCCAAGAACCACCACAGTCGGTCCGACTTGGGTGCTGACTCATCAAAACAATCGTCACAGCCTCCTGATTTGCTTCTGGAACACATGTCGGACCGTTATGGCTTAGATAGGCCATTTTCATATATTATGGCTCCCGTAACTCATTTTCTAACTCGGGATATGACTATATGAAGTTTTATGCAATTTCTAGTCATTCCGTTTTTTATCCGGTTAAGTTCTTAGGTTACGTTTCTTAACCGAAATTCATTCTAACTTATTATTTTTCAATCTCATCTCCCCCATTAAGCTTTTGGTATTGCATTTCATTACCGACATCATTCGTAGCTTTACGTTTGACGTCCCTTTGACCATTGACTGTTTATGGCTGGATTTTTGGGATGTTACAACAACATTCCGCCCCCAAACCTTTCTATCTAAAACAGAAACTCACCACCACCACCACCACCACAAGGTAGCAACTACATGAACTACCACCACCACAGGGCCGCAGCAGCGCTATCCACCACCATGTCGTCGTCACCAAGAACCACCACCGTCGGTCCGCCTTGGGTGCTGACTCATCAAAACAATCGTCACATCCTCCTGATTTGCTTCTGGAACACATGTCAAACTGTTATGGCTTAGATAGCCCATTTTCATATATTATGGCTCCCGTAACTCATTTTCTAACTCGGGATATGACTATATGAAGTTTTGGGCTATTTCCGGGTGAATAGTCTTTCCGTTTTTTATCCGGTTAAGTTCTTAGGTTGCGTTTCTTAACCGAAATTTATTCTAACTTATTATGTTTCAATCCCATCTCCCTCGTTAAGCTTTTGGTATTGTATTTAAATATCGACACCATTCGTTGCTTTACGTTTGACGTCCCTTTGACCGTTGACCGTTTATGGCTGGATTTTTGGGATGTTACAACAACATCCCGCCCCCAAACCTTTTTGTCCAACACACAAACTCACCATCACCACCACAAGGCATCAACTACGTGAACTACCACCATCACAGGGCCGGAGCAACGCTATCCACCACCATGTCGTCGTCGCCAAGAACCACCACCGTCGTGAAGAATGTTTATTTGCTTTTGTTGTACAAATTAAGTCAATATATTTAACAAATAAAGAATTGACATATCTAAAGAATGACATAAGTGGGTGTATTATAGAGGAATATATCAATGGAGTCGAAAATTTCTTATCCGTTTTCGAGTCCAATGATATATATGATGAAACAAAAAGGAAGTTTTTAAGGGGAACGATTAATAGTATTAGGTTTCCTTCTTCCAAATGTTGAAATTTAAAGTTCAAGGAGCGTTAAGATGTGAAGGCTGACATGCTTAAATTTGGATTCATGTCTAATTATTATATATGGTGGAACCATGGTGCATAAAGGCGTCAAATAAAGGCTTGTCCAATTCAAGTACCAAATAGGATAGATGATGATGTTGACGGTTGCACTAAAATGGTTTTAAATAATAAGGTCTATATAGAGACAAGGGTAGAAGAAGAACCTAATCTGACATCGAGGAAATATGCTGACATGTTAGAAGCTGCTAATGAGCTTTTGTGGGATGGTTATCAAAATTATTCAAATCTAGAAGCTGCAACTAAATTGTTGAATTTGAAAGCATCTTATAACATACACAAGTCGAGTTATAATCAGTTACTTCCAAACATTAAAGACAAGCTACCATAGGGTGAGAAACTACTAAGTAACTATTATTGGACGAAGAAACAATTAAAAGAACATATCTTATCCTGCCAAAAGATTCATGCTTGCAAAAACCTATGCATTCTATTTTACAAAGACAATTCAGGGTTGCCCCATTGTTGTGTGTATGGTTAATCTCGTAACAAGGTAAATGGTAGACAAGCTAACTTGGTATTGACATTCATGCCGATTACTACTAAACTCCAACAACATTACATCTTCAAAAAGACAACCAAAATATGACTTGGGGTCATAATCATCAAACCAAACCAGGCGTGATGGTCAGGCTTGGAAGCATTTATACTCGCACCATCCTAACTTTAGCTTTACGAGTGAATTTCTAAACGATTGTCTAGGTTTGTGCAATGATGGATTCAATTCGAATAGTTCTAATGTGAAGGCTTATTCATGTTAGCCAGTATTTCTTACCGTCTATAATTTACCACATTGGATAGCTTTAAAACAAACGTATGTTTATCTTCCGTTGGTCATACGGGAAAAAAGAGCCCTAGACAGAATATAAACGTGTGTCTTTGACCTTTATCAATTGAGTTAAATGAGTTGTATCAATATGGAGCTCTTATGTATGATGCTAACCATATAGATAATTTCATGATGAAAGTTATACTACTATGGACTGTCAGTGACTTCCCTGTCTATGCAGTGTTGTCTAGTTTGAGCACACATGAAAATATAGCATGCCTATATGTTATGGGTGATGTGGAGTCATTTCATTTATGTCATGGAGGGAAGTCTTGTTGGCTTGATTGTCAATGTAGATGGTTATCTACACGACATCAACACCGCAATAACCAAAAAAAATTACAAAAAATACAGTGTAAGAAACGGTCCACCTCCTTTGTTAAGCGTCGAAGAAATTTGGAAGCATATTCGTGATTATCCAACCCTTTATGAAGGAACTTCATACCGACCAAAAAATAAAAAGATCTCGAGCTTCAGTGAAATACAAAATTGGGTAAAAGAAGTATTTTTAGGGAGCTCCCGTACTATAAGTAATTGAAAATCTATCACAACCTTGGTGCCATGCACATTGAGGAAAAAATATTCGATAATGTTTTTAACACTGTGATGGACACATCTAAAACAAAAGGCAACGTAAAAGCAAAAAAAAATGTTGAGTTATATTGCTCACGACTAAATTTGCACATAATGATGGATGGAACCAAACTAGTAAAACTAAAGGCATCGTATACGTTGACCAAACAATAGCTGAAATCAGTCTGTGAATAGTTGAAGATGTTGAAATTTCCCGACGGATATGCTTCAAATATAGGGGGTACGTAAACCTTGACAATTATAGCTTTAGCTTTAAGAGTTATAATTGTCTTATGTTTATGCAATGTTTACTCTCGATTGCCTTACGAGGAATGATTACGTATTCGATATGGGATCCAATCACCGTGCTGTGCACTTTCTTTCATGTGATATGTTCAAAAAAATTGCACATCGAAGACATGGAAAAATCGCAAAAGAGTATTGTTGTAACTAATGTGTCGTCATTTATACATATTTATTATACACATTTATAACCATATTTGATTGTTTTGTTACATTTTCACTAGATTAGATTCTTAATCAGTTTCTTTCTGAATTAGCAAGTGTATTAGGCGTCCCGGTGAATGACGAGTGAAAATATCGATGAAAATCAAGAAAATCACCATGGTGAAAGCCAAGGCGCGATCGTGCAAGCTTATGCACGCAAATGACCATCCCAGACGTCGAGATCAATACTAAGGATGTGAAGCACACCCTCGTGGTGGTCAAAGCCATGGCGAAACAAGGCATCACCCCCCGTGCTTTCTTTTGCACGTCCATGCTTGACATATTCTGTTGGAAAATCTTAAAGGTGTACAGTACCGAATAATGGAGCTGTTGTTGGAGAAAAGACATAATCATGCTCCAATATCCATGGTCGTGCTCGACCTTTCTATACCTACAAATACCAGCCATTTCCAACAGATTTGTGTGCAACATTTGGGGGACAAATCCCACTAATTTTAGTCCCATTTTTGCTCTGTTACTATGCCCAATTGAAGAGAGACGGTTTATCACATTTCATCCAAGATCAAGACGCAATATCTATTCATTTCACTTGGGTTTGATTTGATTACTTGTATCATTTTGTGAGTCTTATAGCAACAAGTGTTAGTGTTTTCATTTGTATGTCTCTTAGTGGCTTGTCTTCTTGTATCACTTGGACGTAGATGAAACTTGGTGTAATTTGGTATATTTATTTTAGTAAAATGATGTGTTTATATTTTTATTATTCTTGCCTATGATTATTCTTTGTGAATATGCGTGTTTGATCTTTACTTACTAAAGTTTTGAACTTGTGTGTCTTCTTAAGCAATACATGTTGAAAAACCGTTGTTTAAACATTCATTTAAAGTTTGTAAGTCCATATATTAGAAATGGTGGGTAAACATTCAAACTTTATGTAATTTGGGTTGGGTATTCATTCCAATCTTTTAAGTTTTGAAAAAAACTTTTGTTTTGAGTTGTTTCTTATACCATGAAACGACTCATAGTATGAGCCTTGTGATATTCTAGCATTGAGTTGAAGTTTCGCACGTAAAGTTTGACATGGTTAGGATGTCTTTGTTCGGTCTTTGAGGTGGCTAGCGTGTCTTTTCATTATAGCTTTCGAATTAGTTGTGGGATTTGATAGCCTTAGCAGAGAACTTTCTATTTTATTACAAAAAACATAAATTAGTCGTTTAGTCCACATTGCATGACTTTAGGTGGTTAGCGTGTCTTATCCGTCTAGGTTTCCAATGAGTCATATGATTTGGTAGCCTTGACGGGATTCGTTTCTACATTTGCATTTATGACCAAGCCATTCATCTATATTTAAATATCATCTTTATACCAAGCAGATTTGAGCCCAAGTGATATCCTCCTTAGATTGATTGATTCTCCATTTATTGCTTTGATTTATCTAATTATTATTGTTACACTTTATTTTAGCCATTTTCACCATCTACTTTTAGACTACTATATGATACTTGGTGCTTGCCGAGACTATACTACTATATGATAGGTGCACTTGCCTATTATGTGTGCATCAGTTGGCGTATTAATCATTTTATAAATTTAAAACTGGAATTTGTGTAAAGATATTATCTAAAAATATATACACATTTACACACATCAAGTTTTTGGCATTTCCGTAGACACGGTGATGCCATGAAAGATTCTAGCTATTGATTTGATCACTTTTGTATATACTTTATTATATTTTATCCATATAGTGGCGTGATTGTTTTGTTCATTCTTTACAGTATATTTCATGGATCGTGACTACGAGAGTTATTCTGGGGTATACCGAGACATCATGAGTACCATCGTTTAGGGATTTGGTGCGAGATCTGTGGGGAGCCCCATCACACTCGAGACTGTTATCATTTTCCGGAGTATCCCATAGATTATTACGAAAATCCATACTCACAGCCATTTGAGGATACTAGCACACCATCATTACGAACCGAAGCTCATACATGTAGGGAAGCTGAAGGACTCATCCGGAGTCAAGATGCACTTAAAGCTCATATCATCGGGCTTTATGTGTCGTGGGATGATTCTTCTTGCTTAATAACCATGGAGCAAGTGGATGTGGAGGAGCTGACTATAACGTTACAAGCAACTTTTGAGGATCTCGAGGTTTCTGACAAGGTGCACAGTAAGTACATCACAATAAAAGGACTTTTTGACAGAGGACTCGCTAATCAAGCGATCATGGGAGCATGAGTTCGGGAATGAGTTGGCCGGGATACATGATACGGGAGCACAGGGAGGATGGTTCGACCATGGTAGCTATCATTAGTCATTGCATGTTAGTAGGATTCTTACCTGGGTGATTGCTTGAGTTATTTGATTTCATCTTTGTGTGTTCAGTCATCTTCAGTTTGGTTTCTAGTTTGCATTACCAGTATTTTAGAGTCTTTGAGTCTTAATAGTAATTTGAATTTGTGGCTTGCATTAGTTCATATGTTTAGGTTGTTAGTCACATCCTCTTTGACCATTTAGGTTGGGACCTGATAGAGGTTTACTATCGAGGGTCGTCATAGGTGTCCATGGATTGATATCCGGTCTTGCCTATACTTACTACATACTGACCAGTACACTTATCGTTGTGTGCGGTTTTAAAACCGTTGTGTGAGTTATTGATTATTTTATATATACATTAGCACATATCAAGTTTTTGGCGTAGTTACCGAGGACACTACATTAGCGACTTTGAGAACGACACGAGTCGGGGATCTAGCTGCTTTGTTTGCTTTCAATTTTCGTTCTATTTTACTTTTATTTGTCCTCTTTGTTACATTAGATTATGCGTGTCTTTGTTTTCTATTTGTTCCTTTAAAATAGGTTTGCTTTTTTAATTTTAGTGAGTCTTTTTATTTTTTCTTTTCTTAACGTGTATGCGCCACACTCGTTTTACGGGACCACTTGAGTTTACTGAGCCTGAAAGAGAGATTCACTAGAGACTAAGAGATAGAGTTGAGATGGCCGATAGACCACCAGTCCCACCACCACGAGTGAGGAGGACCGTTGCTGACTACGCTAAGTCGACCTCAGCTGGAGCGAGATCAAGTATTACTAGGCTAGTGCCAGAAGCGAACAACTGGCAAATTCCATCACATATCATTTTTTGATTACACACACTTTCCAGTTCCATAGGTTACACGAAGAGGCCCTGAACTCTCACTTAAATCGTTTTGTGAGAACTCGCGATACCTTTCGTATCAATGGTATGACTAAGGATGCATGCCTGTTGTGTTTGTTCCCATTCTCGCTGGCTTGTAAAGCCCAAACGTGGCTTGAGTACATTCCTTCGGGATTCATCACCACCTAGGACGACATGCAGAAGAAATTCCTTAACAAGTACTTTCCCCTATCCAAGACCGCTCGTTTGAGGAGCTTCATTCACACTTTTAAGCAGGATAAAGGGGGGGGGGGTCTTTCTACGAGACATGGGAGCATTTCAAGGAACAGCTGAATAGGTGACCACATCACGGTCTGGAGGATTGGGCACTAGTGGAGAAGTTTTATTATGGAGTTAATCATGCGACTAAGCATATGCTGGATACCACTGGGGGTGGTAATCTGATGTCGAGCAGGACACCCAAGGAGTGCATGGATCTGTTTGAGGACCTAGCCATGAGTAGTTACCAGTATCTTAGAACAAGGCACTTCATCCACACAGAGGGGTGTTCACCAGGTCGATGCTAGCACTGCTTTGGCAGCCCATGTCGAAGATTTGGCTAAGGCGGTGAAAGATATGCAATTGAAGAGCGCTCAGAAGTGCGAGATTTGCAGAGGGCCATGAGACTACCGAGTGCCATGTAGGAGATGTTGATTTGTATGAGTAGGTAGAGTTTGTAGGAAACTCGCGGTTGGAGGAATCATCCTGGTTTTAGCTGGAAGAGCGGGAACTAGCAGAAACAGAGTATGTTTCAGAGCCCAAAGGAGGGGCAGAGTAGTGGGCCGAGCAGTGGCGAGAAAAGACCCATTACCACTTATCCCAAACTAGTTTTCGTAAATACCGGTTATTGGCTAACTGTCTTCAAGATGGATAATCATTAGCTTATCTTGTTTCGTTATTTCAAGTATGCAACCATTAAGACAATTCGGAAAGAATATGACTCACTCAAGGAAATGGAGTATACCAAAGGAAGTAGATGTATTAAGAGGAAATAGCTGAATGATCTACAAAGGAGATAGTGAAAAATATTTCAAGGAAATTGAGGAAGTGGAATTGTTTAAGAATCAGTCTTAATGCTATATTCCGTTTAAAAAATGATGAGAAGTTGGTCTTTTTCCGGTGAGACCTTAAAGATCTGGAATGCATTCTTTTAATTTTCATTTGCTTTCTTGTATTTATTTCGCAAAGCCTTTATTACCACCCAAACTCCGAGAAAAAAGTGTTTGAAGCAACATTCGTTGTAAAGAAATGGTGGCACAAGCAAGAACAATTACCACCATTCCGCGGCTTGTCAAAAAGCGCCACCGAGAGAAGATCTAAAAGATATGACAAATGTGTAAAATGTAGCAACTAGATCCATGAAGGAAAGTGCAGCAAGAATCAAACTTATTCCCAACATAAGTATACACATCTGATCGAAGTGGGTGCTATTAGGTTTAAATCCAAAAGATCCATAAGGAAAGGCAGTAATGTGTATTACGCAGTGAGGAAAGAGTTGGGTATGATACGAAGTATCGGTCTTGGTAATCTGACCATAAACGAGCCCTCGGATTAGTTATACCCTCATAATCTAAGTACTGTAGAGGGAGCCGCTAGTATTTTCCAATCTTAAGCCAAGAAGCCTTAGCCGTGTGTCCTACGTTAGCTACAACCACATAATAAAAAAAACCCATTTAAAAAGCCCAAAAAGATTTTTCATATTCACCCTTTTATTTTTCTTTTTAGCCACAACAACCCTTTTTAGTCCTCTTGATTTATGTGTATCACTTAGTTAGTTGGTGAAGACTTGATTCGCATACAAGCTTATAACCATTGTATAATTCGATTCGAACCTGAGTATTCTGCTTGACTTACATTATCCATATACACAACCCGAGAGTCGAGTGCACATTTTGAGGAGTGAAAGAATATGCATAATTAAAGTTCTATTAGGCTGGTCATGGATTCCATCATCCTAAACATAGAAAAGCACAAAAATAGAATAAACGACTCATAATTTTTCCGAAATCTTCACTTACTTGGAGCTTCTTTTTTTTTTCTTAAGTTTTTAGTTATGGGTCTGATTATGCATGAGTTTGCTTGAGGGCAAGCAAAATCTAACTGTGGGGTATTATGATATGTTCTAAATTATATATGTTTTGCATGCATAATAATCCCCATATTATGATACTAATTGAATAAAACCTTGCAATTGCAACTTAAATCGTTTATATTTTATAATTGCAGGTTAAACAACGTCCCGAGAGAAAAAGAGCAAAAATGAGCCAAAAACGTCAAGAAATTAAGCTTTCGCTAGAGATAGGAAGGATCACACCTGAGCTTTGACCCCCCAAGAAGTCAAAATTGGTCAACATAAGTCAATAATCAGCAAAAGACAAAAGGAGGAAGAAAAAAGGGCATGCACGGTCGTGCATCCCATTGCACGACCGTGCAACGCCTGCCACGTGCCCCCAAGATGCCCTCTTACCCTGCCATGTGTATCTTTGATTTCCTGGGTGTTAGCACGACCGCGCAAACCAATGTAGGGTCATGCATTGGCCATCTAAAGGCCTATAAATAGGCTGCATGGGTTCCTCATTCCACACACCAATCCAAATAAGAAATTACACTCCTATAGCCCGTTTATGTACTTTTTGGGTTAGGTTTTTGGGTGGGTGGGGGGTTTAGGTTTTTTGGGGGTGGGTGGGGTGGGTTTAGGTTTTTGGGTGGGGGTGGGGTGGGGGTTTAGGTTTTTGGGTGGGGGTGGGGTGAGGGGTTTAGGTTTTTGGGTGTACTACACATATGCATCACCTTTAATGAGGAGTTTTTTGGTTTTCTCATGAAAATGAGTTTTCTAGTGAACTCACCCCTATATATATATATATATATATATATATATATATATATATATATATATATATATATATATATATATATATATATATATATATATATATATATATATATATATATATATAAGTAGCTAGACTAGATATTGTCCTTCATTATTGCGCCTTTACTTTTTATCTTTCCCTACCTATATAATAAGGCAGTTGCTTCATTTGTAATTACACCGAGAACTTCAATAATATAAGAATTCTCTCTCTCTCTATGGCACACTAAACTCCTTCCGACCCTCTTTAGCTAATAACTCTTACACCTTAGCTTCTTCCCAGAACCTCATACTATATACCATATATATATATATATATATATATATATATATATAGTTAAATATACCCCTCCGCTGTGCATACTCTCTTCTGCAACTACTTCACTACTCCTCCAAAATCAATCATTATTGTAAGTATACCTCCACTATTTCTTTTCATGTTTTTTCATAATTTAACTGGTATCTTCTTAATTGGTATCAGAGCCATGCTTTCCTAAAATCTAAAAGACTGAGACATGTCCATACTAAGGCAGCGTGATTGCTTAAGTCCTATTTTCTATGGAAACTCGCTTATGTGAAGATTAGGGATTGTATTGCTTTGATAACAAATAGGACTAATGGTCCAGATATTTGTTCTATTTACTGTCGTTAATTTACGTTTTTAATTTATAGGATATATGAAAATATTATAAGGAAGGCTAATCGGTGTTAGAGGAAAAGCTAAAGAGTCAAATTTTTCTCTAAAATATAGAATCTCAAAATTCAAAACTCGATTTTTTTAATCTAGAATTCTCTGAAAAATCTACCAATAAAATTATTAATAAAAATAATTATAGTCTAATTTGTAGAATTACAAAAGATTACGAAAATAGTCTACATACAGACAATATACATTTAAACGCTTTAACAGACTTAGTAATCAATCTAGGAGTCAATCTACAAAAAGAATCCGATACTAATAAACAATTGCTTGATATATTACAAACAAAAATAAACAATAACAAACAGTTGCTTGATATATTACAAACAAAAGTAAACAATAACAAACAGTTGGTTGATATATTACAAACAAAAGTAAATAATAAATAGAAGAATATAGGAAATATATAGAAAATCTAGATTACATTAAAAATCAAAACACCCAAATTCTAAGAGAATTAAAAGGACTTAAAAGAAACAATCAAGAACAACAAGAGCTAAATAACGATATAGACAAAATTACTGAAGGCATAAACATATTAAGTTTGGAAGAAAATAAAATTAATAGACAACGTAAACCCTATAAACATTGGCAACCCCGAAAATGAGTAATCAAAGCTTTTTTGGTAGAAGTAGAATAATACAGAAGCCAGAAACTCGACAAGCAACATACAGGACATAATAACATCAGATACTTTACTAAACAGGTTAATCATAAGAGGATCAGGATCCAATAGTACACAACATGTAGTACAAATTAAAGAAGAAATAGATTTGGATAGAAACATAAATTTATACAATCAACACCAGCTAGACATCCTAAACCCTAGAATTTTACATCAAACAGGAATATTAAATCTAAATACAACATTAATACGAAGTTCTAGAGAAGAAAGTCTAAGAGTTACAGATAAAACTGTAACAATAGACTTAATTTCACCAGAAACTATACAAAAGTTTAAACTATCAGGAAAAAACTTCGTACATACAGTGTTAATAGTCATAGGAATAAAAGCCTTAGGAAGAAAAAACCTGGGCACAAAATTACTAGCTTTAATACTAGACAAAAGTTGAAAAACAGATCTAAAAAAGGCCATAATCTCAGGAATGGAGGCTGACCTTAGTCAAAATACAGCCTTATTTTACTGTACACCAGGAATTCTAAAAGATATCAAAGATCTACAAAATATAAAAATAGCTCTACAAACTAAAGGATATGAAGACTATGAAGGAAATAACATGGTTATAAGCATAGAAGTACTAGGAAAAGCTAGTAACAGGTCAAGTATGATGTATAAAGTAAATATACAAGGAATTGTACAAACAATGGCATCAAAACCTATACAAATGATAGATCCAGTCACAATTAATCCATAAGAATTAGCGGGATTAGAATGAAATATACAAGATATACAAGAAAGTGAAAACCAAATCCTAATACCAAAAAGAAGTATTATATATGAAGGATTAGACGGATTACAAAGCATAAGATTTACAGACTTCGATCAAAAAATAAATGAAGAAAATGGTAGCGAAGCTACTATAGATAATAATTTCATAAGTATAGAAGATGATGAAGGACCAATATACGATACAGAAATAGAGGAGGATGAAGAAATAAATACAGAATTTTTACGATTTGAACAAGAAGAAGCATATTATAGCATGATAGATTATCTAGAATCATCTCTAGAAGAAGATGAATTAACAGCCTTTAAGACAAAAGAAGTAAATAAAACTATAGAACAAATCATAGATAGAAAATTCACTGAATTAAACATACAAGAAGAAGTAGATAATATGATTATAGACTGTATAACAGAACTAGGAATGACATACGAAGAGAGCTATAAAAAGCTACAAGAATATTATAATTTACCATTAGTTAAAGATATTATACAAGGAAAAACAATGATTTCAGATTTTTACAAACAAGAACAGTCATTCATGGACCAGGATATGAATAATCCATATAAAAGAACAAGATGGTCTGAAAGGGGAGAAACTTCACATGAAACATTAGGAAGAGAACCACGGACTCCACCATCTATAGGTTATCAACAAGAATCTAAGTACCAAGGAAAAGGTAGTAGACTACCTATAGGACATACATACAGTGGAAATATGTTGTTATTAGAACTGTCACACCCCCAAATTCCACTAACGGAGTTTTACCGTTTTGGAAGGTGACATACCAGGATCTCAGACATCAGTTACTTCAAACGACACTATATGAGACTTGAAATGTAATAACATAAAAGATAAAGGTTCAGAGTGTATATTCGGAAGCGTTAAACGAAAGTAAATGCGCAAAACAACGCGCCCAAATCCAAATACAAACGAAACATAAAGATTATTCAATAGATAATTATTTCAATTGTAGACCAAGACACATGCATGACTTAACGTGATCCTGAGTGCCAACCTGAGAAAACATGTAAGAAAATGAGTCAACGCTAGGTTGGTGAGTTCACAGGTTTCAATCATTTTAAATAAAGCATTTGCGGATTATGTACATTCAATATGCATATCAATAGGTTGCATGCCTATATTCATGTTTTGCTAAAGCGCTTGCAACCGAAACTGACAGTGTGTTTGTTTGTTTGCTCCAGCCAGGTCTATCAACTCTGACTAATGTGTTAAGGTCAATATAACACCCGTTCGACCTCCAATCGAGTTAGCGCGACTAACGCGGGTGGGGTTTGTCAAACCCAGTAGTACTACCAAAATTACCTCGTTCATACCATATTAACGGTCCGATGTGTGTGAGGACTTTTCATGATAGTGTGTTACGCTTAGCCTCAACAGTGATATCATATGAATTACAATAAACCAAAAAAAGTTGTGATATGTTTTCTCCCCCAAATAAAAACAGTAAAAGGGGCCGTGAAACTCACCTGCGTTGCGTAGTAGGTAGTATCACACAAGTATGAGATTTAGAATCTCAAGTGTTAGCCTGTACGGCTTACGTATGCCCTATAATTATAACACATAAGTTAGGGACAAATAGGATTTGTGACGACGACACGGACGTTAGAACACCTTAACGCTTTCTAGGGATTTAAGAGTAGACGAACGTGTCTACGGAAATATATATATATTTCTTAAAATACTAATTAAGGATCAAAGTGTTACGAGTCAAATGTTGTTAACGAATAATATTAAATAAATAAATAAATTAGTACGTTAATGTCGTTTATAAAAGTTAGGAAAATAATATAATTTAATATATTATTTTTAGGCTCGTCGGATTATCTAAATAATCATTTGCGGAGAAATAATAAATATAGTATTTTTAATCGATATAATAAACGCGAGTAAATAATATAACTAATTATATTATTATTTAGTTTAAAACGTCACACGAGGTATAAAACGATACGAAATAATATAAATATATATTATTTAGTAACATTAGTCACGGTTTGAAAATAATATAAACATATTATTTTATACGAAGTTACGGTTTGAAAATAATATAAACATATTATTTTTATTTGACAATAACATAAATAATTTATTTATAAATTGGAAATAATATAAAAATAGGTTAATAATTCAAACCCGAGCCTACGGGTTGTTTTCCGGGCTAAAACACATTTATATAATAATATAATATTATTGGGTTTGATTTTTATATTAAAATAATACAAGAAAAAATGTTTAAAAATAAAACAGTGTGGAGAGACTCGAACACGGGTCTCTCCCACACAAGCACACACACTTAACCAGTCCCGCCCGCTAGGGTCATCGCATTAGGATTCGAATCAAATGCGTTTTAATCCTCAACACCCCTGTGTTCTTCCCCTTTACTCTAGTCCGATCGAACTCCCCCCTGAATCCACTGAATTCGGTTCGATTGAACCAAAAGACATAGGGGTTTTGATGATCGAGGTATTTCGAACCTGTAGGTGTAGTTAATTTCAAAATCATCAAGTTTTAGATAGTTAAATTCCAGTTTGAAAAGCCGAACCCTAGGTTCTTATCATGGATTCGATTTGAACAATTCAGATGATAAAACATGTTGGAATCATAGGGCTATTGACAAAAAAAGACTGCGAGTCAATCCCTGTGGTTTAATTTGATTGAGATGGTGACTGGATTGGAGTTCGATCAACCAAAAACGTATGAACCCTAGATATGGTTTCTTGTTTAATTCAGTGTTATGGATCCAAATTATCATAGGGCTTTTAGTGAGTGACTGATTGCGAAACTACTCGTATAAGTTAATTGGATTGAAATCGTGTGTAGATTAGGATTCGATTAAACCCAGATCACGATGAACCCTAGAATCAATTCGTGTTCAATTTGATGATATGAGCCCTGGATTTCATAGGGCTTTCAATCTAGGCATTGAGACGACACTAAGGGTGTGTTCAATTGTATTATTTGATATCGGATTGATAACGTTCGACTAAAACGAAATCCGTATGAACCCTAGGTTTCGATCGAGTTAAATCCGATAATATGAACCCCAATTAGGTTAGGGTTATTGCTCCATAGACTGAAACGAAAGTGATGATGTAAGAATTTACCAGAATGTGATTCGGATTGCTAGCGTCCGACTAAAACGAGTGTTGTCGGCAACGGGGTTGATATCCGGCGATTCCCACAGCTTCTCCGGTCGAATTGTCGTGCGTAATAGTTTCAGGGAGTAGCGATTTAGGTGAGAGTGAATTCGATTTGTGAAAACAATACTCAAATTCGTCGAATTTGATAAAGGGGGTGACAGTTTCAACGTTTACGACTTGATTAACCATAATTCGATTTAATTCTTGTGTAATGATGGTGTTAATTGCTCAATGATAGTCGATTAATGGCTATAACGTGCATATCAGTTACAGATTTCAGTAGAAACGATCGAATTTGATTGAATCCGTGATGTTGACTTTCAAAAGTCAACAATCCGGTTTAGAATAATGACAGAAATGGTCCCTGAGGTTTTTCCTGAGAATTGGAGTTTGAAACTTGGCAGAATAGGTCCCTCCAGTTTAGATGGGGTTATAATTTGGTTAGTTTGACTTTCAAAGTCAACAGAATTTGGATTTTGACTTTTCAAAAAGTCAAAATAGTAGACTAGGGATATTACATAACTAGTCCCCAGAGTTTAAGTTTGAAATATTGACAGAAACAGTCCCTGGAGTTTGAGTTAAGTTAATTTTTGTTAACTTTAACTGGATTTTGTTAACGGAGTTTACCGGAAAAGTCCGGATTGTCACATCATCCCCTAGTTGAAAGAATTTTCGTCCCGAAAATTAAAATAAAATAAAATAAATTTCCGGATGTCACATCATCCCTTAGTTGAAAGAATTTTCGTCCAAAAAATTAGAATAGTACCTTAAGAGTGTGCAGTGGATTGCTTGAATAGATTTGGATATTTGTATATCATCTGATCCTCGCGTTTCCACGTGAATTTCTGTCCGTGTTTCGAGTTCCAACGAACTCTGACAAAAGGGATTTTACTGTGTTTTAACGTTTTGATTTCCCTATCCATGATTGTTATCAGTTCTTCAACGAACTGCAGTTGTTCATCGATGTGTAGTTCCTCAAGAGGAACAGCGAGTGTTTCGTCTGTTAGGCATTTCTTCAAGTTCGAGACATGAAAGACATCGTGTACACCACTAAGTCCTTCAGTTAGGTCCAGTTGATACGCTACTGGGCCAATTCTCTTCACTATCTTGAATGGTCCAACATAACGAGTAGAACCATGTCGCCTACTTGAAATTCTAACGGTTTATGACGCTTATTAGCGTAGTTATTTTGACGATCACGAGCTGCCGTCATACGGTTTCGGATTTGAATGATCTTTTCAGAGGTTTCGAATACAAGTTCGGGACCGTAAGTTGGCTATCCCCAACTTCGGCCCAACATATAGGAGATCGGCATTTACATACGCACAATGCCTCGAATGGTGCCGCCTTGATGATAGTGTGATAATTATTAATGTAGGAGAACTCCACTAGAGGTAAGTGAGACTACTATTTGTGCCTTCATGAAGGATATGATGCCCATAACAGCACCATTCCTTTCGCCTTGGACGGAGAGAGTTTCTCCATTAGGAGGAGGAAGGCGAACGATTTTCTCGCGACAGATAATCTCAGCTTGGTTCTTAGATAATCAGCCCATTCCGACAATTACGTCGAAACTACCGAGTGTGACCGGCATGAGATCAAAGTCAAATTTATGACTAGTCAGTTCAAGTTTACAACCCTTAAGATCATGGGTTGCTTCTATTATTTGTCCGTTGGTTATTTCTATGGTGTATCTGTTTTCTAACAGTGTTGGGGTTTTTCTTAGTAGGTTGCTAAGTTTATTAGTCATAAAATTCCTATCAACACTAGTGTCAAATAGTAAAGAAGCAAAATAGTTGTTTAATAAGGAATTTACCGGTAACCACGTTGTGGTCATAATGAGCTTTTCCGGATCCTAGCACAAAGGCTCGCCCCTTTGCACCATTCCCTGCATTATTTCCCTGGTTGTTATTATTGCTTTGGTGGTTGTTGTTGTTGTCGATGTCACCCTTCTTTAATTGTGGACAATCCTTCCGGAAGTGTCCCTCTTTTCCACATTCAAAACAACCTTTGGTAAAACCCGGTTGTTGGAAGGGCTGCTTGGCTTGTAATTCCCCTCTGCAGTCTTTGGCAGCATGGCCCATCTTGCCACACCGCTGGCAACGGTTTTTGTCACAAGAACCGAGGTGGTGGTAATTACATTTGTTACACCTGGGGTGTATCCCAATATAACCACTTTGATGCTGACTCGAAGAGGTCGACTGGTTGAAGTTCTTCGTAGGTTCAAACCTACGATGTTGTTGTTGCTGTGGCTGATTTGGCTAAAATCCCATGTTGTTATTGCTACTGTCAAACTTCCTCTTGTTGTTGTCAGTAGACTTGGATGCTGACTTCCTGGGAGGTAATGTCCCTTGGGTAACAGCTTGGTCCGTCAGTTTGTGAGCAAGACGGATGGTTTGTTGAATGGTAGTGGGGTTGGATGAAGTAGCCATGCTCTGGATTTGTGGTACTAATCCACTGATGAACATTTCGATTCTCTTGTAGGGTGGTGTGACCATGTGAGGACACATCCCCGCTAGTTCATGCGAGCGAGTGATGTAGAGTTCTATTTCAGAACCCTCCATTTTCAGATTCCAGAATTCTCCCTCGAGTTTCTGAATTTCATCCCTGGGACAGTACTCTTCCTTCATCAGGATCTTGAAATCTTCCCATGGTGATGCATTGGCCATGTCCAGACCTAGCATCTGGACCTGTGCATTCCACCATGTGAGGGCAGGACCCTCTAAAGTTCCCGACGTAAATTTGACTCGGTCGGCCACAGGGTAGTTACACATGGAGAACACAGATTCAATCTTTTCAAACCATCGGAGTAATCTGACAGCTCCCTCAGCTCCACTGAATGTGTGGGGCTTGCAGTCCATAAATGTCTTGAAGGTACAAACATGCTGATTGTTCTGTGGATGGTTCGCTTGCCCTGGATTGGAAAGAGTAGGTTGGGTTTAGGAAATAGTGGAATAAATGCGTACCATTAGTTGTCTAGAGTTAATGGTTAACAGGCTTACCTGCAATGTGTGCTACTAAGTCTTCAGCAACACTGTCATTAATTAACGCAGCCAGTTCGGCTGGTGTCAGGTTTATATTTCCACGACCACCGTTGCGACCGCCACGGCCATGATTCTTCATATTCACAAACACAGAAATGAGTAAATACATCGCACATTGACATCACTCAAGTGTAAGCAAACAGAAGGAGATGTGTAAAGACATGCGGGTTTATGATTTCAGTATAAGGCTAACTTAAATCATAAGGCCATAGAATAAATGGTTCAACTCAAACAGTTCACTAAGATTTTATTGGAATGGGAACATCCTTACCCATTTAGGTTTTTATTTGAAACATAAAGAAATGACAAAATAAGATAAGATAGAATAGAATGGAATATCAAGCTCCACTGCTGGCGGATGAGATGACTGACTCAGCATCATCCTCCTCTACTTCCTCGGGCTCATCCTCAGGCTCAAAATTGGGTACTTCAGCTGGCTCTAAAGCTGCTGCAAGTTGTATCTCTAACTCTCCAATTCTTTCCTGAGATTCTACTTCAGCCTCCTCGAGTACATTCACTCTAGCCTGCAACGCCCTTACCTCGTCCACTAATGCATTATGCAAGCGGTCAGTGCTTGCCAGTTCTGCTACTAGCAGATCTATCCTGTGATCCGTTTGTTTCTCTCCTCTTAACAGACCTGTGATCGCTCCTGCTGCTTCTCTCATATTCCGGATCTCTCGATCCATAGTTGCTACAAATGCTGCAAAGGCTTGCTCCAAGTGGCAAGGTAGTAATGGTAAACGTGGTCCTGATGATGAAGCTCCAAAGTACGGTGATGGAACTCGTTCCTGTCTAACCCATTTGCTCAGTAAACCGGGGTACCAATCCCAGTCACTCCCATTCCGGATATGCATGGGCTCTCCATACACAATAGAGTAATGGGCTCAAGTCTACGCCTCTTGGGCTCCGGTGATGCAATGGTAGGAATGTCATGTTCCTGATTGGTAGGTGGTGAAGATGGTGGTGTAGACATAATTCCTGAAACATAAGGAGTAAGTGTCTATGCCAAGTAACTAATGTGTGTGGCTATAGTCTAGAATGCAGTCCTAGTTCTCTATGACCAATGTCTCTGATACCAATCTGTCACACCCCCAAATTCCACTAATGGAGTTTTACCGTTTTAGAAGGTGACATACCAGGATCTCAGACATCAGTTACTTCAAACGACACTATATGAGACTTGAAATGTAATAACATAAAAGATAAAGGTTCAGAGTGTATATGCGGAAGCGTTAAACGAAAGTAAATGCGCAAAACAACGCGCCCAAATCCAAATACAAACGAAACATAAAGATTATTCAATAGATAATTATTTCAATTGTAGACAAAGACACATGCATGACTTAACGTGATCCTGAGTGCCAACCTGAGAAAACATGTAAGAAAACGAGTCAACACTAGGTTGGTGAGTTCACAGGATTCAATCATTTTAAATAAAGCATTTACGGATTATGTACATTCAATATGCATATCAATAGGTTGCATGCCTATATTCATGTTTTGCTAAAGCGCTCGCAACCGAAACTGACAGTGTGTTTGTTTGTTTGCCTCCAGCCAGGTCTATCAACTCTGACTAATGTGTTAAGGTCAATATAACACCCGTTCGACCTCCAATCGAGTTAGCGCGACTAACGCGGGTGGGGTTTGTCAAACCCAGTAGTACTACCAAAATTACCTCGTTCATACCATATTAACGGTCCGATGTGTGTGAGGACTTTTCATAATAATGTGTTACGCTTAGCCTCAACAGTGATATCATATGAATTACAATAAACCAAAAAAAGTTGTGACATGTTTTCTCCCCCAAATAAAAACAGTAAAAGGGGCCGTGAAACTCACCTGCGTTGCGTAGTAGGTAGTATCACACAAGTAAGAGATTTAGAATCTCAAGTGTTAGCCTGTACGGCTTACGTATGCCCTATAATTATAACACATAAGTTAGGGACATATGGGATTTGTGACGACGACACGGAAGTTAGAACACCTTAACGCTTTCTAGAGATTTAAGAGTAGACGAACGTGTCTACGGAAATATATATATATTTCTTAAAATACTAATTAAGGATCAAAGTGTTACGAGTCGAATGTTGTTAACGAATAATATTAAATAAATAAATAAATTAGTACGTTAATGTCGTTTATAAAAGTTAGGAAAATAATATAATTTAATATATTATTTTTAGGCTCGTCGGATTATCTAAATAATCATTTGCGAGAAATAATAAATATAGTATTTTTAATCGATATAATAAACGCGAGTAAATAATATAACTAATTATATTATTATTTAGTTTAAAACGCCACACGAGGTATAAAACGATACGAAATAATATAAATATATATTATTTAGTAACATTAGTCACGGTTTGAAAATAATATAAACATATTATTTTATACGAAGTTACGGTTTGAAAATAATATAAACATATTATTTTTATTTGACAATAACATAAATAATTTATTTATAAATTGGAAATAATATAAAAATAGGTTAATAATTCAAACCCGAGCCTACGGTTTGTTTCCCGGGCTAAAACACATTTATATAATAATATAATATTATTGGGTTTGATTTTTATATTAAAATAATACAAGAAAAAATGTTTAAAAATAAAACAGTGTGGAGAGACTCGAACCCGGGTCTCTCCCACACAAGCACACACACTTAACCAGTCCCGCCCGCTAGGGTCATCGCATTAGGATTCGGATCAAATGCGTTTTAATCCTCAACACCCCTGTGTTCTTCCCCTTTACTCTAGTCCGATCGAACTCCCCCCTGAATCCACTGAATTCGGTTCGATTGAACCAAAAGACATAGGGGTTTTGATGATCGAGGTATTTCGAACCTGTAGGTGTAGTTAATTTCAAAATCATCAAGTTTTAGATAGTTAAATTCCAGTTTGAAAAGCCGAACCCTAGGTTCTTATCATGGATTCGATTTGAACAATTCAAATGATAAAACATGTTGGAATCATAGGGCTATTGACAAAAAAAGACTGCGAGTCAATCCCTGTGGTTTAATTTGATTGAGATGGTGACTGGATTGGAGTTCGATCAACCAAAAACGTATGAACCCTAGATATGGTTTCTTGTTTAATTCAGTGTTATGGATCCAAATTATCATAGGGCTTTTAGTGAGTGACTGATTGCGAAACTACTCGTATAAGTTAATTGGATTGAAATCGTGTGTAGATTAGGATTCGATTAAACCCAGATCGCGATGAACCCTATAATCAATTCGTGTTCAATTTGATGATATGAGCCCTGGATTTCATAGGGCTTTCAATCCAGGCATTGAGACGACACTAAGGGTGTGTTCAATTGTATTATTTGATATCGGATTGATAACGTTCGACTAAAACGAAATCCGTATGAACCCTAGGTTTCGATCGAGTTAAATCCGATAATATGAACCCCAATTAGGTTAGGGTTATTGCTCCATAGACTGAAACGAAAGTGATGATGTAAGAATTTACCAGAATGTGATTCGGATTGCTAGCGTCCGACTAAAACGAGTGTCGTCGGCAACGGGGTTGATATCCGGCGATTCCCACAGCTTCTCCGGTCGAATTGTCGTGCGTAATAGTTTCAGGGAGTAGCGATTTAGGTGAGAGTGAATTCGATTTGTGAAAACAATACTCAAATTCGTCGAATTTGATAAAGGGGGTGACAGTTTCAACGTTTACGACTTGATTAACCATAATTCGATTTAATTCTTGTGTAATGATGGTGTTAATTGCTCAATGATAGTCGATTAATGGCTATAACGTGCATATCAGTTATGGATTTCAGTAGAAACGATCGAATTTGATTGAATCCGTGATGTTGACTTTCAAAAGTCAACAATCCGGTTTAGAATAATGACAGAAATGGTCCTTGAGGTTTTTCCTGAGAATTGGAGTTTGAAACTTGGCAGAATAGGTCCCTCCAGTTTAGATGGGGTTATAATTTGGTTAGTTTGACTTCCAAAGTCAACAGAATTTGGATTTTGACTTTTCAAAAAGTCAAAATAGTAGACTAGGGATATTACATAACTAGTCCCCAGAGTTTAAGTTTGAAATATTGACAGAAACAATCCCTGGAGTTTGAGTTAAGTTAATTTTTGTTAACTTTAACTAGATTTTGTTAACGTAGTGTAACGAACCAAAATCCGGGTCTCGTTATAAATAAATAAATATTTCTAATTAATATTATGGTGAAAATAATATTTTAGAAATAAGTTGAAACAAGTGGGTTTCAAGTTTGTAATGGGGCTATGTTAGTTTTGACTAACTTTAGAATGAAATGGGTGAAGTGAAAAGTTGAGGGACTAAAGTTGTAATATGGCAAAATCTGCCATTTGACTAGTTAAAGTCAAAATTAACTCATTTTTGAGGTGTTAGTCGTTCAAGAGAAGAGGAGAAGAAGAGAATTTCGGTTTTGGAGCTAAATCGCGGAATTGAGGCTTGTTTTGTGAAGGTTTTGGCTCACACAACACCTTCATAACATCAAGTAAGTGATTCTCTTCCTCTTGATTTCACCATGAATGTGTTCTTGGTGGGTTTTGGGTGAAATCCGAAATTATGTATGCATGTGATGAAATGGTGTTAGATTATTGATAATCTAGCTAAACTAAAGTTAAAGAATGATGATTAACATCCTAGAACCCTTTGATTTTGATTATGAGAAGTTAGGGTTCATATGGTGGAAATTGGGGGTGTTTGGATCATGATGCTAAAATGATGAATTAATGAAGATTAAGTGTTTTTAAGATGTTAGACACTTGAACAAACACCAAATTAACTTAATAATAATTTTTGAAAGAAAGATTAGTGTTAAGGTTAAGATAATGAAACTCAAGTAGGTGAGTTTGTGGTGAAAGAGGGTGTTTGGTTATGAGTATAACCCAAACGGGTCAATTTGGGTTGGAAATGGGAATTTAGTTGTGAACCCAATTGTAATGTGATTTTGGTGTATGTTAGATTACTAAACTAGGTGAATGTGTTTAGGTAATCAAGTTGCAAAGCTAGAAGCCGGTGCGGGACCTTCTAACCCGAAAGGTAAGTGCTTTAGCACTTACTTAGTTTTGATGATATGGTATTTGTATGCAATGTTGTATATATGATGTATATGGTTGCATAATTTGACATGTGGTATGAATGTAGATGGAAGTGTGTAAATGTTAGAATGTATGTAGTTATAGTATGTGTACTATAATGAATATGTGAATATGGAGTTATGGTCTAAGTACCATAATGGATAGAATGGATATGGAGTTATGGTCTATGAACCATAATGGATAGAATGGAAATGGAGTTATGGTCTAAGTACCATAATGGATAGAACGGTTATGGAATTATGATCTCGTATCCTAAATGGATATGAAGTTATGGCCTACGTGCCATAATGGAAATGAAAATGTGATAATGAAACCCTTAATTGACTTATCGTATGCAAACGGGTCAAAGGGTCAAAAATGGGTGAAAGGTGTGAAATCAAGTTGTGAATACTTGATGTTATGTATAACATATTTCTATGATAATATGTTAGAGAATTACAAGGGAATGAAACCTTAATTGACCAAATGTGTGCAAATGGGTCAAATGGGTCAAATGGGTGAAAGTGGTGAAAACAAGTATATATACTTGTTGTTTTGGTCATCTCAATACTAATGGTGTTATGTTAATGTGGATATGTAGGGAAAGCTCCGAAGTAGGTCAAGGTCAAGTCCATTGGCAAAAGAGGATTCTCGTATGCGTTATGGTGATCATTGGGTTTTTGTTTGAAAACCGTTTTTGACGTGTATTTTGGTTCACAAACAATGTTGTTTATGTTAATATATGTGATATGTATGTCTTTGGTCAAAACCCAGGTGTTGGGAGAGTTTTGGTGTTGTTGGGTGTGAAAAAGTTGGAAAAATGGTTAAGTATGAAAACCTGCAGGAAACTGAAACTCTCTGAGTTTTGAGTCCCTCGCGGTACGCGAGAGCCCTTAGAGGATTCTCTCGCGGTACGCGAGAGACCGGGTTTCCGGGTTTGCGTTTCTGAGACTCCCTCGCGGTACGCGAGGGAGGTGGCTAGTTTGTCTCGCGGTACGCGAGGAGTTTTTAAAAAAAAAAAAAAAAAAAAAAAAAAAAAAAAAAAATTTCTGGGATTTAGTCTTCCGCGCGTTAAACTTTTGTTATTGAAAGTGGTGTGTTACAACTTGGTATCAGAGCAATGGTTTGAGGGATTTGGTGTGCGAGACACTAAACTCAAACCGGATGCTCTTGATATGGGGGGATGATACGAGAATCCAAGTAGGACTTGACTAAGACTCGGAGCTTGCTGAAATGAAAGGTTAGTAATGATTTGATAAAATGATAATATATATATATGGTGTATGTATATATGTATGATGAATGTTGTTAAGGTGTTATGTGTGCCGAAACTTGTTTTGTGACTTGTTATATGGAGATGGTAATTACAATTGGGCATGGCGTACTATTAAACATGTCTGGCCAATATGTTTAATAAGATGAAATGTGCAAGAGACTTTATGATAACCATATAACAATGAACATTTGCAAGGATTAGGTGAAGGTGGTTATATATGTATGTATGTATATAGGTAGGTATATATATACTTAATGCATATAATAGTGAATGTGTAATGGATACCTAGGGTATTGAAAGTGAAAGGGTATTAAGGTGTTTGTGGTTCATTTCTCAGCTTAGAGATGGCAGAAGATGCAAGTAATGAACCGTTGGATCCACGGATTCAAGAGTTGATAAAAGAGGAGGTGGCCAAGGCCTTTGAGCAAGCCACAAATCTGTTGATGGAAGAGATGAGGGGGACTATTAAACTCTCTCTCGAGGAGATCTTGAAGGAGAAAGAAAAGGAACCTCAAGGTTGTACTCTGAAAGAGTTTATGGTGATCAAGCCCAAGGAGTATAATGGGCAGGTGGACCCGATTCTGAGCCACAGGTGGATTGTGGATATGGAGTCTAATTTTGAGACTACTAAATGTAAGCCCGAGGATAGGGTGATGTTCAGTGTGCCTTTGTTGACTGGAAGGGCAAAGGAGTGGTTGTTGAATCTCCGCAAGGAGAGAGGTGATTTAGGTGTGACCTCCATGTCTTGGGAGGAGTTTAAGGCGGCTTTTCTGAAGTATCATTGCCCGCAAGCCGCAGTTGATAGAATGACTGAGGAGTTTCTCCTCATGAGGCAAAAGAATGAGTCAATAGATGAATTGGCTGGAGCTTTCTTTGATCGCGCCAAGTTCTGTCCGGACGTGGTGTCGACCGAGAAGGCGAAGATTGACAGATTTTATGCTATGTTGACTGTGGAATTCAGAGATAGCATATCTCCATCTTCTTTCACCACACTTGTGGATTTAATAAACAGGTGTCGGGAAAGGGAAGTGGAGTTGAAGAGGCAAGAGGCTAGGGGAGAGAAAAGGAAAAGGGAAATTGTGGATCAAGTGGTGAGCAAGATAAAGGGCGGGAGCCCTAGTAAGAAGCCTTTTACCAAGTTCTCTTCTCGAGGATGCAAAGTTTGTGGGAAGGAGCACTATGGGGATTGTAAGAAGGGAACGTCAAATTGCTACAAGTGTGGGAAGCCGGGGCATATGGCAAATCAGTGTCCAAGCCAGATTCGTATATGCTATAATTGTTACAAGCCAGGACACCTTAGGGCGGATTGCCCGGATTTGAAGCAAGGTGGAAGCGAAAGAAAAGTTGAGATACCCAGGCCTAAGGGTAGAGCCTTCCACATATCTGCGGAGGAAGCAAAGAACAACTCGGAGGTGGTGTCAGGTACATTCAGGATTAACTCTTTACCTGCACTAGTTCTTTTCGATTCGGGGGCTAGTCGTTCGTTTGTGTCTTTGAAATTTGTTAAGCATTCTTCTTTTATAAGTAGCAAGTTAGACGAACCCTTAGAAATTGAGGCGGCAAACGATAAGAGCTTCCTAGTGTTTGATGTTTATAGGAATTGCAAATTAAAGGCGGGGGGTGAAACGTTCCATATTGATTTAATTCCTATGTCTATGGGGGATTTTGATGTTATTGTGGGGATGGATTGGTTGTCAAAGAATAAGGCGAGTATATTATGTGGACCAAAGGCGATCCAACTTGATTCCCCGTCGGGAGAGTCCATCTACATTGAAGGTGATAAGAAAGGTAAGGTGAGGTTGTGCTCCTTTGTGAAGGCAACCAAGTACATGGCGCGTGGGTGCAAGGCGTTCATGGCATGTGTTACGGATGTGGATGGAAAGGTAAAGGAGATTCACGACGTGCCGGTCGTGAATCAGTTTGCGGATGTGTTTCCTGACGAGTTACCGGGGGTTCCGCCTGATAGGGAGATTGAGTTTGGGATCGACTTGATGCCGGGTGCTAAACCGGTAGCTAAAGCGCCTTATAGATTGGCACCGCCTGAAATGAAAGAGTTGATGGAGCAATTACAAGAATTGCTTGATAAAGGTTTCATACGCCCAAGTGTCTCACCTTGGGGTGCGCCCATTCTCTTCGTTAAAAAGAAGGATGGGAGCATGAGGATGTGTATGGATTATCGGGAGTTGAATAAGTTGACGGTGAAGAATAGGTACCCTTTACCTAGGATTGATGATCTTTTCGATCAATTACAAGGGGCGTCGTGGTTCTCTAAGATTGATTTGAAATCCGGGTACCATCAACTGAAAGTGAAAGAAGATGACATTCCTAAAACCGCTTTTCGCACTCGTTACGGTCACTATGAATTTACAGTTATGCCTTTCGGCTTAACCAACGCACCCGCGGTTTTCATGGATCTTATGAACCGGGTGTGTAGACCGTTCCTCGACCGCTCGGTCATTGTTTTCATCGACGATCTTCTCATCTATTCAAGGAGCAAAGGTGATCACGCTTGCCATTTGCGTGAAATTCTCGAAGTCTTGCAAAAGGAGAAACTTTATGCTAAATTCTCCAAGTGTGCCTTTTGGTTACGCGAAATTCAATTCTTGGGTCATGTGATTAATGATAAAGGGATTACTGTCGACCCATCCAAGATAGTGGCGGTTAAAGATTGGTTTCCACCGAAGACGCCTTCAGAGATTAGAAGTTTCTTGGGGTTGGCGGGTTATTACCGGCGGTTTATTGAAAACTTCTCTCGGATTGCCTTACCGATGACGAAGTTGACCCGTAAAGAGACTAAGTTTGTTTGGGGTTCCGAGCAAGAATCTGCCTTTCAACTCTTGAAAGAAAAGTTGACAAAGGCACCTGTTTTATCCTTGCCAGACGGGACCGAAGATTTTGTTGTGTATTCGGATGCCTCGCATTCGGGGTTGGGGTGTGTTTTGATGCAAAGGGGGAAAGTAATTGCCTACGCGTCTAGGCAATTGAAGGTTCACGAGGTGAATTACCCTACCCATGATCTAGAGCTTGCGGCCGTGGTTTTCGCACTCAAGATTTGGAGGCATTATTTGTATGGGGTTAAGTGTACGATCTACACGGATCACAAAAGTCTCAAGTACTTCTTTGACCAAAAGGACCTCAACATGAGGCAAAGGCGGTGGCTTGAATTGGTCAAGGATTATGATTGTGACATACTTTACCATCCGGGTAAAGCGAATGTTGTGGCGGATGCGCTTAGTAGGAAGTCAAGTCATGCACCTATCAAGGTGAAGTCATTCAAGATGACAATTTCATCATCCCTAATTGATGAAATCCGGGAGGCTCAAGTGTTAGCACTTAATGGTGACTTGAAGAAAGAGCGGATGGTTGCTTATGTTGATAAACTTGGTGAAAATAGCATGGGCTTGAAGACATGCTTTGGTAGGATTTGGATTCCTAGGTTGTCAAGTATTTTGACAACTATTTTAGATGAGGCGCATAAATCCAAATATTCTATCCATCCGGGGGCCACAAAGATGTTTTACGATTTGAGGTGTCATTTTTGGTGGCCGGGTATGAGGCGTGATGTTGTTAAGTATGTTGAGAAGTGTCTCACATGCTTAAGGGTGAAGGCGGAACACCAAAAGCCGTATGGAAAGCTCCAACCGCTTGAAATACCGCTTTGGAAATGGGAGAATATAGCTATGGATTTGATCACTAAACTACCAAAGACTCGAAAGGGTTATGATGCGATATGGGTAGTAGTGGATCGGTTGACGAAGAGTGCACATTTCCTACCTATAAAGGAAACATACTCTTCGGATAGATTGGCGGAAATGTATGTGAAGGAAATTGTGTCACGTCATGGTGTGCCGGTGTCGATTATATCGGATCGTGATACGAGATTTACTTCTCGATTTTGGAAGAAATTCCATGAGGATATGGGGACTAGATTGAATCTTAGCACTGCTTATCATCCACAAACGGATGGTCAAAGCGAGCGAACGATTCAAACGCTCGAAGATATGTTGCGAGCGTGTGCTTTAGATTTTGGTGGTAGTTGGGATGACCATTTACCGTTGGCGGAATTTTCGTATAACAATAGTTATCATTCTAGTATTGGTATGCCGCCTTTTGAGGCATTGTACGGGAGAAAGTGTCGAACACCCGTGTGTTGGGGTGAAATCGGTCAACGGGAACTAGGTAGTAAAGAGGTGGTCTTGGAAACTAATGATAGTATTGACCAAATTAGAGCACGCTTGAAGGCGGCTCAAGATCGCCAAAAGTCCTATGCGGATAATAGGAAGCGGGCGATTGAGTTTCAAGTGGGGGACTTTGTACTTTTGAAAGTCTCTCCTTGGAAAGGTGTGATACGGTTTAGAAAACGGGGGAAGATAAGTCCTCGTTTCATCGGACCGTTTAAAGTGATAGCAAAAGTGGGTGCGGTAGCTTATCGTTTGGAACTACCGGAGGGACTAAGTAGACTTCATAACACATTTCATGTGTCTCATTTGCGAAAGTGTTTGGCGGATGAATCTACTTTTGTTCCATTGGATGATATTGAGTTGGACGAAAAGTTGAATTATGTGGAAGAACCGGTGGCAATCTTGGATAGAAAAGTGAAGCGTTTACGCAATAAAGAGATTAGCCAAATTTTGGTGAGGTGGAAACATAGAAGGGGAGCGGAAATGACTTGGGAAACCGAGGAGGAAATGCTCAAATACTATCCGAACCTTTTTATGTGAAGTCGGGTTTCGGGGACGAAACCCAAATAAGGGGAGGAGATTTGTAACGAACCAAAATCCGGGTCTCGTTATAAATAAATAAATATTTCTAATTAATATTATGGTGAAAATAATATTTTAGAAATAAGTTGAAACAAGTGGGTTTCAAGTTTGTAATGGGGCTATGTTAGTTTTGACTAACTTTAGAATGAAATGGGTGAAGTGGAAAGTTGAGGGACTAAAGTTGTAATATGGCAAAATCTGCCATTTGACTAGTTAAAGTCAAAATTAACTCATTTTTGAGGTGTTAGTCGTTCAAGAGAAGAGGAGAAGAAGAGAATTTCGGTTTTGGAGCTAAATCGCGGAATTGAGGCTTGTTTTGTGAAGGTTTTGGCTCACACAACACCTTCATAACATCAAGTAAGTGATTCTCTTCCTCTTGATTTCACCATGAATGTGTTCTTGGTGGGTTTTGGGTGAAATCCGAAATTATGTATGCATGTGATGAAATGGTGTTAGATTATTGATAATCTAGCTAAACTAAAGTTAAAGAATGATGATTAACATCCTAGAACCCTTTGATTTTGATTATGAGAAGTTAGGGTTCATATGGTGGAAATTGGGGGTGTTTGGATCATGATGCTAAAATGATGAATTAATGAAGATTAAGTGTTTTTAAGATGTTAGACACTTGAACAAACACCAAATTAACTTAATAATAATTTTTGAAAGAAAGATTAGTGTTAAGGTTAAGATAATGAAACTCAAGTAGGTGAGTTTGTGGTGAAAGAGGGTGTTTGGTTATGAGTATAACCCAAACGGGTCAATTTGGGTTGGAAATGGGAATTTAGTTGTGAACCCAATTGTAATGTGATTTTGGTGTATGTTAGATTACTAAACTAGGTGAATGTGTTTAGGTAATCAAGTTGCAAAGCTAGAAGCCGGTGCGGGACCTTCTAACCCGAAAGGTAAGTGCTTTAGCACTTACTTAGTTTTGATGATATGGTATTTGTATGCAATGTTGTATATATGATGTATATGGTTGCATAATTTGACATGTGGTATGAATGTAGATGGAAGTGTGTAAATGTTAGAATGTATGTAGTTATAGTATGTGTACTATAATGAATATGTGAATATGGAGTTATGGTCTAAGTACCATAATGGATAGAATGGATATGGAGTTATGGTCTATGAACCATAATGGATAGAATGGAAATGGAGTTATGGTCTAAGTACCATAATGGATAGAACGGTTATGGAATTATGATCTCGTATCCTAAATGGATATGAAGTTATGGCCAACGTGCCATAATGGAAATGAAAATGTGATAATGAAACCCTTAATTGACTTATCGTATGCAAACGGGTCAAAGGGTCAAAAATGGGTGAAAGGTGTGAAATCAAGTTGTGAATACTTGATGTTATGTATAACATATTTCTATGATAATATGTTAGAGAATTACAAGGGAATGAAACCTTAATTGACCAAATGTGTGCAAATGGGTCAAATGGGTCAAATGGGTGAAAGTGGTGAAAACAAGTATATATACTTGTTGTTTTGGTCATCTCAATACTAATGGTGTTATGTTAATGTGGATATGTAGGGAAAGCTCCGAAGTAGGTCAAGGTCAAGTCCATTGGCAAAAGAGGATTCTCGTATGCGTTATGGTGATCATTGGGTTTTTGTTTGAAAACCGTTTTTGACGTGTATTTTGGTTCACAAACAATGTTGTTTATGTTAATATATGTGATATGTATGTCTTTGGTCAAAACCCAGGTGTTGGGAGAGTTTTGGTGTTGTTGGGTGTGAAAAAGTTGGAAAAATGGTTAAGTATGAAAACCTGCAGGAAACTGAAACTCTCTGAGTTTTGAGTCCCTCGCGGTACGCGAGAGCCCTTAGAGGATTCTCTCGCGGTACGCGAGAGACCGGGTTTCCGGGTTTGCGTTTCTGAGACTCCCTCGCGGTACGCGAGGGAGGTGGCTAGTTTGTCTCGCGGTACGCGAGGAGTTTTTAAAAAAAAAAAAAAAAAAAAAAAAAAAAAAAAAAAATTTCTGGGATTTAGTCTTCCGCGCGTTAAACTTTTGTTATTGAAAGTGGTGTGTTACACGTAGTTAACTGGAAAAGTCCGGATTGTCACAAGAACAACAAAAACCACAACTTTGGGTAGATGAAATTCTAACATGGGAACAAATCACAGTTCATATGTGGGAAACAGATAAAAAAGATAGTATGGATATGTTTGCCTACCTAGAAACTACATTAGGTCCGATAGCCTTAGGCGTTTGGCAAAGCAAAAAAGCCTAAGATCCAGACAGTATAAATATATTAAAAGCCCTAGGAGATAACCCTTATAATTTTACATCTCAAATAAGGACTCTCATCCTAGGAGTAGATCCAGCAAAAACAATAGTTTAATACAAGATACAACAATTAGAAATTTAGAACAGTTAAGCAAAGCCGATATGAAATACATAAATGAATTTACATTAGATTTCACAAGATTATTATCACAAACAGGAAAAGTAATGGATGATAATTTATGTGATAAATATTTCATAAAATTACCAGGAGATTTAGGAAAAAGTATACACGAATCATGGAAATCAACATATGGTGAACAAAACAATCTAGGAATAGGACCTAGAATAACTTATACATTTGGGATACTAGAAGAAAAATGTAAAGAAGTAGCCCTACAAGAACAGTTAAAAAGGAATGCTTATGCATTTTGTAAAACAACAATCTACACACCCCAAGCTTACGGATTTTATGAGAAAAAGAAAAAAGCTTAGAAAAAACACAACATACAATAAAAATTATAAACCCTACTATAAAAATAAATATGTTAGAAAATCACAAACTAGAAAATGTAAATGTTTTATTTGTGAAGATGAAACACATTTAGTTAATAAATGTCCAAACAAAAATAAAAATATAGAAAGATCTAATTTAATAGAACAGTTAAATGACTACGAAATAGAAACAATAAAAACAGATGATTCAGATAATGAATCCATTTATAGCATCTATAGCGAAGAAGAGCAACCTATAGCAAAAATATCATATGCATTCATGAACACATAATGCATACATAAATGGATAGGTCAAAAGGGTAATAATTATATAAAATGCTATAATTGTAGATATTATCCAAGTATAGAAAAAATATCATAGTGTAACAAATGTTTCATAGAAATATGTTGTATATGTTT
Source organism: Smallanthus sonchifolius (assembly GCA_023525975.1). Classification (NCBI taxonomy): domain Eukaryota; kingdom Viridiplantae; phylum Streptophyta; class Magnoliopsida; order Asterales; family Asteraceae; genus Smallanthus; species Smallanthus sonchifolius. The sequence continues at coordinate 66,272,431 of CM042028.1, read as the reverse complement.
AAAAAAGATATACGATGAAAATATAGACAACACAACAAAAACAAGTACAAGCGTTAATTCAGAAAAATTAGAATTAACAATAGAGCTACATGATCTTAAGCTAAAAAACATAGATAACAAAATAAAAGAATTAAAAGAATATATCAATAAAAAGAAAGAAGTTCAGCATGAAATAATACAAATGTCTGTAGAAGAACAAGAACCAGTATATGTACAAACACAGGGATCAATGAACATGATAAATATACAATGTAGATTATGGTTATATCAATAAATTTATAGATTTAACAGCATTAGTAGATACGGGAGCCACTAAGAGTCTAATATCACATTGTATAGCTCCAATACAATATCATAAAAAGTTATCTTATCAATTAGTAAGTAGAACAATTGAAGATAGATTAATTACAATTACACACTATCTAGAACCAGTAGAAATACAATTCCTAGATTTCTCAAAAAATTATAGTATAAAGTACGAAATACCGCAAATAAATATAAACCCTCAACATATAAAATCCAAATACTTTGTTTTAGGATTAAATTTTTTACTAGGATTAAATGGAGCTATTACTCTAACAAAAAACTTTATTACACTAAGCAAACATATATATACATTCCCAACGCTTAGGTATAATAACACAACAGAAGTTATACAAAAAACGTGGAAAGAACGGAAGCTTAGAATTTTTAAAACAAAATCATAACAAACAAAGTTTAATAGAAAATGAAAGCATAAAATTACTAACAGAATTCTTAAGCCATGAGCTTGAAAAAGGCAAGGATATAACAAAAAGTATAAATAATACTATAATATTACATTTAGAAAAAATAGGCTTAATAGGAGAAAACATTACAAACTCAAGAGTAAATTACACATGTAAATTCAAACTCAAAAACCCAGATATCACAATTAGAACAACTAACATAGAATATAGTCCATTAGATAAATAAGAATTTAAAAAACAAAAGCCTGAAATGACAAACCAAGGATTAATAAGAAAATCAGAAAGTCCACATAGATCATCAGCATTTTTAGTAAGAAACCATAGCGAAATCAAAAGGGGAAAGGCAAGAATAGTTTATAATTATAAACGTTTAAACGATAATACAGAAGACGATGGTTATAATATTCCCAACAACGACAGTCTATTAAATTTAATACAAAATAAAAAGGTATTTTCAAAATTCGATCTAAAATCAGGATATAACCAGCTACACTTAGAAGAAAGTTTTAAACCATGGACAGCCTTTACATGTTTAGAAGGACAGTATGAGTGGAATGTCCTCAATTTTGGACTAAAAAATGCTTCATCTATTTTTCAAAGATTCATGGATAGTATATTTCTAAAATATGATTTTTGTTTAGTTTACATTGATGACATTCTGGTTGCAAGTGAAACTGTGTAGGAACACGAACAACATCTAAAATAAGTATTCGAAGAAATTAAGAAGCACGGTATTGTAGTTTTAAAAAGAAAGATGGATTTATTTAAAAGAAAAATATATTTTCTTGGTCTAGAATTGAAAAATGGAAAGATAGAATTACAGTCACATATTTCGACAAAAAATTTAGATTTTCCAGAAAAACTTGAAAATTTAAAACAAATTCAAGCCTTTTTGGGACTAGTAAACTATGCTAGGAACTTTATTCCAAACCTATCAAAATTAGTAAGTCCTCTATATAGTAAAACCACAAAAAATGGGCAAAGACATTTTAATACAGAAGATATTAAAATAGTGCAAAAAATAAAAAAAGGCTATTAAAGTTATAGGTCCATTAGAATTACCACTAGTTACAGATTATATTATTGTTGAAACAGATGGATGTAAAGAAGGATAGGGAGCTGTCCTTCTCTGCAAACGAAATAAATATAACCTAAAATCAGAAGAAAAAATTTGTGGATACTCTAGTGGAAATTTTCAAAATAAAACTAATTAGAGAAGTATAGATTTTGAAATATAAGCATTAATTAATGCTCTGGAAAAATTTAAAATCTATTTACACAATGAATTCGCGGTCAGGACAGATTGTGAAGCTATTGTAAAATTCATAAAAAATGATCAGAGTAAAAAAATAAACAGAACCAGATGGGTTAATTTACAAAATACTATTCAAGGTCATGGATATATTATAAACTTCGAACATATTAAAGGAAAAGGTAATGGGATAGCTGATATGTTATCTCAAAATATTAATAAATTATTCTTTCCAGATGGAAAAGAAAGATAAGGGCAAAGCAAAGATTATACATCCTAGAAAGACAGTCTCTCCGATGAGTATCTCATCTGAAGAAGAACAGACAGAAAAGCTGATGAGCCAGGCTATAAAGGCAGAAAAAGTACACAGTTCTAGAAAGTTGCCAGCATCAGTAGCTAGACCAGATACTATCCTTCAGTTTTACAACCCAGTATACAGCCAGAGTCATGTTAATCCAAGACCAAAAAATACACAAACAAGACAAAGGATTGATACATACTCAGACTCTACACAGAACTCGGTCATTACATTTGGAAACTATGGTTTACAACAATGTAACGATCCAAACACAAAGTTTCATCCAATCATCGGAATGAGACTAACAGATAAGCAGCAATGCTTGTTAGACAACCTCTGGCATATTCAAACTATGCCACAGGCCTCAACTTTTAAAGTACAGGTTCTTAATGCTTTGAGCATATATTTTCATGAACAAAGCTCAAGAATCCCTGAAAAAAAACAATCCAAATTTACACACTATATAATTTTTCGAGGAAGAAAGATTGGGATTTTTAATAAATGGGAAACAGTTGCAAAATTTATACAGTGTCCAAACCCAATCTACAAAGGCTTCCATACCTTTGCAGAAGCTTTTAAAATAGCCAGAGAACATTTTGGAACAAACAGCTTTTACATCGAACCCGAAGAGGTTCCAACGTTTTCTGAAATTACAAAAACCAATCCTGAGCAAATAATCAAAGCTCAAGATGAGGTTATTGCAAAGCTTCAAACACAGCTAATGAAAAGGGGAGAAAATACACAGCCTATACAAGCCCAAATTAAAAATAGCATAATGAAACAAAAGATAGCTATACTCGAGGCAAAAAATAAACAATATATACACAGACTCGAGAAAAAGAAAAGATAGCTTCAAATATAAATTATGATTATTTCAGAACAAGGATGCTTGATACACCCTAGAGACAATGTTTACAACCAGTTATTAACAGGCTTCCAGAATTTGAACACATTATTTCACAAAAAGTTTGTTCAAAATTTCCGTTAATTCTATATGATCTTCAACAAAAAAATTATTGATCTTGCATTTCAAGATACGACTGATGCAGGAATTAAAGTAGTAGAAAGAACAAATGACGAAGGAGAAGGAACGAGAATTCTTCTTCTACAAATCAGTTTCCCTACAATAATGTCTGACGATCAAGTTGTTCAGTTTTACCACCATGGTATGATTGACTATATTGAGTTCAGATTAAACCAAAGAACAGAGAATCTCCTTGACCGTTTAGGAGAAAAATTCACAATGATCATAGGAAATATTGCAGCACATTCAAAAATCCCCATAGTTGGTTGCAAAATCTTCTCATCATATCCCTATGCATCCGAATACACATACATACCAGCCAGAAAAAGGATCTTTGTGGATCACAGAAAACACACACAAAGCCCTTTTCTAGCTTTTTCCTACCCAGACCATTTACAAAACTTTGCAATTAATCCAAATCCTGACTTTGCCAACATTGCATGGTTAACAGAAAAAGATACACAGACACAGGTTTTTGATTCATTCATCAAAAAACATCAAGAAACCCCTAAGTTACCCGGCCATTTTCACTGGGAAAGTATTAAATTACTAGGAGAAGGCCACTATATATATATTTATTCTGATCTAAACTGGCGTATGCTTTTACCATTCGTGGGTGAAGGTGAAACTCTAGAACTAGATCATATTATCAACGACGAAAATGAAGACACAGACAGTATTCCAGAAATACCACCTTCTATCGACTGCACACACACAGATTTCTAAGAGATGACGCATGCCATGACGTAAAAAGACCAATTATTACGCGTGGATATACAGTAAAAAGACAGCTGACAGAGAAAATAATTGTAGATAAAGAGTCTTATCGTTTTTCCTTTTATTTTGTCTTTTTTACTTTAGTTAATAGCCGTTGATTTATTTCTTTATTTTGGAACCATTGCTTTAGTTTAGTACGCATTATTGCGCCTTTACTTTTTATCTTTCCCTTCCTATATAATAAGGCAGTTGCTTCATTTGTAATTACACCGAGAACTTCAATAATATAAGAATTCTCTCTCTCTATGGCACACTAAACTCCTTCTGACCCTCTTTAGCCAATAACTCTTACCCCTTACCTCCTTTCCAGAACCTCATACTATATCCCATATATAAAAAAAAATTAAAAAAAATTGGTCCTTCATCATCTTTTATACTCATGAAATTATTATCTATAGTAGCTTCGCTACCATTTTCTTCATTTATTTTTTGATCGAAGTCTGTAAATCTTATGCTTTGTAATCCGTCTAATCCTTCATATATAATACTTCTTTTTGGTATTAGGATTTGGTTTCACTTTCTTGTATATCTTGTATATTCCATTCTAATCCGCTAATTCTTCTGGATTAATTGTGACTGGATCTATCATTTGTATAGATTTTGATGCCATTGTTTGTACGATTCCTTGTATATTTACTTTATACTTCATACCTGACCTGTTACTAGCTTTTCCTAGTACTCCTACGCTTATAACCATGTTATTTACTTCATAGTCTTCATATCCTTTAGTTTGTAGGGCTATTTTTATATTTTGTATATATATATATAGGGGTGGGTTCCAGAAAAAACCAATAGTTAGGCGAAAACTGAGAAAACCACTTAAAAATCAATTTTAACCAATAATATAATAATATTTATTTTATTTTATTTTTAATTTTTTATAACAGTATCAATGTAATATTACAAATTTTTATCAAAAAATCATTTAAATATTGGCTTACGTATATGTAACCCATAGTATTACGTATACGTAACCCATAGTATTACACATTGTTTTAGTCGTTTTCCCTGTTTTCGCCTAACTTTGTGGTTTTCTCTTGATCCCTCCCATATATATATATATATATATATATATATATATATATATATATATATATATATATATATATATATATATATGAGGAGAATCAAATAAAAAGTAGTTTTTCGCTAAGAAATCTAAGAAATGACAAAAACCTTAAGAAACGATATTAAACGAAATCCGATTGAGCTAATTTCAGCGGCGTTGGAATCGTCTCGTCGAACTCTACCATCTTAGCTTTTAGGGTTTAGATTTTACGTTTTAATTTTAGGGTTTTAGCCTTAGGGTTTAGATTTTAGAGTTTAGTTTTTTTTTTGGGTGGGGGGTTTAGGTTTTTGGGAGGGTGGGGTGGGGGTGGGGGTGGGGGTGGGGGTGGGGGTTTTAGGCTTTTCGGGGTAGGGTTGGAGGGGGGTTTAGGATTTTGGGGGTGCAGGTGGAGGGGGGTTTAGGTTTTTGGGTCCGGGTTAGAGTTCGATAAGACGGTTCCAACGCCGCTGGAATGAGCCCAATCGAAGTTCGTTTGACCCACTTAATAGTATTTTTAGTGAAAAACCATTTTTTAGTGGAATCGTCTTCTCTCTATATATATTTTGTGTGTCCCAAGGTGACAAGAAAAGACTAATGTTGTTCCGCTTGTAATTTCGGCGCCTCCCCATCCCATAACATGTTTCCCATGCCACACAAGTCAATGAGTTAATACACACTAGTATATTCATTTTTAATGGCTATATAAAGCAATGTTTTGAAATCCGTACCGGACCAGCCGGTCGGACGGGTCGGACCGGGAACCGGGATCTCCACCGGTCCGGTTACGAACTCTGAGACCGTTTGCTGGTTGAATCGGGCGGTTCAAGCGGTTCAGCGGTCGAACCGCGAACCGGTGGTCGAACCGGGTAGTTTAATTTAAAAAAAAAAAAATTTACTATTTTTTTATCTTTTTTATCCTATAGTCCTCCTACTTACTTCTATTTACAATTTTAACTCAATTTGGCTCTTTCCTTTTAACTTATACGCTGCCACAGGTCCTTCAAAACCCTAATCAAAATTAAAATTGAAGATTCAAAAGAATTAAAATTCATACAGACCTACAACCCTCGTCCTTAACTCAAAATTGTTTAAATGATTGTATATGTAGTATTTGGAATTTTTATATTTTTCTATATATTTTTATGAATATTTATATTATTTATTGCGTCATCCGGTTCTTGAATCCGGTCCGACGGGTCCGACCAGTGAACCTCTAAGACGTCCGGTTCATTGTCCGGTCCGTTTCTAAAAACATTGATATAAAGCCACATTCAAGCCACCACCAATCACACAAATCCATTGCTTTTGTTTCTACAGTCCACGACTCAACAAAACATTATTTTTCTATCCTTCCTTCATTCCAAATTCAAATGTGTGTTCAAGCTTGGTAGACGATTCCAAGTGACAACGAGGGTTCGTGCTAGTGTTCGGGTCTCATGTCATCTCCACCACCTTCTCTCTTTATTTATTACGTTAGCACATTCGTCCTATTTTTATTATAGTTAACGTAGTTAGTGATATTTATATGATACGGTTATACCCCGTTCGTATTTTGAATATCGTATAAAAGACGTGTTTAATATAAAAGGTAATAGTTAAAAATCGTGAGTTAGAAACCCTAATTATTATGGTTATGATGATTATTTTACGTAAAATATTCTTAGTATTAACCATCATTATCAACTAACGAGTTATTATGGCATGATTTTTCTAAATCATAAGCTATTTTTGGGTTATCAATATTATTAGTTATGATTTTTTTAATATCGTTATAAGTATAAATGGATTAAACATTAATGTTACATATGTTCTTTTGAGAAAAAATATATATATATATATATATATATATATATATATATATATATATATATATAAAAGTTATTATGGCATGATTTTTCTAAATCATAAGCTATTTTTGGATTATCAATATTATTAGTTATGATTTTTTTAATATCGTTATAAGTATAAATGGATTAAACATTAATGTTACATATGTTCTTTTGAGAAAAATATATATATATATATATATATATTTATTACGTTAGCACATTCGTCCTATTTTTATTATAGTTAACGTAGTTGGTGATATTTATATGATACGGTTATACCCCGTTCGTATTTTGAATATCGTATAAAAGACGTGTTTAATATAAAAGGTAATAGTTAAAAATCGTGAGTTAGAAACCCTAATTATTATGGTTATGATGATTATTTTACGTAAAATATTCTTAGTATTAACCATCATTATCAACTAACGAGTTATTATGGCATGATTTTTCTAAATCATAAGCTATTTTTGGGTTATCAATATTATTAGTTATGATTTTTTTAATATCGTTATAAGTATAAATGGATTAAACATTAATGTTACATATGTTCTTTTGAGAAAATAAATAAATATATATATATATATATAAATATATATATATGTATATATATATATATATATATATATATATATATTTATATTTGGTCAAAACCCAAAGGAAAACGATATAAAAGGATTTGTTTACAAATAATTAATAATTATTCATATACACAACGTGTTTAATACTTTTAAACTCTTTATAAATACTGTCACATGATCAAGATTTTAGCATAATCAAAAAGGAAAACTTATTTTAAATATATATATTTATACACATATAAATATGCACTCACGTATGTTGATAATAGATATAGATTTATACACATATGTATTGATATATGTACACATATATTTTGAGACAACAGGAAAATAGTGTAAATAATATGATCATTATTTTATGTCGTGTTACTAACACCTCTTATTTAATAAATATATAATATATTTATTTATCATACGAGTCGACTTAACCCGGAAACGATATTTAGACAAACAAAGTCTACCTTATAATATTTATTAAAGGATTCTAATAAATATAACTATTATATTGGAACAAACAAGTTATATCAACAACGGCGTTCGAGTCGGACCCTTATAGATTATTACAAGGCAGGGGTCAACACTTCGGGATATTGGTGTTATGACCAACCCACATATTGATAACTACGTAGACCTTAAGGTGTCTTGATTATTTTAGGGCACATGTAGGTCAGAACTTATTGGATTTTGCTACTTACATCATCACTCAGTACCTTGTTAGCTAAGGTGAGTCTCACGGCCCCACTTTTACTATGATTTAAATGATTTTTAAACATACGTGGGAGAATACATAGCTCATATTTGGATACGAGTACATAAACTGATTGTTACATGAGTACGCAACTGTCATACTAAGTCACCAGGAATACTATAACCGTTAGCTGATTCAGACGTGGAACACATGAATAGATCTATTTGGGTTGACAACCCCACCCGTGGTTAGTTGCGCTAACCTTGACTGGAAGTCAAAGCGGGTGCATACTGTCCATACACACAAATACAATGTTTCATGACAGAACATTGGGCGAGGCTCACATCAATAACTCAGTCAAGTGACGGGTTAATTCACAAACGTCAAGTGTCGGTTATGGTAGCTAACAATGCACATACATAAGTATTGTTTGATCGACAATGCTTTACACACTGGGAAATCTCGTAGTCCAAATGAAACATATTTTTCTACTTAGTTAAATCTGTGAACTCACCAACTTTATGTTGACATTTCAGCATGTATTTCTCAGGTAACTAGAATCATGGTACATGGACATGCACGCACGTAGAACATCTTTTTGAAGTCAACTTGGTATAACCTAGGGACATCTAGGTCTTAGCCGACAAACTTGTTGTATGAAACACCATATTCTTTGAGTTTAAGTACGGTACTTTTGGCATGTAATATGTTGGAAACAATTTGTGTTTCCTTGTAACAACTTAGAATATTTGATTATGAATGTTATTTGAATTCGTTCGATGTAATCAAAGGCTATGAACACCTTGGATCACCACGCTCCGTGTTTCCGCCCTAGGCCGGGTGTGACAGACTGGTATCAGATCCTTGGTTAAAGCGAACTAGGTGGCATTAGTGAGCCTAGACTATAACCTTCAGGTTGAACCCTAGGAACTTTAGGAAACACATTAGAGGAAAGCTAGAATGATTATGTAAGTAAATTTACACTTACGGGTGCGCAACGTAAGTGTAAATTTAAATACACATGATTTCTGGATGATCGTGTTGTGTGAGTTACGTCTAAAATATGACAGTCGGCACAGTATTAGGTTCAAATCAGTGAATCATAGGAAGTTGAGTGCATTACATATCATACCATGCATTTAGACTTAACTTACAGAAACTATGGGTATATGTGTAGTATACCTATATACTCTTCGGTAACAGTTCCTTTCCCGATAGTAGTAGGAGTCAAACTCTAACTTCTAACCCTCCATACCTGAAAGGAGAATACACCTGGAAGGTCATACTAGTAAAGTAGACAAATCTTATAGAGTAAACCAACCTACCACTCAAACGCGTCTTTGTTAAGACCACACTACCACCATAGTTTCATACGTGGAACGGAAATGGTGACACATTTGGAAATACACACAAGTTGGAACACGCATACATAGTACTCATTTCTACTATCATCTGGAAATGATGGAACGCACGGCCGACAAGAAGGACACGATCGACCATGAGTTATTGGCAACTCGAGAGATGGTCATTAGACAGGAAAAACGAGACACGTAATGGAGTAAGGACTTGGTCCTGAACAACCTAATAACCCGGAGCAATGCTATATGTTGTCGGGATTAGCATGGACACTCGACGAGCGAAGTCCATATTCTTTCTACCTTAGCCTATCTATAAGCCAGACACACATCCTTAGGCTTGTGCCTATCCTATTGCACCCTATCAAGTCTAGACATTAGGGTCACACTTCCATTGTCCATTCGACCACGTTGATAGCCATATGCCGTGGGTACCCAGGAAACTTAATACCCCGTTAGGCAAGTTGGCAGTTCAAAGCATTGAAGCAAAGGATCTTTGAAGTACTAGCGGGAGTATAATAGACTTAAATCTATTACTATATCACCCTGGTGATCAGTACGACATGGGCGTTAGTACATTGACATACATAGAGAATATGTCACCACAAGGAGCAAATGAACCTGACACGGAGAACAAGTTGTCATCCGTGGATGCACTCGTCATACGAGGATTGATAGATGAGCTTGCTACCCTTAGTACACAAATCATTGAGACCATCTGAAGTATCAGAACGACAACAAATGGTGACTAGTAAACCCCCTACTCATACGTACGAGAAAGTATGTTCCTATGGAACCTTTCTATCCTACAAACCCAAGGACTTTCATGGAATGAAAGGAATCACTAGAACCCTCAAATAGGTAAAAAGGATGAATACGATTATCAAAATCAGTGGATGTTCTAACAACCAATAAGTGATGAACACTTCAACATGATGCATTTGCATGAAGGAATGCTCAAGTACAAACTCAAGGCATCAATATCAAAAATTTTATGTCTCGAGATGAGTTCGATACTCTACGCATTAAAGAATACTACCCTGAGAGTGAAATACAGCCAGAATTATGGAATCTAACCATGATTGATGACGAACATCAAGCATACTCAAACTGATTCCATGAACTATCAGGTCTACCACCACACATGGTGACCTCGGAAGCCATGAAGGTCAATCAGTATATCATGGACTTGAATCCTCAGATTCATAGTATAGTCATGACTGCTGAATCTACCACCCTGGTAGACACCATTCTAATGGCATGAGACCTAACAAGTGAGTTGTTGAAAACTAGAGATTTAGTTAAGGATGGAGTGAACAAAAAGGACTGGTCAATGAGAAGACTCACAATGACAAGGAGTACAAGACTGTTGTATACAAGATGAAACAATACACGAGGCCATCAGGAAAATACAACAAATGCAACTATCAGAATTGCACTAGCTATGCTAGAAGGCAAAGCACATGAAGGGACAGTGCAAGGGAGCATGCTTCGAGTGCGACAACACCGATCATCTCAAGCACATATGCCCGAGGCTAAACTAAGAAAAATAGATTACCAACTAGGCTAGGAACAATAACCGCTGGCAAACATGAAGACTTTTAAGGAATGTGAATGGTATCTTATGTTGGAAGTTGTGTATTAGGACTTTGAACCTTAAGTACTTGAATCAATGAATGGAATAAATGAGGTGTTTGGTACTCTCGGTTTGCACCTAAATCATTGACACTGAGTCGATAGATATATTCAACTAAGTTGAATTTTTGATCGATCTAGTAGTCTAAAGGACACCTACGATTGTCAAACTAAGGATTGACAAAACCCGGGAGATGAATCAAAGTCGCGTGTCATGGAAAGGTCGATCGGATTCTTCTATCGAACGGTGAGACACTTGTGACTAAATGAAGGGATTCAGAACAAGTTTAAAACACTTTGTGTAAGGACTCTGAAACACTTGAGGAAGTAGAGTCAAGCTTTATAAACCTTATGAATAGGTAGTAACTCAAGGAAAAACACGAACCCGACATTCCCGTTATGCAAGATTATCTAGAGGTAATCTTTAAGAATTACCAGAACTCTCCCCTAGCACTTAGCAACCATTGAAATGCCAATATTATCCAACCAGTTACAAGAACTACCGGACTACGGATACATATTTCAAGAAAGATTACTTGTTTAGACTTTAGAGAAAGTATTAGTCACCGAGGACGACACGAGTTGACAAGAAAGGAACCGGTACCCTCTCCCAAGAGGCGACAATCGGTGGATCAATTTTAAGGATAGACTTAGACCGACCTTAAGCGAAGATGCCACCGATGAAGAATTCAGTAGAGCGTCATAACCAAGACAGTCCTTAGGACTCGATATTGAAACTACAAATTTTTAGTGACGTTTGAATTAATCAACGCACTTGCAGTGTTTACATATTTTAGGAATCAAGTTGTAAACCCTAATTAGATGAACCGATGACGTTATTCATCAATGACATCTTAAACAATTCACAAGACATGAAAATCATGAACACCTTCGTGAAATAGTCTTGGAAGTTTTCGCAAAAGAGAAATTTTGCGCCAAATTCTCTAAGTACGAACCTCGACTGCAAGAAATGCTTTTCTTGGTGTAGAAACATTCACGTAAATCCATGAAAATGGTGGGGAAACATTTAAGACACCCACGGAGAATGAAGAATTTCTTGATTTTGTTGGCTAATACCGACAAGACATAAGAATTTTCAAAGTTTAGGCATCACTCATAGCGATTAAGTAGTAAGAAAATCAAGAGATAGCATTACAGCTTACTAAAACGGAAGTAATCACATGCACAAGATTCACCTCTTCCTAATGGAAAACAACTGACTGCATCGCGTTAAGGTAGCGATTATATGCGATTGTGCTTCGTCAACTCATAGTAGAAAAGGAGAACAACACTACCTCTAGTTTGAAAATTTTGGAACCATAGCTTTATAGACTTAAGATTTAGAGACATTGTTGAATATCTCATTATCACCGACCACGAAGGCCTCTGATATAGCTCCGAGTAGGAAATACTCATTTCGCGTCAGAACAGAAAAGGAAAAATTATTCTGAAAATATGAATGGGAAATTCATTATCATCTGGAATAAAACCAAAATAGTACCTAACGCATTAAGTAGTTACGGAAATAGTCAAATACCATCAAAGGATATGCGTTAGAGATATTAGTCCTAAAGGATGAATGCACAGAATGAACAGCAAAGGATACTAAGAACGGATTCTTGGTGGAGAAAAATCAAAATGGGAACCTAAGTGCTAAAGTTCTCTAGTTCAAGATCAGGACGTGGATTTGCTTTATACGTCAAGATTTGCATAACCAGTGCTGAAGGCACATCAAAACATCAGAAACCATGTGGGTTATCATGAATCGATTAAACATAAGTCGGTATACTATCGTCCTACATGAAAGATTTCAAAGCTAGAAAAGTTGACTAGATTGTTTGTCAAAGTATTAGCCAGACATAAAGTACATATTCATTATCTCTGATAATGATAAACATCTTACTTCCAAGAGATGGAAGGAAGTCATAAGAACACGCTTATGAGTGAACATCTCTAAATATTCTCTGACAAATGGTCAAAGAGAAAGAACGATTCAAACCGTTGAGGATACACACTTTTGAAGATAATCCTAATAGGAGCAAGAATGCTCGGCTACCGTGAAACTAAATATCATGCAATAGAAAATTGCACACTATGCAGAGCTATATTGACGAAAACGTCAATCCTCACATGATGGACTAAGTTAGAAAAAGCCAACTTCACAGCCCAAGAACCACTTAAGAGTTGGTTTTTGAAACCCCTGGAGTAGGAAACACGGGTTAAACAATCAAAGTGGTCAGGGAGATCATGATGATTACTATAAGGAAACCTCTATAACTTCAAGTTGATGACAAGGTTCTATCATAAGATATCATCAAGAGTATATTTCTTTTTTTTTACAAGAACAAGAAACCGCCCTAGGATTCGTTGGGACAATTAAGATTCTGGATATAATCGGTTCCATGGCGTATAAACTCAAGGTTGCCTTAGGAAACTCGGCAGTTTGCATGACATGAATTATGCATAGTGCAAGGAACGATTGTGTAAAGACTCGTTACCTATACTACCGGAGGAAATTCACTTCAACGACCAGTTTCACATTGGCAAAGAAGTCAATAATAGTTCTTGAGACAAGACATTTAGGGAATTAATGTGTAAGAGAAATGTGAACTTCAGAAGTAAGAACGCAAACCCCTGGAATTCCAAGTCGGAGACAACGTGCTATTACAAGTCTCGCCTTGGAAAGGGGTCGTTAGATTTTGGAAACAAAGTAAACCCAATCCATGATACATCGGACCATTTGAATAGGTCTTGTGGCTTACCGAATTAAGCCACCCCAACAACTCAGTGGTGTACATAACACCTTCCACGTGTCAAACCTGAAGAAGTGCTTATCAGATAAAACGCTTGTTATACCACTTAAAGAGATTCAAATCGACGATAAACTCCACTTTGTGGAACAACCAGGTGAGATCATGGATCGGTGTAACGAACCAAATTTCAGGTTTATAAAATAATATCGAAATCAAATTATATAGGGGGTGTGAAATAAAGGAAAGTTGGAGGTTTTAGTTGCAAATAGTTGGAGGGGTCAAAATTGAGAGATGAAGGACTGAATGTGTAAATAAGGCATTTTTCTTGTTTGGTGGAGATAAAAAAAACGCAGACACACACATATGTGTGTGTCTTGCGAAATTTAGAGGAAAGAAGGAGTGAGAGATGGGTCTTGATCAAGAATGAAATCTGAATATTTGCATGCTTGGATTGAAGGATTTGGTGAGCACCTCTCCTTCCAGTCATCAAGTAAGTTCTGTTTCAATTCCTAATTCCACCATTGTTAGTGTTCTTGAGGTTTTTGGAGAAAAACAGAATTAGGGCTGCATTGGGTGGATTTGATGAAAGATAACTTGAAATAACTTGTTATCTAGCTTGTATAATGATGATTAGTGGTTATTAACATCCAATTTGTTGATTTCAAAATTAGGGTTCTTGAGGTGAAAATTGGGGGTTTTCAATATGATGAAGTTAAATGATGAATTGGTGGTTAATACGTGTTTATGGTATTAATAAACACAATTTTAGTAAAATCCCTTAATCAATTTAATGAAACAAGAACCTTAGAGAATGATACAAGGGGTTCGTAGTGTTCGTTGGTTAACAAATGATACATCACTATTATGGTATTGGCTTGAAGCAATCCGTTGTGATGGGCGGATGGAGTATTACTCGCAGAGAGTTGACTCCGAAATATAGCAGATGATAAGTTGGGAGTTCTCCGTAATGGGAAAGACCTAAAAGCGTAAAGGCAATGCATCATGGTGAACTCAAGAGACGTTCTTGAGTTAGTTTTGTCCACAAGCCGTTGTGGATCTTGCAATTGGGAGTTTCTTCACGTGCGTTAGACCAGGTGAGATAATCAAAGGATTATGGGCATGTCGTATGACTATGTGTGGTCTTGCCCAAACCTTGGAATATCAGAAAGAATGAAGATAGATCGATTTTCTCGATGCTATCCGTTGACTTCTAGAGTGGTTTCTCCTTCATGGTGTACAGCTCGGATGGAGTTGATTATTATGTAATGCAAGGAGATCAAACTCGGGAAGCTAGTGGGGTGTGAAGAGGAAATTGTGGTGGCTTCAAGAAAGCCAAATATTCTAGCCGAGCTAGAAATCCCTTTTGGGAGGCAATACTTGATGCCATATGCGTGGAAGTTAAATAAGTGGAATGATGGGACACACTACACCATAGCCTTCTAGTCCTAATAATGGGTGATGCGGTGGTTAGAAACCAGGACACATTCGTAGTGAATGTTCCGAGTGTAAAGCACAAGAATGAAAGGAGAAGAAAATAGAAATATTAAGGCTGTCGAGCTGAACTTTTCTAAATACCAAAGACGAGGCTGAAGTCTTTTGGTATATTTGTTGGATGAGATTATTTGCGAATCGGTGGATTAGGAGGTGATTAACATTGCGGATTTCATAATTTTGACAATATATGAGTTAATAATCGAAAGATGCGGGTGAAACAATCACTTGGAATGAAGTCATACGATTGTAGTGGAAATTGTGTGGTTACTTAGTAATCGTATCAATGTCATTTATGACTATAGGGTTATGTGTCGACCCGTTCTAGCTTAGAGACGGTGAAATACGTGGCGCATGAATTGGTGTATGCCTGGCTTATGCCATTGACACCAATCGGAGCAATGGAATACTTGATGTTCCAGTCGTGAAGAAGTTTATAAGGGTTCTATACCCGAATGTCACTTCTTAGGGTGTAACCGTTCTCTTGATGAAAAGAAGAATGGAAGAATGTGTGCGTACATTTGTCGGGTTCGAACAGGTGTCTAAGTCCTAGTTCAACAATATAGTTAGAGGAGGACGTTATGCCATGAATGGTATCTTTTTCGTTATAGATACTATGGGATTGCGGGTGTAACTTTCTGGCTTATTAGAAGTTACACGGTTTATGTGGATCAATGTGAAATGTGTGTAGACCCATGTATGCTAATACGGTGGTCGTTTATTCGATAATAGTCGTTTTTATCTTTGAAGCAAGTCGTTCAAACTTATTATCTTTGTGGGTTTTCTGAAATTCCCTGAAATAAGAGGCCTTTCTTCGGAATGATTTGATGTGATATTTTGGCTTTGGGTGGAAATCCATTTTTGGATATGGCGGTGAATTCTAAAAACTTATATGCTGACCCGACAATGATTGAAGTAATCAAGGGGTATATGGTGTTGGAGTCCTAGAACTTCATAATGACGTTTGAAGTCTTAAAACTTCACAACCGGTGATTGAAAATGAAGTCTTTGAACTTCAAAGGGGAGAATTTGGAGAGGGAAGTGATGATTCTACACGCGGACGAGCGTTAGAAGTTTGAATTGAAGTCTTCGAACTTCATCGGTGATCTTGAAGTCCTTGTACTTCATGGGTGATGACTGAAACTTAAAAGTCTCGTGGGTTATTGTATGGTTATTTTGGAGTTTAACTTTTGGTGGCTGCGGATGAAAAGAGGCACAATGTAGTGTGTGGTTATAAGTGTCTCACTTGCCTACGGGTAAGGCCGAGTACCAAAAGTGAACCTACTCTTCTGAGTGGTCGGAGAACTTTGGTTCAAGAAGTGTGTGATGTGACATGGTACATCTGTACCTATTGATTCGGATTGAGGTGTTAGTTTCTTCTTTGATTTGGTGGAAACCAGATGACTAATTACCATTAGTTGAAAAATGGTGTCATCTTATCTACCATTTTGGTGTTTATTTTCGATTGAATGAATTACTAAATGGTGAACGGGTCGAATACCGTTTGGTTGGGTGATTTTGGTTGTCGTAAAACTAAGAATCATGGTGTGATTCAAGGCTTAGCGTGAAAAATCTTGTACATTGAGTGAGATTGAAAAATCCGCTCAAGGTAGATAGAAAACCCTAAGTGGATTTAGGGAAGAGGTGTATTGAATTTCTTATGGGAACTTTGGCGATATAAAAGTTTCCTTTATAAAGGAGGTGTATTGGGTTCGGAAACGTGGGAGGCCAAGTCCCCGTTTTGTTGAACCGATCAAACTTCACTTCAGTTTGTTAAGTGGTATGTCATTAGGAGTTACTCGGGGGATCGTGTAGACTACATGTTACATTCCTCGTGATTTATCCACGAAAATGCGTGGCGAGAGAAGTGGATGTTGCTTCTCATAGCGGTGTTGAGGTGGATGATGAATGTTCATCTAGAGGAATCGGTGACTATCTTAGATAAAAAGGTGAAACGCTTTTGGTAAAAGCGGATTAACCAAGTGTTAGTTCAGTGGGATCATTAGATAAAAGGCGGAAAACTACTCCGGAATATGAGGATAGATACTCAAGTGATACCCTAATCTTTTGCTGGATCGGGTTTCGAGGACGAAACCCAAAATTAGGAGGTGTGATTTATAACAAACCAAATTTTACGTTTATAAAATAATATGGAAATCAAATTATATGGGGGTGTGAAATAAAGGAAAGTTGGAGGTTTTAGTTGCAAATAATTGGTTTTGACCAAACTTGTGGTATGGTCAAAATTGAGAGATGAAGGACTGAATGTGTAAATAAGGCATTTGGCTTGTTTGGTGGAGATAAAAAAAACGCAGACATGTCTTGTGAAATTTAGAGGAAAGAAGGAGTGAGAGATGGGTCTTGATCAAGAATGAAATCTGAAGATTTGCATGCTTGGATTGAAGGATTTGGTGAGCACCTCTCCTTCCAATCATCAAGTAAGTTCTTTTTCAATTCCTAATTCCACCATTGTTAGTGTTCTTGAGGTTTTTGAAGAAAAAACAGAATTGGGGCTGCATTGGGTGGATTTGATGAAATATAACTTGAAATAACTTGTTATCTAGCTTGTATAATGATGATTAGTGGTTATTAACATTCAATTTGTTGATTTCAAAATTAGGGTTCTTGAGGTGAAAATTAGGGGTTTTCAATATGATGAAGTTAAATGATGAATTGGTGGTTAATAAGTGTTTATGGTGTTAATAAACACAATTTTAGTAAAATCCCTCAATCAATTTAATGAAACAAGAACCTTAGAGAATTGGGTGAAATTGGATAGAACCTTAACGGGTCAAAATGGGTTGGTTGTTATCTAGAAAGGTTGAAAGCTTGTATGAAGCTAATTAAACCAAGTTAGTTATCGGTGAAGATCATAAGATCTTGGGTGTGTGTTAAACTCCAATTGATGAATGTTTTGTAGTAATCTAGATTACTAAAACATGTGGAATGTATAGGTGATCAAGGCGATTAAGCTGATAGCTTTGAAGAACGGTTGGAATCTTCATTAGCCAAGGTAAATGCTTTGCACTTACTTAGTAGTAGATAAGTAGTTACATGTAAGTAGATTGTGTGTTAAATTCTATTTACATGTTGTATGTTGATTTTGACTATGTGATTATTAGTCAAACTTGAATGTGGTATGTGGTAGAATTGATGTAGTTGACTTAATGTGACAATTAGTCAAACTATTGGATGAAATGTGGTAAAAATTGGTGTGGTTGGCTTAAGGTGGAAAATTAACCCAACTAAATAATTGAAGGTAGTTAAATGGTGTAAATGACTCAATATGGTTAGAGTCAACTAAAAATGTAGAATGTGGTGAAATTAGATTAAATTGACTTAATGTGGTATAAGTCAACCATTGTGGAAAATGGTAAAATTGGTGTAATTTGACTTTAGTGGTATATGGTCAAACTATTATGTTGAAATTGGTGTAATTTGACTTATGTGGTAAATAGTAAAACGAATATGTGTATGTGATGAATTTGGTGTAATTTGACTTATGTGGTAAATAGTCAAACTAACATGTAAACGTAGTGAATTTGGTGTAATTTGACTTATAGGATAAATAGTCAAACGAATTTGCAAACGTGGTGAATTTGGTGTAAGTTGACTTATATGGTAAATAGTCAAACAAAATGTGATAATTTGGTGAAATGGTGTATTAAAGTATGGAATACTTCAAAAGGTGGACTTGGAGTCAAATACTCCAAGTACGGCTAAGACGAGTTGTGGTACTCGCACCAAGAGGTCGTAAACCCAATAAGAAGTGTGGAATACTTCAAAGGGTGAACTTGGAGTCAAATACTCCAAATACGGGTAAGAGAAGTTGTGGTTCTCGCACCAAGGTATTGTAAGGCAACTAAAAGGTGATAAATGGGTAGAAGTAAACATGTGTGTGTGTTACTATACATGTTATATTGGTGTTGTATTGCATTAAGATGCAAACGGGTTGGAATGAGTCAGAATGGAAAATGAGTATTGGTGCTCGTATTGGGGGTGGATAAACTAACAAAATAATGTTAGTTAATGTGGTAGTTATTGTGTGGTCGAAAAACAAGTAAATACACGTTAGATACTTGTTATATGCAAAAATTTATAGAAATGGTGAGAATGGAAGGTGCTGTCAGGGAACATGGTTGTGTTCATCTAAACACAGCCATGACAGAAACTAAGCTTTTTTGGAGCTGAAAGGGAACACGGTTGTGTTCATCTGAACATGGTTGTGTTCAGGCCTCAGGGAACATGGTTGTGTTCATTCTGAACACAACTATGACAGAAATTTTTATTTTTAAAAAAATGACTTTTTCTTGGGTTTTACCCATGAGGGGACTTGTGGAGAGGTCCCTAGAGCTACTTATCTATACTAACCATATACAAATTGATGTTTTGTATGTAGGAAAGCTCCGGAGTGATTCTCGGGTCTCCCATCATTTGGATTGGATTCTCATGGACGTGTTTTATAAATGATTTTGTTAACCTTCTTGTGGGGAGTCTTTACAAACCATTTGGTGTCGTTACAAGTTGTGGATAACTTGTTATTGTTAACCTTTTCTTAAACTACTTTTGTGGGAAATATTGTAGTTTAATTTATGTATGTAAAACTAAAACGTGTGGATACGTTAAATGTTGTATTTGGGATCGCTTCCGCATCATATTTAAAAAGTTTAAATTGTTTCGGATTTTTTGGGTGTTACAATCGGGAAATCAAGAAACTAAAACGAGGTCGCATCCCCATAGTGAAAGTCAGATGGAACTCTAAACGAGGACCAGAATTCAACTGGGAACACAAAGACCAGATGAGACTTAAGTATCCCCAGTTGTTCAACGAGACATCAACTACAGATAACACCAAGTTAATTTCGGGACGAAATTCTTCTAACTAGGGGAGGATGTGACAACTGGTAATTTTACCACATAATTAGTTAAGTATACTTACACGAAACGGTGCATATTAGACTAATTTTAATTAATTAGTTCTAACACGGTCCAGTAGATTCCAACCACTACACAGGAAATATTAGAGAGTTCCGAGAAACATCGAACCCCATATCACGTTAGTGATAAACCTTAATAATATAAACCCCTCGAAACATTTTCTTTATTTTAATAGTAGAGAATACCTACCTATATGGAGACTAATTCTAGACATTTTACACGTACTCGTTATATGTCAAAAACTACTAATCTTATATTTTTAAATAATACCCGACTCGTCACGACACGTAACGCCACATGAAAAACCGACAACGCGCTGGTATTATACCGAACTTGAAACTACTGGGTAACACCTTAACCTACCACCCTACACCTACCCTAACCCCCTACCCACCCTCCTTTTCCTTTCCCTCTCGGCCAAACAAACCCACTCTTCCTTTTTCTTTGCAATTCCTCCACGTGAACAAACTACACCATATATATATATATATATATATATATATATATATATATATATATATATATATATATATATATATAGTGTCCCAAGGTGACAAGAAAAGACTAATGCAAAACTCCACCTGTTCCCCTTGTAATTTCGGCGCCTCCCCATCCCATAACATGTTTCCCATGCCACACAAGTCCATGAGTTAATACACAATACACACTAGTATATTCATTTTTCATGGCTATATAAAGCCACATTCAAGCCACCATCAATCACACAAATCCATTCCTTTTGTTTCTTCAGTCCACGACTCAACAAAAGATTATTTTTCTATCCTTCCTTCATTCCAAATTCAAATGTGTGTTCAAGCTTGTTAGACGATTTCAAGTACGAGTGTTCGTGCTAGTGTTCGGGTCCCATGTCATCTCCACCACCTTCTCTCTTGATTTATTACGTTAGCACATTCGTCCTATTTTTATTATAGTTAACGTAGTTGGTGATATTTATATGATACGGTTATACCCCGTTTGTATTTTGAATATCGTATAAAAGACGTGTTTAACATAAAAGGTGATATTTAAAAATCGTGAGTTAGAAACCCTAATTATTATTGTTATGATGATTATTTTACGTAAAATACTCTTAGTATTAACCATCATTATCAACTAACGAGTTATTATGGCATGATTTTTCTAAATCATAAACTATTTTTGGGTTATCAATATTATTAGTTATGATTTTTTTAATATTGTTATAAGTATAAATGGATTAAACATTAATGTTACATATGTTCTTTTTAGAAAATAAATAAATATATATATATATATATATATATTTATATTTGGTCAAAACCCAAAGGATAACGATATAAAAGGATTTGTTTATGAATAAATTATAATTATTCATATACACAACGTGCTTAATACTTATAAACTCTTTATAAATACCGTCACATGATCAAGATTTTACCATAATCAAATAGGAAAACTTATTTTGAATATATATATATATATATACACATATAAATATGCACTCACGTATGTTGATAATAGATATAGATTTATACACATATGTATTGATATATGTACACATATATATTTTGAGACAACAGGAAAATAGTGTAAATAATATGATCATTATTTTATGTCGTGTTACTAACACCTCTTATTTAATAAATATATATAATATATTTATTTATCATACGAGTCCACTTAACCCGGAAACGATATTTAGACAAATAAAGTCTACCTTATAATATTTATTAAAGGATTCTAATAAATATAACTATTATATTGGAACAAACAAGTTATATCAACAACGGCATTCGAATCGGACCCTTATAGATTATTACAAGGCAAGGGTCAACACTTCGGGATATTGGTGTTATGACCAACCCACACATTGATAACTACGTAGACCTTAATGTGTCTTGATTATTTTAGAGCACATGTAGGTGGGAACTTATTGGATTTGCTACTTACATCATCACTCAGTACCTTGTTAGCTAAGGTGAGTCTCACGGCCTCACTTTTACTATGATTTAAATGATTTTTAAACGTACGGGAGATAATACATAGCTCATATTTGGATACGAGTACACAAACTGATTGTTACATGAGTACGAAACTGTCATACTAAATCCCGAGAATACTATAACCGTTAGCTGATTCAGACGTGGAACACTTGAATAGATCTATTTGGGTTGACACCCCCACCCGTGGTTAGTTGCGCTAACCTTGATAGGAGGTCAAAGCGGGTGCATACTGTCCATACACACACATACAATGTTTCATGACAGAACATTGGGCGGGGCTCACATCAATAACTCAGTCAAGTGACGGGTTAATTCACAAACGTCAAGTGTCGGTTATGGTAGCTTATGGTAACAATGCACATACATAAGTATTGTTTGATTGACAATGCTTTACACACTGGAAATCTCGTAGTCCAAATGAAACATATTTTTCTGTTTACTTAAACGTGTGAACTCACCAACTTTATGTTGACATTTTAGTATGTATTTCTCAGGTAACTAGAATCATGGTACATGGACATGCACGCACATATAACATCTTTTTGAAGTCAACTCGGTATAACCTAGGGACATCTAGGTCTTAGCCGACAAACTTGTTGTATGAAACACCGTATGCTTTGAGTTTAAGTATAGTACTTTTCGATGTAATATCTTGAAAACAATTTGTGTTTCCTTGTAACAACTTAGAATCTTTGATTATGAATGTTATTAGAAGTCATTCGATGTAATCAAATGCTATGAACACCGTGGATCACCACGCCCCATGATTCCACCCTAGGCTGGGTGTGACAGTAGGGAGGCTCTTCCGCTTTGTTCGCAATAGAGGAGCCTATGAAATTCAGATCTATGCTTGTTTGTATGGCCATTCGTGGCTAAACCCTTTGTATTGGTTGGGTGAAGATGAAGTTTGGTGTATGTTAATGTTTAACTTATTAGTCTAATGGTATTTTTATGTTCTTTAATCATTCTCTCTTAAAACCAGCTTCATGGTGGACTTTTTATCTTTATCTAAACTAGTCTTTAAACTTGTGAGTGATCTTGATTTTAAAGTGTAAGTCCGTAAAACCTTTTTTTTATCAAACTTCTCTTGAAACTTGTACGTCTTTATACAAGCAGATTTTGATAATCCAGCACTTGGTTGATCTTGATAAAAATCGTACGTCTTTATACGAAATTTGTCATGAAACCAAGAGTTACTGAACTCATGTTAGTAATGGTACGTCTTTATACATGGTCTCATTGTTGCACCGCATCCCGATGAACAAACTTTAATCACTCTTTTAATAAAAATAAAGGTATTTATCTTTGATGTCTTAAACCAACTTGGAAGTAGATCTTAAGCATACGAATGTACAGATCTATTAAAGAGTTGAGGGTAATGATGTCCCTAACTGGGAGTCTTGCCATTTTATTATTAAAGAACATAATTCATGAACTAAATGTTGTGAGAATTAGGCTCTAACGGTGTACCGTTCACACTTTTGTATTAGTCATACTATCGAACTAGTTAACATAATATTATCATATACCAACCAGATTCGAAGCCTAAAGCAATATTCGTTGTGATCTGATTATTCTCGAGCTATTTACCTTTCTGCTATTTACTTTTTTGTTATACACTTCACGCAAATTTTACATTTTCTGTTATTTACTTTACTGTCGTTTACATTTCTGTCATTTACTTGTCATTTACTTTTCCGCTTCATAAGCACACAAGACCCACTCATTAATTAAGCCGGCTAAATGATAACAAACGTTGAGTATTGGAACTCGATCGTATCTATTGGTTCGATACTTGGTTCTTACCTAAACTATATTACGCTGCAATAGATACACTTGCCTATTGTGTATGTTTTTAAGTTTAAGTAACTATATAAAAACACAACATCACGAGGCATAAGGAGAGTCATATGAAGTTTCAAGAGCACAACACGATGATACAGGGCCAAGGAGCATCACTTAAGAATTTAGAGATGATTGTAGGAGAAATGGCTGATATACTGAAACGCAGGCAAGCAGGTGGGCTGCCAAGTCACACTGGACTAATCCAAAGGAACACGTGAAAGCAGTAACCACTAGAAATGGAAGAGGAGCTGTTGTTGAGGAACCGGTTACAGTTGAGGAAGAACCGGTAGACGAAGAGATTGAGATGGAGCCGGCTCCCGACAAGGTGCAAAACGGTAGGCGAAGCCAAGTAAATACAACATAATCCGAAGAAGCCGAGAGTAAGGCATCTGCACCACTAAGGGTGTATAAGCCCACCGTTCATTATCCAGGTAGGCTTATGAGAGAGAAAAAGGAGAATAAGAATAGTAGATTCCTCGAGTGATTTAAACAGTTACACATTAATATACCGTTCGTTGAGGCTCTGACTCAGATGCCCAAATACGCCAATTTTCTAAAGGACCTCCTATCTAACAAAAAGAAACTTGAAGACCTCTCCACTGTTACTTTGAGTGAGGAGTGTTTAGTAGTCCTCTAGAACAAGCTACCCCAGAAGAGGGACGACCCATGGCATTTCACCATTCCCTGCATTATAGGAAGCTTGTCTGTCAGCAACGCCTTTGCTACTCTAGGTGCTAGTATCAACTTGATGCCTTATGTTGTCTTCAGCAAGCTAGACCTAAGGAAGCCGCAGCCCACACGGATGAGCATTCAGCTCGCAGTTAGGTCTGTTTAGTATCCGCGGGGCATTGTAGAGAACATGTTGGTGAAAGTTATTAAGTTCATATTCCTGGTGGACTTTGTCATACTTGATATAGATGAGGATGATTAGGTGCCTCTTATTTTGGGATGACTATTCTTAGCTAACGCACGGGCATTGAATGATGTCTATGATGGTAAGCTCACTTTGAGAGTGAACGAGGAGGAGGTCACGTTCGATGTGACTAAATCCATGAGGCACCCGAAGAGCCACGAAAACTCCATGTACTTCATTGTTACTATCTTGTCACACGTAGGGAGATGTCTGCTTTACATTTATGGAGGAGATGGCTTGGATACACAGATCCTGGATCAGGAGAACCAGGAGATAGAGATCTTTGCTGCAGCCGTTGAGCATCAATCGAGTCCTCTGGCTGGTAAGGCTCCCCGAGGTCCAAAGGAGTTTGAGGAGTTAGAGGGGAAGGAACCTACTGAGAGTCCATTGGTGAAAAGTCCACCGCCGTCCCCGGAGTTGAAAGAATTTTTAGCTCACCGGAAGTACGCATTTCTGGACGAGGAGAAGAAGCTACATTTGATCATCATTGCGGATCTCATGGAGGAAGAGAATGTGAGGTTCACCGAGGTGCTTAAGGCACACCGACAGGCTATTGTGTGGAAAATCAGTGACATTAAGGGTATCAACCCTTCATTCTGCACACATAAGATCCTTATGGAGGAGGATTATAGGTCGGTGGTGCATCCTCGGAGGAGGCTTAACCCTAATATGCAAGTGGTAGTTAAGAAGGAGGTGATCAAACTACTTGAAGCAGGACTGATATATCCTATATCTGACAGTGCATGGGTAAGCCCAATCCAGGTGGTTCCTAAGAAAGGTGGAATGACAATGGTCACCAATGAGAAAAAGGAACTGATACCCACTTGGACCGTGATGGGTTGGAGAGTCTGCATTTATTATCGCAGACTGAACGACACCACAAGGAAGGATCACTTCCCTCTGCCATTTATCGACCAGATATAGGAGCGTCTGTTAGGACAACACTTTTACTGTTTTGTTGATGGCTTTTCAGGCTATTTCCATATCCCCATTGCACCTAAGGATCAGGAAAAGACGACTTTCACATGCCCATATGACACTTTTGGGTACCGACGCATGCCTTTGGGTTGTGTAACGCTCCAGCCAAGTTCCATACATATATGGTGGTGATCTTTCATGATATGATCGAGGACTCCATGGAGGTATTCATGGATGAATTTTTTGTGTTTGGGAGTTTCTTCAATCACTGATTGAGAAACGTGGAAAAGATTATGGCTAGGTGTGAGGAAATTAACCTGGTCCTAAATTGGGAAAGTGCCATTTTATGGTACGTGAGGAAATAGTACTTGTACACCGAATTTCACAGTTTGGGATTGAGGTGGATCGTGTGAAGGTTGAGATAATTTCTAAACCACTCCCGCCCCCACATTGGTGAAATCCACTAGGAGTTTTTTGGGTCACCCCGATTTCTACCGACGGTTCATTCGTGATTTCTCTAAGATATCTAGACCCATGAACGATGCTCATGAGCATTACACCACCACAAAGAAGGAGTTATTGGTTGTGGTGTGTGCTTTCGATAAGTTCAGGTCATATCTTATCCTATTTAAAACCATTGTCTACACAGACCATGCTGCTATCAGATACCTCTTTAGCAAATAAGATGAAATGTGTTCGAGAGTGTATATAAATATTGATGATTTTTAAACACAAAATCTTTAAATTTATAAAAACGGAAATACTGCCACTCACTACAACACACTTAGGGCAAGTGCTCCCATCGTGGACATAATATAGTGTTGTAAGACCGAGTATCGATCCAAGGATACAGAGGCTTTTAGTACCGGACTTTAGTTGAGGTCTAATCTTTCTAGAATTAAAAAAGTTGTTTGATTTTGATTTTTGAGAGCTTTAAAGAAAACAAGAGAATGGTAGAAGATAATAGTAATCAATAACAAGAAATAAATCACTTTGGTTCGAATTCCTTTCAATGTTGTAGTTAGCTTTAGTTTATAGGTTCTCAATAGATCATTATACCGTAAACATGGCGGTCATCACTTAAGCCATTAAACCCTATGGCCCGAGTCGATTTTGTTTTCCCGGGGTAGTAGTTTGAACATCTATATTTAACTAGACATGTTTCCTGGTTAGAGACACCGCGTCAGAAACTTTAAGATTAGTGATAATGTTTATGTAAGTGCAAAAGATGGAGCAACTCCTGGGTCGGGAGATTGACTTCTTCAACAATATTGGAAAGTACGCCACCATAACAACCATCTCAATGTCGAAATTAAGTTATCAAAATTATGTCTTTACACAAGGGACTTTATACACTAATTACTATAATTCCCTTGTTTTGATTCCTCTCTACAAGGGTAGTATTAATGCATAAAACCAAGTATTTAGAATACCGAGTCACTGTATATTAAAACACAAGGATCTTTACAACTGCGTTCACAATTCACAACTTCTAGCACCCTTTCAAATAACTAACACACCGACTCTACATAGACATAGAAGTGTGAATGCCCGAATCAACGAAGCATGAAGTTGGTAAATCGTTTTGAAGGTTGTGCGGATCCACTTTTAATGTTAAAAGATCATATTTTGAAGTCACTCACACACACCATTATTGAATCCATAAACACACTATCTACTTCATTAAAATTTTATCTTACCAAAGTGATTCAAAGATTTAGCCAAGAATGGTCAAGAAATCAACAAAGATTAAACTTGTAAAAACACACTTAAGCATCATTACAAGATTTCAAATTTGTTAATTGTATCTAGAATCTTGAAGATTGAAACTAAGCTACTAAATTTACAGAGAATTCTTCTAACAAGGTCTCCCAATTGAATGCAAGAACACTCTATTTATAGGCTGATCAGAGGCTCAAGCACGGGCCGTGCTTGATGAGGCACGCCCCGTGTGTACTTGGTTTCTGCTCCACTTCGAAGAAGTTGTGGACAAGTTGGTACCACACGGGGGCGTGTTGTACTTGGGCACGTGGCGTGCTCGACCCTTGGCACGGGGGCGTGCTCGACCCTTGGCACGGGGGCGTGTTGACTAGGGCACGAGGGAGTGGGTCCCAGATGTTTTCTTGTCTCTTGATCTAAGGCACGGGGGTGTGCTTGATGAGACACAGGCCGTGCTGGAACTCCTGACTTGATCATTTCTTCTTGTTTTGCATGGATTTTGCTCCTTTGATCAATTCTTGGTTTTTAGGCCCTGAAAACTCAATATGAACAAATTAAGGCACTAATTCATAAGATTATTAAGGAAACATATGGAGAATGAATGAAATTTGATGTGAAAACATGTATAATTTGGTGTACATCTGGATGCTAAGCCACGTCTCATACGAGGGATCTTGTTGCTACAAAATTTTAACATTGAGATTAGAGATAAGAAGGGGGCCGAGAATATGGCGGCCAATCATCTTTTGCGTCTAGAGAGTCATGAGACTTGAGAGAAGAGAGGGGTGAAGGTGGATGATAGTTTTCCCTAAGAGAGACTGATGTTTGTGAAGACGCAAGATGATGGTTATCCATGGTTTGCTGATTTTGCGAACTACTTGGTTGACAGAACCTTGGTGAAGGGCATGACATACCAGCAAAAGAAGAAATTCTTTGCGGATTGTTAAGCAGTATCTGTGGGATTGCTCGTATTTATTCAGGATAAGAGCAAATCAGGTTGTGAGGAGATGTGTTGACAAGAGGGAGGCACGAGAGATCCTTCGTCATTGCCATGAGGGGCCGACAGGCGGCCACAGCGGAGCGAACTACACCGCGAAGAAAGTTTTTAACTATGTTTTTGTTGGCCTACCATTTTTCAAAGATGCGCATGAGTTAGTGAAGAGTTGTGATGCGTGTCAGAGGGTAGGAAACATCTCATCCCGGAATGAGATACCTCAAAACACTATTCAAATAGTTGGGATCTTTGACGTTTGGGGAATTGATTTCACTAGCATGTTCCCGTCATCTCGCGGGAATAGATACATTCTAGTCACGGTGGACTATGTTTCGAAGTGGGTGGAGGCTCAATCCTTACCCACTAATGATGCAAGGGTTGTAGTGAGATTTTTTAAAAAGTTGTTTGTGCTGTTCGGTGTTCTGAAAGCCCTGATCAGTGATAGGGGGACCCACTTCTACAATACGATGATGAAGAAACCCTTGCGACGATATGGGGTAACCCATCGGCTAGCATCGACCTATCACCCGCAGACGAGCGGACAGGTTGTGGTTAGTAACACATGGATCAAGAGGATCTTAAGAGAAGACAGTAGGTTCGAGTAGGAAGGATTGGTCTGATAAGCTAGATGACGAACTTTGGGCTTTCCGCACAACGTATAGGAAATCTACCGGTTCCACAACGTTTAGATTAATCTACGGGAAAGTGTGTCATCTATTCGTTCAGTTGGAGCATCGGGCATACTGGGCACTGAGAATAGTTAATTTGGATTTATCTGGCGCGGCAGAGAACCACATGTATCAGTTGCACCAACTATAGGAGTTATGCGACCACGCTTATACACAGTCATACGGTTATAAGGCGCGTACGAAAGAGTGGCACGGTCGTCACTTGAAGGGAGATAAGGAGTTAATTCCCTTGTCATTGAATGTTAGTAGGATTCTTACCTGGGTGGTTACTTGAGTTATTTGATTTCATCTTCGTATGTTCAGTCATCTTTAGTTTGGTGTCTAGTTTGCATTACCATTATTTTAGAGTTTTTGAGTCTTAGTAGTCATTTGCATTTGTGTCTTGCATTAGTTCATGTGTTCAGGTTGTTAGTCACATCCTCTTTGATCATTTATGTTGGGACCATATAGAGGTTTACTATCGAGGGCCGTCATAGATGTCCGCAGATTGATGTTCGGTCTTGTCTATACTTACTACATACTGACCGATACACTTTTCGTTGTGTGTGGTTTAGTTTGGTGATTAATTCCATTTTTAAAACCGTTTTGTGAGTTCTTGATTATTTTATATATACATTCGCACACATCAATGGTTTTAAACTTGAATAACTTTATTAGAAAAATTAACAAATTGATCAGATTTATTAATAATTTAAAATACACCGGAGTAGGTCCGGGTTAAAGATCAAGAAATCATTCAAATAATCGGATCGAATAATCGTTTCACATAATTGTTAGAATCAAAACCAAAGAAAATAACCCAAGTATCAAAATAACGACTAGCCAGTCATGACCATGACGGCTAGATAATCAAACCGTGCAAATAACAAAATAAACGACAAGAAAAACTTACGAACAAGAATAATCAAAATTTCCTTGAAAAACAAAAACCAAAAAGTCTCTACTTGGCTCCTTTGTTGCTGCCGTCAACGTACAGGAAGAAAAAGGAAATTGTGATATTCGATACTCTTGATGATGATGTATGTGGATATATATAGATCATCTCTCTATCCATATAATATGTAAATATATATATTAAACATATATTTATAATTTATATTACATTACTAATCAAAATATCTAGATCCACAATAGTAGGAGATTTGATATATTTTTTCATAAGTCCAACACCACGTTTCAATTTTTCCATATAATCTTGAAATGACTGTTGTTTCAAGTTTCTGTCTAAAATCTTCCTCCATCTAAAAAAATGAAGCTTTAGGGTCTGTTTGGTATAGGGTAATGCAATGGACGAGTGAATGGAATGAACGAATTAATTGAATGGACAAAGTAATGAAATGGATTATTCCATTCCATTGTCTTGTTTGGTTACCATAAGGGAATGGAATAAATCATTACTTTATGTTGTTTGGTAGGATAGAAAAGACGAATGAATAAAATCGATGGTGAATGGCGGTGGTGGTGGTGGGTGGCGGTATTGGGTGGTGGTGGGTGACGGTGGGTGATGGCGGCGGTGGTGGGTGGCTAAGGGTGGGTGTGGGGGGTGGCGGTGGCAGTGGTAGGATGTGGTGGTGATGGGTGGTTGAGGAGGCGACAGTGGTGGCGGTGGTGGTGGGAGGTGGTGACGGTGGCCGTGGTGGGAGGTGGCCGTGGGTGGGGCGGGTGGCGGCGGTGGGAGGTGGGTGGCGATGGTGTGGTTGTGGGTGGCGGTGGTGGTGGCGGCGTGAGATGGCGGTGGGTGGTGGAGGAGGAGGCGGCGGCGACGGTGGGTGGTGGAGGCATGGTGGGAGGTGGTGGTTGGTGGTGGTGGTAGGAGGGTGTGGTGGTGATGAAGGGTGAAAGAGGGGATGTAATGAAAAAACAAGGGGGGTGGATGGAATGAATTTGAGAGATTTAGTGGCAATGACATTATTTGTGGAATGGGTGATTTCATTCCATCGTCCAACCAAATACCATTTTTTTCATTCCCTTGTAATCGTCCATTGCATTCCACCTCTCATTCATGCATACCAAACGCCACCTTAATCTTTCATGATACTTCGAATATTTTCCAAACTCCGTTGTGATCCTTAGCAATAGCTTCTCACTACAAAAACAAAAAAAATCCAAAGTAGACAATGTTCCACCAATCCAAGTATTGCACAAAATAAATAAATAAACTAGTGATAAATGTTTGATATTAGTAAAAATTGAGTGAAAAAATGTTATGAAATGTACATAAAAATGAAACTAACATATTCCATGAATTAAACGCATTCTTATTTTTATTATATTTCTAGTTTAATGAAATAAAAATTGTTATATATATTTGGTCAATTGTTAAAGTAAATTTCAAGTAAATAATAATTTCGACACGTCTTCTTAGGAGTCGACTTTTATGAAAGTTATAAGTGAGGTAGTCGGATTTATATTGCTATAATTAATAGACGTGTATCTACAAGATTCTAGTCAAAATAAAAATATATAAAACAAGATTTAAATGAGAATTTCATCACGACACAACAATCAAATAGTTATATACAAGGCAAATTATTAATTACAACCTAAGTGAAACATTTCAAATTCTCTAGCAATCAGTAGTTATCTATCTTATTAAGAGTGAAAGCTAATGAACAGTACAAATAATATATAATTTTTTTTATTTCAATATTATTGATATATATAATTGTCCCATGTATTTGTCTCCTTTGTGTAACGCGTGAGGCTGGCCTAATTAACCATGGTTAATTTTTGGAATTTTAATGATTAATTTGTGTTGGGTTAAGTTACTTTAAATCTTTGTCCCGTAAAATATAACTTTCAGTGCATGATATAAAAATGGATTCTTATACCCAGATAATCCGGCATAAAAAATATCTTTTTATACGTGAATTTTTTTATCAATTAAATTAAACCCATTTATTTTATTACAAGGTATATGATTTTATAAAATAAATTTATTTATGTTTTTATCAGATATTTTTAAAGGCAGATAAATAATGTTAAATTATATTCGACTTTCACATATGATATATGAATTGTAAACATAAGTAGATTTTTTATAACATATAGTTTAATTAATTTATTTAATAATTTATCAGAAATTTAAAATACTATAACGATGATGAAACACGGATCGTGTTGACCAACTGAAATGTGATTTGTATAGCCATTTGATTAACACACAACAAAAAAGGAATTGAATTTATTAGTTCTTTATCTCAATATAAAAAAAACAGAAGAAAGTATATAAAATGTGAGGATAAATATAAATAAATTATTTATTTAGTATAAATTAAATTGTGGTTTAAGGTATTATTTATTTTTGGATGTTGAATTATTTATTACTATATATAGTAAAATTAGGTTAGAATCTCGTGTATTACACGGGTTGAATAAATGTAATGTTATATATTTAGTAATAGAAAAATTATGTCTTTAAAAACCCGTGTATTACACGAGTTGAATAAAATATTACATGACAGTTATAAATTCTGTTAAGTTAATTTTTAAAACATTTTTTTAGCTGAGTATTATTTTTTTTTATTTAACTGATAAATGTTAATTCATATTAAACTTTAGAAACCCGATGTATTACACAGGTTGAATAAACGCAATTTTATATATACATAGTAATAACTATTTACATATTACATATTTATGAAAAACGTTTTATAAAAATAATTATAGAAATCATTATTATTTAATAGGAGAGAGAGGCGGGAAAAAAATTTATAAAAACAATTAAATAAATTTGTATAAATAAAAGAAGAGAGATGTGGGAAAAAATGTTGAGAATTCATGAGAGAGTGACAAGTGTTCCATCAAAAATAATATAGATGCGTTCTTTGTGAACAGTAGCATCTATCACGTGCTTGATACTGATTCGGTTTTTTCTATAAATTAGTAGGTTAAAAACTCATGCAATACACGGGTTTAATAAATTCAACTTGTTGTAAATCAACAGTTTATATAAAAATTTTTATGTTGGATGCTATCGGCATTGGTGAAATAAAAAATAATAAAAATTTTAAAATTATAAATAACAAATAATAAAGATTTAATAATTATAAGTAACAAATAATGAAATTTAATATTTATAAAATTAAATTTTAAGATAAGATATAATTAAAATTTTCTTATGATTTATTAAGTTTTAATAAAATATAAAAACAAGTTTTATATATTTAATTATTTATAATTATTACTATTTAATATGAGAGATAATTATATAATAGGAGAGAGAGGCGTGACAGATAAAGTTATTGATTTATTAAAAAATATATTAATTTTAGGTATATAACCTCTATTATTACTTAACTAAAAATATAGTTAAAATTTTTTCAATGTTAAAACAAAATAAACCAAAATAATTTTTATTTTATTCGAAAGAAAGATAAAATGAAGATGATTATTTAAAATAAAATAGTCTATTTGAAATAAAATAAAATATTTTTTTTCTCAAAATCCCAAATTAACTTACTTTGAAAGAGAAAAAAAATCTAAAATGAAGATAATTATTTAAAAACGCCACTTACAAAATAAAAAGAATAAAAACCCGTAACAAACAGAGGTGAGCAGTTCGTGGTTCGGAACCACTAGAACCGGACCAATTAGAACCGGAACCGACCCGCAAAATACTAAACAGGTCCGGTTCTAGGTTCTTCATATGGTCATTAAACGGTTTGCGGTTCGGTTCGGTTAATAAACCGACGGTTCCGGTTCGGACCCGTTAGAACCGTTTGTGGAGTATTTTGGGTTTGTTTTTTTGTTGTGTGGAATTGGATTGAAACTTTATTTTGCACGAAACATAATTTGGTATAATGAAAGTGGAACTTTATCTTAATCGGTTCGGTCCAGCAATTAAACGGTTCCGACCCGCTTAATACGGTTCCGGTCCGGTCCGAACCGTTTATATACGGTCCGGTCCTCGGTTAACATATTTCCATCCAAATGGTTCACGGTTCCGGTCCGTTTCAACCCGGTTTGGTCCGGTTCGAACCGAATGCTCAACCCTAGTAACAAATACCTCAATTATCCATATTTTTTAGCACATAAATATGTGTGGCAACAAATTAAATCCAAATTTCTCGAAATCGTCCAAAAATTGATTTAATCATGAAACACAACCACTCATATATATCTTCTCCACTTCGTCATCTCAAACGTCATGCTTAATTTTGCCCTAAACCTCCACACCATATAAAACCCATCGCACCCATTTAAACAGACTCACAAACTCATGATTGCAACCCTGGACAATGACCAAACTCATGGCTCAAACCCACCCTCACATCCTCGTATTCACCTTCCCAGCCCAAGGTCATATCAACCCAGCTTTCCAGTTCACTAAACGACTCATCCGACTAGGTGTCAAAGTCACCTTCGCCACCACCATCTCAGCCTACAACAAAATCACCAAAGCTGGCCAAATTCCAGACTCCTTCAACTTTTCTGTTTTCTCAGACGGGTTTGATGATGGCTACAAGCCCATGGTCGATGACACCACAACATACCTGACTCAGTTGAGGAACCGGGGAACACAAAGCTTGAAAGAAACCATTCTTTCCAATGCTGAAAATGGCACCCCAGTGACTTGTTTGGTTTACACCCTCCTACTCCCGTGGGCTGCGAAGGTGGCACGTGACCTTAACGTGCCGTCGGCTCTACTTTGGATCCAGCCAGCTTCCGTGTTGCGTGTCTACTACTATTACTTCAATGGGTACGATAAACTGATTGGGGACGAGTGTAACGAACCGTCATGGTCCATCGAGTTGCCAGGGTTACCATTGCTCAAAAGCCGTGATCTCCCTTCCTTTTGTCAACCTTCAAACACTTACAATTTTGCATTGCCTTTGTTCAAAGAACAGCTTGAGTTGTTGGTGTTGGAAGACCAGCCTACGATACTTGTGAACAGCTTTGATGCGTTGGAAGAAGAGGCCTTGAAAGAGATCGATGGCAAGCTGAAAATGGTGGCGGTTGGACCGTTGATTCCGTCGGCTTTTTTGGATGGTAAGGATCCGTCTGATAAGTGTTTTGGGGGAGATTTGTTTGAGAGGACGAAAGAGTATATTGAGTGGATGAACACAAAGCCTGAAGGGTCCATTGTTTATATATCGTTTGGTAGCATCATAATGTTGTCGAAGAAACAAAAGGAGGCAATGGCACATGGTTTGTTAGCGAGCCGTAGGCCGTTTTTATGGGTGATTAGAGATAAAGATGGAGATGTAAAAGAAGAAGAAGAGGAACTAAGCTGTATGGCAGAACTAGAACAATTAGGTTTGATAGTCCCATGGTGTAGTCAGCTAGAGGTGCTATCACACCCATCTTTAGGTTGTTTTGTGACACATTGTGGTTGGAATTCGACACTCGAAAGTATCGCTTGTGGGGTTCCAGTGGTGGCGTTTCCTCACTGGACGGATCAGTCGACGAATGCGAAGCTACTAGAAGACGTATGGGGAACGGGGACAAGGGTGACCGCGAATGAAGACGGGGTTGTCGAAGGCGAGGAGATAAGAAGGTGCATAGAAATGGTGATGGGAGGACATGGAGGGGTAACAATGAGAAAGAATGCTAAGAAATGGAAGGGTTTGGCAAGAGAGGTTATGAAAGAAGGTGGATCTTCGTATATGAATCTCAAGGCTTTTGTTGAACAAGTTGATGGAAGTTCGACTCTAGACAAAATGGTCATGATGTCGAGTAAAGAAGTGAAGGATCTTGAATCCAAGTTGGAATCTGTTATATGATTAATTTAAAGCAGTAGGGATATTACAAAATGTATCAAAAAGTTTCTGTGGTTGATGAACTTTTTTCTGTGGTTGATGAACTTTTTTAAACAGTAAATATTCAACAAAGTTTCTGATTAAACAGTAGGGATGTTATATGATTAAACAATAAATATTCACCAAAGTTTCTGTGGTTGATGAACTTTTTAATTTAAAGCAGCAGGGATATTATAAAATGTATCAAAAAGTCTATTGTACTAAAGTTTTAAGAGGTTTTTTGAATCTTATATTGATGCATGTGATTGTAGAATGAATACAATATACCAACAGGCCGTTGTGTCAAAATCATGGCACGGACTATGAATAATGACAAGCAAGACAGCGGTTATCCTATTTTCTGAACCGGTGGTGATCCTTGTCAACCTGACCTCATAGCTAGCCTCCATCCAAACCTATCAGAAAGGTTGATACAACCATCACTACTTAAAAAAACAACTAATTTAGCTACGCATTTGTGATAAAATAATGACAAGAAAACCCTGATACATTTTGTCGTAAATTGTAATCCCGGAAAGCCTCACAGTTGTTAAATCATATCATACATAGTTCTTAAACCAAAAATTTCATATCACAAGCAGGGGAACGTAATTCAATCATTACATAAATTGTCTAATATTCATAAACATAAGGTTCATAAATAGGTAACGGGATGCCAGTTTCTTCAGTGGAGTAGTTCTTCGCCATGAGACAAGCAACGTCCTAAGCCTTCTCCATTACTTACACTTAACCTACTATGCGCACTAAAATTCAGTTACGCTGAGTGAGTTCTAATTTAAATAAAACATATGAGGAGGGATTCATTTGTAATCATAAACATAACTTTTAAGAAAGTGAAACATACTAATCATGCATTACAAGTCATATAGAGAGTGTTGAGGTAGATGATGGTTGAGACCCGACGGCTTAGCTGTAAGCAGCCGATATGGTGTCTGATCAGCATGTAGTTGCTTTCCTCAGTGAGCGGGAGCTGTTTGTGAGAACCGGTGTGGCTTCAAGTAGCAGTTGTGATACCTCAGCAACTTGAAGCTGCTTGGTGGGCAAGAGATCGCCTCAGCAGCTTGATGGCATCCTTGTCCGATGGTGAAAGAGAGTTTGACTCTCAAGTGGGGGAGGAGAGTAAATGCCCTGGTAAGTTCCAGGCAAGTGGGGTGTGTCAAATGAGGGAGTGGCCCCTCTATTTATAGAGGAGGGAAGCTCAACCCTAGTGGGCTTGGTTATCATGGGTTGGGCTGGCCTAACAAGTCCATTAGCATTTTGTGGGCTGGGCTACCCACATCATTAGAGCTACAGCTAATACATTATACTAGACTCAAAATATTCATTATCTTTGCATTTTTCTTTCGCCTTATGCTGCTTTGACAAGTTTTCGTCTGATAAACTTTAACCGAAGTTGGATGAATTTCGGCTGGACGAACCTTAGCATGATGAGTTTTGCAACATGTTAGGGTTTAAGCTGATGAACTTCATCTGAGCGTGTTCAAGCATAATGGGCTTTGATTAGATAAGCTTTTGCCTAGTTAACTTTAACCAGACATGGTGATCCGATGGTATTTGAGCGAACTTCGATTTGGCCTAAGATTTTGGACAATGTATATCCATGTTAGGCCCTTATTTTAGTGGAAGCTGTGGAGCCAGATCTTTTTCCATGTTTAGCTTCTTTCCTTGTTAGCTTCTATGAGCTTCGGTGCGTCGAGTATTGACCTATTAAGATCCGGCTTGTTTGAGCTCTAGTTTACTAGGCTTCTTCGTTGTATTGCCAAGGCGGTTTCGGGTTGGATGATTTGGAATATCTTTTTTTTAACGGCCAACAAATACAATAAGTCCGGTCACCCGGGTAAACCCATTGGTGAAAGGCCACCCACACCCACGAATGCAGACAATGCTGGTGACACATATGCCACTTTGACAATATAGAAACAAAATGGTATAATATTCCATTGGTAATGTCTTTATTTTGGGCGAAAGTCTTGAAGAGAGGCTAGTCCATCGAACATCGATTGTAGTCATAATGCTTAAAAGCATCTTCATTCTCCTCAAGTGCCATCAAAAGATTGTAGCTAGATGGACTGATGGAGGTTTTTAGCAAGTCAAGTTTTTTTGTACAAAGCGACTCATAATGACTTGGTAAAAAGCTTACAGGTGTTCTGATCTTCAAAAACTTGAAGGTGTTTGTCGAAGTTTTTATTATGAGAATTTTAAAGGTGAGCCTGCCATCCTTATCGGAGAAGTCTCAAAAGTTCGCGCGTGAATGGAAGCGTTGTGTCGGTGAATTTACAATAGACAAGAAATGGCTTTGAACGTGAGTTTTAGCCGGTCACTACGTGCCTTTTTCCTATATTGTAGAGTTCAGTATCCCGCTTGGTGAAGTCTATGGTAAGCGATATCGACGAAGGCATCTCACTAGCTTAGTTGTGCGTCTGGACAACCCTTTGAGCATTGATGTAGCTATTAATCTTTTGTTAAGCAGGAGCTTGTTTGATTCCGTCCATCAAACGGAGCAGCTTACCTACTCAAAATCTTTAGGTTTTCGAGGTGCTGTATAAACTTCTTTATGTGATACAAGCGATTGGACCAAGCATGCAGAAGAAATCAAAGTAAAAGAGTGAGCTTCTTACATGCTGAGGTGTGCTTACGGTGCATGCTTATGAGCTTCTTTCGTACGAAGGTGAGCTTATTGCGCATGCTGGTGAGATTCTTTCGTACGGAGGTGAGTTTATTGTGTATGCTGGTAAGCTTCTTTCAAACGAAGTTGTGGTTTTTGCGCATGACGTAAGCTTCTTTCATACGACAATGAGTTTCTTTTGATGACTATTTAAGAGGTTTCACTTCGTCAAAGTGTAAGACTCGGTATCTATCTCTCTACTTTCATTTTGCGTTAACCGCGTAGCCTTTCTTTGTAAATCTGAGTTGCCGAAATATGTGTACAATCTTGCTATCTAAAAATCTTATACTTGATTGAAATTTTTTATTGTAGGAAGATTAAGCTTTGTTTGAATGAAGTACCGTTCATTGTGTCTGCTAATGTCTTTGCTTGATGATGTGCGTTGTGGTTTTTGGAGTTACTTAATTGATTCCCTATCTTCGAGCCAATGGAGTGACTTGCACTATCTTCGAGCCAATGGAGTTAGTCGATTTTGAGATTTACTTAATTGCTCTCCTAACGAGCTTGTTGGTGTGTATTGTGGTTTTTGAAATCCTTATAGAGTTACATTTGATGTTATGTGAGCATATGTAGGCAATACATGAATGTCTATGCACTCATTTGGCCTTGAAGGAGCTTAGATCTTATGCATGTGATTATCTTACATGAAATTTTGACCTTAGAAAAGCTAGGCTTGTTGTTTCTGGTGTAACATTCTCGACATCTTTTCTAGGTAGGGTGCTGCGGGTCACCTTACCTGACTTGATCGAAGGAATGAATACACATTATCCTATCTTTTTATCCTAACTTTAATAGTTCCACGAGTTTTGATCGTAAGTGTTAGTTTCCCACTTATGGAGCGGTATTGTTGTTGGGTGCTCACCCCTATGCATGGTTTTTCGATATGTCCATTGAGTTGTATTGTTTTAGGAACTCAACCTGTATACGGAAAGGGCATAACCGTATCCGTTAAGCGATTTTGACCTAGGAGCTCATCCCTTTACATGAGGAAGTATAGGTCCGGACCTCATAGAGCTAAATTCGTCAAAGGGCTCACCCCCGATAGGATAATTGACACGGTTGTTAATGAATATATTTCAGTATGAATTGGATTTGCATATGGAATCATGGGTTGTTTCATATTTTTTGTTGAAGTTGCCCAAGGTAGGTTGCGTCGTGGATTTTGTACCCATTTTGTAAGACCATACCTACTTTTATTGACTAACATCTTGTGGAACTCATCTTTGGAAATCATGTCTTGGTTAGTGGTCGTAGATCATGAATCAATCTCTTGGAGATTCGGGTAATATACTGATGTAGGTATATTGTGTCGATCTTTTATAAGAAGGTGGATTCGCTTGCGTGATAAGCTTCACGTTGAGGCTTGCACCTTGATGTATTCTCATAGGTTTTATAGACAAAATGATACGAGGATAAAAGAGTGCTTCTTTTTTGGCAAAGTTAGGCTTCTTACATAAGAAAGTTAGCTTCTTTACTGCCAAAAGCGAGCTTCTTAGGTACCAAGGTGGTTGCCTTCTTACACACGATGGTTAGCTTCTTTACTTCTAATAGGGGCTTCAACAGCTTCTTGCGAAGTCAAAATACTTTGCGGTCGAATTCGTGATCGACGCTTGGTGAAGACAAAACTATTTCATAACATTTCTAAGTAATGTTATAGTGTGCAAATTCATCGATCGATGCTTGACAAAAAATGTTGACATTCACATGGTTCTTACATCTTCATCCACATTGCTTCTATATAGAGTTGATGGTGACCTTGGATTAAACGTCCTCATAAGGTAATTTAGTGGATAAGGTAATAAAAATAAGCTCCCTTGCGATTAGAGAAATGGGGTGGTTCAAGCTATTCGACCATCTTAGTTGTGTTTTGTGCAGCAGACTCCTGGCATGGTCTCATTATCCTTAGGAGCTTTAAGTTAGACGAGGTAGAGGTATGAATTTTGCTGCCATGTTTTGTCAGCGTGATGTTTAGTTTGAAGGGAACCTAATAAGTAAGAGTTTAGGGACCAAAGTCCACTTGCTCCTTAGGTGTTGAACCCTTAAATTTAAGACTTTAGACGTTAAGGTTTTATAGCCCCTATAATATTCCTTTAATACAGTGCTGAAGTGTGGCGGAAAAGTGCCTAAGCAACACGTTTTAATGCTATGGCGAGTTGCTTCAATGTTTCATTAAACTGCTTTGGAAGATTGCTTCCATGCTTCTTCAAAGTACTTCTATGTACCCCTAAGCAGCTTTGACAGACTTCTTCCATGCTTCTTCAGAGTACTTCTCTGTACCCCCAAGCTGCTTTGGTAGACTGCTTCTATGCTTCTTTAAGTTGTTTCGGAAAGCTATTTGTGCTTCCACTGGTTGCTTCAATATTTCTTGTGGGTTGTTGCTATGTTTTTAAGTTATTTTGGTTTATCTGGGTCTTGTAGTATTTGTAGGTACTAATCATCCATCGTACCTTATAGACTTGATATTAGTAGTTGAGGAACCTAAACCGATACTTCATTTTAGACATCATACCTATGTGCTTTAGTATGACGATTTGATGGCGCTTTAGCCATGTGCTTTGGCTGCTTCAACATACTGTTTATTATACCACAACACTTGGTTGCTTTATTGCTTTAGTTGCTTAAGTGCTTTAGCGAGTTATGGTTGTTTAGGAGATTTGAACGAGGCTTCGTCCGATCCTATACTTCTTTGTGGAGCTCGAGCTTTATGGCGTTTTGTATCTTGAATGAATTGTATGAGCTAGTCATTACGTTTCTTGGTGCTACCAAGTTGTATCGGTGCTTTGGTAATTTGTTTCTCTACTTCCTCCAACTACTTTGGTTGACTTGGACCTTATAGGTTTTGGTTATACCGGAGCCTTTGTAGAGGATCCTATGCAAGATATCACTATCATATGTTTGACATAGATAGGATCGCCTAGATATGAGCTATTATAATGAAGCTCCATTGGTTCGTTTTACAAGGATGCATCAACTAGATTGGTCTAGCCATGTTTTGAACAACACGTTCTCCACTGAAAGTTATCTCTAGGTGAGGATGTACTTGGTAAAGAGGTTTATTCCAGGTGTTTCGATACTTCGCTAAGTTTCTTTTTCAGCAATGTGGCTAGAAATGCCTCTTTCGCGCATATAGGCTTGATCTACGTGCATTAGTTATGTTCCTTAGGCAGGAAAGAAGCATATGCACTATTGTTATTATGTTCGAGGCTTATTTGCTTCTTTTCTCCTCTGAGAGGTGAACCATGCTTGCTTCTTTGCTCTTACGAGACCCTTGAACGTGGTGAACAGCGTCAATCTTTGAACCTTTGCGACTTGTAGTGGCGAATGGAATGTTTACGACTTCTAGGTTCATGTTTTCTTGCTTCCATGTTGGCCATAGATGAGCTTTTTAGCTTGCTCAATACCTTTTCCCTTTGGCGGATAGCTTCTTCCTTTGCTTCTTAGCATGTTGGATAGCTTCTTCCTTTGCTGGATAACTTCTTTCTTTGCTTTTTAGCATGCGGGATAGCTTCTTCCTTTGCTCTTTAGCATGTTAGATAACTTCTTCCTTTGTTTTTTAGCATGCTGGATAGCTTCTTCCTTTGCTCGGCAGCTTCTTCCTTTGAACTAGAGTGGGCACGATGGCTTGTTTAGATCTTGGTGTTTTTAGCCGTCGATCCTCCTTTTGGGACAAGACTTTCACTTGTCACTGGCTGACTTGCTTGCGCCTAGTTTATGAAATGCTGCCACGAACTTCCTCCCTGTCAACGGTGGCCATATTGAGACACTATGAAATGTAGTAAGAGGAGTAGTAGATGTCATGCATCTTGCTAAGGGTAAAGGTGCCAACGCTTGATCTAGCGGCATAGGAACATGAGGTTGTACCAATGGCTGAGTGAGTTACAATTGCTAAATGGTGTACTTCTGAGTTTTTGAGGTCATAATAGATGAGGACGTACGAAGCTAATTTCCTTCCTCAAGACTGGCTCCAACTTCATTCACGAAATAAGGAGAGCGGCTTGTACCTTCTGCTGCTTACGGAGCTGAACTAGTGCCAAGTGGAGGAGGTATGGGAGAGGTTTCTTCAAACTCTTTATTGTCAGCGACCCTAACCTTCACTCCTTGGAGTGTTCTTCCTGTATATTAGTTGTTCAACAACCCTGTTAGCTGGAGAAGGTTTCTTCTTACTATTGGGACAGAGCTCTTCTAACCAGGTGATCTTTTCTTGGATATAGTCTTTTGTCAATGTGTGTTGACTTTATAGAGATTTTCTATAGGTCGCTATCAGAAGATGCTTTCTACCACGTCAACATTTGACTGTCGGAGCTATTATCCTCCGCAAGCTGCTTTTAGGAGATCTTCTATGCCATTTTATTGTTTGACCATTAGAGCTGGTATGCTTCTTTGCTTCATGGGTTATCTGCTTTATTTAAGCAAGTCGACCCACATCAGTCCCCAGTCAGA
Organism: Smallanthus sonchifolius; assembly: GCA_023525975.1. Classification (NCBI taxonomy): domain Eukaryota; kingdom Viridiplantae; phylum Streptophyta; class Magnoliopsida; order Asterales; family Asteraceae; genus Smallanthus; species Smallanthus sonchifolius. The sequence continues at coordinate 66,229,111 of CM042028.1, read as the reverse complement.
GGTGGTCATGGCACGACGATGGTCGCATCTGACTAGCTTCTTTTCTTCTTTTCGGTGCAAGTAACCAGGTTGCCCTTCCCAGGGGTGGCGTTTTCTTTTCTAAGAAATTCTTTCTAGGATTTAGTGTATTGTCTTGAAGTGTTGACTTCCTGACCGTTACACTGTTCGTGTACTGCAGCAAGATGCTTTCGATCAACCCATCTCTTAAGCTAGGGAGATATCTTGCTTAGCTGCTTTGTTTCTTTTCTTCTCGGCAAGTAGATCTAGTTACGTACGTCATCATAACCCCCCGCCAATAATGTCATAATGTTTGCTTCACAACAGTATTTGTAGCTTTCGATTACGTTTGGTGCTTTTACTTTGCTGACTTGGTTGTCAGCCGGACTGATTCATTTATAGCTGCTAAGGGTAGTTAAAGTTGCAGCTGACTTGAATAGTTGTAAAGCTGCAATGAACAATAGACATGTACACCTGGTTTAAATAGCTGTAAAGCTGCAATGATCAGTAAACCTATGCACATGGCCTAAATAGCTGTAAAGATGTAATGAATAGTAGATCTATGCACCTAGCCTAAATAGTTGTAAAGCTGCAATAAACAGTAGACGCATGCACCAGGCCTAAATAGTTGCGAAGCTGACAAAATGCCTCTTTTGTGAAAATACACAATTTATGCATATGGAAGTATGGTGTAAAGATACTATAAAAGTGATGTCTCATTTGACTTTAAAAAAATGACTAAAAGACAAAGTGAGATTTAAATTATGTGTTCAAACTTTTTTTCTAACTTTCTAACGAAAAAGTGATAATTGCACATTCTTTATATATGTCAAAGCTTCCCAAGCTTGTATGGTATAAGTTATACCATGCTAGGCATGTGAGTAATTAAGAAGCGTGCGTAAGAAAGAGAGATGAACTTACTTTTCTGATCACTAAAACTTTATACTTGTACTACTTACCATACTTGTGTACTAAGAATCCACCATCTTTTCTTTTCAATTATCTCTGAAAAAAAGGTGTGCATCATATCTTTGCATCTTTTTCATTTTGAAAAGGATGATATGATGTTTCATGTATGAAAAACGCGAATGCGTGTAGGAAGTGTACAAGTGACCTACCCGAGAACGTTTTCTCCTAACGTAGAAAGAAACTTAGGAACAGATGGAGCTGAACTACAAAGAGTTTTTTGTTCTAAGTAGTGCAGCCCTACGGTGGCCGCCAACTTGTTGCTACAACAAGAATGAGGTTAGAATAGAGGTTCAACGTTCTGAGGTACCAGCCTCGTCACCTTCCTATCTCGTTCCTTTAACGATGAAAGAACTCGTAAGAAGGGGTCCTGGACCGGGGTCCCGGAACCACCATCCGACACTCAAAATTAGTGATTTATCCAACACAAGTGTATATGTAAGGAAATGGACAATATATGAATATATATACACACATACGAGATGTAGAGAGTGTGGATGTAGATGATGGTTGAGAGCCGACAGCTTAGCTGTAAGTGGCCGATATGATGTCTGATCATCATGTAGCTGCTTTCCTCAGTGAGTGGGAGCTGGTTGTGAGAACCAGTGTGGCTGCAAGTAGCAGTTGTGATGCCTCAGCATCTTGAAGCTACTTGGTGGACAGGAGATCGCCTCACCGGCTCGTTGGTTGTTTCCTTGGCTAATGGTGGAAGAGAGTTTGACTCTTAAGAGGGAGAGTAGAGTAAATGCATGGGTTAGTTCTAGGCAAGTGGGGTGTGTCAAATGAGGGAGTGGCCCCTCTATTTATAGAGGAGCGAAGGTCAACCCTAGTGGGCTTGGTTGTCATGGGCTGGGGTGGCCCAACATGTGACAATCCGGACTTTTCCAGTTAACTCCGTTAACAAAATCCAGTTAAAGTTAACCTAATTAACCTCATCATGTAACATCCCGAGTTTTAGGGCGCGAAAGAATTCACGAAAATTAAAAATTTTAAAATAAGAAAAAGGGAAGCGGGCTTGGGCCGGGGTGTATGGGCTGAAAGGGGCAAGGGTTTGGGCCCTTATAAGCCTCAAGACTAGCCCAAAACCCTCACTTCCATCACATTTTCAGATTCTAGAGAGAGAAAGTGAGAGAGAGCCTAGAGAGAGAAAGTCCTGGTTTTCGGATTAGAGCTTCAAGGATCATTAGCAAGAGTCTCTTGAGTGTTTAGCAACGAAAAGGAAGTGATTACAGGTAACCGATTCTCCTAGATCTGAGTTTTTGTTCGTTTTTGGGTTTTTCGGGTTTTGGGTGAAAAAGTTATGTTTGAATGGATGAAACTGAAAGATGAGCATAGATTTGAGTTCCTTAATGGAAAACGAACGTTTTGAATGCAAACAGGTTCGGGATCTTGACGTGATCAGACCCGAATGCGAAAGTTAGGGTTTTTCGCGAAGAACAGGTCGTGCGTACTTATCAAGTGCGCACAGAGCAGGTCTTGCGCACTTGCTAAGTGCGCAGAAGAGGAACCTGCGCACTTGCTAAGTGCGCAGGAAGCAGGGTCTGCGCACTTGCTAAGTGCGCAGGCATCAGGCTGGTAAAGTCAGTATAGTCGCCTAAATCAGAATGGTTAAACCATTTAGCGTTGAGTTAAGTCTGATACGTGTCAATTGTCATGATTGTTCAGATTGTGTGAGATACAGTAGACAATTGCAGCTAAGATACCAGGTGAGTTCTAATCCCCCTTTTGCCTTCTTTAGGGGTGGTGTGCATACTTAGTGTAAAGCGTTTATTATATTTTATATATTATAAACTGAAGGGAAAAGCTATGTTTTAGTGAAAAGTTTAAAAGAGGCAAAAGTACATTTAGTAAAGCATAATATATGTGTTAGTATTTTCAAGTAAGTAAGATATATATCATTTGGCAAGCGTTTACTATATTTATTATACATAAACAAAGGCATGATATATGTGTTAAGCTATGTTTAGTAAAGCATAATATATGTGTTAGTATTTTCAAGTAAGCAAGATATATATATATCATTTGGCAAGTGTTTACTATATTTATTATACATAAACAAAGGCATGATATATGTGTTAAGATATATTTCAGTAAAAGCAAAGATATTTATGGCACGCGTTTACTATATTTTTATATACATAAACAAAGGCATAATACATGTTAAGTTATGAACAACATTTATAGAAAGTTTTATGAACAGTAAAGTGAACAGTTTTCCTTCGGGAATGTGTACCAGCTATAAAGGTCCTTGGGACAGATGTTACTTGTACAAGATGTCAGATATGGGTTCTACCCATTAGTAAGAACCTTTGGGTTCGCTAACGGTTGTACAACTGGGATGAGTGACGGCGGTTGCTCGGGAGGTCCACGCAACCTCCCCGTAGTGTTAAGCGGTATTGTCGGTTCATGGTCGTTGATCATGGGGGCATTGACCAGGGTATTGTCGGTTCATGGTCGTTGATCATGGGGGCATTGACCAGGTACTCGTCGGTTCATGGTCGTTGACCATGGGGGCGGTACAGAAGTGACAAGGAATTGACGGATAAGCGGTATTGTCGGTTCATGGTCGTTGATCATGGGGGCATTGACCAGGTACTTGTCGGTTCATAGATGTAAGCCATGAGGGCAGTACAGTAAAAGAGGAATTGACGGTTTATTATACGTTTTAAACTGTTTGAAAAGTAAAGTGTGTTAAGTTTAGCCTTAATGGCAGTATATATGTTTTAGTAAATCTTTTGTTTAATTGATTTAAAGTAAACGTTAGAACTCACTCAGCGTTGCTGATTTTAGTATGCACATCAGTTAAGTGTAGGTGGCAATAGATGGATATGGATGCTTAGCTTGGCTTAGCGAGAAGAGTTACCCGAAGACCAGCAGTTGGCATCCTGTTTATGTTTCTTTTGATTATGTTGATTAAGACAAGTTTCAGTTGTTTGGACATGTTATGTTTTCGTTGCATATGTTGAGATTTTAAATCATTTCCGCTATGATAATATATGTCTTATGTTTAAGTGCTATGTGTTGATGAGTAAATCCAATAAGTGAGGCCTCCCGGGAAAGGGGCCTTACACATCACAAACTCCAGGGATTATTTCTGTCATCTTTCAAACTCTAATTACATGGACCATTTGTGTAATTAGCCTAAACTCAATTCCATTTGACTTTGTAAAGTCAAAATCAAAAGATCTAAGTTCCTGTTGACTTTTCGATAGTCAAACTAACCAAGTTCTAACCCAATTCAAACCACAAGGACTAACTCTGTCATAATTCAAGCTCAAACACATGAAACTACAGGGACTAGTTCTGTAATTAACCCAAACCCAATCCCTTTGACTTTTGAAAGTCAAAATCGACATCCTTGGATCCAAAATCAAACCCGTGTCATCTATGCCAGCCCAAATTCGTAACTGATATGCATGGTAATGATGATGTCGAGCATCATTGAATGGGTTCCATACGTTTCTGATTACTAATAATCACGAATTAATCAAATTTAAACCATCTAAACTCATAACCTTCGACCCTCGGGTCTATGACCATCAATTCGATCATTAGGTCTAACACAATTGAAAGTAAACACCCTGCACACAATATTTGAACCCCTCTGATCCCTTTCCCCGTACCAATTCGGCCAAAGACAGAGGCTGTGTTGTCGGAAGTCAAACTCACACAAGTCGAGATCCATTTACTCGATGATCATCAATTTGTGCATCAATTTGGTAATTTCTTACACCTACAGCTTCGTTTTTATCTATAGAGTGAAAGCCCTAACCTTTTAGAGGCTTATAACATGGATTTGGAGATAAACCCAATTCTAGGGTTCATACGAAACCGATTTGATCGATCATTGCCCTAGACTCTGTTAAAATGAAATTAAATCATATCAATAGCTTCACAATACCATGTTTGATGATAACCCTATGTTAATTTTAACGAACAACAACGAATAGAACTCAATCAGTAACCTAGGGTTTGTTCATAATCATTTTGGGGGTTTTGATCCAAGACTCAATCTAAATGAAATTAAACTACATCATCAGATTCACAATGTCTAAATGTGTAAAAGCCCCATGATTTCAACAAGTTTTAATATCAAATTCAATCAAATCGATTGCATATTCATACCTAGCGTTTTCGATTTCTAAAGATAGAATTAAACGACTTTAAACCTTTTGATTTTGCAATTAATTTCACTCACAGATTCGCCAACCCTCATTAAACAAAACCCCTTAGATGTAAGCCATGAGGGCAGTACAGTAAAGAGGAATTGACGGTTTATTATACGTTTTAAACTGTTTGAAAAGTAAAGTGTGTTAAGTTTAGCCTTAATGACAATATATATGTTTTAGTAAATCTTTTGTTTAATTGATTTAAAGTAAACGTTAGAACTCACTCAGCGTTGCTGATTTTAGTACGCACATCAGTTAAGTGTAGGTGGCAGTAGATAGACATGGATGCTTAGCTTGGCTTAGCGAGAAGAGTTACCCGAAGACCAGCAGTTGGCATCCTGTTTATGTTTCTTTTGATTATGTTAATTAAGACAAGTTTCAGTTGTTTCGACATGTTATGTTTCCGTTGCATATGTTGAGATTTTAAATCGTTTCCGCTATGATAATATATGTCTTATGTTTAAGTGCTATGTGTTGATGAGTAAATCCAATAAGTGAGGCCTCTCGGGAAAGGGGCCTTACACATCACAAACTCCAGGGATTATTTCTGTCATTTTTCAAACTCTAATTACATGGACTATTTGTGTAATTAGCCTAAACTCAATTCCATTTGACTTTGTAAAGTCAAAATCAAAAGATCTAAGTTCCTGTTGACTTTTCGATAGTCAAACTAACCAAGTTCTAACCCAATTCAAACCACGAGGACTAACTCTATCATAATTCAAGCTCAAACACATGAAACTACAGGGACTAGTTCTGTAATTAACCCAAACCCAATCCCTTTGACTTTTGAAAGTCAAAATCGACATCCTTGGATCCAAAATCAAACCCGTGTCATCTATGCCAGCCCAAATTCGTAACTGATATGCATGGTAATGATGATGTCGAGCATCATTGAATGGGTTCCATACGTTTCTGATTACTAATAATCACGAATTAATCAAATTTAAACCATCTAAACTCATAACCTTCGACCCTCGGGTCTATGACCATCAATTCGATCATTAGGTCTAACACAATTGAAAGTAAACACCCTGCACACAATATTTGAACCCCTCTGATCCCTTTCCCCGTACCAATTCGGCCAAAGACAGAGGCTGTGTTGCCGGAAGTCAAACTCACGCAAGTCGAGATCCATTTACTCGATGATCATCAATTTGTGCATCAATTTGGTAATTTCTTACACCTACAGCTTCGTTTTTATCTATAGAGTGAAAGCCCTAACCTTTTAGAGGCTTATAACATGGATTTGGAGATAAACCCAATTCTAGGGTTCATACGAAACCGATTTGATCGATCATTGCCCTAGACTCTGTTAAAATGAAATTAAATCATATCAATAGCTTCACAATACCATGTTTGATGATAACCCTATGTTAATTTTAACGAACAACAACGAATAGAACTCAATCAGTAACCTAGGGTTTGTTCATAATCATTTTGGGGGTTTTGATCCAAGACTCAATCTAAATGAAATTAAACTACATCATCAGATTCACAATGTCTAAATGTGTAAAAGCCCCATGATTTCAACAAGTTTTAATATCAAATTCAATCAAATCGATTGCATATTCATACCTAGCGTTTTCGATTTCTAAAGATAGAATTAAACGACTTTAAACCTTTTGATTTTGCAATTAATTTCACTCACAGATTCGCCAACCCTCATTAAACAAAACCCCTTAGATGTAAGCCATGAAGGCAGTACAGTAAAGAGGAATTGACGGTTTATTATACGTTTTAAACTGTTTGAAAAGTAAAGTGTGTTAAGTTTAGCCTTAATGACAGTATATATGTTTTAGTAAATCTTTTGTTTAATTGATTTAAAGTAAACGTTAGAACTCACTCAGCGTTGCTGATTTTAGTATGCACATCAGTTAAGTGTAGGTGGCAGTAGATGGACATGGATGCTTAGCTTGGCTTAGCGAGAAGAGTTACCCGAAGACCAGCAGTTGGCATCCTGTTTATGTTTCTTTTGATTATGTTAATTAAGACAAGTTTCAGTTGTTACGACATGTTATGTTTCCATTGCATATGTTGAGATTTTAAATCGTTTCCGCTATGATAATATATGTCTTATGTTTAAGTGCTATGTGTTGATGAGTAAATCCAATAAGTGAGGCCTCCCGGGAAAGGGGCCTTACACATCACAAACTCCAGGGATTATTTCTGTCATTTTTCAAACTCTAATTACATGGACTATTTGTGTAATTAGCCTAAACTCAATTCCATTTGACTTTGTAAAGTCAAAATCAAAAGATCTAAGTTCCTGTTGACTTTTCGATAGTCAAACTAACCAAGTTCTAACCCAATTCAAACCACAAGGACTAACTCTGTCATAATTCAAGCTCAAACACATGAAACTACAGGGACTAGTTCTGTAATTAACCCAAACCCAATCCCTTTGACTTTTGAAAGTCAAAATCGACATCCTTGGATCCAAAATCAAACCCGTGTCATCTATGCCAGCCCAAATTCGTAACTGATATGCATGGTAATGATGATGTCGAGCATCATTGAATGGGTTCCATACGTTTCTGATTACTAATAATCACGAATTAATCAAATTTAAACCATCTAAACTCATAACCTTCGACCCTCGGGTCTATGACCATCAATTCGATCATTAGGTCTAACACAATTGAAAGTAAACACCCTGCACACAATATTTGAACCCCTCTGATCCCTTTCCCCGTACCAATTCGGCCAAAGACAGAGGTTGTGTTGCCGGAAGTCAAACTCACGCAAGTCGAGATCCATTTACTCGATGATCATCAATTTGTGCATCAATTTGGTAATTTCTTACACCTACAGCTTCGTTTTTATCTATAGAGTGAAAGCCCTAACCTTTTAGAGGCTTATAACATGGATTTGGAGATAAACCCAATTCTAGGGTTCATACGAAACCGATTTGATCGATCATTGCCCTAGACTCTGTTAAAATGAAATTAAATCATATCAATAGCTTCACAATACCATGTTTGATGATAACCCTATGTTAATTTTAACGAACAACAACGAATAGAACTCAATCAGTAACCTAGGGTTTGTTCATAATCATTTTGGGGGTTTTGATCCAAGACTCAATCTAAATGAAATTAAACTACATCATCAGATTCACAATGTCTAAATGTGTAAAAGCCCCATGATTTCAACAAGTTTTAATATCAAATTCAATCAAATCGATTGCATATTCATACCTAGCGTTTTCGATTTCTAAATATAGAATTAAACGACTTTAAACCTTTTGATTTTGCAATTAATTTCACTCACAGATTCGCCAACCCTCATTAAACAAAACCCCTTAGATGTAAGCCATGAGGGCAGTACAGTAAAGAGGAATTGACGGTTTATTATACGTTTTAAACTGTTTGAAAAGTAAAGTGTGTTAAGTTTAGCCTTAATGACAGTATATATGTTTTAGTAAATCTTTTGTTTAATTGATTTAAAGTAAACGTTAGAACTCACTCAGCGTTGCTGATTTTAGTATGCACATCAGTTAAGTGTAGGTGGCAGTAGATGGACATGGATGCTTAGCTTGGCTTAGCGAGAAGAGTTACCCGAAGACCAGCAGTTGGCATCCTGTTTATGTTTCTTTTGATTATGTTAATTAAGACAAGTTTCAGTTGTTTCGACATGTTATGTTTCCGTTGCATATGTTGAGATTTTAAATCGTTTCCGCTATGATAATATATGTCTTATGTTTAAGTGCTATGTGTTGATGAGTAAATCCAATAAGTGAGGCCTCCCGGGAAAGGGGCCTTACACATCACAAACTCCAGGGATTATTTCTGTCATTTTTCAAACTCTAATTACATGGACTATTTGTGTAATTAGCCTAAACTCAATTCCATTTGACTTTGTAAAGTCAAAATCAAAAGATCTAAGTTCCTGTTGACTTTTTGATAGTCAAACTAACCAAGTTCTAACCCAATTCAAACCACAAGGACTAACTCTGTCATAATTAAAGCTCAAACACATGAAACTACAGGGACTAGTTCTGTAATTAACCCAAACCCAATCCCTTTAACTTTTGAAAGTCAAAATCGACATCCTTGGATCCAAAATCAAACCCGTGTCATCTATGCCGGCCCAAATTCGTAACTGATATGCATGGTAATGATGATGTCGAGCATCATTGAATGGGTTCCATACGTTTCTGATTACTAATAATCACGAATTAATCAAATTTAAACCATCTAAACTCATAACCTTCGACCCTCGGGTCTATGACCATCAATTCGATCATTAGGTCTAACACAATTGAAAGTAAACACCTTGCACACAATATTTGAACCCCTCTGATCCCTTTCCCCGTACCAATTCGGCCAAAGACAGAGGTTGTGTTGCCGGAAGTCAAACTCACGCAAGTCGAGATCCATTTACTCGATGATCATCAATTTGTGCATCAATTTGGTAATTTCTTACACCTACAGCTTCGTTTTTATCTATAGAGTGAAAGCCCTAACCTTTTAGAGGCTTATAACATGGATTTGGAGATGAACCCAATTCTAGGGTTCATACGAAACCGATTTGATCGATCATTGCCCTAGACTCTGTTAAAATGCAATTAAATCATATCAATAGCTTCACAATACCATGTTTGATGATAACCCTATGTTAATTTTAACGAACAACAACGAATAGAACTCAATCAGTAACCTAGGGTTTGTTCATAATCATTTTGGGGGTTTTGATCCAAGACTCAATCTAAATGAAATTAAACTACATCATCAGATTAACAATGTCTAAATGTGTAAAAGCCCCATGATTTCAACAAGTTTTAATATCAAATTCAATCAAATCGATTGCATATTCATACCTAGCGTTTTCGATTTCTAAAGATAGAATTAAACGACTTTAAACCTTTTGATTTTGCAATTAATTTCACTCACAGATTCACCAACCCTCATTAAACAAAACCCCTTAGATGTTTGGTTCAATCTCGATCGAATTCGGGGGTTTTGGGGATGGGATTGGATCTAGTCGCGCAAAAGGGAAGAACACTGTGGACTTAAGGATTAAAATGCATTTGATCCGGCTTCTGTTGCGATTCCCTAGCGGGCTGGAGTGGTTAAGTCTGTGTGTTGGTGTAGGTGAGACCCGGGTTCGAACCTCACTAACACCTTTTATTTTTCTGGCCACTTTTTACACTATATTTTTATACAAAAACAATCTTTATATTATTATATAAATATGTTTTAACCCTAGAAACCACCCGTATGCTCGGGTTTAGTTTATAAACCGTTTTAAATATTTTCACCACATTTAAATAATATATTTATATTATTTCTAAACCCATGACTCCAAACAAAATAATATATATATATATATATATGTATATTATTTTCACCGTATTAATGGTTACTGTGTCATGCTTCAAACTTATAAATAATGTGATTATTTATATTATTACTCACGAATATATTTTTTCGAATAAAAATAATATATTTATTATTTTTGCCACATAAATGATTATCGTATAAATTCTACGAGTGTAAAAATAATATAATAATTTATATTATTTTCTTAAACCATTATTAAATGGCGAAAACACGAATATATTTTATTAAATATTGTTATTGTAATTAGAACGTTCGACACGAAACGCGTATATGTTAATTATTATATTAAGAAATCCTTATTCCCGTGGACAAGTTCGTCTAACCATTGATCCTAAGTATATTTTAGGACGTTCGATCTTTCCGTGTCCTTGTCACAAACTCTTACGTGTTCCTAACTATCACATCTTATTCTAGGGCATTCATAGATTGTCCGCGTGCAATCCATTTGTGGTTAGTGTTGCATCCTTGTGTGATGTTAATTACTACGCTCTACTTCGACTCTGGTGAGTTTCACGGCCCCTTTTTACTTGTTTTACTATTGGGGGAGAAACATGCTTACACACAAACATATTTTACTAGTTTTCCTGTTGAGGAGAAACAAACATGAACACCAACTATCATACTTTTACTTGTTTTCCCTGTGGGGGAGAAACAAGTACGCAGACAAACATTATGTTACATGTTTTTCCTGTTGAGGGAGAAAACATGACACAACTATTTTAGATTATTGTAATTCATATGTTATTACTGCTGAGGCTAAGCGTGACACACAATCACAGAAAGTCCTCATCATACATCGAACCGTTAATATGGATCTTAGCGAGGTAATATTTAGTAGTACTACTGGGTTTGACAAATCCCACCCTCGTTAGTCGCGCTAACTCGATTGGAGATCGAACGGGTGAAATGTTAGCCAACTCACACCGCCAGTGTTGATAGACCTGGCAGGAGGCAAATAAACAAAAAGTCAGCTTCGGTTGCGAGCGCTTTAGTAAGACATGAACATAGGCTAGCTACCTATAGATATGCATATTGAATGTACATAATCTGGCAAACACTCTCTTATTACAAACTTGAAACCTGTGAACTCACCAACCTCGTGTTGACACTTTTTCTTACATGTTTCTCAGGTCGCTTTGGCACAGGTTGCAGACTTAGGACATGCATGGAGTCCTACTGTCATATCATTCATTTCAAACATTTTAAACAATTTACTTATTGATTGACGCTTGTTGCGTGTAATTATTTCTGATTTCATATTAACGTTTACGCTTCCGCATTAACTCTGAGCTTTTATGTTATGACTTTTAAGTCCCATATAGTGTCGTTTGATGTAACTAATGACTGAGATCCTGGTGTGTCACCTTCCAAACGGTAAAACTCCGTTAGTGGAATTTGGGGGTGTGACAGATTGGTATCAGAGACATTGGTTATAGAGAACTAGGATTGCATACTAGACTATAACCTTACACATTAGTTACACGGCACAGACACTTATACCTGATACATATAGCACCTATACATACATTGCAGTGCAGGCATGTTAATACCATCCGTATCACCCTCAGTTGGCAAGGGACACATCATTTGCATTGCATCATCATTCCTAGTGGCAACACTCGGGGGATCATCAGAACAGCATCCACTCCCGTCCGAGGGCAACGAGACGAAGCCTTCGGAGGAGTCACTTATATCACCATCACCCGTTGGGTATGGTGGGTTTCCTCAGGTCCATGTTATGGAAGACACTTAGCACTAACGCATATCTCTTTGGGAATTGGGATCGTCGGAGGCGAGTCCCTACTGTAACCACTAGCAACAATACACCGACTGAAGGCATACCGTTACACGCGTTATTGCAGAATCTGTTGACACGTAGATGTCAACACTTTCTCGAGCCATGGGCTCGCGTCCTTGGTCGATATTCCGTTGAAGATAGATTGACCACAAAGTTGAGAACGCGTTTCTCATTGCATACTCAGATCATATCCTGACTCAATTGAAAGGACGGCTACTTTGTTGCTACCTGTAATTTATATTCATGAATTAGTTTCATTTCTCGAAGTCGCATTTCATGTACCTGTTTATTCCATGTTCTCATATATAATCCGTTGGATTGGACTCTTGTATTGTGTTTCAACTCGAGTGAATACTCAGATCAAACCATTCTCGACTACTCATCCTGATATGAGTTCTAATTGATCAACGTATGGTTGAAGACTAAGCTTTTCGATGACTTATCATATCTGACAACACTCTGTATGTCAACCCCAACCGACGACGGATTATACGTCGGGGCGGACGCGGTTGTTCAATAGCACAAGGTTGACTATTAAAGTTTTGATATTTCATTAAATAATAATTTAAGATTCAATACAAGGAACATAACAAGAAATACAACGTTTAATTTATAAGTAGACTAGGCCCAAAGCATCCTATGTGATCACAAATAAGCTTCATGATGTAGAACCTGAAACATGTGAAAGAATCTGTCAACTACAAAATAGTTGGTGAGATACAAAAGTTTTGACACAGTTTAACAAGTATTTGAGAAGAATTACAATTCACTATGATATATGCATTCTATAATGTAAGTATGAGAAACAAGTATCTTAAACATTGTGCACTTCAAACCTCCAACCAAGTTTAGGCATAACCCGCAGGTTACCCTTATAAGTCTCAAGTTTAAAGTTTAATTTAGTAACAATCACCAAGGGCTCCCCCCCCCCCCCCCCGAAGGGGTCAATCAATCAAGGTGGTTTGGTCAAATACAATAGATCTGTCATTGTTACTATCGGCTTGATCAAAGCTAATGAATGTGCTAGTTTTAAGTTTAATCTAAGCATACAAGTCTCAAGTTTAACATAAGAATAAGCATCTAGTCATAGTTGTACAAGAATTGTATAAGTTTAAAGTTTTGAACATGTTTCACCCCAAAAGTATAGAAAGGAAAAAGGGGCTAAGTATACTCACTTTATCCGATAAGAGTAAGTTTGCAAGACTTTGAGAGAGAATATCCTCACAATAAGCCTAAGAATATAAGTCTAAAGTTTCAAGTTTATGTCTATAAGTTTAAGACAAAAGATCTAGGATTTCAAGATTTGACTAGTGTTCCAAACGGGAGACGGGAATGATTTTGTGTCTATAAAGTTTAAATTAAGTTTTTAAATGTAAGACTTGAATATTAAGTTTGTAGTTTAGAACAATTAATTATTTAAAAGTTTCTCAATTATTAATTACACATAAATAGGTATTAATAATTAAAATAGTTTTCTAAGTATTTATACATATTGTTAAATGAAATACTAAACACTTTAAAGATTCAAAACGACTATTTAAAGTGTGGATAATTATTAAAGATTTCTAACAATTATCGTAAAAATAAATAAGTATTTAGAAAGTAAATATGCTTTGAGGATTTAACATTTAAAGGATAGGTAAAAGATTAATAGGAATTATTTAAAGTGTGAACAATTGTTAAGGATAAACAATTATCTAAAAGGATAATTATTTTGTTTATAAATCATTTAAGATTTATTAGTGTACTTAAGTGTTAGGTATTTATTTTATAATTTGACTTGAAATCAAATAATGTTTATAAGTCAGGTTCTATAAGTATATATAAAAATAGGATTTTTCATAAAGTTTATACTTTAAATCATAGTCTTTTAAAGTTTAAAAGTTTATATAAAGTTTCCTAAGGTATTTAAATAAGGTTTACAAGTTTAACAAGGTTTAAATGAAAGTGTAGGTTTATAAAAGTATTGAATAAGATTAACAACACTATAGATGTTTCTATTTAACTTTGTAAAGTTTATAAACATTGGAAAAATAAATAAACAAGGTATAGTTATTCCTCTTGTTTTATAAACACAAAGTAGATTTATATTTATATAAATTTTATAAAGTTTATAAATTATAAGTTTCTTGTTAAACAAGTTGGTAAACCTTTCTAATTTCCTTTATAAAAATAGTTAGTGATAAAAGTATAATTTTTATAATATTTCCGAATTACATTTATAGTTTTTAAGAATTAAAAACCATTAATAAGGATTAATTATTTCCCCCTTTTTTTATAGATTTCAGTTAAGTTTAATTAGTTAAAAATATTTTCAGAATATAAAAGTAGGATAAAAATCCATTTTTAAGTTTATAAAAGTATCTCAGATTTTATAAAATTTATTAGAAATTTTAATTCTGATCAAATAGGCTTAAAAGAAATGAAATAAAACAAAACGGGCCGCCCGGATCGAACTCGGATCCCGCCCGGTTCGCCGATGCACACACACACGTAACCATCCCGACTACGTGTCTTGTTGAGTTTAAACACGAAGGACAATCTGATAAACATCATTCCGGATCGCCCCCAAATCCTCAAGAACCCTAGAGTTGAAATCCCCTAAATTCGACCTGTTAATCCCTCTGTTTTTTACAATGGACAGAGGGCAAACGATGCTAGAAAGAAAACGAGTAGTTTGGAAGTTCAAATTACCTTAAATGGACTCGAATTGAGGGAGAACGAGCTTGAAACAGGTGCGACTGTCCTTGGGTCCCAATCGAGATATGCAGCTTCGAATTGATCGAATTGAAAGTTCAGATAGTTTGAGTGTGATGTCGTATAAGGGTCTCGGTCGGTATTTATGCGCAATTTCATCATTAAATGGCCGGTTAGTTGGGAAGATTACGGATGTAAGAGGCCGAGTTCGAATTTGAAATACGCGGCTTTAGAATTGAATTCACGCATTGAATATTCTTGGGTTATGGTCGCATGCGCGAAATGAACCCGAGGTTCATCGAATCCGGACGGGATTCGCGTTTTCGAATAATCGCGGGTGGTAACCGGGGTTAGCTGGGATCGAACCTAGGACTGGTTTCTGGGCAAGGGGGTTTGGGGAATTGACATAACAAGTCCCTGCAGTTTCCCAGTTTTAACATTTTACGTTAAAAGGTCTTTTAAGTTTAAAATAAGTTTCAGAAAATGACAGTTTGATCCCTGGACTTTATAAAATAAATAAAATGTTTTATTTTATAAAATCCAAGTAAGTTTTATAAGTTTTATTATTTTATAAGTTTTTTTTTATGAAACTCAAGTTTATAGGTTTTAGTATAAAAATATATAAGTTTATGATTTATAATATTTATATGATTATAAACTAACAAATTTTCAAGAATTTAATACGTGTCTAGAAGTCGGAAAAATTCGGGATATTACAGTCTCCCCTACTTTAGGAAATTTCGTCCCGAAATTAAAGTAAAAATTTTACTGTTTTCAAGAATTGATGTTTATGATACGCACAAGGATAACGAGAAAAGGTATCTTATGTTCCCTGGTAAACCCTGGGTTACGTTTAGAATTCTAAATGAAATGGAATGACCAGGATAAGATTACGCTCTTATTTCTAAGTTTTCAAAGCATATGGTTGTCAAGAGTTTCCCTAAGAAGCATATAGTTTCATTGAAGGTTTGTTTTCAGAAATGTATTTGAGAGGATAACTGATGAATTTCCATTCAAGATTTTAAGTGAGATGCATCACTCAGAATGGCTTCGATGACAGTTTAATCATTTGAGTTTGTAGTCAAATACGTCTAAGGATTGCTACGGTACCTAAGTTTCGTGGCTACCTTTTATGATAAGTCTTAGATCATAGCACGCGACAGAGTTTACTATGTTTTCCATACGCTGATTTTCATACTTACGTGTGCACCCGCAAGCATTTAAATCGTCGCATAGTCTGCATAGGTCCTTCCGTTTGTGCGTGGATCAAGAAAGAGTACAAGAATTTGTTTAACTCATGACTAGTGTTTCCACGTAAGAGTGATCATTGATTAACGAGTCCCTTAGAGAGAAACGTCATTCAATGATTAAAGAGAGAAGAATGTGACAAGATTTAGAGTTTCAAAGTTTCCTCGTGATTGAATAAGAATACCTCAATCATCGAGTAGTTTAAAGTCTTTACACTTTCCTCGTGTTTGATCAAGAATACATCAAACCTTGAGTAAATTAAAAGTCTTTTACGTTCATCATGTTTGAACAAGCATACGTCAAACACGGAGTAGTTTAAAGTCTCATACGTTCATCATGTTTGAACAAGAATACGTCAAACATGAAGTAGTTTAAAGTCTCATACGTTCATCATGTTTGGACAAGAATACGTCAAACATGGAGTAGCTCAAATTGTGTTTGAACAAGAATACGTTAAACATAGAATAGTGTAAATTGTGTTTGATCAAGAATGCGTCAAACATAGAATAGTTTAAATTGTGTTTGAACAAGAATACGTCAAACATAGAATAGTTTAAATTGTGTTTGAACAAGAATACGTCAAACATAGAATAGTTTAAATTGTGTTTGAACAAGAATACGTCAAACATAGAATAGTTTAAATTGTGTTCGAACAAGAATACGTAAAACATAGAATAGTTTAAATTGCGTTTGATCAAGAATATGTCAAACATAGAATAGTTTAAATTGTGTTTGAACAAGAATACGTCAAACATAGAATAGTTTAAATTGTGTTTGAACAAGAATACGTCAAACATAGAATAGTTTAAATTGTGTTTGAACAAGAATACGTCAAACATAGAATAGTTTAAATTATGTTTGAACAAGAATACGTCAAACATAGAATAGTTTAAATTGTGTTTGAACAAGAATACGTCAAACATAGAATATTTTAAATTGTGTTTGAACAAGAATACGTCAAACATAGAATAGTTTAAATTGCGTTTGATCAAGAATATGTCAAACATAGAATAGTTTAAATTGTGTTTGAACAAGAATACGTCAAACATAGAATAACTTAAAGTCTCTTAGTTTAGCTTCAGTGTATAGAAGTATACTATTACGTTCTGAGTATAACGCGGTTATCTAAATACTCTAGTTGTTAAGAGAGGTATGGGACAGCGTTTGGAACAGGATTACCGTTATACGCTTTCTCACGGAAGATTCAAGTTGTCCAGAAGGGTAGGTGGATCCCGATGTTTGGGTTTGAAGAGAGATTAGGGAGGTACTCTGCTAATGAGAGCAATGTCCTCCTTCCTGCTAGTGTCTAGTATCAAAGGTGAAGTTTTCTCGTATATATGGAATGTACGTTTATCAAGTTTTATAGGGTTTGGTTAAGATGGACACACAAAGTTTTCAAGACTAAGAATCCAAGTATAAGTTTGTAAATAGGATAAGTCAGTTGAGTTTCAAGTTTCAATATTAAGCTTTACATGATCATTTGTTCATGTTTAGTTTTAAGAATGCGGGTTTGAGTATTTGTATAAGTTTTTGCTTGACTCAAAAGTTTCTGACCTCATAGTTGTGTATACGAAGTTTAATGTTTTTAATAACGTGCATTTAAGCTTTTAGTTTCCGTTGTGATTTATAATAAGTCTTTTATGTGACAAGAGTTGAATGAGGAAAGTCTCCAAGCATAGGGTAACAGGAAAAGTTTCGATAAGGTTTATGATAGTGTGTTTATAAATGATTTTATCTCGTTTCATAACAACAGGTATAGTTTTCTTTTATATAGAGTGTAATTAAGATGTTTAAAAATGACGAGTTGGACATTGATAAATAGTATAAGTAAGACTTATGAAAAGGTATGTATGATTGTCAAACGAAAAGTTGGTCAAGTTTAGAAGTATGAAGTCTATATAAGAGGTAAGGATCATAGTTGATTACGGCAGTGGTTCGTAAGTCGAGTTGTTTTAAAAGAGTGCTTACGAATTAGGAGGTTTGTTCAAAGTTTATTTTTCAAGTGTGCGTGTGTCACTTAGGATTTTTTTTTTATAGTTTAATGCAACGTTGTTAGTTATCTCAAGAACTAACGTAAGTTGTTTTTAATGAAGGTGTTTGGGTAGGAGTGTTAAGTTCGTAATGGTGACAGAAAAGTCAAACTAGTAAGTGATAACAAGATGAAATTTCAAAATAACTCTCATTAAACGTTTCAAAATTGGGACTTCTAGCCCTTACATAAGACATTCGTCATTAAATGGAAAATTAAAATTAAGGAAAATAGGGGTTTCATGCACGCCTTAGATAGCTCTCCACTAAGAAACATATTAATACTATCACCAGTACTGCTAGGGTTACCCGGATGGCAAACCTAGCCTCCGCTCTAGTGGTTTCGGTACGGTGCTTGAGGATTTCTCTGTCTTCCTCCAAAGTTACGATCTTTTCTTCCTGGATCCAGATTTGATTGGCTAGGTCGTCGATCCTTTGGTTTAACAGGTTGTGTTGTGCCCTATGCTCTATCTCCCTCCTCATAATTCTTCGGTTTCCAGAAACCTAGGAATGTTAGGCACTGGGATCCCCATTGCCACGACAAGTACCCCGGCATGCCTAGCCCTTAGGGTAGGGGTAGGTGCTAGGTATGGGTCCCTTGGTGGTGATGAGAACCGGTGGTGAAGATGAGGTGGTTGATAGGGATTCCTCGGGGGTGATGTCCTAGGGTTTCTGGTCCAGTTGGTGTTGAGTTCAGCTCTTGCCCTAGCATTAGGGTAGGGACTTGGCTGGTACACCGGCGACTCGCTGCTCTCTTCATGGTCGGACTCTCCTCCCGGACGATACACTAGTGAAGAGTGTGAGTGTGAGTCCATTACCTAGCAAGAGAGAGGGTAGAAAGAAAGGTTGTAAGTAAGTTGATTAAATATATTCAAAAGTTTTTATACATAATACTGAGTTATCACAGTAATATTTTCAAAAATAGTTTTAAATTGGAAGTTGATGGGCTAACGAGGAAAATTCCCGGAAGAAAGGGGTGGTCACAAGGACTCACTTAAGTACCCTATTTCCCTAGCCAGAACTTCCTCATGGGCCTACAACTTCTCTCAGTTGTTGTCACCGATATTTGGGTTTATGGTACTATGTCGAGGTTCATTATGGGTTTAGAGTCTTAAACGTGGAGCTTGTTTATTCTATAATAGGCTTCTTCTCTTGCGGGAAAACGATCAGGTTACTAATCCCTTTGTTAATGTACTTTAGGTTTAAAAGACGTTAAGTTTTGTTTACAACAAACGGTGATGTGTAAGTTTTAAGGACGTATGAAGGTTTTGAGATTAAAAGTGTAACAATGTTTTGAGTTAGTCATAAAATGAAGTTTGCTTGAGTGACGAAAAATGAAATGAGACACAAGGGTTTCCCCTTATGTGCCAAGTTTATAAAATAATGAAGTTTGTAAAAAGGACTTGTAGGATAATACATGGTTTTGAATGTGCTAGTATTACAAGGATCATGAAGTTTAAGGATGTATGAACACTTTGAGATGTATAAAAGTGTAGCAAAAGTTTGAGTGAGTTATCTAGAGTAGTTTGGTTGAGTGATGAACATAAGATGAAACACAAGGGTTTTCCCCTTAAGTGTTATGTTCATAAAATAATGAAGTTTATAGGAGAATTTGTAGAGTAATACATAGTTTTAAGGGTTGTATTACAACGATCACGAAGTTTATTGGGTAGTATCTATAAATATAAGTTTATGTATGTAGTTTTTAAGTATAATCTCGTAAGAATTTCTCCTTGAAGGTAACTCCTTCAGGTCATGACGAGTAAGCATGTTGTCATGTAACAAGACGGGACATAGAATAAAGGTTATAGAGGAAAGTTTTTGAATCATGAATTTATGAAGCGTAAAGTATTTTAGATGGCACTCATTTAGTGTATATCACTAAGTAAGTACTTTGACATATCAAGAGAGATCTAAGCTCACTAATGTTTAGAGAAGTTATGCATTCCTATAAGTGGATACTCATCCCAAGAATTCCCAGGAAAGCATACGGGTCAAACGGTTGATTTGGATTTATACGAAATGCTTTCCTTGACAGAATTTCCCAGAATACAGGTATCCACCCTTCCAGTCCGCACAAGTTCTCACGCATTATCTAGAACTTAAATATTCTTGACGAGAGTTTAGTGGTGGATTACGCTTGAAGCCTAAGAACGTGTCCTCGATGTAGTAGCCTCTTGTAGTACGTAGGTAAGTAGAATTGTAGAATCTCCAAGCGTTCACGTATAAGATTTAAGAATAGGATGAGGAGAGAGTTCCTAGTAAAGGACATGAGATAACTCATGTTCCGGTCTCCTAAGTTATAGTCTAGGTCATGTGTCTAATAACCTAATTCCCTATAACCAAGGCTCTGATACCAATCTGTCACACCCCAACTGAAGGCGGATTATACGTTGGGGAGGACGCGGTTGTTCAATAGCACAAGGTTGACTATTAAAGTTTTGATATTTCATTAAATAATAATTTAAGATTCAATACAAGGAACATAACAAGAAATACAACGTTTAATTTATAAGTAGACTAGGTCCAAAGCATCCTATGTGATCACAAATAAGCCTCATGATGTAGAACCTGAAACATGTGAAAGAATCTGTCAACTACAAAATAGTTGGTGAGATACAAAGGTTTTGACACAGTTTAACAAGTATTTGAGAAGAATTACAATTCACTATGATATATGCATTCTATAATGTAAGTATGAGAAACAAGTATCTTAAACATTGTGCACTTCAAACCTCCAACCAAGTTTAGGCATAACCCGCAGGTTACCCTTATAAGTCTCAAGTTTAAAGTTTAATTTAGTAACAATCACCAAGGGCTCCCCCCCCCCCCCCCCGAAGGGGTCAATCAATCAAGGTGGATTGGTCAAATACAATAGATCTATCATTGTTACTATCGGCTTGATCAAAGCTAATGAATGTGCTAGTTTTAAGTTTAATCTAAGCATACAAGTCTCAATTTTAACATAAGAATAAGCATCTAGTCATAGTTGTACAAGAATTGTATAAGTTTAAAGTTTTGAACATGTTTCACCCCAAAAGTATAGAAAGGAAAAAGGGGCTAAGTATACTCACTTTATCCGATAAGAGTAAGTTTGCAAGATTTTGAGAGAGAATATCCTCACAATAAGCCTAAGAATATAAGTCTAAAGTTTCAAGTTTATGTCTATAAGTTTAAGACAAAAGATCTAGGATTTCAAGATTTGACTAGGGTTCCAAACGGGAGACGGGAATGATTTTGTGTTTATAAAGTTTAAATTAAGTTTTTAAATGTAAGACTTGAATAATAAGTTTGTAGTTTAGAACAATTAATTATTTAAAAGTTTCTCAATTATTAATTACACATAAATAGGTATTAATAATTAAAATAGTTTTCTAAGTATTTATACATATTGTTAAATGAAATACTAAACACTTTAAAGATTCAAAACGACTATTTAAAGTGTGGATAATTATTAAAGATTTCTAACAATTATCGTAAAAATAAATAAGTATTTAGAAAGTAAATATGCTTTGAGGATTTAACATTTAAAGGATAGGTAAAAGATTAATAGGAATTATTTAAAGTGTGAACAATTGTTAAGGATAAACAATTATCTAAAAGGATAATTATTTTGTTTATAAATCATTTAAGATTTATTAGTGTACTTAAGTGTTAGGTATTTATTTTATAATTTGACTTGAAATCAAATAATGTTTATAAGTCAGGTTCTATAAGTATATATAAAAATAGGATTTTTCATAAAGTTTATACTTTAAATCATAGTCTTTTAAAGTTTAAAAGTTTATATAAAGTTTCCTAAGGTATTTAAATAAGGTTTACAAGTTTAACATGGTTTAAATGAAAGTGTAGGTTTATAAAAGTATTGAATAAGATTAACAACACTATAGATGTTTCTATTTAACTTTGTAAAGTTTATAAACATTGGAAAAATAAATAAACAAGGTATAGTTATTCCTCTTGTTTTATAAACACAAAGTAGATTTATATGTATATAAATTTTATAAAGTTTATAAATTATAAGTTTCTTGTTAAACAAGTTGGTAAACCTTTCTAATTTCCTTTATAAAAATAGTTAGTGATAAAAGTATAATTTTTATAATATTTCCGAATTACATTTATAGTTTTTAAGAATTAAAAACCATTAATAAGGATTAATTATTTCCCCCTTTTTTTATAGATTTCAGTTAAGTTTAATTAGTTAAAAATATTTTCAGAATATAAAAGTAGGATAAAACTCCATTTTTAAGTTTATAAAAGTATCTCAGATTTTATAAAATTTATTAGAAATTTTAATTCTGATCAAATAGGCTTAAAAGAAATGAAATAAAACAAAACGGGCCGCCCGGATCGAACTCGGATCCCGCCCGGTTCGCCGATGCACACACACACGTAACCATCCCGACTACGTGTCTTGTTGAGTTTAAACACGAAGGACAATCTGATAAACATCATTCCGGATCGCCCCCAAATCCTCAAGAACCCTAGAGTTGAAATCCCCTAAATTCGACCTGTTAATCCCTCTGTTTTTTACAATGGACAGAGGGCAAACGATGCTGGAAAGAAAACGAGTAGTTTGGAAGTTCGAATTACCTTAAATGGACTCGAATTGAGGGAGAACGAGCTTGAAACAGGTGCGACTGTCCTTGGGTCCCAATCGAGATATGCAGCTTCGAATTGATCGAATTGAAAGTTCAGATAGTTTGAGTGTGATGTCGTATAAGGGTCTCGGTCGGTATTTATGCGCAATTTCATCATTAAATGGCCGGTTAGTTGGGAAGATTACGGATGTAAGAGGCCGAGTTCGAATTTGAAATACGCGGCTTTAGAATTGAATTCACGCATTGAATATTCTTGGGTTATGGTCGCATGCGCGAAATGAACCCGAGGTTCATCGAATCCGGACGGGATTCGCGTTTTTGAATAATCGCGGGTGGTAACCGGGGTTAGCTGGGATCGAACCTAGGACTGGTTTCTAGGCAAGGGGGTTTGGGGAATTGACATAACAAGTCCCTGCAGTTTCCCAGTTTTAACATTTTATGTTAAAAGGTCTTTTAAGTTTAAAATAAGTTTCAGAAAATGACAGTTTGATCCCTGGACTTTATAAAATAAATAAAATGTTTTATTTTATAAAATCCAAGTAAGTTTTATAAGTTTTATTATTTTATAAGTTTTTTTTTATGAAACTCAAGTTTATAGGTTTTAGTATAAAAATATATAAGTTTATGATTTATAATATTTATATGATTATAAACTAACAAATTTTCAAGAATTTAATACGTGTCAAGAAGTCGGAAAAATTCGGGATATTAAACTATACTCAGCAATACATGCTAAAGGACGTTATGACACAGGACAGGGAGAACTGGGGTGAGCATGCAAAACAAATTATCATTACGGGTGCACACGTAATAATAATTTGAGGCGCATGTAGATCCTGGTGAAACCTAGTGTGTGGATGAATGGTCCTAATCAATGATTTATAGATTAAAGTTTCCACTATCTGTAGACACTCTCATAACCCACTCAACGACAAGTTGGTATCGTTAAACTCGTTTAACAGCTGATAGACGCGACTATCAGGTTGAAAATGTTTACGGACACACTGAATTATCATCAATGGAATCCATCAATGTTATTTTCACTCATGTAAGAGTCTTAGTGATCTTACGACTCTCATTCAAACTTAATCAATGGAACCACCTAGAGTGAAACTCTAGTAGAACCTCAGAGTAAAACCACCGACTCCAACTATGTACACAGAATTTGAGGAATTCTTTCTATGCTAACACGTTATTCCTTACACTCCAACAATAGATCCCATTTAAACTTGTTACCTCATCCTGTGACTAATCCTTAGTCTAACTTCGAATTTTACTCCAGCATATTCAATCCTGTAAACGGATTTCTTTCTTCACGAAATGATCCCGTTGATCCAATGACATTATGAAACGAAGATTTAACCTAACCAACCATCAGTTGAATGCAATTACTTAAACATACATCCTATCTCTTATGCTACTGAAATCTATATCTCCTTAGACTTTTCTTTCTTACATGTGAACCTCTTTCCTTAGCCTATGCATTGAGTGATACTTGCTTTATAAGCGTGGGTCTCACTAGAAGTCTCAGTATGACTTCACAAATTCCATATTAGTGTGTCGTGCTCCAACTCTATTAAAGCCAAGTATACTATTGAGATAGCAGACACTCAAAAAATCGAAACAACTCGCATTCTTACAAATGTAAACTAGTATTGGTTAGTCATAAACTTCACGTTGACCTTCTGCTAGTTACACTTGGCAGTTTCGACCTTATTGTCGTATGAATTGGTTATCCAAGAACCAACCTGAGGCCATCTGTTGTGAAAAAAATGTTTGCCTTCCTCTCCTTAGAGGAGAAACCCTTTTCTGTTCAGGGCGAAAGAGTTAGTGCAATCATGGGCATCATATCTTTCATGAAAGCACAAAAATGCCTTCGAAAGGGGCATACGGCTATTTTGACTCTCGTTGCTGAGCAGCCATCAGAAGAGAAGAAGATTGAAGATATTCCTGTCGTGCGTGAATTTTTGGAAGTATTTCTCGAGGATCTGCCCGGTTTGCCACCGCACCGTCAAGTTGAATTCCAAATTGATTTAGCACCCGGAGCAGCACCAATTGCTCGGGCACCTTACAGACTGGCACCCAGTGAATTACAAGAGCTCTCCACTCAACTGCAAGAATTGTTGGATAAAGGTTTCATCCGACCTAGTTCATCGCCGTGGGGAGCTCCGGTACTATTTGTCAAGAAGAAGGACATAACTTTCTGTATGTGTATTGACTACCGGGAGCTAAATAAAGTCACAATCAAGAACCGCTACCCTTTACCTCGCATAGATGACCTCTTTGATCAACTCCAAGGATCAAGTTTCTATTCCAAAATAGATCTTAGGTTCGGATACCATCAGTTAAGAGTCCGAGAAGAGGATATCTCTAAGACTGCATTCAAAACGAGGTACGACCATTACGAGTTTATGGTCATGCCTTTCGGATTAACCAACGAACTTGCGGTATTCATGGATCTCATGAACCATGTGTGTAAGCCTTACCTTGACCAATTCGTTATATCGACGACATCCTCATTTATTCCAAGAATAATGAAGAACATGAGGAACATCTACGCCTAATTTTGGAATTTCTTAAGCGAGAGCAACTGTATGCTAAGTTTTCCAAGTGTGAATTCTGGATCCGGGAAGTTCAGTTTCTAGGACATGTGGTTAACGAGAAAGGAATACATGTCGACCCATCAAAGATAGAAGCCATCAAGAATTGGGCAGCACCGACAACTCCGACTGAGGTGCGACAATTTCTGGGATTGGCTGGATATTACCGTCGATTCATCGAAGGATTTTCCAAAATTGCTCAACCCCTCACTGCTTTAACCCAAAAAGGTAAAGCCTATAACTGGGGCGATAACTAAGAATCAGCATTCCAACATCTTAAACAGAAACTCTGTAGTGCACCTATTCTAGCTCTTCCGGAAGGAACCGATGATTTTGTAGTGTATTGTGATGCATCTATTCAAGGTCTGGGTTGTGTCTTAATGCAACGCGAAAAGGTGATCGCATACGCTTCACGTAAACTAAAGGTCCACGAGAGAAACTACACCACTCATGACTTAGAGTTGGGAGCCGTAGTCTTCGCACTTAAGATATGGAGACATTACTTGTACGGTACCAAATGCACCATCTACACCGATCACAAGAGTCTTCAGCACATCTTCGAGCAGAAAGAGTTGAACATGCGACAACGTCGTTGGGTCGAACTCTTAAACGATTATGACTGTGCGATCCGATATCACCCGGGTAAAGCTAACATTGTAGCTGATGCCCTGAGTCGAAAGAAAACGAAACCCAAACGAGTTTGAGCATTACAGCTTTTATTCACCCCGGATTACCTGACAAAATCCGGAGTGCTCAACTCGAAGCCCTAAAAGAAGAAAATCTGTCGTTGGAAAGTACACGCGGCATGGAAGCACAACTTGAAGTCAAATCTGACGGTATTCGCTACTTTGCCGAGCGAATATGGATTCCAGTATTCGGAAACCTAAGGGAACTAGTTATGGATGAGTCTCATAAATCTCGTTAATCGATACATCCAGGTTCCGACAAAATGTACCATGACCTAAAAGTACTATATTGGTGGCTGAAGATGAAGGCCGATATAGCCACCTATGTTAGTAAGTGTCTGACTTGCGCGAAGGTCAAAGTTGAATATCAAAAACCATCCGGTCTTCTGCAACAACCAGAAATCCCCATGTGGAAATGGGAACAAATATCCATGGACTTCATCACCAAATTACCACGAACCCCTACCGGATGTGATACCATTTGGGTAATTGTTGACCGTTTAACAAAGTCCGCTCACTTCTTAGCAATCAAAGAGACCGACAAAATGGATAAGCTTACTCGTACTTACTTGAAAGAAATAGTCTCTCGGCACGGGGTGCCAATCTCTATTATTTCGGATCATGATGCACAATTCACCTCTCGCTTCTGGCAGTCGTTACATAAGGCCTTAGGCACACGTCTAGATATGAGCACAGCATACCATCCTCAAACTGACGGCCAAACGGAACGTACAATCCAAACTCTGGAGGACATGCTACGAGCTTGTGTAATTGATTTCGGTAACACTTGAGAGTCTCACCTACCGTTGGTGGAGTTCTCCTACAACAACAGTTATCACACTAGCATCAAGGCAGCTCCATTTGAAGCACTTTATGGACGGAAATGTCATTCTCATATTTGTTGGACCGAGGTTGGGGATAGCCAACTCACAGGTCCTGAACTCGTATTTGAAACTTCCGAAAAGATCATTCAAATTAGAAACCGTATGGCGGCAGCTCGTGATCGTCAAAAGAGCTATGCCGACAGGCTTCGTAAACCTTTGGAGTTTCAAATAGGTGACATGGTCTTACTCAAAGTCTCACCTTGGAAAGGTGTCATTCGTTTTGGGAAACGAGGCAAACTGAATCCTCGTTATGTTGGACCATTCAAGATAATGAAGAGAATCGGACCAGTAGCATATCAATTGGACTTACCTGAAGGACTTAGTGGTGTACACAACGTCTTTCACATCTCAAATTTGAAGAAATGTCTAGCAGACGAGTCTCTCGCGGTTCCTCTTGAGGAACTACACATTGATGATCAGTTGCGTTTCATTGAAGAACCCGTGGAAATTATGGATAGGGAAGTCAAAACGTTAAAGCACAGTAAGATCCCTATTGTCAGAGTTCGTTGGAACTCGAAACGCGGACCGGAATTCACGTGGGAGCGCGAGGATCAGATGATGCGCAAGTATCCTAATCTGTTCAAGCACTCCGTGTCAAATTCTTAAGGTACTACTTAACTTTCGGGACGAAAATTCTTTCAACTAGGGGATGATGTGATATCCCGAGAAATTTTTTTTTATTATTTAATTTTCGGGACAAAAATTCTTTCAACTAGGGGATGATGAGACAATCCGGACTTTTCCAGTTAACTCCGTTAACAAAATCCAGTTAAAGTTAACCTAATTAACCTCATCACAAACTCCATGGATTATTTCTGTCATTTTTCAAACTCTAATTACATGGACTATTTGTGTAATTAGCCTAAACTTAATTCCATTTGACTTTGTAAAGTCAAAATCAAAATATCTAAGTTCCTGTTGACTTTTCGATAGTCAAACTAACCAAGTTCTAACCCAATTCAAACCACAAGGACTAACTCTGTCATAATTCAAGCTCAAACACATGAAACTACAGGGACTAGTTCTGTAATTAACCCAATCCCTTTGACTTTTGAAAGTCAAAATCGACATCCTTGGATCCAAAATCAAACCCGTATCATCTATGCCAGCCCAAATTCGTAACTGATATGCATGGTAATGATGATGTCGAGCATCATTGAATGGGTTCCATATGTTTCTGATTACTAATAATAACGAATTAATCGAATTTAAACCATCTAAACTCATAACCATCGACCCTCGGGTCTATGACCATCAATTCGATCATTGGGTCTAACACAATTGAAAGTAAACACCCTGCACACAATATTCGAACCACTCTGATCCCTTTCCCCGTACCAATTCGGCCGAAGACAGAGGATGTGTTGCCGGAAGTCAAACTCACGCAAGTCGAGATCCATTTACTCGATGATCATCAATTTATGCATCAATTTGGTAATTTCTTACACCTACAGCTTCGTTTTTATCTATAGAGTGAAAGCCCTAACCTTTTAAAGGCTTATAACATCGATTTGGAGATGAACCCAATTCTAGGGTTCATACGAAACCGATTTGATCGATCATTGCCCTAGACTCTGTTAAAATGCAATTAAATCATATCAATAGCTTCGCAATACCATGTTTGATGATAACCCTATGTTAATTTTAACGAACAACAACGAATAGAACTCAATCAGTAACGTAGGGTTTGTTCATAATCATTTTGGGGGTTTTGATCCAAGACTCAATCTAAATGAAATTAAACTACATCATTAGATTCACAATGTCTAAATGTGTAAAAGCCCCATGATTTCAACAAGTTTTAATATCAAATTCAATCAAATTGATTGCATATTCATACCTAGGGTTTTCGATTTCTAAAGATAGAATTAAACGACTTTAAACCTTTTGATTTTGTAATTAATTTCACTCACAGATTCGCCAACACTCGTTAAACAAAACCCCTTAGTTGTTTGGTTCAATCTCGATCGAATTCGGGGGTTTTGGGGATGGGATTGGATCTAGTCGCGCAAAAGGGAAGAACACTGTGGACTTAAGGATTAAAATGCATTTGATCCGGCTTCTGTTGCGATTCCCTAGCGGGCTGGAGTGGTTAAGTCTGTGTGTTGGTGTAGGTGAGACCCGGGTTCGAACCTCACTAACACCTTTTATTTTTCTGGCCACTTTTTACACTATATTTTTATACAAAAACAATCTTTATATTATTATATAAATATGTTTTAACCCCAGAAACCACCCGTATGCTCGGGTTTCGTTTACAAACCGTTTTAAATATTTTCACCATATTTAAATAATATATTTATATTATTTCTAAACCCATGACTCCAAACAAAATAATATATATATGTATATTATTTTCACCGTGTTAATGGTTACCATGTCATGCTTCAAACTTATAAATAATGTGATTTTTTATATTATTACCCACGTTTATATTTTTTTAAATAAAAATAATATATTTATTATTTTTGCCACATAAATGATTATCGTATAAATTCTACGAGTGTAAAAATAATATAATAATTTATATTATTTTCCTAGACCATTATTAAATGGCGAAAACACGAATATATTTTATTAAATATTGTTATTGTAATTAGAAACGTTCGACACGAAATGCGTATATGTTAATTATTATATTAAGAAATCCTTATTCCCGTGGACAAGTTCGTCTAACCATTGATCCTAAGTATATTTTAGGACGTTCGATCTTTCCGTGTCGTTGTCACAAACTCTTACGTGTTCCTAACTATCACATCTTATTCTAGGGCATTTATAGATTGTTCGCGTGCAATCCATTTGTGGTTAGTGTTGCATCCTTGTGTGATGTTAATTACTACGCTCTACTTCGACTCTGGTGAGTTTCACGGCCCCTTTTTACTTGTTTTACTATTGGGGGAGAAACATGCTTACACACAAACATATTTTACTAGTTTTCCTGTTGAGGAGAAACAAACATGAACACCAACTATCATACTTTTACTTGTTTTCCCCGTGGGGGAGAAACAAGTACGCAGACAAACATTATGTTTCATGTTTTTCCCGTTGGGGGAGAAAACATGACACAACTATTTTAGATTATTGTAATTCATATGTTATTACTGTTAAGGCTAAGCGTGACACACTATCACAGAAAGTCCTCATCATACATCGAACCGTTAATATGGATCTTAGCGAGGTAATGTTTAGTAGTACTACTGGGTTTGACAAATCCCACCCGCGTTAGTCGCGCTAACTCGATTAGAGATCGAACAGGTGAAATGTTAGCTTACTCACACCGCCAGTGTTGATAGACCTGACAGAAGGCAAATAAACAAACAGTCAGCTTCGGTTGCGAGCGCTTTAGTAAGACATGAACATAGGCTAGCTACCTATAGATATGCATATTGAATGTACATAATCTGGCAAACACTCTCTTATTACAAACTTGAAACCTGTGAACTCACCAACCTCGTGTTGACACTTTTTCTTACATGTTTCTCAGGTCGCTTTGGCACAGGTTGCACACTTAGGACATGCATGGAATCCTACTGTCATATCATTCATTTCAAAAAATTTAAACAATTTACTTATTGATTGACGCTTGTTGCGTGTAATTATTTTTGATTTCATATTAACGTTTACGCTTCCGCATTAACTCTGAGCTTTTATGTTATGACTTTTAAGTCCCATATAGTGTCGTTTGATGTAACTAATGACTAAGATCCTGGTGTGTCACCTTCCAAACGGTAAAACTCCGTTAGTGAAATTTGGGGGTGTGACACAACAAGTCCATCAACATTTTGTGGGCTGTGCTACTCACGTCATCAATATATATATATATATATATATATATATATATATATATATATGGAATGGATCATTTGAGAACTCATAAATATTTTTAGAACTCGTCAAAAAACCAATTAAGACCTTTTTTTTACTACCTCTATTATTATAATACAACAAAAAAAAAATTAATTTATATATGTAAATTTACATGAATTCATATATTAAAAAATCTACACATGTGTAAGTGTTTACTATTTACACGTGTATAATTTTTTTTAAGAAAATAATTTAGAAATAAGAGATGAATTAATTGAATAGATAAATAATTTTTTATGTTGTATTTTAATAATAAAGGTAGTGAAAACAAAAAAAAATTATTTTAATTGTTTTTTGGACGAGTTCTCGCGAGTTCTCAAATATTTATGTGTTCTCAAAAGATCCTAACTATATATATATATATATATATATATTCATTTATATTTATGTGTTCTCAAAAGATCTAAACAAAAAAAAAACTCTGCAAATATCTACTTCAACATCCGCTGCAAATACTCATCCTCCGATGCTTTCTACTGAAAATACACTGTAAGTTTTATGTTTTATTACAAGTGTCAAAATATATATATATATATATATACATATATATATATAATTCCGTTAATGTAAGCTCTACAACGTGTAACAGGCCAATGGATTGACATATTCAAACGATCATTTTC
This sequence comes from Smallanthus sonchifolius, assembly GCA_023525975.1. Taxonomy (NCBI): domain Eukaryota; kingdom Viridiplantae; phylum Streptophyta; class Magnoliopsida; order Asterales; family Asteraceae; genus Smallanthus; species Smallanthus sonchifolius. The sequence goes on along the minus strand of CM042028.1, from coordinate 66,197,602 downwards.
ATAGTAATGTACATTTCTATCATAGATGTGCAAGACATGTTATCGGGCATGCTACACTTTTGTATTTTGATAACATGATGCACTTTCTGTGTCATTGAAACTAATACCGCTATAAATAATTTTCTTTTATTTTGTAATAAACATCTTACTGAGGGATGAATTGTGACTCGTAAATCTCACTATATTTGCTATTAGTTAAATAATTTAAGAAACATGTTTAAAGAAGATAATGAATGACATTGATTTAATTAAAATATCTTTAAATTTTTTAAAATTCTAATTAGTTTTTCCCCGTTCATAAACTCTAATAAGTTCTATTTCCCTCATAAAATATAATCACGTTTATTACGAAAATACATAACTTATTTTGGTTACACGAAGGCACTTTTTGTGTAATGAATCATGCTATATCTTTTAGGCATGCTACGCTTTTGTGTTTTGACAAGACAATGCAATTTTTGTGTCATTGAAACTAATACCGCTGTAAATAAATTTTTATTAATAATAGTAACTAATCAACTAAAATCTTGAAACATTTGTTATTAGTCAGATTATTTAAGAAGCAAGTTTAAATAAGATAAAAACATTGATATAAACTAATTCTCTTTAAACTTTTTTTTTATGTTTTTCAACCCCTTAAACTTTTATATCGTTCATAAAATATAATAACTTTCACTATGGAAACCCTTTTATATAAATAAACTAGCTTAGAACTCGTGTTTTCACACGGTATGAAAAATATCAATACATAAAATTCTTAAATCTTTATATATATATTTTGCAGGTGTAAAAATGTATTACATATACTAATAATAGAAAAAAATTCAAAATATGTAAAAATTAATATACAATTGAGTTTCAAAAATACGTTAATTACTATTTAATGTAATTTTACTTTCATTTACTATTTGATTGAAAATAAAAGTTAAATAATTAGATTTCTAAGTTTCTTATTATAAGGGATAATTTAAAATAAATATGTTTTATTAGTATAATTAGTATTTTTTTAAAAATATATTATTATTAAAAGATAGATGTGTATTTAATAATAGAGACTGTTGGCCATTTGGTGCAATGGTAGCCCCAAGACTTCTCATAGTGGAGGTCTTGGGTTCGAATCCTGACAACAACAAAAAAGGGGTCTGTGGTCAGGTCAGTGAATTTACCTAGTTGGGGGTATACTCCTGTGGTGAGCTGCCCTGGATGTTCTAGGTGTTACCATGAGAAACACAATTATCCTATAATATCTAGGCGTTGCCGTTAAAAAAAGAAGAAGTATTCTTAGTTATGTTTATTACTTAGAGCAATCACACTGAATTTCATATCTTTATAATTTCATATCTCTTTATAATTTCATATCTCATTTTTATAAAGACTAGGTTAAAATCCCGTGTATTACACGGGTTGAATAAATATAATATTATATATTAAGTAATAAAAATATTATTTTTTAAAAACTCGTATTTTACACGGGTTGAATAAACACGTGGAATACAATATAATCTGTTAACACATACATTCGTCAAAATATGTCAGGAGATTTATTAATACAAAAATTAGTATTTTCTTTAAAAATATATTATTATTAAAAGATAGAGGTGTATTTAATAAAAGAGAGAGGCGGGAAAAAAATGATGAAAATGAATATGAAGACGACACGTGGCATGAAAAACTTTTATTTATTATATAGTATAGATTATAAAATACAAGTTTCCGGGGATAATATACCAGTATATATACCGGTAGTTATTCTATTTAAGAGAAGTATAAAAAAGAGTAAAAACAATATATTTGAATTCTTAAGTGGAGTGTTTAGCAAGGAAGATGGAGCATGCGGTGTGCAGTTGGCGGTGGATGATTTGAATTCTTAAGTGAAGTGTTTAACAATAAATAAAAACAATATATTTGAATTCCAATGTGGATCTAAGATGCAATCAACAAAATATTAAAGACAATTGAGTGGGGTTGAGATCTAGTGATAAAAGAAAGGCTTCATAACCATTAGTTTGTGAGTTCTAACCTTGAAAAAAAAATCATTGTCGTTCAAAAAAATTATTAAAGACATTTATAACGTGAGTGCTAACGTTGCATAACTCGTCGTTTTGAGAGGATATAAACAAACCAATGCTGAGCTTTTCACCTGACACAGCCAAAAGGGTTTACACCTTGTAGCCCACATAACATGTGTTTCTGTTTTTATTTTAAGATGCATGGATAATGTAATCAACACATGTATAAATTTTAAAAGCAAAAGAGATCTTTTTGGATAATCAATAAAAAAGCTTATATAATTATATTAAGAAATCACCTGATGGTTTACATGGATTTTACTTTTGGCCGGTAATATTGAAATATTACAGATTTATTCCATTAGTTTGCAAAAAGTAACGACGACGGCTCTTGACATGGATAGACGTTAACTTTTGAGGTTAAATTTTTTAAAATGACCGATATACCATTTATATATTAAAAACAAAAAAACAATATAAATCCCCACCCCACCCAAAACCTAATAGATATTGATTAAAACAGAAGCTGCAAAACAGTCTAGATTTACACAAGAACAACCATTGGAGTATTGCAAGAAAGGAACAACCTCCGCCAACGGAATTGACAGTGACGAGCTGCGGCAAACCGGACAAGTGGCGTTGAGCTTCACCAAGGACAAGGATGAGCTTCATCGCGGTTTGTCTTCGTCATTGTATTCCACAGCCACGATTTTCATGGGGATGCCGTCAACGTTATATTAGAGAGAGATTGTGTGAAATCGAGCTCCAAACCTTCAAATCTGAAGTGGTGGCGGCAGTCCGGCCATTAATTCGAACAGGCTTCTGGCGGAAGATTGGAAGGGGGAACATGTTTGAACAAAAAAGGCGATGGGATCCTTGGGTTACAACCGTGGGCGCAAACAACCATCTCATCCAACCATATTTTTGGTTTTATTTCCATTTGTATATATCTAAAAAAATATGACCGGATTGGTGCCCAATTAACACGTGGCACATGGCATTGCGGCCCAATGGCGTGAAAGAATTATTCACTTCATTCCTCTTTAAATGTTATATGTGGGGGTCGGGGGGGGGGGGGTGTTGGAGGAATTGAAACCCTCCACGTCAGCGCCACATCAGATTTTACAGCTTTTCCACATTCTCCACATTAGAGGGAAATGGTTCCACATTTCCACACTGTCACGTGGCATGAAAAACTTTTATTCATTTTCTTTTTCTAATTTAATTTAATATTAATTTGTTTTAATAATTTAAAAAGTAATTAATAATAAAAAAAGAAAATAACATTAATAATAAAAAAGAAAATAACATTAATAATAAAAAAAGGAAAATAACATTAATAATAAAAAAAGGAAAAATACATTAAAAACTTAATAATAAAAATAGACTTTAATTGTTGCCCAAGTCGAGATGGAGCACCAAATCTTAACGAAGATTGTTCTGTATCTCACGGTTGCGTTTGTATTGTTCGTTTACACTTTGTTGGGCCTCGCTAACTTCCTCTAATCCAACTGTCGCTTCAAATTCTTTTTCGTTGAACTCGCAAAGTGCCCGACCATCATCTTCAATGATCATGTTATGTAGGATGATGTAAGTGTATATTACACGTCTTATTCTTTCGAGCTTCCACGCACGTGCCAGATTTTTCACTATTTGAAATCTTTGTTTTAGTACACCAAAAGCGCGTTCAATGTCTTTTCTTGCCGATTCTTGTCGGTGTTTGAAATACTTTCTAGGTTCATCTTTTGGATACGAAAACGATTTCACAAAAGTAGCCCATTCGAGATAAATACCATCAACAAGGTAATACCCGTGCTTGTATCTTGTACCTCTAAGATCAAAAGAACTATCGGGTGTGGTTCCATTAACAAAGGTGTTGAATAGTGGGGATTGGTTAAGCATATTTATGTCGTTGTTTGAACCCGCAACACCAAAGTAAGCATGCCAAAACCAAAGATCTTGTGATGCGATAGCCTCGAGCATAATTGTTTGAGCCGGATGGTCACCTCGCATATATTGAACTCGCCATGCATTTGGGCAATTACTCAACTCCTAATGCATACAATCTAGGCTACCAAGCATGCCGGGTAGCCCATGTACCTCCTCATGATGTTTGTATATTTTTTAATGTCACTAGGAGTAGGTTTGTGTAAATATTTTGGGCCGTAGATATCTATTATACCTTTACAAAATTTGTATAGACAAATCCGTGCTGTTTTCTTCGCGATCTTTATACTTTCATCTAATTCGTCGGCGCCGGATCCGTATGCCAACATCCGCATAGCGGTGGTGCACTTTTGAATGGGGGTGAACCCTCTTCGACCTCTTGCATCCCATCTTAATTTGAAATAATCCATCTCTCGTTCCAAATCGTTAACAATGCGTAAAAATAGATTTCTACGCATACGAAAATGATTTCGGAATGTCTCCGCGTTATAAACTGGCTCGTCATAAAAGTGATCATTTATTAAACGCTCGTGAGCGGCTTCACGGTCTCGGTTAACAGTTGCTTTTCGTGTGAACGTACGTGTGTTTGAACTTTCGACATCGTCTCTAATTATTTCAACGAGAGTAGCGGCAAACGTTTGAAAAAAAATTGAGCGACACATTCGGATTCGGAAGAGGGTGAATTGAGGGAACCCATTTGAGAGTTTGCTTGAAATAGTTTGGAGAGAATTGTATATATATAGAGGTGATTAAATTTATATACATAGAGGTGATTAAATTTGAAAAAATATATATATATTTATTGTTTTTACCGTTGGGCAATGGCCCAATGCCACCCAACGGCTACATTTGTGAAGACCACGAGCGTGCTTTTCTCCACGGTGAAGACCCACGAGCGGGGAGCACGCCAGGCGGGCGTGGTGTTCCACGCCACCCACGCGCTACCTCAATTCCCACGGCTGTTCCACGCTCTACCTCAATTCCCACGGCTGTTCCACGCTCCCATTCCCCTCAGCCTAACATACCTTGTGAATCGATTTGTTTTATAGGCGAACAACTAATTTACGATAAACTACAAAGAAAGTAAGAGAAAAAAAGGAAATGATTCTTGATTATTCAAATCCCTAACCTCCCTTGTGGAGGTGTAGGAGAACAGCCAACCCCTCTGGCTTCCATTTTTTATTAATTGCAAACAAATAATATATAAATTATGTTAGACGTGACAAAAATTGATTGGTGGAAACTCATCGACTTTGATAATTGTAGTAAATACAATGTTTAGTGTTCTATAACACATTAATGAGAACTTCTAACAAAAACCAAATTTATTCAAAATAAAGTACTTTTAAAGAAAATATCTTTTAAAAGGAGGTGTTAAGAAAAATGTCTTGCTTTAAAGAAAAAGTACTTTATTCAAAATAAAGTACTTTTAAAGAAAATATCTTTATCTATATTCAATATAAATATCCAAATAAATAATATATACAAATATTCGGGTCAAAACAAGTGAAACGGTTCGTGTTCGAATTACTAACATATATACATACATACATTCATCTATATTCATACAAACCATATATTTCATAAAAAATAAATAACAACAATATATTCATCTATATTCATACAAATACCCAAATAAATAATACATACTTTTCATACATTTGTATATTCATCTATATTCTTCAAATAAATATCAACATTTCAACATTTCATACATCTATATATTCATCTACATATATACATTTCATACCCAAATAAATATCAACATTTCACAAACCCATACATTTATATATTCATATATATTCTTCAAATAAATAACAATTAAACCACCAATTTCACAAAAATACATACATAATACAAAAATTAGGGCAAAACCCAAAAACACTCAATTTCACACAAGTATATACATATTACCTTAAAATTTGTTCTTGAAACAATGAGATGTCGTCGGAAAATCCTCACTCTAGCTTCCAATCTGTTCACTTTTTAAAAACTTCACCTATACATGATTTCAATTAAAAAATTTCACTAATTATGGAAAATTACTCAAAAAAGTCAAAATATACATACCACTTGAACAAGATGACTAGTGGTGGTGGTGGAGGTGAAACACGGTGGCAAAACGAGTGAAACGGCCGGAAATGGCGGTGGCAGCCGAGTGGAGTAGGAGATGGGAAGAAATAAGGTTGTTTGGTCCAACCCGTGAGGATATAATATGGAAAGAATTTTCTCGACGACATGTCGTCGAGATTGAGTCCCTTTTTAATTAATTTAATTAATGTTATTATTAAATAAAAATGATATTTTATTAAATACCTATCTCGACGACATGTCGTCGAGAACAGGTAATCTCTAGAAATAAAAAGTAACACTTATTTCACCGGGAAAAAAAAAAGAAAAAAAATAATAATACCAAAAATGAAGACATGTCATCGTAACAAAGCTAGGATGAGCGCCAAAATTTTTAAGTCTTTCCCGCCTGACCATCAACGACGACATGTCGTCAAGAAAAACTGAAAAAAAGTCAAAAGTGAATTACGACCATCTACGACAACATGTCGTCAATATTGCTTCACAAAAAATGACGACATATGTCGTTGAGATTGCCACGACGAACCTGCCAAAGTTTCTTATAGTGTTAAAAGGCTTAGCTTCTTTTACATTATTGAATACAAATGTTGAATTACATATAAATCGTCTAGATGTTCATTAATGATGAAGCATAAACTATCATGATAGTCTTGATGATAGAGTGGAGTCGTCCCGAGAATGGATTTAAGTTATGCGCAATACGGGAAACCCGTTACAAGGGTCTCGAGGCCGCATACACAAAAACGACCCTCTGATAGTCAACTCCACACATCTAGAACTGATAACGCTCGTGCATATGCATGATTATATTTATAATATAATGTGTCACAAGTATGATAGAAGAAAGAGTGTAGTGACAAACCTAGGTATATATAGTGTTTAACAACTTAGACTTTAACCTATCTCTGTTATTCCTTTGCTTACCATATGTGAGTGACATTTGTAATAATCATATAGCATTTAACGACTTAGGTATTAGCATAATGATTCAGCTCGTTTGGATAGTTCTTGATCCGGTATATGTATCGATGTTCGGGAAGTAGGATTGTTGCAGACATTTTACTTTGTTGTTGTATGGAAAGTTCCTCGTCGTGTATTTTGATCACATACTTGTTAGCCGATAATATCTCTTTGATGTTATTGGCATTTGTATTGTATTAAATTGTAATTGTAAATGTAATTACTAATGTATTAGGCTTGATTGTATTTCCTTTGTTAGCTCCATAATTCTCTCTTTTGTATATTTTATTTATAGGCCTTGTACCCCTTTGTTATGGCAATGAAAATTTCACATTCTTACATGGAATCACACTAGGTGCCTGATCTCGATCACACCTCCATCCTTCTCCTTCATATTATTTTTCCCTCTGGTCGATCACTTTGCCTCCTCTGCCCATCTCAATGGTTGACCAACCTGATCCCAGAACACAGCCCCTAAACACAGCTCCTTCACCCCGTTTACACCCTCACCAACATCCAACACAAAGTCCGTGTTGTAGATAGAGTTAAAGTTTCATACTCTTCTTGGGTGAAACTCTTTCAACTTCACGCCAGAGGTTCGCCAGCCCCTGACAAAACCCACGCCAACTATGACTCTTGGAAGAAGATCGACGCTGTAGTCCTACAATGGATCTACGGGACTGTTTCCGATGACTACCTTGTTCGGGTCCTCACTAACGAATCCACAGCCCAGGAGGCCTGGAAACGGGTCAAAAACATTATCTTGAACAATAAAGGTTCTCGAGCGACAGCATTGGAACACGAGTTTACGAACTTGTCACTAAAATCCATGCCCTCTCTCGAAGTGTATTGCCAATGTCTTAAGCAATTGGCAGATTATCTCAATTATGTTGACTGTCCCGTCAACGATAACCGACGGGTCCTTCAACTCGTTTGTGGCCTGCCTCCGGAATACGATAGTGTGGCCTCCTACCTCAATCAAACTCTCCCCTCCTAGGAGAATGCTTGCAGCATGTTACAGTTGGAGATGTAGCACCAAAATTCACGGGAAACTCATGCTCCTACCCCCATCGTGGCGGCTGCCACCACAGACCCACAATCTGGTACGTGCAACCGGGAGAACCAACCAGGCAACTGCGCCCATGGCTACACGCAACAGCGCCGGCCCAGCTCCAATCGTCGTGATCCAACAAAAACGGGTGGCCCAATAATATTCGTAACCCTGGACCACCGCAACAACGACCCTACTCTACACACACCAGATTACCCACCAACTTTCCCATATTGGGCTCCGCCATCTTACTTGGCCTTGTCCTTACCCCACACAAGGTTGGGCTCAACCTTGGCAACCTAGGCAACCAAACAAGTCCAGTGGCAGCAGCGCTCGGGCCCGCACAGGTACAAACTCAGCCCAGGCTCATGTTACTGATTGCGACCCGCTAGAGCCCACTCAGTTGGCCGATATTGTTCACGCCATGACAATGGAAACGAGGGATGATCAGTGGTAGGCATCGTCTCATATCACCTATGATCAATGTAAACTTTTCACTTTTTCCTCGTATTCACCAATAGCGTCAATATTTGTAGGTAATGACGATAAAATTTCGGTTCTTGGATCGGGAGATTCCACCATCCCCACAACCTCGAAACCGTACAACCTAAAGTCAGTTCTTTTTAACCCAAACATCATTAAAAATCTTATATATGTTTGTCGGTTCAATATTGATAATTATACTTCTATTGAATTTGACTCGTTTGGTTTCTCTGTGAAGGATTTCAAGGATGGAACGATCCTAAGCCGTCACAATAGTTCAAGCAACCTTTACCCACTCACAACAAATGCTTCCGCCAGTACTTGTTTGGTTTCCAATAAAGACTCCCAATTTTGGCATAACCTACTCGGACACCCGGGTGGGTCAACCAATTACGGAGTTTCTTCGTGCAAAGAATTTTATTTCCTGCAATAAATTGAATTTTCCTTTTGTTTGTCAATCTTGTCAATTATCTAAACACAAGCGTTTGCCATTTTCTAATTCTGTAACCCATACCGTACTACCTTTTGCTATTTTACATTGTGATTTGTAGACCTCTCCTATTTTAAGTCATGCGGATTATAAATATTATATGGTTTTAATTGACGACTTTACACAATACACATGGGTATACCCGTTAAAAATTTAAATCAGAAACTTTCAGTAAGTTTGCCCACTTTCACACATACATTCAAACTCAATTTCACCTGAAAACTCAAGCTTTCCAATGTGATATGGGGGAGAATTCGATAACCACAACTTTAAAATTTTTGCCACTAAACACGACATTCAACTTCGTTTTTCGTGTCCACATACATCTCAACAAAATGGAAAATCCAAATGATTCGACGCTTAAACGAAATCATGTGTCACTTTGCTTGCCCACGCCTCACCCCCTCCCTCTTTTTGGGTTGAAGCACTTCACACCTCTTCTTACCTTCATAATATCCTTCCAACCAAACTTCTTCATAACCAAAGCCCCACTTCCCTTCTCTACCAACGAAACCCCACATACGATCACCTCCGTGTTTTTGGTTGAATGTGGTACCCCAACACGTCAGCCACCCGCTCCCATAAACTTGATACCCGGTCCACTCCTTGTGTCTTTCTAGGGTACCTCGCAAATGTTCGTGGATACCGTTTCCTAGAAATTTCTACTTACAAAACAATCTTTTCTAGACACGTAACCTTTGACGAAACCCATTTCCCCTATGCAGACCCTTCACAACCTTCCCCTGACCATTCCTTCCTAGAGCCCTCTCCCACAATCTTTACCTAACCCTTCACTGCATACCACCCCTCTCACCCAACACAACACATATAACCTCCTACATGAGGCCCATCGCCATCCCCTAGCCCACTAAACTCCCATCCACGTAGCGACCCAACACAACCTCACAACCAGCCTGCACCCCCTTCCATCAACCCACACACATCGATCCAACAACCTGCACCTAACCGACCAACCCAGCCGACCCATCCCACACACATCGATCCACCCAACCCATCCCAGCCTCCCCTAACCGACCAACCTTCACCTACTATTCCGGGCCATCGAGCAGTCTCGTGTCCTACTGTACCACCCACCACATCCGGTCCCACTCACCCTATGCAAACACGATCTCAAGTGGGCATAACCAAACCCCGAATCCCACTTAACCTCAATACCGAAACCACACCCCACATCTCACCCCTACCGACATCTCATCTCATAGCCCTCCACGATCCAAACTAGAAGCTTGCCATGACTAACGAATATGAAGCTCTATTGGAAAATAATACTTGGGAACTAGTACCGAGACCTACTGATGCCCCTATTATTTGATGCATGTGGTTGTTTAAACATAAGTTCCATTCTGATGGCACGTTTGAACGGTACAAAGCACAACTCGTGGTAAATGGCAAGAGTCAAACCGTGGGCATTGAATGCGATGAGATCTTTAGTCCCATGGTTAAACCTACCACTATACGTACGGTCCTCAGCTTAGTGGCATCCCGATCATGGTCCATTCACCAGTTAGACGTCAAAAATGCATTTTTTTACAGGGGCACCTAAAAAAGATCGTATACATGTTTCAACAACCGGGTTTTGTTAGCCCTTCTCAGCCAAAATATGTATGTAAGCTAAATAAATCCTTGTACGGCTTAAAACAAGCCCCACGGGCTTGGTACCACCGTTTTGCACGTTACATCACAAAATGTGGTTTCAAAAGTAGCATTTGTGACACATCCTTATTCATTTATCAAAAGGGTGCCCAAATGGCTTACTTACTACTGTATGTGGATGATATCATCCTCACTGCCTCCAATGATGATATCCTAAGACGCATCATCCGTTCCTTATCTTCAGAATTCAAGATGACCGACCTTGGACCGTTACATCATTTTCTCGGCATCACCGTTGAAAGAAAAAATATTTGTGTATTCTTGTCACAATCTAAATATGCATCGGATATTTTATCAAGAGCCAACATGTGAAATTGCAAGCCTGCCAGTACTCCAATCGAAGTCGGCTCTAAGCTAAGCGCTACCGGCGGCCCCAAGTTTACCGATGGCTCTTTATATCGAAGATCAGCCAATGCTTTGCAATATCTTACCATTACCCGACCGGATATTTCATACGTGTTTGTTTATTCATGCATGATCTACGGGAACCGCACTTTGAGTTACTTAAGAGAATTTTGCGATAGATACAAGGTACAATCCAATACGGTCTCCAAATTTCTCCATCCAAATCCACGAAACTTACCGTATATTCAGACACAGATTTGGGAGGGTGCCCCGACTCACGTCGGTCGACATCCGGTTACTGTGTTTACTTGGGTATCAACTTAATCTCTTGGTCCTCGAAGCGTCAATCAACGATTTCTCGATCTAGTGCCGAGACGGGATATCGAGGCGTTGCAAACACAGTGGCCGAAACAAGCTGGATACGTAACCTCCTTCTCGAACTTCATGTCCCGACACGACATGCAACGATTATTTACTGTGACAACCTCTCGGCGGTTTACCTATCCGGAAATCCGGTGCAACATCAACGAACTAACCATGTCGAGCTAGGCATCCATTTTGTTCGAGAAAAGGTTCGACTTGGAGGCATTAAAGTTTTACACGTTCCCGCCGATTATCAATATGCGGACATCTTCACTGAAGGCCTCCCAAAGCAACTCTTTATTTGTTTCAGATCCAGTTTATGTCTTCGTCCGTTTACGGCTCAAACCGCGGGGGACTGTTAGCCGATAATATCTCTTTGATATTATTGGCATTTATATTGTATTAAATTGTAATTGTAAATGTAATTACTAGTTGATTATACTTTAGCTCCATAATTCTCTCTGTATATTTTATTTATAGGCCTTGTACCCGGCAATGAAAATTTGACATTCTTACAATACTCATTTATAGTTGAACGAAGAAGGAGCACCTCGTCTTTTACGTACCATTCTGTGTACTCTCAAGAAAATTACTTGTATGCTCATTTAAAAAAATGTAGCTTTTTCTCTTTCTTATTAATTCATCATCTGAGAAATATAACAAGTATTTGATCTAAATATTTTCATGAATATTTGCTCTTGATTAAGTTACTCATTGTTTCTAGGTGGATTTTAAAGTTTTCATGGTTTCTAAGAGATTCGCTAGTTGAGCTGCGGATTAAGGGTGCGCATAGATCGGTTTTGGGGTAAAATCAAACCCAAAACCGAAAGTTTGGTTTATGGCTTTTTTAAAACTGTTCTATTTTGGTTTTTTCGGTTTTAATAATGGGGTTCGTTTCGGTTTCGGTTTTTTCGGTTTTAAAACCAATTCGGCTTTAATCTTTTGGGGTAAAATAAAAATGGTCCAAAATAATGAACGCGAGTTTGAAATTTTGGGCCTAAACTTTTTTTATTAACTAATGATTATCACATATTTTGCCTAAGTATTTTGGGATACAAAAATTATTAATTTTCTTAAAAAATACTCAATATTATAATTTATAAATTCAATAAATATAAATCATAACCTACTATTAATGCAAATACGTGTAACACAAGTATGTATACACTTTTAACATACAAGCACACAACACAATATAATATATATTATGAAACGTGAATGCACACAATATATAATTAAACTATATGTATACGTTCGGTTTAGTTCGGTTTTTTCGGTTTTCAAAAATAGAAAACCGAAACCAAACCGTAGTTTTCGGTTTTCAAAAAATACAAAACCAAAACCGTCGGTTTTAGTTTGGGTCGGTTTTTTCGGTTAATTCGATTGCTGTTCGGTTAACTAACTAATGTGAACAGTGAAAGTGAATAGAACAAGTAAACACCAGCTTTGTTTTATTTAATTTCACTGTTCATATCCGCTGGTCCAACTAACGGATCACCACCTGCACTATTCACATACGCTAGATCAACTAACGAATCACCTAGAAACATAAAAACTTCAAAACCCACATAAAAACTATGAATGATGTGTAAAACCACCTATGAGAACAAAAAAATATTTTTTTTTATCATGGAGCAATAGAGGCGTATGAGAACAAAAAAATGAAAACAATAAAAAAAATGAAACAAATAACTCAATTATCCATATTTTCATAGCATATTTCCGGACACAAAAATTTGTGGCCATAAATTAAATCTAAATTTCTCAAAATCGTCCAAAATTTGATTTAATCTTGAACCACAACCACTCTTATTTTCTTCAATTCCTCACCTCAAACGTCATTTCTTGTCATTTAAACAGACTCGAAAACTCATAAACTCATCAGTCATCCCAACCATAATAAGTGGCTCACCTTGATTCGAACCCTAAACGGCGATGACCAATGTTATGGCTCAAGCTCAAGCTCAACCTCACTTCCTAGTAGTAATCTTTCCAGTCCAGGGTCATATTAACCCAGCTTTCCAGTTCGCTAAGCGACTGATCCAGTTAGGTGTCAAAGTCACCTTCACCATCACCGTCTCAGCCTACAACAAAATCACCAAAGCTGGCCGGATTCCAGACTCTTTCAATTTTGCTGTTTTTTCAGATGGGTATGATGATGGTTTCAAGTCCAAGATCGATGACACCACAACATTCCTGACTCAGTTCAGGAACCGGGGAACACAAAACTTGAAAGAAACCCTTCTTTCCAATGATGAAAACGGCTCTCCGGTGAGTTGTGTGGTGTACACCCTCCTACTCCCGTGGGCTGCGAAGGTGGCACGTGACCTTAACATTCCATCAGCACCACTTTGGATCCAACCAGCATCGGTGTTGCGTGTCTACTACTATTACTTCAATGGGTACGATAAACTAATTGGGGATGGGTGTAGTGAACCCTCATGGTCCATTGAGTTACCAGGGTTACCATTGCTCAAAAGCCGTGATCTCCCCTCCTTTTTTCAACCTTCAAACACTTACAATTTTGCATTGCCTTTGTTGAAAGAACAACTTGATATGTTGGATTCTGAAGATAAGCCTTTGATACTCGTTAATAGCTTTGATGCGTTGGAAGAAGAGGCCTTGAAAGAGATCGATGGCAACCTGAAAATGGTGGCGGTTGGACCGTTGATTCCGTCGGCTTTTTTGGATGGTAAGGATCCGTCTGATAAGTGTTTTGGGGGAGATTTGTTTGAGAGGACGAAAGAGTATATTGAGTGGATGAACACAAAGCCTGAAGGGTCCATTGTGTATATATCGTTTGGTAGCATCCTAATGTTGTCAAAGAATCAAAAGGAGGAAATGGTTCATGGTTTGTTAGCGAGCGGGAGGCCGTTTTTATGGGTGATGATCAGAGATCAAAATGTGGAGATGAAAGACGAAGAAGAGGAACTGAGCAGCATGGAGGAACTCGAACAATTAGGTTTGATAGTCCCATGGTGTAGTCAGCTAGAGGTGCTATCACACCCATCTTTGGGTTGTTTTGTGACACATTGTGGTTGGAATTCAACACTTGAAAGTATCGCTTGTGGGGTTCCGGTGGTGGCATTTCCTCACTGGACGGATCAGTCGACAAATGCGAAGCTTCTAGAAGACGTATGGGGAACGGGGACAAGGGTGACCGCAAATGAGGACGGGGTTGTCGAAGGCGAGGAGATAAGAAGGTGCATAGAAATGGTGATGGGAGGAGATGAAAGAGGAGTAACAATGCGAAAGAACGCTAAGAAGTGGAAGGATTTGGCAAGAGAGGCGATGAGAGAAGGTGGGTCTTCGTATATGAATCTCAAGGCTTTTGTTGAACAAGTTGATGGAAGTTCGACTCGAGAGGAAATGGTCATAGAGTTGAGTAATGAAGTGAAGGATCTCGAATCCAAGTTGGAATCTGTTATATGATTTTAATTAACCTAGTTTTTTGTGGTTAATGAAGTTTTTTTCAATATAAACAAGTAGGGATATTATTAAATGTATCAAAAAGTCTTATGTAATAAAGATTAAAGTGGTTTTATGAAGAATGTTTAGGTATACCTGAGAGAATGTTTTTGATTTTCAGGAGGTTTTAGAAAATATTTTGGTTTGTATATAATTCGTCTATAAAAAAACTTGTGGCAAACAATTTCATATGCCACCAGTTTAAATATTTCCTGTAAGATTCTTTTTTAATTTTAGCTATCCAGGTTCACAAACCTCAAAAATTAGGATGAACATCCAAAACAATTCTGATGAACATCAAAACTGTTATTGATTAATATCATATTTTGGCCTAGAATCAAATCATTAAACATGATCTTAAGGATTTTGAAAAATTCAACCCATCAGAGAACTTATAAGCATCAGAAACAGTTTAACCAAATCTGAATTAGGGATCAAAATAGGTTCTTAAAACTGTTTAATCAGATCAAAAACGAAAATCATAAGTTCAGATCTGATAACATAAAAAAACGATTTTTATAAAAAATCTTGTTATCCGATTTTAATTCCAGTTTAGGGAACGAAAAAAGAATTGATTAATTAATATACTCTATAGATGTCACATGTTGGTCAATTCTTCTTAACATGATAATGGGAAACAAGATGATAAACGTGTACCTGGTAATCCAGTAACATTGGAGAGGAAAGTCGTCATGATCCTGATGATGATGATCGGGTTCCCGTTTAGAATGTATCGTAAAGGATGGTTTAGGTGAGAGAGAGTCTCACGAATTAAGAGAGAGTAAAGAGAGCCGGGATCTTCTATTTAATGGTGATTTCTCATTAGCCATTATTCTCTCTAATAAGCTCTATATATCCGTTCAAAAAAATAAGCTCTATATATACAACCAAGAGGAAAACCTTATTTATGATAGTAAGGGTAATTATATTTATCATATAATTAGCAATTAAGTCATAAGACTATTTAAATCAATGATCAATTAATAAATAAATGATAATAAAAGTCACGTAATTAATATTGAGTCTTGCAAATACATCATACCTAGATCGTGCAGGATTTGAACCTCATCATATGAAATACCACATAACTTCATGATATCCCTTTGAGGACACACAACACCACCTACCACTCGTTGCATTCTATTCTATCTTTCTCCATTATTTCACCACAAACGTCATTCTTTTCAGAAAATCTCCACACGATGAAAATCCCATAGCAACAATTCTTACGACTTAATCAAACTTTAAGGCTTTCAAATCCATAACTAGCTGAGCTTGTTCCATCCATAAAAAAACTATGGCTCAACCTCAACCTCACTTCCTCTTGGTAACCTTTCCAGCCCAAGGTCACATTAACCCAGCTCTCCAGTTTGCTAAACAACTTATCCGCTTTGGTGTTAAACTCACCTTCGCCATCACCGTCTCTACCTACCGCGGCATGAGCAAAGCTGGCCAGATTCCTCATAGTTTCAACTTTGTTGTTTTTTCAGACGGCTTTGACGATGGTTTCAGTTCCAGTTCCGGTTCCGATGACTCCGCCCTCTTTGAGACTCAGTTCAGGAAGGGGGGAACCCAGTGCGTTGAAGAAACCATACTTTCTAGTGCTAAAAATGGCACCCCGGTCACTTGTTTGGTGTACACCCTCCTCCTACCTTGGGCTGCAGAAGTGGCACTTGGCCATAACGTGCCACCAGCCCTTCTTTGGATTCAACCAGCATCCGTATTTCGAGTGTACTATTACTATTTCAATGGGTATGATAAACTCATTGGAGAAGATAGTAACGAGTCTTCATGGTCCATTGAATTACCAGGGTTACCATCTCTCAAAAGTCAAGACCTCCCCTCCTTTTGTCTCCCTTCAAACACTTACCCTATTGTGTTATCTTTGTTCAGGGAACTTATGCATATGCTTAATTCAGTACAAAAGCCTAAAATACTTGTGAATACCTTTAATGCATTGGAAGAAGAGGCCTTGAAGGAGATTGATGGCAAGATAGACATGGTTGGTGTAGGACCGTTGATTCCGTCGGCTTTCTTGGATGGGATGGATCCGTCGGACAGATCTTTTGGAGGAGATTTGTTCGAAACATCGAATGATTATGTGGAATGGATGAACACAAAGCCTGAAGGATCCATTGTTTACATATCTTTTGGTAGTCTTGTAGTGTTATCAAAGAAACAAAAGGAGGCAATGGCTCATGGTTTGTTGGAGAGCAGGAAGCCTTTTTTATGGGTGATGAAAGATAAAGATGGAAAAACAAAAGGTGAGGAAGGGGAAGAAACAGAAGAGGTAATAAGTTGTATGAATGAATTGGAACAATTAGGTTTAGTGGTTCCTTGGTGCAGTCAACTAGAGGTGCTATCACACACTTCTTTAGGTTGTTTTGTGACACACTGTGGTTGGAATTCGACACTTGAGAATATGGTTTGCGGAGTTCCGGTGGTGGCATTTCCTCAATGGACTGATCAGACGACGAATGCGAAGCTTATAGAAGACGTATGGGGCACGGGGACGAGGGTGACAGCTAACGAAGACGGAGTTGTGGAAGGAGAAGAGATAAGAAGGTGCATAGAAATAGTGATGGGAAAGCATGAAAGAGGAGAAACAATGAGAATGAATGCTAAGAAATGGAAGGATTTGGCAAGAGAGGCTATGAAAGAAAGTGGATCCTCGTATATGAATCTCAAGGCTTTTGTTAAAGAAGTTGATGGAAGTTCTACTCAAGACAAATTAAGTGGTGATCTCTTGTAAAGAAACTGAGTTCGGATTTGATTCCGCTATTTTATTCTTTTAGTGTAATTAAACTTGATTTTGTGTTTAATGGTTCCAAAAGCTTGTAGCATTCGATTAACAACAAAACGCATTATCTGATGTGGGGCTAATAACTCGAATGAGTGACTCGTATGTGAACCGATGGGAATATAGAAGAAAGCGTAAAAAAAAGATCCATAACTCACAGTAATAATCTTCATAAAACCTTTTTTAATAATTTAGTTTTTATTTTAATTTCATTGTTGGTTTTTTATTATTTATTTTAATTAAATCTAGATGTTGGTTATTATAGTCTTTTTATTTCATTTATGTCTGTAATTAATATATCAGTTACTTTGATCGAATTTAATGTGTAGACTAGTAGAATAACCTATATAGAATAGCCAAAGAGGTTGTGGTGTAGTGGTTGAGGTAAGGCCCGAACTCCCATAGGACCCGGGTTCGATCCCTGCCACCACCATTAATTTCCGCGGCATCGCAAATAAGGCATAGCTCTCAGGCTGATGCACCAGGGTTTTACCCACGCCGATCCAGGGTTCGAGCCTCGGCTCCCCTCAAGCCCGGAAGGGGTCGTATTGAGTGGGGTTTTTCCTTGAAATCTTCCAACTCTGACGCCAACTAGGTCCGGTTAAGACAACATATTTGACAGAGTTGGACGAGGCTCTCCCATGTGACGGGGGGTGCGACGTCACAACATTCAATGTTCGCCTTTCAAGAAAAGTAAAAAGCTCATTTAAAATGATTAAGAAAACTTCTGATATATGATAATAAAATTTCTACCAATTGGGTTTTATATAAGCGTTTGTTATAACTCATCTAGCAATCTATCACTTCTGTTCTCCACATCACACTTTCTCACCTTAAAAACATCCCCAAACTCCCATACCCGTGATACTCGTATGAACTAACATCGCAATTTCTATGAAAAGACGCTTGCAAAGAGATATTTCAATTAACTGAACCAAACTAATAACCGAGGTTTAGATTTTAGGGTTTATGATTTTTTAACCGTAAAAATTACGGTTCACTTGTTATACCTTGTTCCATCCTTAAGTCGTCGAACTTAACAACCGCATCTGCCATCAAACCCACCTGAGTTTTAAAATAGCGATGTGGCTGTAAAGAGATGACCTCTCATTTTTTATAATGTTAAGACTTTTTTACGACCAATTGTTGAAAGTATTAATGAGTTAATATCTTTATTAGTTTATCTCTTTTCTCATTTAAACTTACTTCAATTTTATAACCTCTTTGTATTGTTTTTTTAATGCATGATATTATTGGGCTTATGGAAATCTGATGAGGCTAATGGGCTTGGTAGCTGGGCTGGACTTGTGGCTTGGATACTAGGTACGGGTCATGATGGAAGATGGATATCCGGTTGAGTCTATGGAGCCTATAAAATATATCATTCAACTTATTAGGGTTTCTCTTTGGCTCATTTGTTTACGTCAATAGCAGTCGTTCTTCTCTCTCAATTCATAGGGTTTCTCTCGAGAGATTTCGTTCTAATTCTTGTAAATTGATAGTTCAGATTATCTCATTGATAATCTGTATGAGAAGTGTGTGATTCTTTGTAATCAGATCTTGTATTTGTTTCTGAATCATTTGTTATTCTCAGCGATCCTTGTTGTTTCATAGATATGGTGATTTCTTTTCTGTAGTTCTTATATTCCAGAGAAGATCTTGTCACTGACATGGTATCAAAGCCTAAGGCTTTGATTTACCATCTGTCGTTTTGTTCTGGTGTTTCCACAGTGTAATCGATCTCTGAAGGTTTAGGGTTTTCTCGGCGGTTCGAAGATTCTGAGCTTTTGTCATCTCCGATTGGTGTGTAACATATTCACACTTATTTTCGGTGATATTCAACTGTGATTGAAGAAATACTTCTTGGTACTGGATGATTATTTTCATCTAGGTTTTCAGATCTGAAACCCTAAGTGATTTTCTTGAAGATTGTGAGCTTTTTCTGTTCTTGTTTCTGTAACCCTAAGTGAAGGTTAGAACTTGAACCTTGGTTGGAGTACCCCTAACTTGGGCTCCCTTTGGTGAGTTCGTTCCATTTTATCTTTCTTTTGCTTTGCACGAACTGTATGCTTAGGCATTCTTGCCTGGGGTAGATGTAGCATCAGTGTTTCTTGGTATAACAGGGAGAGACATCCTCTGTTCTTTTGTGTTGCATCTAAGTGCTTTCATATTGGTCTGATATGTTTGATTTTATAGCTATTGTTTGTCTGTTTCTTATCTGTGCATCACTATGTGCTTGATTGTCTTTTTTTTTCTTTGTATAAACCTACTGAGCTATTCCTTGATCTGCCACTACAAGTGGTCTGAATACCTGGCTCTGGCTTTGTGTTTGGTTATTTTCTTGCATGTGCTTGAGTGACTGGCATTCAATAATTGTGTATCTTTTGTAGTTAGTGAGAATATGGGTAATGAGGTGGTTGTTTATGGAACTCTTATTAATAAGTTGGATACTAGTGATCCTTTGTATCTACATGCTAGTGATTCTAGTTACTTTACTGTGGAAAATATCAAACTTAAAGGTACTGAAAGTTATATTGTTTGGGAAAATGCTATGAAACTATTTTTATAAGCTAAAAAAAATTAGGCTTTATTGATGGAAGTTGTAAAAGGTCTAATGAAGATGAAGTTCTTGCCCTACATGGGAAAGGTGTAATTTTGTGGTTCTTACTTGGATTTTAAATTCTGTCTGTGATGAGTTATGTGTGGGTCAGATCTATTCCAAACTTGCTTCTAAAGTATGGTCTGATCTAAAGGAAACTTATGATAAGGTTGATGGGTCAGTGGTGTTTAATCTCTATCAAAAAATCAACCATGTCTCTCAGAATGGGACATCTGTTTCTGAGTATTACCACAAAGTTAACACCATGTGGAAACATTTTGATGCCATTGTTTAGTTACCTTCCTGTGGGTGTGATGCATCAAAAGAATTTAATGACTTCAATCAATTAATAAAACTAATACAGTTTCTTATGGGGTTAGATGAGGTTTACCAACATGTCAGAACTAATCTTTTAACCCAAGATCCTCTTCACACTATAAAAAGTGCTTTCTCAATAATTTATAGGGAAGAGTCCCACAAAGGGGTCTAGTATTTCTTTAAAAGGTCAAAATATGGGTTTTGTATCAAAGGCAAAACAGTTGTTTGATAATCAGAAAAAAAATCAACAGATGTCCTAATCCTAACCTAAAGTGCGCTCATTGTGATAAGATTGGACATACTATTGAAAAGTGTTTTGAAATAATTGGAAACCCTCAAGGGTATAAATTCAAGACTGGCAGGGTAATAGTCAAGGAAATAAGATTGGTTTGTCCAATAATGCTTCTAGTTCTGGGTCTACTCCTGTTTGTAACACCCAAAATTTTTAACAGATTTTAACTTTCAAAAACATGCGAAAATAGGTCTCATAAACAAACTCTTAACAAAATAACACGTTTTAATAACAACAAAACGACCACGACATAAGTTGTTTTAAAACACGACCAACACATTAATGATAATGACCAGTTTTAACATCAACAAGTTTAAAGACTCCTCAATCAGGAGTTCTAACTCCAACCATGAACATCCACCAAAACTATTGAGAATCCAATCCGACATGAAACGTGACCCAAGACTTCAACCGGAGCTTACCTACAAGAAAACATCATAAATAAACCATTAGTAATGATATACAACCCCCAGATGAGCCCCCCAAGATCTTACAACAACAACCGACCCCAAATTTGGGCGTTAATAGGAACGTAAACAGACCACTTTGGACGTAAAATAATCCGGGGCGGCGTAAATTACCCCGGCCTGCCGTAAATTACTTTGGTACAAAATCAGCTAAATTATTTTGCAAATTTTTAGCCTTTTTGACCCTCCCGACTCGACCCCTAGTCGTTTTAAGCAACCAAAAACATTTCATGAATATAAAGCACTTACCTTTAGCTAAAGACAATTCCACTTGGTCTTCAAAGCTAGCTCCCTCAACACCTTAATTACCTAGCAATCAACTTGCATTTAGTAATCATACAATCTCAATTCATTCACCACATTAAGATTCATGACACACCAAAGATCTAAAGATCAACACCCAACTTAATTTGGTTAACACAACCTTAACCAAACCTCCAATGCCCAATTTAATCTTTCAACCCATAATGACCCGTTTGACCCATTAAAGTCAAACTCCCAAATTCACCAATTCACCATTTACCAATGCGTTATGTTTTAAATATATAAAAATATAGGTAAATATATTTTTATGATGGTTTCACGAGATCAGGTTTTAAGTTTATAAAATGATAATTACTTTAACTTAAAACACACACAATAAGCAAGTGTACTTATCGTAGCGTAATATAGTTTAGGTAAGAACCAAGTATCGAACCAATGGACACGGTCGAGTTCGAATACTCAACTTTTATTATCGTTTAGCCGGTTTAATTAGTGAGTGAGTTTTGTGTGCTTGTGAAGCAGAAAAGTAAATGACAGAAAAATAAATGACAAAAAAGTAAATGGCGGTAAAGTAAATAACAGAAAAGTAAAAACATGCGTGAAGTGTGTAACAGAAATGTAACGAACAGAATAGTAAATAACAGGAAAGTAAATATGTCGGAAATGATCAGGTTACGAATAGTATTGCTTTGGGCTTCGAATCTGCTTGGTACATGATAATGTTAAGTTGACTAATCCAGTGACATGACTACTACAAACGTGTGACCCGGGTCACTGCTAGAGCCTCGTCCTCACGACATTTGATTTGCAAATTTAAAAACTTTAACAAGTGGTAGTGCCTCCCGTTAAGGACAACAATTACCCTCAACCCTTCGAATGGTCATCTTCGAGTTGGTTTAAGACATCGAACATAAAATGCTTTGTATTAGAGTTAAATAGGTGATTATATTTTGCTCATCGGGAGGCGGTGTAACAATGGGACCAAGTATAAAAACGTACGGTTCCCAACATGAGTTCACCAATTCTTGGTCGCATAATAAGTTCGTATAAAGACGTACGACCCTACTAGTGTTGACCAAGCCTTGGCTTATCAATCTCTGCTTGTATAAAGACGTACAAGTTTCAAAAGAAGTTTGATTAAAAAGGTTTTACGATCTTACACTTTAAAATCAAGAACACTCACAAATATAAAGACGGATTTAGACAATAATAAAAGCCCACCGAAATGGTGGTTTTAAGGACGAATAGTTAAAGACATAAACACATCACTTGGATTAATACGTTAAATATTAACATGTATCAAACTCCATCTTCACCCTAGCAATACAAAGAGTCTAGCCACGAATGCCATACTAACTAGCATAACACTGAGTTTCGTAGGCTCCCCTATTGCGGAACAAGGAGGAAGAGCCCCTCTACTCACTACTACTGCACTCTAACTACGAAATAAGCTTTCTCTAGTGTGTTCATGGGGTGTGTAAGGGATGCCTCAATGAAGAACTCAAGCCATCTATTTATAGGCCTCAAAATGAGCAATGCACGGCCGTGCATTGGACTGCACGGGCGTGCAAACACCTCGGGAATCAAACAGGGTACAAGTGACAGTGTACCAGAGCCCGGGGAGGCTGGACAGTGAATGCACGACCGTGCATGGCATTGCACGGTCGTGCAATGCCCTGCCAGCTCCCCAGCTTCGTCTTTTAGCTACTGGTTGACTTGGTTTGACCTGTTTTGACTTCTTGGGGGTCAATGCTCGGGTTTGGTCCTCCAAAAGCTTGATTTATTCATGTTTTAAGCTGGTTTTTGCTTTGTTTAGCTTGGAGCACCGAATAACTTGCAATTGTGAAATATTAATGCATTAAGTATCATTTGCAAGGCTTTTATTTGATTAGAACCATAATATGAGGATTATTGTGTATGCAAAACATGTATAATTTAGGGCATATCATAATACCCCACACTTAAACTTTGCTTGTCCTCAAGCAAACTCATGCATGAGCATACCCATAACTAAAAACTTTACAAGGGAAATGGAACTCCAAGTAGTTGGAAAATCCAGGATAACTCTTGAGTTGCTTATTCTATTTTTGTATTTTTCTATGATAGAATCAATGACAAGTCTACTAGAACTTCAATTATGCATAAACTTTCACTCCTCACAGTGTTCACTCAACTCTAGGGTTATATATGTATGGATAATGTAAGTTAAGTGGAACACTCAAGTTCGAATCGAATTATGCAATGGTCATAAACTTGTATGCAAATCAAGTCTCCACCAATTAACTAAGTAGTATGTATGAATCAAGTGGAATTTAAAAGGGTTGTAATGTGGCTAATAAAAAATAAAGGGTGAAAATTAAAATCTTTTTGGATTTTTAGGGGTTTAAAGGGTTTGAAGGGCTGCAGCTATCGTGAAACACATAGCTAAGGCTTCATGGCTTAAAATGAAAAATACTAGCAGGCCCCTCTACAGTACTCAGATCATGAGGGTATAACTAATCTGAGGGCTAGTTTATGGTCAGATTGCCAAGACCAAGATCTCTTATCATTCTCAATTCTTTCCTCACTACGTAGTACACATTAATACCTTTTCGTACGGATCTTTCGGCATGTAGCCTAACAGCTCCTACTTTGATCAGATACGTATACTCATGTTAGGAATGAGTTTGATTCTTGCTACACTTTCCATCGTGGCTCCAGTTGCCACACTTCACACATTTGTCGTATCTTTTAGCTCTTCTTTTGGCGGCACTTTTTGACAAGCCGCAGAATGGTGGCAGTTGTTCTTGCTTGCGCCACCGTTTTCTTACATCACTAGTTGCTCTGAAAACTTGCTCTCGGAGTTCGGATGGTAATTCAGGCTTTGCGAAATGAAGGCAGAAAAGCAAATTGAAATCAAAAGAATGCATGTCCAGTTCTTTAAGGTCTTGCCGGTAAAAGACCCACTTCTCTCTTTCTTTTTCTTTTCTCCTTTTTCTTTTTTTTTTCAAGACAAATTCTTCAATAACTCTTTTTTCCTCAATTTCCTTGAAATAATATTTTCATAAATTCCTTGCAGATAGTTCGGCTGTTTCTTCCTAATACATCCACATTCTTGTATATTCCAATTCCTTTGAATAAAACAAATTCTTTCCAAAGTTGTCTTAATGATAATAAACTTGAAATAACGACATAAGATAATTTTCCCATTTTGAAGACATTCAGCCAATAACCGGTGTTTACGAAAAGCTGTAGAAAAGAAAAGGCTAAGGCTCAGAGGGCTATCTAGACGGATAATATTTTTGGGTTTTTTAGGGTTTAAGGATAATATATAAGGGTAATAAAGCCCTAGGTGCCTCAATCACTTTCATACTTCTACTAGTTCGTGTTCTTGATATGTATAAGTCACACAAGTTCTAATTATGCATAAAATTCAATCGAAAAACACTCAATAATGACAAACGCAAGAGCATGCGAATAATTATATTGCGCCAAAAATTTGATGCTGTGTAATAGACTTGATTTTCCTCACATGAAAACGGATGGGATAGGGTTTAGCGAATCGTTATGCATAATATTCGTTTGTTTCTACTTGTCATGTATTCATTTTATTTAATTAGGTGCGAAGTCAAAGAGATTTTAAATTTTTGGGTTTAAATTTTTGAAAATTTTACGGGTTTTACAAAAGGTAGGTTTTTGTAACGTTTTAGTCAAATGGGTAGAAAATCACTAGTTGAAATTTTACTCCTTTGAGGTTATAAGTAGTCCTGAATCTCTTAATTCCCCACCCCACACTTAAAACTGTGCATTACCCTCAATGTACAAATGCATGTAATGAAATGCTATGCAGGAATTTAAATGCATGAAGTTTTAAGGGAAAAGAAATTGGTATTCCCCCGGTCAATTTGGTGTATAACCTAAGGCCAAAACTTATTGCTGCTGCTAGGTTAAGCCTATCAGCTGCTTGTCAACACGTTGCTTCAAAGACTTTATCGAATTTCAAAGAAATTTGATGTGGTCTTCGATTCCTCAAGTTGTAGAGATGGAATATGATTCCTCAAAGGAGTAGCGGAGCTATCTGGTGATGTTATTCTACCTGACACACAAAGGAAAACATAAAAGCAGACAAGGAAAATAAAGGGTAGTAGTTAAGCTACTAAGGTCTTAGTATCGAGAAGGCAGATAGGGGCTGAAGTAAAAGAAACTTTAAATTTGGACAAACCAAACCTGAGATCCATGTTTTTTGCCGTATGCACCAACTTCTCAATTTATTCATGATCATCGGGTTACCTCCCGGAAGCGCCACGTTTATTTAAGGGTCGTTGGCCAGACCCGTACGTGCTTTGTGAATTTTCAATTTAGTGCAAGTGGTGGAATAATCTAACAAATGGGTGGCTTGTAATATTGAGAGGTTCATCCAACCCATTTGATAACCATGCGTACAATGATAATAAGCTGATCCAGGAATTAGTTGAGTACATCCTGGACCATCTGGACAGAGAAAAACAAGGTAAAACGTGTTCAAACTTGAAACGGTCATAACTGGAGCTACATTTGGAGTTAGAGGGCCCCCGACCAGGGGACGGAAAGGTTTTGACGAGCCGGATCATGTGGCAAACGCCTTAGGTGGTTTGTCCCAATGGTCTAAGCAAAAATCCCCCATTAAGTGGCCCAATTTTATAAATCAAAGGTTTTCCCTAATTTTCTAATTTTTATACCTTTAACGTTTTAGTGCTAAAACGGATGAATCATTGATTTATATATTTTCAAAGTATATTTTTAGTTTTAATTTTAGTTTGGATGGATCGATTTGAAATTTTGAAAATTTTTGTAAACCTGACAAATTTAGAATGCACTATAGAAGAGCACCTAAAGAAAATGGTGTAATTAAATCAAGCCACCACCATTGGAAATTCCCTGGACCAAACTTTAAGAAACCCATGTAGTGAAGGAGACGGTCACCCCGGTATGATAATTTTGTCACTTAATCTTCATTGGATGAACGTTTCTTCCTCCATGAGAAGTGGTCCTCAGAGTGATATGCCCTATCCTGTGGCTTATGTGATTCATGGAATGATTCACTAATATGCTTGGTCATAGGCCAGCTATCACTGTTGCAAGGAACATGTGCCACCATTGTCATTTGTTTGTTGGTGATCACATTTTCCTACATAATCTCCTCCTGGATGATGGTCTCATAATCTGGTTCTTCGTATGATGTTGTCTTTGAAGTGACGTGAACTCCAGACTATTCCATACATCCTTCTTGTGCTTCCATATTTAGGATTCCCACCAGTTCTTCTTTAGATCTTCGCTCTTCTGGCTCCTTTGATTGTTTAGCTTCCAGCTTCTTAGAAAAGTCAAGAAGTGATTGTAAAGTTGCAATAACCCTCTCTTCTGAATCATCCGGTCTCACTTTCGACTGATCAATGCTTGTGAAGTTGGAAGGTTCTTGCTCCTTAGAGTCACTTGACCCTACTAAAGATGTTGAAGTTATAACTTCTGATTCTTGGATTTTGAATGGATCATCTTGTTGTTCAGTTGGATAGCTCTTTAGGAGTTGAACCTTAATTTCTTCCAAATAACGAAACAGATTTACTGGGGTCCATGAGTCAGAATCTAGAGCTGAGTGTTGAATTTCTTGGGGCGGTGTGGTTTCCTCATATGGTTGCCAGTAGGGTTGGTGAAAATATGTGGAATTACCTTGATAGTGATAACAATCTTGAGTGTAGTGGGCTTCCCCACAGATCTCACACCAAACCTCCGAATAGTGGTACTCATAGTCGTGTTGATATCCTTCATAACAACAATCGTAGTTGTCATCCATGAAAGTTGCTTTAAAGAACAATCAAAACAAACCATAAAAATATATGTTAAGGTTAAAAAGGCTAATCCGTTAACTTGAATCTTTCTTGAAATCACCATGTCCCCGGCAACGGCGCCAAAAAACTTGATGCGTTATGTTTTAAATATATAAAAATATAGGTAAATATATTTTTAGGATGGTTTCATGAGATCAGGTTTTAAATTTATAAAATGATAATTACTATAACTTAAAACACACACAATAGGCAATTGTATCTATCGCAGCGTAATATAGTTTAGGAAAAAACCAAGTATCGAACCAATGGACATGGTCGAGTTCCAACACTCAACTTTTATTATCGTTTAGCCGGTTTAATTAGTGAGTGAGTTTTGTGTGCTTGTGAAGCAGAAAAATAAATGACAGAAAAATAAATGACAGAAAAGTAAATGACAGAAAAGTAAATGATGGTAAAGTAAATAACAGGAAAGTAAAAACGTGCGTGAAGTGTGTAACAGAAATGTAACGAACAGAATAGTAAATAACATGAAAGTAAATATGTCGGAAATGATCAGGTTACGAATATTATTGCTTTGGGCTTCGAATCTGCTTGGTACATGATAATGTTAAGTTGACTAATCCAGTGACATGACTACTACAAACGTGTGACTCGGGTCACCGCTAGAGCCTCGTCCTCACGACATTTGATTTGCAAATTTAAAAGCTTTAACAAGTGGTAGTGCCTCCCGTTAAGGACAACAATTACCTTCTATCACACCCCCAATTTCAACTAACGGAGTTTTACCATTTGAAAGGTGACACACCAGGATCTCAGTCATTAGTTACATCAAACGACACTATATGGGACTTGAAATGTCATAACATAAAATTTCAGAGTTAACGCGGAAGCGTAAACGTTAATATAAAATTTAAAGTAGTTACACGCAACAAGCGTCAATCAATATAATTAAGTAAACTGTTTATTATGTTTGAAATGAATGAAATGACAGTAGGACTCCATGCATGTCCTAATTGTGCAACCTGTGCCAAAGCAACCTGGGAAACATGTAAGAAAAAGTGTCAACACGAGGTTGGTGAGTTCACAGGTTTCAAGTTTGTAATAATAGAGTGTTTGCCAGATTATGTACATTCAATATGCATATCTATAGGTAACTAGCCTATGTCTTACTAAAGCGCTCGCAACCGAAGCTGACTGTTTGTTTATTGCCTCCTGCCAGGTCTATCAACACTGGCGATGTGAGTAGGCTAACATTTCACCCGTTCGATATCTAATCGAGTTAGCGCGACTAACGCGGGTGGGATTTGTCAAACCCAGTAGTACTACTAAACATTACCTCGCTAAGATCCATATTAACGGTTCGATGTATGATGAGGACTTTCTGTGATAGTGTGTCACGCTTAGCCTCAACAGTAATAACATATGAATTACAATAATCTAAAATAGTTGTGTCATGTTTTCTTCCCCAACGGGAAAAACATGTAACATAATGTTTGTCTGCGTACCTGTTTCTCCCCCACGGGGAAAACAAGTAAAAGTATGATAGTTGGTGTTCATGTTTGTTTCTCTTCAATAGGAAAACAAGTAAAATACGTTTGTGTGTAAGCATGTTTCTCCCCCAATAGTAAAACAAGTAAAAAGGGGCCGTGAAACTCACCTGCATTGCGTTGTAGGTAGTATCACACAAAGGATAAGTTGGAATCACATGTGTAAGTCTCAAACGACTTACAAATGCCCTAAAATTATAAACACATAAGTTAGGGACATATGAGATTTGTGACGACGATACGGAAGATTAGAACGTCTTAAAATATTCTAAGGATCAATGAGTGAACGAACGTGTCCATGTGAATAAGGATTCTTTAATTTATTAATTAAGATAAATATGTTTTGCGTCGAACGTTTCTAATTACGAATAATATTAATTAATAAACATATTCGTACGTTTGTGCCTTTTAAAATGATTAGGAAAATAATTTAATTATATATATTATTTTTAAGTTCGTAGTATTAATGAAGTAATTATTTGTGTGTCAAAAATAATAAATATATTATTTTTAATCGAGGGTAAATAACGTGGGTAAATAATATAAACATGGTTACATTATTTAAGGATTTGAAATATTTCATAGGGTTTATAAACGTGGCAAAAATAATATACATACATTATTTATTTGGAGTCGTGGTTTGAAAATAATATACATATATTATTTTAAAAGGTGGGGAAAATAATATGAAAAATGGGTTATAAAATCAAACCCGAGTCTACGGATGTTTTACGAGTTCAAAACACTTTAATATATTATTATAATAATATAGGAATTAGTTTTTATAAGAAAAAATCCATTAAAAAGTCCCTAAAATAAAATTACAGGAGACCGGTTTCGAACCCGGGTCTCCTGCGTATAAGCAATCTGACTTAACCAATCGTGCCCGCTAGGGAATCGCAACAGAGATGGGATTGAAATGATTTTATCAAGCAGCAATCCCGTGTTCATCCCCCCTCTATCGAGCCGAACAAGAACCCGTTCAATTCTACATAAATCGGTCGCAATTTAGAATCAATGCATAGGGGTTTTGTTAATCAAATGTTTGTGAGTCTGTGGGTGTAATTAATCGTAAAATCATTGGGTTTAAAGTCGATTATTCGTTGTTCGAAAGTCCAAAACCCTAGATGTTAAACATGGGATCGGATTGTAATATTTCTATAATATTCTGGATTGGATTCATAGGGCTTTCAAATAGTATGAAATTTCAAAACTACTCATATCATTTAATTAGATTGAAACTGAGTTAAGGCTAACGTTCGATTAAACCGAATTGGTTATGAACCCTAGAATTGGTTCGTGATAATTTCGGTGATATAAGCCCCAATTATGTTAGGGCTTTTGATCTAGAGGTTGAAACGAATCAGAGGATGTGTTTGGTTACCTTAATGGATATCGAATTGATATGGGTCGGCTAAAACGTGTTCCGACTTCTATGAGTTAGCCTCCGGCGACTCTAGTTCTTTTTCCGGCCGAATTGATGTGTGCTACAGGTTCAGTGATGCTCGATTTAGGTGTGCAGGGTGTTTGTACATGAATTGGTAATCGAAATTAGTCGAATTCGGTTGATTTAGCATGAAGTTCGACGGTTGCAGGGTTTAACTCCCATTATTGAGTTTAATTAGACAATGATAGTGTTTTTAATCGGTAGTTAAGGCCGTGAATGTCATAATTTATGCGAATTCAGTTTCAATTTTTACATAGAAACGATCGTGGACTTGATTTGGATTTGAATATGCTAGTTTGACTTTAGAAAGTCAAACATAAATCGAATTAAGGTTAATTACAGAATTAGTCCCCTCTGGTTTCCTATTTCTAAGTTTGGGAAATGACAGAAATAGTCCCTAAGGTATGAATTGAGTTAGGACTTGGTTAGTTGACTTTCAGAAGTCAACAGGAACTTAAATTTTGACTTTGACTTTACAAAATCAATTAAAATTGAGTTTGGGCTAATCACACCATTAGGGTTTGAAGAGACGACTGAAATAGTCCTTGAAGTTTGAGATAGGATTAGATAGGTTAACTATAACTGGATTTTTCTAACGGAGTTAACTGGAAAAGTCCGGATTGCCACACCTTCAACCCTTCGAATGGTCATCTCCGGGTTAGTTTAAGACATCGAACGTAAAATGCTTTGTATTAGAGTTAAATAGTTGATTATATTTTACTCACCGGGAGGCGGTGTAACCATGAGACCAAGTATAAAGACGTACCGTTCCCAACATGAGTTCACCAATTCTTGGTCGCATAATAAGTTCGTATAAAGACGTACGACCCTACTAGTGTTGACCAAGCCTTGGCTTATCAATCTCTACTTGTATAAAGACGTACAAGTTTCAAAAGAAGTTTGATTAAAAAGGTTTTACGATCTTACACTTTAAAATCAAGAACACTCACAAATATAAAGACGGATTTAGACAATAATAAAAGCCCACCGAAATGGTGGTTTTAAGGACGAATAGTTAAAGACATAAACACATCACTTGGATTAAAATGTTAAACATTAACATGTACCAAACTTCATCTTCACCCTAGCAATACAAAGATTCTAGCCACGAATGGCCATACTAACTAGCATAACACTGAGTTTCGTAGGCTCCCTTATTGCGGAACAAGGAGGAAGAACCCCTCTACTCACTACTACTGCACTCTAACTACGAAATAAGCTTTCTCTAGTGTGTTCATGGGGTGTGTAAGGGATGCCTTAATGAAGAACTCAAGCCATCTATTTATATGCCTCAAAATTAGCAATGCACGACCGTACATTGGACTGCACGGGCGTGAAAACACCTCGGGAATCAAACAAGGTACAAGTGACAGTGTACCGGAGCATGGGGAGGCTGGACAGGGAATGCACGACCGTGCATGGCATTGCACGGCCGTGTAATGCCCTGCCAGCTCCCCAGCTTCGTCTTTTAACTGCTGGTTGACTTGGTTTGACCTGGTTTGACTTATTGGGGGTCAATGCTCGGGTTTGGTCCTCCAAAAGCTTGATTTCTTCATGTTTTAAGCTGATTTTTGCTTTGTTTATCTTGGAGCACCGAATAACCTACAATTATGAAATATTAATGCATTAAGTATCATTTGCAAGGCTTTTGTTTGATTAGTACCATAATATGGGGATTATTATGCATGCAAAACAAGTATAATTTAGGGCATATTAACTGCCAAACACCCTAATGGAACTAATGCTAAAGTAACAAAGATTGGTTGTTTAAAAATAAGTGACGAAGTTATCCTATCTGATGTATTTGTTGTTCCTGAATATTATGTAAATCTCATGTCTGTGTACAAGATTGCTAGGGACAATAAACTTAGGGTTGTTTTTTTATGAGCATCAGTGTTCTATACAGGATTTGTACACCAAGAAAACCCTGTGACTGGTAATCAAATAGATGGTCTATATTTTTGTGGAGATGCATGAAATACTTTAAAGGTGTGTTTCAATAGTCTTAATGTGATGATCTGTGGCATTCTAGGTTAGGACACCCTTCTGAGCATGTTTTGTCTGTTTTAAAAAACAAGTTAAATTTAGGTAAACAAAGTCATGTGCTGCCACGTGATCTGTGTCACAGAACTAAGCAACATAGAGAACCATTTCCCTTAAGTGATCATAAGTCCTTATTTGTAGGGGAATTGGTACGCCTTGATGTTTGGGGGCCTTATAAAGTCCCAAACAGAGAAGGATATAAATATTTTTTTTACTACTGTTAATGCCTATACCAGACATGTTTAGGTATATTTGCAGAAAAGTAAAAGTGAAGTATTTTCCAATATTGAAAGTTTTTTTAATATGATTAAAAATCAGCTTGGTAAATCTGTCAAAGTGTTCAGGATTGATAATGGAATAGAATTTTGTAATAATCAAATGGATAGTTTTTTAAAGGGAAATGGTGTTCTACATCAGACCTCCTGTTCACATACCCCACAACAAAATGGTATAGTAGAAAGGAAACATAGACATTTGTTAAATGTGGCTAGAACCTTGTTATTTCCAAGTGGTATTCCTCTTAGGTTTTGGTCTGAATGTGTTCTAATTGCTGCTTACTTAATTAACAGGACTCCTTCCTCTGTTCTAAATGGCAAGTCCCCATATGAATTAATGTTCAATTTCCAATCCTCTCTAAATCACCTTAGAGTCTTTGGTTGTCTTTGTTTTAGTACTATTTTGAATAATACAAATAAATTTTCTTATCATGCTGGAAAATGTGTTTTCATTGGTTATTCTTTTTTTTTAAAAATGTTATAAGCTGTGGAGTTTAGATAAAAAAAAAATTGTTTTCTAGAGATGTTAAATTCTATGAAACTATATTTTATTTTAAAGGTGATAATTTTCAAAATTATATTAACTCCACAACTTATGTTTCAATTGATAGTCTTAATTTTTTTTATTTGTTTGAACAAAGTCAGTCAAAGGAATCTAGTGGTGAAATTCTCAATGATGAGGGGAGGAATATGAGAGAGAAATCTGATAGTTTTCAGCAGCATGATGGTCATTCTCATTCTATTAGAGATGTGGCTGAAACTAGGCAGTCTAATACCCACATAAACACAGATGGGGTTGGTCATCAATCACCCCACATGTCTACATGTTTCAATGAGACTAGCCCACAGCAGTCTCATAGTTCTGGGAATGACACTCGCAGGGCAGAAAATATCAGCAAATCACATGATAATACATTCTCTCAAGAGGGTATTAATGATCCAATTGTTCCTGTTAGGAGGTCTAATAGGAAAAAGTGGTCAATTATTCAAACTTGTCAGTTGACAATAAGTGTTTTGTTGTAAACTTAAATAAGTCAATTGAACCAAAATGTTTTAAATATGCTAAAACTGATGTTAATTGGGTAAATGCCATGAATGAGGAAATGGAGGTCCTGAATAGGAATAATACTTGGTGCTTAGTTGATCTTCCTAAAGATAGGAAGCCAATAGGGTGTAGATGGATATATAAAATAAAATATAAGTCTAATGGTGAAATCGAGCGATATAAAACTAGATTAGTGGCTAAAGGCTATAATCAAAATAAGGTGTTGATTTTTTTGAAACCTTTTCTCCTGTTGTTAAAATGAACAATGTTAAATGTGTTATTTCTCTTGTTGTTGAAAAAGATTGGCCTTTATTTCAATTAGATGTTAATAATGCGTTCTTATATGACTTGCTTGAGGATGTGTATATGTGTCTTCCTGAAGGTTATTTTTCTGAAAAAGAAACAAGAGCGTGTAAACTAAATAAATCCTTGTATGGTTTAAAACAAGGTCCAAGAATGTGGAATGAAAAATTGGTTGGAGTATTGTTAGAAATTGGTTTTCAACAAAGTAAATATGATTATTCTTTGTTTGTTAAGTCTGAAAAATCTGTGTTAATTGTTTTGTTAGTATACGTTGATGATATAATTGTTACTGGAAATGATTTTGATGAAATAAATAAAATAAAACAATTGTTAAAAAACAGATTTTTGATAAAAGATTTTGGTTTTTTAAAATACTTTCAAGGAATTGAAGTTATTAAGTTTGACAAAGGTATTTGTTTGTCTCAAAGTAAGTATTGTATGGAGTTGTTAAAAGAGTTTGGGCTTAGTGGGTGTAAACATGTAAGCACACCTATAGAACAACATTATGTTCTAATGAATTTGTGTAACAAAAATGATTCTAAGCTGCTAAATGTTTCTGAGAACCAAAAATTAGTTGGAAAATAGATTTATCTTTCACATACTCGTCCATATATTTCCTATGTTGTACAGTTTTTAAGTCAATTTATGCAAAACACTACAAATATACATTTACAAATTGCTCTGAGGCTATTAAGATATTTAAAAGCATCCCAAGGGAAAGGTATTATGTTCAGTAAAGGAATTTGTTTTAAATATAAGTGCATATGTTGATTCTGACTGGGGAAATTGTCTTGATTCAAGAAGTCCTGTCACTGGTTTTTATGTTTTTCTTGGGAACTGTTTGGTGTCTTGGAAAAGTAAAAAAGCAGAGCACAGTTTCTAGATCATCGGCTGAAGCTGAGTATAGGTCTATGTGTGCTGCTGATTGTGAGGTTTTGTGGTTGGTTAATGTGTTAAGTGAACTGTAGGTTCATGTTGTCTTACCAATAGATTTGTTTTGTGACAATAGTGTTGCTGTGTCTATAACCGCAAATCCGTTTTTTCATTACAAAACAAAACATTTCGAATTATATTTGTTTTATCTTCGGGAAAAAATCTCTTCTGGAATTCTCAAAACTGTGTCAACCAAGTCAGAAAATCAGATTGTGGATGTGTTTACGAAAGGATTGATGCCAAATCAACATGTTCTTCTTGTTGCCAAATTAGGTATGCATGATTCTTTTGGGTTATAAAATTGTGGGGGTGTTGAAAGTATTAATGAGTTAATATCTTTATTAGTTTATTTCTTTTCTCATTTAAACTTACTTCAATTTTATAATCTCTTTTATAACCTCTTTGTATTTTTTTTAATGCATGATATTATTGGGCTTATGGAAATTTGATGAGGCTAACGGGCTTGGTAGTTGGGCTGGGCTTGGTAGTGGGATGCTGGGTACGGGTCATGATGGAAGATGGATATCCGGTTGAGTCTATGGAGCCTATAAAATATATCATTCAGCTATTTAGGGTTACTCTTTGGCTCATTTGTGTGTGTCAATAGCTATCGTCATTCTCTCTCAATTCTTAGGGTTTCTCTCGAAAGATTTCGTTCTTATTCTTGTAAATTGAGAGTTCAGATTATCTCAATGATAATATGTGTGAGAAGTGTATGTTTCTTTGTAATCAGATCTTGTATTTGTATCTGAATCATTTGTTATTGTTAGCGATCCTTGTTGTTTCATAGATCTGGTGATTTCTTGTCTGTAGTTAATATATTCCAGAGAAGATCTTGTCGATGACACCAATCAAAGGATGGCTTAGGCCAAGTGGCCAACCTACTTCCTCGACAATGTCATCGTTTCTCCATAACTTTTATTTGAAAATATGGATTAAATCTTTTAGTTTGAATGGTTTTTATTTGATTTAAGAATTATATAACTTTTACTAAAATGCTAAATAATATATAAAAATGTTAAAGCTAAAAAATTCAGACCCAAATGTAAGTGGTTAGCAACATTTTTATGCCAAATGTATTCTATAAGGAAAATATTTTTCACATCAAAACATTTCAAGTCCAAATGTAAAACAGAAAACCAACTTATAAAAGAACCGATCCCATACGTAAACCCAAAAAAAAAAGAGGTAGGACGGTTTTCATTCATCGATAAACTAAAATTTAGGTTTTGGTTCGGTTTGAGCCTAAAACCTAACCAAACTGACTCATACACGCTCTTATTTTTTTGGTTCTGAAAGTTCATGGAAATGAATATTTTGAGAATTTTATTACCAATAAGAACATTCTAGCATCCCGAAATTTAAAACACGAATGTTCGGAGTTTGAAAAACACCAAACGATAAGTTAGGACGACTGTCGGTTAAGAAACACGACATTAGGACCTAACGGTTGAAACGGGAATGAAAAACCAAGAAATTCAAGAATTTAGACTCGTGACGGACCGTCACAGATGGTAACGGTCTGTGTGGCTTGTGACGGACCGCCACCGGTTGGTAGCGTTCTGTGCCACAATTTGGGAGTCGGTTTAAAGTAATACCAGTGAAGCTGACGCGTGGCAGGTGACTCAGGCTCGTGACGGACGTCACCAGATTCGTAACGGTCTGTTACGTGGTTAGCAAGATCGTGGCTACCAAGAAATTGGTGACGGACCATCACCGATGTTAATGGTCTGTCACGAAGACCGAACTCAACCTATAAATTAGAGGTTTGAGACCTTCGTTTAGCATACAATTCAGAAGATTAAATCCCACACTTCTGTAAATCAAGTAAGTTTAAATATTGTGCGATGCGAGTTCGGTCGGAACGGGTTAAACATTTGAGCGAGGAATCAAGCGTATCAAAGCCACAGGACTATCGTAAGTACACTGAACTCGTAAGCATATGAAACATGTAATATAATTATGGGATATTACTGAATGTTTTATATACGGGTTATGTTTACACGTTATACAAATAAAGATGAGTTATGTGTAGTTATAATGCCTACACATGTTATGAATAATAAATGTGATTAATTGATTGGTAGGCCATGGACTTACGTAGTCCAAGGATCCCTATAGATTGGGTTGATTAAGATGCCAAAGACCCAAGGCTTGTCTAAAGATCTTAGTCAAATGAAACAAGAAGCCATGGACCTACATGGTTCAAGGATCCTGTAAGGACCCAAGGTGTCCAATGATGTTGACACAATAGGCCATTGACCTACGTGTTTCAAGGATCTTATAAGGATCCAAGCTGTCCAAATGTTGTTGAAACAAGAGGCCATGGACCTACGTGGTTCAAGGATTTTGTAAGGACCCAAGGTGTCCAAATGATGTTGAAACAAGAGGCCATGAACCTATGTGCTTCAAGGATCTTTTAAGGACCCAAGGTGTCCAAATGAAGTTGAAACAAGAGGCTATGAACCTACGTGGTTCAAGGATCATGTAAGGACCCAAGGCGTCCAAATGATATTGTGAGGGCCCAACGTGTGCCCCAAAATCCCGTATGGACCCGAGGCTTGTCCAAGGATATATGATTAAGGGACCCAAAGTGTCCCGGGACCTAAGGCGTCTCAAAATAAATGATTCACCGGAAGGGTTTTGAATAAACAAAATGGTGTACTTACTTAGAAAAGGCTAATGCAAAATATTTCCAAAACATTTTAGGAAAGACCACCCTAGATGATTAAGCTTCCAAGGACATGGCCAGGCAGAGAAATGAATCCCTATGACTTTTGTAATATGATTATCAGATAATGTTTGTAAAACGATAATATGTTTATATAATAAAATAGTTGTCACTATTGTGGCAAAGTTTTTAATAACTGGGATCAAAACTATGATATTTTGAAATAAAGAAAAATGGATGTTTTAATTTGGTATCAAAGCACGATTTGAGGGATTTGAGTATCAGGAATGGGTACTTAAAGTCAAACCAGAAGCGCTCATGATATACAAAAGATGTGATTCAATCTGAGGTTGTCAGAGGAAGCAGGTATGTATAATTGGGTGTTAGAAAAAGAATGTGTTATGTGCGTCGAACCTTATATGATGGAAGCACCATATGGTAGTTGGTAGTATCATAATGTGTATCATATATTGCTTTCATACCTAGACAGTATGAAGGTTAATGCATGGCACCACTATGACATCGCACTATGATATCGCAAACATCATATTGTATTGAAATCAGCAGATAGTAGGCTATGGAATGATTATGCATAGATTGAAATGCATAGATGATGGCCTGAAATGAAACCCTAGAATGCTTGAAGAGTGTAAAATAACATAAGGCATGTACAATATAGTATACCCTATATATATTGATAGGGTGATCAAATCAGAAAACAATTATTCATACCTCAGCAATGAGTCATGGCTAAGAACCAGAATCTAGAAATTCATGATAAAGGCAGTAATAGGAGATCGGCGTTTCCACCTACCAATGAAAATGAAGTAGAACAAGTCCTGGAGTCTATCCGGAGACAAATTGCGATAGAGGTAGGTAAGGCATTTGAATCCAACTTTCCTTCTCTACGGGCTGAATTACAAAGCTCCCTTGGGAGTTCGTTTGAAAAAAACCAGAATACGGAGGTAGAGAAACCTCAAGATAAGGTTAATGACATGTCAAAGTTTGACGTTGGATCATCCAAATGAACGTACAAAAGACTTTATGTCGTGCAAACCAAGAGAATTTAAGGGAGCAATAGATCCCTTAGAAAGTCAAAGGTGGATCGCTGCAATAGAGATTGTCTTTTATGCATTCCATTGCGAGAAAGATAATGAAGTGATATTTTCCACTAATTAGTTAAGTGGAAAAGCCGAAGATTAGTGGGTGTGGTGAAGCGAGAAAAAGGAAGGGATAAAATAAAAAAATGAAATGGGAAAAAATTAAAGAAATCTTCCTAAAACACCACTGCCCATGAGCAGCAATCGATCGGATCACTGAGGAATTCCTTCATCTTCGATAGAATAAAGAGTCGGTGGATGAAATTACATGAATCTTCTTTGACAAAGCAAGATTTTGTCCCTCCCTCCTTTCAACTCTAGAAATATGGATGATGCGATATCATTTGGTTTTGAAAATGGAGATTCGAGAATTCATTTCTCCATCAAAATGTGTGAACTTGAAAGAAATGATTAACTGGACTCTAGAACGAGAAACAGAGCTCAAGAGGCAGGAAGAGAGAGACAGAAAGAGGAAGAAAGAGAATATTCCATCACTTTTACCATCAAGAAAATAAATTTTGAAAGGACAGAAAGTAACCTCACTCCGAGGAAGGAAGTGGGAGAATGCAGATCGATATTATGGAAACAGACACATTGGTGAGTGCCGACTTCAGTCTCTCAAATGTGTTAAATGAGGGAGAACTTGGCATATGGCACAACAATGCACAAGTCCAGTAAGATTGTGTTACCATTGCTACAGACTGGGACGTATGAGAAAAGAATGCCCCGAGTTGAAGCAACAAAATGAGAAAGCTGCTGAATAATCTAAAAAGACTTGAGAAGTAAAACGCATAGAAGCTCCAAAACCAAGGTGTAGGGCCTTCCAAAAATAGCCAAGGAAGCTAAAGAAACGTCTGACGTCGTATCGGGTACCTTCCTCTTAAACCACCTACCTGCTTATGTTTTGTAAACCCTGAATTCTTCGTTAGAAGTAAGTTAACAAAGCCATTGGAAGTTGAGATTGCAAGTGATAGACATTGCATAGTAACCGAAATATGCCAAAATTATCGACTACTTATCGAATGAGAATAATATCTAATCAATTTGATCCCAATGGCGATGCAAGAGTTTGATGAGATCATTGGAATGAACTGGTTGTCCTCCCATCACGTGGCAATCATCTACAATCGTAAGAATGTGCAATTTACATCACTTATAGGAAAGGAGATTAGTATATATGGAGAGAAGAACATTCAAGTCACCCTCTGCTCAATGGCCAAGGCAAGAAACTATGTGAGGCATGGTCACCAAGCATTTTTTTGGCTTATGTGACTGATGCCAAGATAAAATGAAAGTAACGTGATCAAATTCCAGTGGTAAAGGAGTTTCCTGAATATTCCCTAATGATCTCCCGGGCGCTCCACCCAAGAGAGAGAGAGAAACAGAGAGATTGAATTCCAGATTGATTTAATTACTGAAGTTAAGTCGGTGGATAAGACTCCTTACCGGTTAGCACCAACTGAAATGAAGGAATTAATGTCACCGATCCAAGAATTGTTGGATAAAGGGTTTATACGCCCAAGTGTGTCCCCATGGGGTGCACCTATCCTATTTGTTAAGAAAAAAAACGGTAGTATGCGGATGTGTATTGACTACCGGGAATTGAACAAGATTACCATCAAGAATAGGTATCCTTTGCCTAGAACTGATGATATGTTTGATCAGTTACAAGGATCCAGTTGGTTTTCTAAAATCGACTTGAGATCAGGATACCACCAAGTAAAGGTACGAGATGAAGTTATACCTAAGACTGCTTTTCGAACTCGCTATGGGCTCTATGAGTTTGTAATAGTGCCCTTTGGTGTAACTAGCGCTCCGGTTGTTTTCATGGACCTTATGAATAGAGTGTGTCGACCGATGTTAGATAGATTTGTCATTGTCTTTATCTCACGGAGCGAGGAAGAGCATTTACAACATCTTCACAAAGTTTTAACTACTTTGCGAAAACAGAAGTTGTATGCAAATTTTTCAAAATGTGCATTTTTGCTCTGAGAAATTTGATTTATGGGCCTTGTTGTGAACGATGAAGGCATTTGAGTAGATCCAGCAAAGGTAGAGGCCGTGATGAGATGGTCTCCACCAAATACTCTATAAGAAGTCAGAAGCTTTTTAGGGTTAGCATGCTATTATACACGATTCATCCAAGACTTTTCAAAGATAGCCACCACACTGACTAAATTAACTCGAAGAATTCAAGATTTGAATGGAATGCAAAACAAGATAAAGCATTCCAAACATTGAAAGAAAAGTTAACGAGAGCTCTAGTTCTGGCATTACCAAAAGTAGCAGAAGACTTTGTGGTATATTCTGATGCCTCAAAACGTGCGTTAGAATGTGTTTTAATGCAAATATGAAAGGTGATAGCCTATACCTCACATCAATTAAAAACACACGAGGTGAACTACCCAACCCATGATCTAGAATTAGCTGTGGTGGTTTTCGCGCTAAAGATTTGGAGGCATTATCTGTATGGGATGAAATGTATTATTTATACAAACCATAAAAGTCTGAAGTATTTCTTTGACC
Organism: Smallanthus sonchifolius; assembly: GCA_023525975.1. NCBI lineage: Eukaryota > Viridiplantae > Streptophyta > Magnoliopsida > Asterales > Asteraceae > Smallanthus > Smallanthus sonchifolius. The sequence goes on along the minus strand of CM042028.1, from coordinate 66,156,290 downwards.
ATAAATACTTAAATATGAGATAAAGAGGGTGGTTGGAACTAGTTAAGGATTATGACTGTGAGATACTTTACCATCCTATAAAGCTAACGTAGTGGCTGGTGCACTCAGCCGAAAGAAGGATCATACCAATAAAGATACAATTGTATAAATTAACGTTAAATTCATATTTGAATGAGCGAATTACGAATGCATAATCAAAAGCATTCAAATAAGAAAATCTAAAACAAGAAAGAATAATGGGTCTAGGCCGGTCTCTGGAGAGAAAGACCAAGGAGTTAAAACTCGCTACGGGCGAATATGGATTCCATGAACGGGTGAGGTCAAGAGGTTGATTATTGGCGAAGCTCATAAGTCAAGGTACTCAATTCATCCGGGTACCACGAAAATGTACCAAGACCATCGAAAAGAGTATTGGTGACCCGGTATGAAATTTGAAATAATGAAATATGTGGCTAAGTGCTTTACTTATTCACAAGTTAAAGCGAAACATCAAAAGCCTTATGGTAGATTAGAGTCACTAGAGATCCTATAATGGAAGTGGGAACATATCAACATGGAAAGTTCAATGTAATACTAGTCGCTACCACAAGTGATGATGATGGTAACAATTCTATTTTCTAGTAACCTATGATGTGCCTAAATCAGAGAACAAACATTAATGGATACGGTTTCTTGTGTTACTTAAAAAGGCAATCGGCACACCTAATGGGCTTGTTATCTCATCAGGCATGCAAAAAGGTCTAGAAATAGCAATAACACACGTTTATCCTGGTACTGAACACAGAGAATGCATGAGACACTTATATAGCAATTTCAAGAAACATTGCTGAGTTCTAAAGCAAAACATTTGTAGCAAGCTACGAGGACCGATAATGTTACTCATTATGAAAAATTATTAAATGAAATTGGTGGAATACGTGAAGATGCGCTTACGTATATTAATGAGAATCCTAATAAGATATGGAGTCGTTGCAAGTTTGTAACAACATCGAAGTTTGATTACATTACTAAAAATATTTAAGAAGCATTTATGTCTTGGATATGTGAAGTTCGTTATCAGCCGATACTCTCCTTGATTTTGTTAGGGTAAAGATCATGATACGATTTGGTAAGAAAGGATGAATATAAAAAAATGAAAGGGCACATTAGTACCTACTACCAAAAGTTATCTCAACAAAATCTCTATGGCAAGTGTGATGTTTTTATTCTTTATTTCATATCATTGTAAAGTTTGCTAATATTTTTTCTATGTTGAATGTAGAACTTGGTTGAATATTAAGTTAGTAGAAGCAGTGAAAACCAAGTTGAAGTGAAATGGATGGGAAAATGTTGGGAGGTCTTACTTGACGAGTGAAAATGCACTTGTCAGGTTTAGCAAGTTTAAGGTCTCCATGTGTGCATAGAGCGACTTTTATTGTTGTAAACTGGGACAAATATGTCGATCCATATTTTAGTATTAAGAAACTTAAAGCAACTTATGTATTAGAAGTTGGTACAATGCTTGCACAAGATCAATGAGTGCACATAGATACATGGCAGAAGATATACCCACCGACTATTTAAGCGTCCGCTTGGAATACCAAAAAAGAATAGAATTATACAACAAGATGAGCCTAAAAGAAGACATAGATATTTGCGTTGTTGTGAGTATGCACACCACGAAAGAACATGCAAGAATCCAGCATATCAAGGTTCTAATCAAAATCAATCTTCAACTAGTAAAAGGGGACGGGAAAAGTACGAAAACACGTGAAAATAACTAGTCAAAGTCAAATAATTGGTTTCTTTTTGGTATTGTAACGAGTTAATATTTTGGCAATTTTTTTTTACATTCTTGACGATTGTTATCTGCATTTTTTGAGATTGTTTTTTGACATTTCGTGCTACTATTTTGATATTTTTGGTGATTGTTGCTAGATACGTCAAAAGAATTTTTTGTTCGAAACTATAGTGATTTGTTACTTAGATATGTAAATTGGAAATTGTTGTTGGAAATTACAGTACAAAATGCTAGAACTCATAGTAAAAAATTGCTAGAACTTGGAACGGAAAAGAAAAAAAGCAGCTAAAAGATAGTAAAAATTGTTGTAAAAATCTAGTCAATTGAAAAATCAGTAAAATATCATTTTAGAATGGATTATTGGATTTTAATAATCCTAACTTTTACCAATTGACCAATAATAATCTTAATTGAGAATATTCTTACAACCAGTCCCTACTTTCAAACTATTTTCTTACATTAGACCCCCAATTAAAGAAACTTAACGCCGTTAGATTTTATATGACGTGGACATCTGCAAACCGCCGGAAAGTCGAGCCAAGCTAGCAGTGGTCTCGTGGTGGGTTTTGAAATTTGCTCTGGTGGTGTTTAACTTGTCTCGTTTGTCCAGAAAGTCCAAACAGAGACAACGGTGGTGTTTAACGAGACCAGTTAAACCTCACCAGAGCCAATTTCAAAAGCCATCACGAGACCACTGCTAGCTTGGCTAGACTTTCCTGCGATTTGCAGATGTCCCCGTCATATAAAATCTAACGGCGTTAAGTTTTTTTAACTGGGGGTCCAATTTAATAAAATAGTTTGAAAGTAGGGACTGGTGGTAAGAATATTCTCAGTTGGTATTATTATTGGCCAATTGATAAAATGTGTGATTATTAAAATCTAATAATCCTTTTAAAAAAAGAACTAAAAACAATAAAATAATGAATTAAAATTGGATATAATTAAAATTTTAAAGTTTTAACAAAATTAAGAGGAAAATAGTCGTATTATAATTTTTTTTTATGAAATATATGAAAATGGATATGTATGATAGTTTGATTATTTTATAGAGATATATATGTGATACTAGATTAGAAACTCATATATTACATGGGTTGAATAAATCTAACTTGTTATAAACCAATAATTTTTATAAAGATTTGTATGTTGGATGTAATTAACCATTGATGAAATAAGAAATAATGAAAAATTAAAATTATAAATAACAAATAATAATTAGATTTAAGAATTATAAAATTATATTTTAAAATAAAATATAATTTAAATATTCTTATGATTTAATAAGTTTTAATAAATTATTAGAATGAGAAGATTTTCATTTTAGATATATAATTATTTAAAATCATTATTATTTAATAAGAGAGATGCGAGAAACAAAAAGTATTATAACTTAATTATTTAAAATAATTATTATTTAATAGAAGAAAGAGACGGTAAACAAAAATCAAGACTTCACTATAAGTCGAGACGTATCAATATATCATTCTAATTACTTATTTATTATAATAAAAAATTAAATTTTAATTTGAATATTTATATGATATTTAAAAAGTTTGTTGGAATATATATAAAATTAACCCTAAAATTATTGTTTATAAACGTCCCAGTAGGTAAGGTTAAATATATAACCAATAAACTACTCTTTGATTCTTTCAGAAAAAATTAAACAATGCAGTATGTTGTCGATCATGGCACAAGTGTTGTATAAATGTAAGCAGTGGCGGATCCAGAATTTTTTTTCAGGGGGTTCACTGTTTTTAGATGATCCAATTTCATAGGGCCGGACATAAAAATTTTCGGTTCGGTTCGATTGGTCGGGTCGGGTCGGGTCGGGCAGGGGCGGCTCAACCATTTTTGGAGGTCTAAAGCAAAGAAAAAAACATGAAAATTATGCTTCAAATGTTCACAAAATCAACTAATTTGTATTTAAGAGTCATCTACTCATTTGTTTCTATCAATTTTTTACCTCTAATCATATGAATGCTCAAGAACACACATTTAGTTCAAGAAAGAGTTCTTAGTTTTATAGCTTCACAACCGGATCAACCGAGCAGCAGTGGGCGCCGTCGTAAGGGGGTTCACCCTATAATATTTTAGGGGGTTCACCCTAGTTTTTTTACCTACCGTTACACTAAAATTTCAAAACTCGGGGGGTTCCTGTGCACCCCCCCTCGCTTCACTACATCCGCCCCTGAATGTAAGCGTTGACCTCTTATCTTTAACCGGAAACCATGAACCACCCACACGTCCTCCTCATTTCACAACACGCCCACGGCCATCTCAACCCATGTATTCAGCTCGCCATAAACCTCACACGCGCCGGTGCACGCGTCACCCTCGCCACCACCGTCAACGGCTTCCACAAGCTCAAATCCCTACCACCTCATCACGGGCTATCCTTCGCTTCATTCTCCGACGACCATGACGACGATGAGAACGCTCCCAAATCCCCAGGTTACATTCACGACCTCAACCACGTGGGCTCGGAAACCCTAGCCGATCTTATCAAAACCTTGTCAAAAACCGGCAACAAGGTAACCCTACTAGTCTTCACTCTCTTCCTACCCTGGGCGGCGTTCGTGGCACGTGAATTAAACGTGCCGTCAGCTCTCCTCCTCATCCAAACCGCCACCTCGTTTTCGATTTACAAACGTTTCTTCAACAAACGTGATGGAATCTTTGTCGCCAATAAAGACATTGATACCTCAATGTCACTTAAACTACCAGGATTGCCCTTGTTTAAATGGGTTGACTTTCCAACTTTTGCATTGCCCACAAGCCCGTATTTTCCGGATATGAGTTCTGTTATCAAAGAACACCTCCAGTTTCTTGAAGAAAACCCTGATACACACACACTAGTAAATAGTTTAGATGGTCTAGAGCCTGATTCCATAGATTCAATCACGAACGCCGTTGTCATCGGCCCATTGGTTTCATCTTCTTTTTCCGGCAATCGGGGGTCGTATTTTCAATGGTTAGATTCGAAACTAGATAAATCGGTGGTATTCGTGTGCTTCGGGAGCATGGCGGTGTTAACGAAAGCTCAAAAGGAAGAGATTCTGCATGGATTAATTGAATCCGGGCGGCCGTTTTTGTTGGTTTTACGTGACGCCGGTGAAGAGAGAAAGGAATTCGGTGAGCAAGGGTTGATAGTGGGGTGGTGTTCACAAACTGAGGTGCTTAGACACCGTGCGATCGGGTGTTTCGTGACGCATTGTGGGTGGAATTCGGTGTTAGAGAGTATGGTGGCCGGGGTGGCGGTGGTGGGGTATCCGCTGTTTGCTGATCAGACGACAAATGCGAAGATGGTGGAGGAGGTGTGGGAAAATGGGGTTAGGATGAAGGTGGATGAAGAGATGGTGGTGGGGAGAGAAGAGATTAAGAGGTGTTTGGAGGTGGTGATGGACGGTGGCGAGAGTGCGGAAGAAATAAAGAAATGGGTTGAGAAGTGGAGGAAAGTGGCGGAGGAATCGGTCAAAGATGGTGGTTCTTCAATGGTAAATTTAAATTTGTTTTTAGAAAGCATTTCTTGAAAATAACAAGATGATGATAATTTAAAGAAACTAAGGTATTAAAGAATGTATTTTATATACTTTTAATGGATTTTTATTGTTGAACGATGCGTTTTATGTTAATGGTGTCATCATGTTTATGTTTTCTTTTTAGATTTGAAGGGTCAAATGTTTATATAGTAACATACTAGATATCCTAACATTAGCATTCCTAGAATGTTAATGATTTCTAGTATTTAGGGAGGCTCATGCATAGTTGAATGTCGTTTTAGTAACCGTCAGATATCACTAGGGTTGGCTTTCTTAAATATTGTTTTGAATAAACTTCAATAACGCATCTATAAAATTTTGTTAGACGATTATTTGTTGTAATTTCACTGATTCAAATCTATTCATTGTATTGGTCACCTGATGTGGCGTATATAAATTGATGTATGACACATATGTATTTTTGTAAAAGGGAAGACCCTTTAACCTAGCCATCATGTTTATTTTTAAGTATTGGTTGGAGATAAATTCAGCAATTCGATTGGATAATCGTTTGCTCATTTGAAACCGTCGTTTAAACAAAGGCGGAGCTACATAGAGTGGAAGGGTGCGACCTCATTGAATTTTGAAATTTATATAGAATGTATAGTACCGGATATGGTCCAAACCCGACGAAAACCCGAGAAACCAGATAATATTAAGAAACAGTTAAACCCCATGCGATGTTAGGTTCTTAATCAGAAACGACAACGGGGTTAGGGGTGTTAGCTCTTTAATCGGACGAAAGCAAAACCAATTTCTTCTTCCTCGACAGAAAACATCATCATCTTCATCGGTAGAAACCAACACTAGTGTTCATCAATCATTTTTATTCTTCAATAGACATTATATGTAAGTTGCATCATCTGGTTCTTCACATGGTTGGACATTCTGTATATTATTCTTCAACCGACGATGATTCAATCTGTTGTGCACATGGTTGTACATTTTGTATATTTTCTCCAATCGGTAGATGATTCAATCGGTTCTTCACATGGTTTTCCATTTTGTTTATTGTTCTTTATATGGTTCAATGGGCTCTTCAATGTATATGTATCTATGTATTGAGAGTTTTAGTATATGTGTATATAAGACGATTTACGTGGTTGTATATGTATATGATTAATTGGTTGTAGTTGTTTGTATATGTATGTATCGACGTATGGTTCAAACAGTTGTAGTTGTGTATGTATATGCATGTATTGACAGATGCAACATGGAATAGCTTAAATCTGAGCCCTAAAGCCAACTCAATCCGTCTAACCTGTAAAACCCAATCAAGATTTCCGTAATAATTAATCAAAAATGGGGATGATTATGCATGAAAAACATGTATAAATGATCACACATCATGAATCTGACTAAAATTTGGGATTTAGGACTTCGATTTTGATTTTTGTTTGTATAAACAGTAAGTCGGGTACCATCAGATCAATCAGATTTTGGGGTTGATTTTGATTTTAGGTTCCCTGTTCCTAGATTGATGATGGTGCGATGGTACAATGGTGGTTCTAATTATGACGATTAGGTGAAAGTAAAATCTGTTCCTAGATTTTAGGTTCACTTTCCATGGTCAAGTCTCAGGTCATACTTTCCATAATTTTTTTATTTTGGTCTTGAGTGGTTGGTTTTGACCCGATGCTCACCTTGATGCAATTATGACTACATAAGAATTAAGATTATGTTCTTTATGTAAGGGCTTGTTGACTAATAGTATCGTATGTATAGTAAATTTGTTTCTTTTTAAATTGGTTAAGAGTTCTGGTCTTATGATAAATATTTGATGACGTTTATAGTGCGTGTAAGTTTGTTTAAGAAAATGTAAATAACCCATTACATCAAGTAGTATTTTAATTTACTTTTGAGGTGGAGTATAGAGTTAAGAATAATAATATTGGTTTTAACGAAAATCGTCTATGAAGATACGCCAAAAAGTTTTCTTAATTAATTAAATTCAATTTAATTTTCTATTGCAATATTTGCATATGGTAATTTTATATAGGAAATTATTTGCAATATGACGAATTTAATATAAGAACGAAACAAATAAATAAGAAAACACACATATAACTCCAAACTTTTTTTGGAGGGTTGCATCTTGAACAGGCTTATAAACTCATGTTAACATATGAATATCTAATATGTATTTTCACTAAAACATATTAGATTTATAATATTTGAATTTTTCATGTTAATTAATTTATACTTTTGGTGAAAAAAAAATATTTTACAAGAATCGATTAAACAGATAACGACTATTATATTTTCATGGGTGAAACTAGAGGGTCCGTTAACTTTAGAACCACCAAATTTTACTATTTTATATCCTAATTTGGTGGATGTTGTAATAATGACTCGACAACCACCGTCTAATTAAAGATCATCAAACTTAATGCATATATGCGATGATATATATAAATAATGGACAAGAGGGGAATTAGAAGATGAATGCTGGGAACCTGGGAAGACGGTTGCGTCTAAGGAGAAGATGGGCTTAACCCAATGGGGTACTAGCCTAGTAGGTGACTAGGGACATGACAGGACATTTTTTTTAACAGCTAACTTAGAAATCCACTTAAATCTAATTTTTTATTCTTCTTAATTAGGACTTGATCTTTAACTTTATAAAAATAGACCTTTGTTACACAATTTGATAATATTAAGCTATCACTCCTTTGGTAAATGAATAGAAAATAAAAAATCAAGGAAGCTGGAACCTCTAACATGTGTGTAGTTGCCAATTTCTTAAAGCATTAGCATGGACACTCACAAAAATCAAATAATAATTTAAAAAACCAAACTCAAATAACTGAACTGATTAAAAAGTTGATGTTTCGGTTACGATATTTCTAATAATCGATTTGTGATTTGGTTATGGTTCTATGTATATAAATAATTGAATTAACCTAACTGAACTGAACCGACATAAAAACCAAACATTATAATTTTATTTTTTTTATAAATAATATGTTACATGTTAGAAAAGTTTTGCTAGAATTTTTATAACATATTAGTTCTCTATTGTTCTTCTTTATGAATTAAAATGTTGGCTAATATTTATTTGACCCGATATATAATTTAATTTATTAAATGAAATTAGCTTGAATCTATCCATTTTCAAAGCCAACGGTTAACTGAATTAATCGAATATATTTTTCAATAACTAAATTAATGGAACCACTAATAGCTAAAACCATTTAATTATGATAAACTAAAACCCGAAACATCAATTATAAGTTCTGTTTTAACTTTTAACACGTAACCGAATTCAACGCCATATCCTACACCCAAACCATTTGGCTTTTGCATCATTATCCTCACTAACACCTCCATGTTGTGCTCTTCGCTTTCTAACCTTCACATTCTTTGGCATTATATTTCTCTTAAAATTTGTGGTCGCAGAAAAATATATCAATCAATTCAATAATATATATTCATAAAAAAGTATTTAAAGAATATCAAAATTTGTGGACGCACCTTTAGTGGATGGAATATCTTAAAAGTATAACAAAAGACAACCACTGAATCACACAGATTCAACTAAAGCAATGAGATTCGTCAATTTACACGAAGTTGACCAAATGTGTGTTTGTGAGATTGAGAAGCTTTTGGACTTTGGTTGGGAGTGACAGAGACGTTCTAATGTACTTTTAAAAAGATGATAAATGACACGCACTTCTAATGACTTATTTATAAAAATCAAACGTTGTCAACTTTGATCGTTAGCACTTACAGCAACCATTCAAGATTTTCTTTCACCGAACACCACTTCAACGAAAGACAAATAAACACAAGGTGAATAAACCAAGGTTGCAACTTAATTGATATTATATTATATTTTATTTAATATTCTGAAACAACATAAAACACATAACAAGCTTAATAGTTGTTTCGTATTAACGATGCCTCCGAAGATTAAAACAACTCAGAGAAATTGTTTTTGCACTTTTAGAAAACCATGCTCCATGTTTAAAAAAGAGGAACACTTAACCAACATTGAATGAGTTCGATCAACTTTAAGTTTTACCTCAACTCAAGTACCTCTTCCAAGAAAAAAAGAATAATGATATGAAACTAACAATACTTATAAGCAAACAACCACACGTATAAAAAAACAAATTATCAACCAACAACAACGAAACAAACACTATACATATACAAAATAGAAGGCTTTCAGCGACGGAGTAATCCATCGGATGTCCATTGGTGAAGGGGGGCCGTTGATAATCAATGGGTGATACTCCGTTGGAAAATATATATGGCGTGTGTAATGAATTGACCGACCGATTACTGGCGGACTCAACCAAAGGAACACAAATAACACAATCGACAGAGTTTAGTGGTAGTATCATCGGCGGATCGGCGGATTACAGGAGTTTAGTGACAGTTAATATAAGTATCATCGGTGGATTACCGGAGTTTAGTGGCAGTTAATATAAGTATCATCGACATATCAACGAAGATTTATCATCGACGAAGGTAGATCATCGACGTAGTTTTACCGACGGAAAAAATGTCTGTAATTAATTTTTTATTAAAAAAATGATGTCGGATGTAAATAAAACCTCCATATAATATAAAAAAGATACCATAAACCCAAAGAACTTCTCATTACAATATATTTATAGACAACCTATGATTATAAATAGTAAACAAGAGAAAACTCTAGCTAAGTAGTGGGTTGTTGTAAGATAGTGAACTACAAACATTTAAACAAATTACTAGTAAGTTGTTGATGATAAAAAGTAATTGCATGGTGGGCCCATAACCTACAGATCCCAGGATTGAAACCTGGCTCTGATATCAACTTTTAAGGCCCCAAACTTGGGAGTCTTCAAGTATTGGATTTACTCATCAACACATAGCTCATAAATATAAGACATTCATCAACACAACGGAAACGATTTAAACTTGAACATACGCAGCGGGAATTACATAATCCGACTTAATATAACTCGTCAAATACAACTGAAACTTGTCTTAACAACATAATCAAAAGAAACATAAATGGGATGCCAGATGCTGAATCTTCGGGTAACTCTTCTCGACAAGCCAAGCATCCACATCCATCTACAGCCACCTACACTTAACTGATGTGCATACTAAAAATCAGCAACGCTGAGTGAGTTCTAACATTTACTTTAAATCAATTATACAAAAAATTTACTAATACATACATACTGCCCTTAAGACAAAACTTTACATACTTTACTTTTCAAATCAGTTTAAAACATATAATAAACCGTCAATTTCTTTTCATTGTACTGCCCTCATAGCACACGACCATGAACCGACCAGTACTGCTTAACCGTCAATTCGCTTGTCACATATGGTACTGTCCTCGTCATCAATACCACTCAGCATGATGTTGTCCTCGTGATCAACACCTGGTATTGTCCTCGTGATCAATACTGCTCGGCATGGTTTGGTCCTCGTGACCCTATGATGTTGTCCTCGTGACAAACACCTGGTATTGTCCTCGTGATCAATACCGCTTAACTGGTACATATGAGTTGGGTAGACCCCCGAGCAACCTCCGTCACTCATCCCAATTGTACAACTATTAACGAACCACCAAGGGTCTTACTAATGGGTAACACCCATAACTGGCATCTTGTACAAGTAACATCTGTCCCAACGACCTTAACAAGCTAGTACACTTACTATAGGAAGACTATTCACTTTATGTTCATAAACTTTCATTAACTTAATCATAACTTCAACATATATTATGCCTTTGTTTATGTATATGAGAATATAGTAAACGTTTGCCAATAATATAACTTGCTTTACTGAAACATAGCTTAACACATATATCATGTCTTTGTATATGTATATGAAAATATAGTAAATGCTTGCCAATAATACAGGTATACTTTGCTCAAACGTACATTTGCCTCTTTTAAACTTATACTAAAACATAGCTTTTCACTTTGTTCATTAATACAAAATATGTAATAAACACTTTACACTAAGTATGCACACCACCCCTAAAGCTGGCAAAAAAAGGGGATTAGAACTCACATGGTATCTTATCTGCAACGCACTACTTGAATTTCACACAAATTAAACAATCATAACAATTTAACACACATCAGACTTTATCTGAAACTAAACGTTTTCACTACTTCTGGCCAGGCGAAAGTAGATTAGGTTCGCTTCCTTTAGACCAGCGAACCTACCAAGCGAATCTGATAGTTTCGTTAGACAATACCTAGCGAACCTATCAAGCGAACTTGATAGCTTCGTTAGACAACATCTGGCGAATCTACCAAGCGAACCTGTTAATTTCGCTAGCCATGAGCCTGGCGAACCTAGCAGTTTCGCCAGCGGGCTTCTTCTTCCTCACTTAAATCCTAGCGTTGCATGGTCATGGCGGCTAGGATCTAACTCCCCAAGACTCAAACTTTTTACGTCCAAAACGTTCGTTTCTAAGCAGGAGTCTAGATCTATACCTTGTTTCCATTTTTAAATGTAAAAATCCCATCTTTACTCGACTTTTCTTTAAAACCCAAAACTTTATAAAAACTCAGATCTGGGAGAGATCGTTACCTGAAATCGCTTCCCGTTTGATGATATACACTCTAGAGGCTTGCACCAACGATCTTTGAGGCTCGGAAATGGAAACCGAGACTTTCTCTCTCTAGGCCATCCTCTCCCCCTCTCTAGAAAACAAAAATGGCAAGTGTGGGGGATTGGGCTGATCTTAGGGCTTATAAGGGGCCCAATCTTCCCCTTGTCTTGGCCCATACGAGCCCCCAGGCCAAGGCCCAAGCCCGTTCCCCCTTTTCTTTTGTTTATTCTAATACTCGAGGGCTATTTTGTATTCTAAAAGCTTGTGATGTTACATCTATACTACTATATAAAGCATATTGGGTGGGCAAAAGAGTAATTTTATCCAATTTTAAGACGCCATCTTAAATACCACTTGTTAAACACAATGTACAAGTACATTATGTCACACCCCAACCGACGGCGGATTATACGTCGGGGCGGACGGGGTTGTTCAATAGCACAAGGTTGACTATTAAAGTTTCAATACTTTATTAATGAATAATTTAAGATTCAATACAAGGAAGAATAATACGAATACAACATTTAATTTAACTAGTCTAGGTCCAAAGCATCCTATGTGATCACAAACGAGTCTCATGATGTAGAACCTGAAACATGTGAAAGAATCTGTCGACTACAAAATAGTTGGTGAGATACAAAGGTTTTGACACAGTTTAACAAGTATTTGAGAAGAATTACAATTCACTATGATATATGTATTCTATAATGTAAGTATGAGAACAAGTATCTTAAACATTGTGCACTTCAACCCTCCAACCAAGTTTAAGCATAACCCGCAGGTTACCCTTATAAGTCTCAAGTTTAAAGTTTAATTCAGTAACAATCACCAAGGGCTCCCCCCCCCCCCCCGAATGGGTCAATCAATCTAGGTGGATTGGTCAAATACAATAGATCTATCATTGTTACCATAGGCTTGATCAAAGTTAATGAATGTGCTAGTTTTAAGTTTAATCTAAGCATACAAGTCTCAAGTTTAACATAAGAATAAGCATCTAGTCATAGTTGTACAAGAATTATATAAGTTTAAAGTTTTGAACATGTTTCACCCCAAAATAATAGAAAGGAAAAAGGGGCTAAGTATACTCACGTGGATTGATGAAGAGTATCCGACACGGATAAGTATTTGCAAGACTTTGAGGGACAATATCCTCGCAATAAGCCTAAGAATATAAGTCTAAATTTTCAAGTTTATTTCTATAAGTCTAAGACGAGGATCTAGGGCTCAAGATTGACTAGGGTTCCAAACGGGAGATGGGAACATTTGGGTTTGTGAAGTTTAGATTGAAGTTTTAAATACAAGGTTTGGATATCAAGTTTAATAAGTTGTAGTTTAAAGTAACTATTTAAGGTAAGAATCAATGTTAATAATTATTTTAAAAGTAAAATAATTATTAAACACATAGTTTTTAAATACTAAATAGTGATTTAGGATTAATAGAATTTATTTAAAGTGTACATAGTCATTAAGGATAAATAATTATTTATAAGAATAAACCATATGAATCATTAAAGTTTCAAGTATCAAATATTTATTTTTTTAAATTAATATGATAATAAATATCAAGCACCTATAAGATTGAAAAATAGAGTTGCTTATAAAGTTTACATTATAAGTTTATAAGTGTCTTTAATAAAACTTCTTAAAATGAAGTTTAGTAAGTATTTAAAGTTTTCATGTAGCTTTTATAAGTTTTAAACCATTTAGAAGCTAGATAAAGTATAAATATTTTCCTTGTTTTTAACTAAATAACTGAATGGGTCTTGATTTAGTTTTTAAATAAATTATAATGTTCATAAGTTTATGTTTCTTAAGTTGTATACAAATTTTATAAATTTTGTTTATAAAATTTATATAATTTATTTATTTGAGGTTTTAAAGTTTCAAACAGAAAAATAATTAAAGTTTTATGTTAAATTAAAGTTTCAAGTTTTACAAATTATTTTTCTGTTTATTATATAAGTTTTATAGAGTCTTAAAAGTATATATATTTTTTTATAGTTTTTTTTAAAACTAAATTGAAGTTTTAACTAATTATAGGTTTAACCAAGTTTGATTTATTAAAATAACATGAAATATGAAATGTGTAAATAAAAATCATAATTAGGTTTATAAAAATTTAACGTATTTTATAAAAATTAGTAGCAATATTAAATCTGCTTGGAAAGTATAGAAAAAAAATAATATAGCAAAAATAGGGGCTGACCGGATTGAACCCGGCCCCCTGCCCGGGTTTCACTTTCACACGCGCACACTAACCACCCGACTACGGGCCTCGTTAGTTTAATACTCGGAAAATTTAATTGATAAACACCACTACCAAACGCCCCCAAATCCGTATGAGCCCTAGATTGATTCCGGCCAAATACGAATTGATCATCCCTCTGTCGTTGTAATCCGACAGAGGGCTTTTGTTCTACATGTTGATACGAAGGTTTGGCCTCAAGAATTACCTGAAATGGTGTCGTAACGAAGGAGAACGAGACTGTGGTGGTCGTCGGTGGTCGTGACTTCAAATCCGGCAATGCAGGTTCGGATCGATGAAATAGATAGTCTTGGGAGGTTAGGGGTGATGTTGTTGAGGTGTAGGAGTCGGTATATATAGCCAATTTTGGCATTAAATGCGCGAACGAGTCGAGGGCGGGTGGTTGAGCCGCTCGTAGTAAATGCCGACTCCATGCGCGGCCTTGATCAAAATTGGTCATCATTACACCTTGGGGACGGGTCGCACGCGAGAGACGAGCCCGAGGTTCAGTGAACCTGGACGAAATCGCGATTTTCGCGTGAAAAGGGACGAGAACCGGGGGTTGCGAGACTCGAACCTAGGACCGTTTCTGGATTCTAGAAGTTGGGATAATTACGTAATTGGTCCCTGATGTTTGACGGTTTCATCATTTCCTGTTAAAACATGGGTTTTAGTTTAAAACAAGTTTTAGTATTGATAGTTTTGGTCACTACAATTTATAAAATAATAATAGGTTTTATTTTTGTAAAAAAAAATTAGTAAGTTCTATAAGTTTTGTTGCTTCTTATTATTTTATAAATTTATAAAGAAACATTTTCTAAGATTTACGCTTTATAAGTTTAAATTGTTTACATAATTACAAACTTGTAAAGTTTTAAGAATTTAAATGATATTTTATTTATAAAACACACACACATATATATATATATATGTGTATTTATATATATATATATATATATATGTATAAGTATAATTGTTTTCCTTAAATCCATATCAATTAATTTAATATTTCAAGGAAATAGTTTTAATAAGAATTTAAGTTTTTAACGTGTAGAAGTTTAGGAAAAGTTACGTCGTAAAAATCCCGGATATTACAGTCTCCCCTACTTTAGGAAATTTCGTCCCGAAATTAAAGTAGAAGGTTTCCGTTTTAAGTCTTATGATACGCACAAGGATTATGAGAAAGATACTTTACGTCCCCTAGTAAACTATGGGTTACGTTTTGGGTTTTAAACGAGATGAAATAACAGGAGTAAGATTTCGCTCAAGTTTCTAAGTTTTCAAAGCCTAGGGTTGCCAAGAGTTTCCCTAAGAGGTACATAGTCTCATCGAAACATATATGAAGATCTGTGTTTCAAGAATGCATTTTGAGAGAGTAACTGCTGAATTCCTATTCAAGATTTAAAGTGGGATGCATCACTCAGAGTGGTGAATTTGTAGACTAATACGTCTAAGGATTGCTACGGTACCTAAGTTATGTGGCTACCTTTTATGATAAGTCTTAGATCATAACACATGGCAGAGTTCACTATGTCTTTCCACACGCTGATTTTCATACTTACGTGTGCACCCGCAAGCATTTAAATCATCGCATAGTCTGCATGGTCCTTCCGTTTGTGCGTGGATCAAGAAAGAGTACAAGAATTTGTTTAACTCATGACTAGTGTTTCCACGTAAGAGTGATCATTGATTAGCGAGTCCCTTAGAGAGAAACGTCATTCAATAATTAAAGAGAGAAGAATGTGACAAGATTTAGAGTTTCAAAGTTTCCTCGTGATTGAATAAGAATACCTCAATCATCGAGTAGTTTAAAGTCTTTACACTTTCCTCGTGTTTGATCAAGAATACATCAAACCTTGAGTAATTTAAAAGTCTCATACGTTCATCATGTTTGAACAAGCATGCGTCAAACATGGAGTAGTTTAAAGTCTCATACGTTCATCATGTTTGAACAAGAATACGTCAAACATGGAGTAGTTTAAAGTCTCATACGCTCATCATGTTTGAATAAGAATACGTCAAACATGGAGTAGTTTAAAGTCTCATACGTTCATCATGTTTGAACAAGAATACGTCAAACATGGGGTAGCTCAAATTGTGTTTGAACAAGAATACGTCAAACATAGAATAGTTTAAATTATGTTTGATCAAGAATGCGTCAAACATAGAATAGTTTAAATTGTGTTTGAACAAGAATACGTCAAACATAGAATAGTTTAAATTGTGTTTGAACAAGAATACGTCAAACATAGAATAGTTTAAATTGTGTTTGAACAAGAATACGTCAAACATAGAATAGTTTAAATTGTGTTTGAACAAGAATACGTCAAACATAGAATAGTTTAAATTGTGTTTGAACAAGAATACGTCAAACATAGAATAGTTTAAATTGTGTTTGAACAAGAATACGTCAAACATAGAATAGTTTAAATTGTGTTTGAACAAGAATACGTCAAACATCGGATAGTTTAAAGTCTCTTAGTTCAGCCTCAGTGTATAGAAGTATATGATTACGTTTTGATTATAAAGCGGTTATCTAAATACTCTAGTATTTAAGAGAGGTATGGGACAGTGTTTGGAACAGGATTAACTGTTATACGCTTTCTCACAGAAGATTCGAGTTGTCCGGAAGATTAGTGGATCCCGATGTTTGGTTTAGATAGGAGTCAGGGGATGTACTTTGCTAAAGAGAGTAATGTCCTCCTTCCTACTAGTGTCTAGTATCAAGAGTGAAGTTTTCTCGTATATATGGAATGTACGTTTATCAAGTCTTATAGGGTTTGGTTAAGATGGACACACAAAGTTTTCAAGACTAAGAATCCAAGTATAAGTTTGAAAATAGGATAAGTCAGTTGAGTTTCAAGTTTCAGTATTAAGCTTCACATGATCCCTTATTGGACATGCCTCCTTTGGTGGTTTAGAAGGTGTTTGGTTTCAGGAATACGGGATTGAGTATTTGTACAATTTTACATGACTCAAAGGTCTCCGACCTTATAGTGGTGTATACGAAGTTTAATGTTTTAGCAATGTGTATTTGAGCTTTTAGTTCCCGTTGTGATTTATAGTAAGTCTTTTACGTGACAAGAGTTGAATGAGGAAAGTCTCCAAGCATAGGGTAACGGGAAAAGTTTCGATAAGGTTTATGATAGTGTGTTTATAAATGATTTTATCTCGTTTCATAACAGTAGGTATAGTTTTCTTTTATATATAGTGTAATTAAGATGTTTAAAAATGACGAGTTGGGCATCGATATATAGTATAAGTAAGACTTATGAAAAGGTATGTATGATTGTCAAACGAAAAGTTGGTCAAGTTTAGAAGTGTGAAGTCTATATAAGAGGTAAGGATCATAGTTGATTACGGCAGTGGTTCGTAAGTCATGTTATTTTAAAAGAGTGCTTACGAATTAGAAGGTTTGTTCAAAGTTTATTCTTCAAGTATGCGTGTGTCGCTTAGGATTTTTATAGTTTAATGCAACGTTGTTAGTTATCTCAAGTACTAACATGAGCTACTCTTGACGAAAGTGTTTGGGTAGAAGTGTTAAGTTTGTAGTGCTAGAAGGAAAGTCAAGCTAGTAAGTGATAACAAGATAAATTTCAAAATAACTTTCGTTAAATGTTTCAAAATTTGGGACTTCTAGCCCTTACATAAGACAATTTAAACGGAAAAATTAAAGTAAGTAAGTTGATTTAATGTGTTCAAAAGGTTTTTATTCATAATACTGAGTTATCACAGTAATATTTTCAAAAATAGTTTTAATTGGAAGTTGATGGGCTAACGAAGAGAATTCCCGGAAGAAGAGGTGGGTTACGAGGACTCACTTATGTACCCTATTTCCCTAGCCAGAACTTCCTCATGGGCCTACAACTTCTCTCAGTTGTTGTCACCGATGTTTGGGTTTATGGTACTATGTCGAGGTTCATTATGGGTTTAGAGTCTTAAACGTGGAGCTTGTTTTTTCTATAGTAGGCTTCTTCCCTTGCGGGAAAGCGATCAGGTTACTAATCACTTTGTTAATGTACTTTATGTTTAAAAGACGTTAAGTTTTGTTTACAAGAAACGGTGATGTGTAAGTTTTAAGGACGTATGAAGGTTTTGAGATTAAAAGTGTAACAAAGTTTTGAGTTAGTTATAAAATGAAGTTTGCTTGAGTGACGAAAAATGAAATGAGATACAAGGTTTCCCCTTATGTGCCAAGTTTATAAAATAATGAAGTTTGTAAAAGGACTTGTAGGGCAATACATAGTTTTAATGGGCTGTTAGTTCAGGGATCATGAAGTTTAAGAATGTATGAACACTTTGAGAGGTATAAAAGTGTAGCAAAAGTTTGAGTGAGTTATCTAGAGTAGTTTGGTTGAGTGATGAAAATAAGATGAAACACAAGGGTTTCCCCTTAAGCGTTATGTTCATAAAATACTGAAGTTTATAGGGGAATTTGTAGAGTAATACATAGTTTTAAGGGTTGTATTACAACGATCATGAAGCTTATTGGGTAGTATCTGTATAAATTTAAGTTTATGTATTTAGTCTTTAAGTATAGTCTCATAAGAATTTCTTTTTGAATGTAACTCCTTTAGGTCATGACGAGTAAGCATGCTGTCATGTGACAAGACGGGACTTAAGAATCATAGAGTAAATGTTACAGAGGGAAGTTTTTGAATCATGAATTTATGAAGTGTATAGTATTTGAGATGGTACTCATTTAGTGCATATAACTAAGTAAGTACTTTGACATATCAAGAGAGATCTAAGCTCACTAATGTTTATAGAAGTCGTGCATTCCTATAAGTGGATACTCATTCCAAGAATTCCCAGGAAAGCATATAGGTCCAACGGTTGATTTGGATTTATACGAAATGCTTTCCTTGACAGAATTTCCCAGAATACAGGCATCCACCCTTCCGGTCCGCACAAGTTCTCACACATTATCTACAACTTAAATATTCTTGACGAGAGTTTAGTGGTGGCTTAGACTTAAAGCCTAAGAACGTGTCCTCGATGTAGTAGCCTCTTATAGTACGTAGGTAAGTAGAATCGTAGAATCTCCAAGCGTTCACGTATAAGATTTAAGAATAGAATGAGGAGAGAATTCCTAGTAAAGGACATGAGATAACTCATGTTTGGGTCTCCTAAGTTATAGTCTAGGTCATGTGTCTAATAACCTAATTCCCTATAACCAAGGCTCTGATACCAATCTGTCACACCCCAACCGACGGCGGATTATACGTCGGGGCGGACGGGGTTGTTCAATAGCACAAGGTTGACTATTAAAGTTTCAATACTTTATTAATGAATAATTTAAGATTCAATACAAGGAAGAATAATACGAATACAACATTTAATTTAATTAGTCTAGGTCCAAAGCATCCTATGTGATCACAAACGAGGCTCATGATGTAGAACCTGAAACATGTGAAAGAATCTGTCAACTACAAAATAGTTGGTGAGATACAAAGGTTTTGACACAGTTTAACAAGTATTTGAGAAGAATTACAATTCACTATGATATATGTATTCTATAATGTAAGTATGAGAACAAGTATCTTAAACATTGTGCACTTCAACCCTCCAACCAAGTTTAGGCATAACCCGCAGGTTACCCTTATAAGTCTCAAGTTTAAAGTTTAATTCAGTAACAATCACCAAGGGCTCCCCCCCCCCCCCCCCGAATGGGTCAATCAATCTAGGTGGATTGGTCAAATACAATAGATCTATCATTGTTACCATAGGCTTGATCAAAGTTAATAAATGTGCTAGTTTTAAGTTTAATCTAAGCATACAAGTCTCAAATTTAACATAAGAATAAGCATCTAGTCATAGTTGTACAAGAATTGTATAAGTTTAAAGTTTTGAACATGTTTCACCCCAAAAGAATAGAAAGGAAAAAGGGGCTAAGGATACTCACATGGATTGATGAAGAGTATTCGACACAGATAAGTATTTGCAAGACTTTGAGAGAGAATATCCTCGCAATAAGCCTAAGAATATAAGTCTAAAGTTTCAAGTTTATTTCTATAAGTCTAAGACGAGGATCTAGGGCTCAAGATTGACTAGGGTTCCAAACGGGAGATGGGAACATTTGGGTTTATGAAGTTTAGATTGAAGTTTTAAATACAAGGTTTGGATATCAAGTTTAATAAGTTGTAGTTTAAAGTAACTATTTAAGGTAAGAATCAATGTTAATAATTATTTTAAGAGTAAAATAATTATTAAACACATAGTTTTTAAAGACTAAATAGTGATTTAGGATTAATAGAATTTATTTAAAGTGTACATAGTCATTAAGGATAAATAATTATTTATAAGAATAAACCATATGAATCATTAAAGTTTCAAGTATCAAATATTTATTTTTTTTAAATTAATATGATAATAAATATCAAGCACCTATAAGATTGAAAAATAGAGTTACTTATAAAGTTTACATTATAAGTTTATAAGTGTCTTTAATAAAACTTCTTAAAATGAAGTTTAGTAAGTATTTAAAGTTTCCATGTAGCTTTTATAAGTTTTAAACCATTTAAAAGCTAGAAAAAGTATAAATATTTTCCTTGTTTTTAACTAAATAACTGAATGGGTCTTGATTTAGTTTTTAAATAAATTATAATGTTCATAAGTTTATGTTTCTTAAGTTGTATACAAATTTTAAAAATTTTGTTTATAAAATTTATATAATTTATTTATTTGAGGTTTTAAAGTTTCAAACAGAAAAATAATTAAAGTTTTATGTTAAATTAAAGTTTCAAGTTTTACAAATTATTTTTCTATTTATTATATAAGTTTTATAGAGTCTTAAAAGTATATATATTTTTTTATAGTTTTTTTTAAAACTAAATTAAAGTTTTAACTAATTATAGGTTTAACCAAGTTTGATTAATTAAAATAACATGAAATATGAAATGTGTAAATAAAAACCATAATTAGGTTTATAAAAATTTAACAGATTTTATAAAAATTAGTAGCAATATTAAATCTGCTTGGAAAGTATAGAAAAAAAATAATATAGCAAAAATAGAGGCTGACCGGATCGAACCCGGCCCCCTGCCCGGGTTTCACTTACACACGCGCACACTAACCACCCGACTACGGGCCTCGTTAGTTTAATACCCGAAAAATTTAATTGATAAACAGCACTACCAAACGCCCCCAAATCCGTATGAGCCCTAGAATGATTCCGGCCAAATACGAATTGATCATCCCTCTGTCGTTGTAATCCGACATAGGGCTTTTGTTCTACATGTTGATACGAAGGTTTGGCCTCAAGAATTACCTGAAATGGTGTCGTAACAAAGGAGAACGAGACTGTGGTGGTCGTCGGCGGTCGTGACTTCAAATCCGGCAATGCAGATTCGAATCGATGAAATATATAGTCTTGGGAGGTTAGGGGTGATATTGTTGAGGTGTAGGAGTCGGTATATATAGCCAATTTTGGCATTAAATGCGCGAACGAGTCGAGGGCGGGTGGTTGAGCCGCTCGTAGCCAATTTGTATATATATATATAATATAATATAATATATCTATATGTACATATATCTATTTCATTTAAACAAGAGTTTAACTTACATTATGATACATATAAATAAATAAATGGCAATATATTTTTGATAAATCACCTACAATATTTGTTTAAAGTCTCATTCTTTTATAAACACATAAGTATATATGTGGGTTATTTATCTAAATTCCAAATATATATATATATATATATATATATATATATATATATTACATTTTCATGATGATGTATATATATGTTATTAATAAACCATGCAAATAATTATTTTGTTTTAAAAATAAATGTTTGACGATTTCAAACTTATAGCTTTTTTTCTAATTTTATAGTTTTCATAAAATTAATTATATAAAAGTATTAAAGCAAATAAATAAAGTTTGAACCCCCTTAAGCCATTAAACCCTTTTGAAAGCATTGGACCCTCAAAATTGAACCCCTTTTTAATCTTGAACCCCTATCCACGCAAGTTTGACTTTTGAAAGTCAAACCGAACACAATCCATCAAATTCTTGCATTGATCCATCGATTATGAGTATTAAAGTGTAATCAAACCTCTGTAAACCATCGTGCGACTGTTATGCTAGGCTAAGATGAGCAAATTACACCTATAATCAAAGAACTTGAGCTCAATCGACACATAACTGATCTCAATCAAACCCGTAATCAATTCGAGCATTTAACGTGATATCGTCCTATAAAATCGATCCTACACCTTCATTACAGATACCACAAACTTTCTACACCTCTGCATCCATCGCATTCATCCCCCAGAACTCCAACGAGCTCCAGAAAATCCGACGACGGCCGTTCTCCCTAGATAATCAACCATTTCAGGTAATCTTTACATCCATAGTTTCGTTTTAGGCTAAGGATCGAAAGCCCCATGAAATCGGGATCGATCACTGGCTTAGTCGACTGAATAGGGTGGCAAGGGTTCGGTTTGCGAATTAGGGAAGAAGATGAAGGCGGGTTAGATAATAAAACATTTCCGTGTCTGATATAAACCAAGGCACAAGCCCAGGTCTATTGAATAAAAACCTCATCTCCCTCGAACAAGGTCGCAGGTTTGATCCTTGCCCCACACCTTGTTTTTGCGCGTGACTTTGCCCCGAAATCCGGTCCCCTCGTGGACACGGGTTATCAATTAAACTATCGGCTTGTTAACACTAAGACCAGCCTGGTCTAGTGGTTGCGCGTCTTGTCCCTCTCCGAGCAGACCCGGGTTCGAGTCCCGTGGTCTACAATCTTTTTTAAAATCGTTTTTGAAAGCAAATTTTAATCCCATTATCCTTATAAAAATTATTTTATAAAACTCCAAAGGCTCGGGTATATTTTATGAACCAAACTATTAACATAACAATTATAAACGATTATTTAATTGTTTAGAGATTTAAAAACTAATTATTCCTAATTAAAAATTCATATAATTATTTATTTAAAACCTCTACGAATTACTCCCCTTACCCGACTATTTCGTACCGCTTATATTTCCTTTATTATTTATTTTAATGAAGAGTTAATCTAACTATTTAACTAATTGAAACATTTTTAAATTTATTAACCTAATTATCTACATATTCAATTAAATATTATTTAACTACTTATTCGTGATTTGTAAACCAAATTGATATTCATATATAAATATATATATATATATATATTTATTAATAAACATGTTATTTCTTTACTAAACGAACATATTATTTCCTTATTAACAAATGCATTATTCACGCAAATGAATACGCACCCATTCAACCTAACTCATTCCTTTATACATTAGTCTTTTGAGCATGTTATTAATACATATAAATCCAATCATAGGTTAACCTCGTGTTAGCTAAACAACTTGTGCAACTACCCGTGCATGTGAATTCAAGCTACAAATCCAAGGTGAGTTTACATAGCCCATTTTTCACTTTTACATTCTTTGGGGTGAAACATGATTACATTCAAACTATTTGTAATTATTACAATTCAAACATTATGATCATGTGTGCAATTTGTGCCTTATGCTTGAACACTATTTGTGCAAACAACATTTACATACTTTTTGTGCATAGTGCAAGTGAAATCATTAACCTAGTACAAGCCGACGGTATACAATGATAGATCTATTGAGTCTGACCAACCCACCCGGTTAGGGTGATTGTTTCTGAAAACACTTAAGGATAACCGTTGTGTTATGCCTATCACTTAAGGATAACTGTTATGTTATACCTATCAGTCACAAGGTTTGATTGTACGCCCTAGTTTAAACTATAGTGATTCTCCATAATTGTCTTATTAAACCATGATATCATATGAATCGTATACAAACTTTGATTACACTTGTTGTGCTAAAATCTATGTATACTCACCAACTTTTTAGTTTACTCTGTTTTCATCATGTTTCAGGTGCCAATAATTGAGAGTTATGTTCAAGAGTCATCACGTAGGAAGTTGCAAGACCTAGTTAAAAAATTAAACTTTGTTTGAAGTATTGTGTTCTCTGTTTGTCTTTGTTTTGATGAAACAATTGTTATGAATTTGGGTTTAATGAAATATGCAACTTTAGTATGATTATGTGCTTATGAACAATCTACATGTTCCGCCCCGACGTATTCCGCCGTCGGTTGGGGTGTGACATAATCCAGTGTGTGTTGAGTTTACAATGGGTCTAGTCTACGATTATGAGTGCCTATTTATGTGACATCCTGCAATTTAGGGTTAACCCCGTTAACTATTTTCAGTTAAAGTTAACCTAGTTACCCAAACTCCAACTCCAGGGACTAATCCTGCCTATATCCAAACTTGTGTACATAGAAATTGAGGGACTAAACTTGTCACTAGTCTATAGATAATTCCTGTTGACTTTTATAAAGTCAAACTAACCAAATCATAACCTAAGTAACTCAATTCAAACTTTAGGGGCTATTTCTGTCAATTCCCAAACTCAGAAACAAGAAACCAGAGGGACCAATCCTGTAATTAACTCTAAGTCGATTTCTGTTTGACTTTCTAAAGTCAAACTCAAGGTTTTGTTCAAAATTCGAATTCCATGATCGATTTCAGTTGGAATTGTAACTGATAATGCACAATTATGACTTAAACGCTCATCATTAGGACATTAAACATCATTATGATGTCAGATTAATCCAAATAATGGCCATTAACCTAAAACCGTTGACACATTCAAAGCTAGCCATCAAATTCGACAAATTCATGTAATAATCTCGCAAACAAACTACCTGCACACATCAAACGAATCACCTTGAAACTTTTGCATGACTCACATCGATCGGAGAAGTAGCCAGAGCAACCGGAGGTCAAGCTTGTAGTGCCGCAACTGTGGTTTGATCGATCTCCACCATTACGACATCAATTCATGTAATCGAATACACAAGTAGCATCGTCTTCAACACTAAATCAAAAGCCCCATGGTTAATTGGGCTTACATTATCGAATTGAACATGATCCGGTAATTAGGGTTTGTTCTTAAGTCAATTTGGGGGTTTTTTTTCTCGTAAGCACAGTTTCAATCAAATCAATCTACAGCACTGAATTCGCAAGGTCTTAATTAACAAAATCCCTATGGTTCTAACAATTTTTATTATCTTGATTCTTCAATTTGATCTTGAGTTCATACCTAGGGTTTCGACAATTGAATCTGCAACAAATCGATAATAAACTTGATGTTTTTCAAATTAAACCTACCCACTGATTCGCAAACCCCCGGTGTACAAAACCCCTTTGATAAATTGACTGATCGCGTCCGGATTCGAGGGTTTGGGCTGGATTCGATCGTGCGTGGATGGGGAGGGGAATACACCGGACTTATTGATTGAAACCAAATGAAACCGGGTTCTTGTGCGATACCCTAGCGGGCGGGACTGGTTAAGGCTATGTGCTGGTGAGGGAGAGACCCGGGTTCGAGTCTCTCCACACACTTTTCTTTTTAAATCATTTTCTGGTAATATTTTTAATATAAAAACAATACTCCATATTATTATAATAACATATTAAAGTGTTTTATACCCGGAAAACAACCGTAGGCTCGGTTTTCAAATTATAACCCATTTATATTATTATTCCCAATTTTAAAATAATATATCTATATTGTTTTCAAACTGTGACTTCGAATAAAATAATATATTTATATTATTTTCAACCTCACGATCTCAATTAAAAATAATATATATTTTTATATTATTTTTGCCATATTTATAAACTTTATGAAACGATTCAAAAATTATAAATAATATAATTTGTTATATTATTTACCCATGTTTAAATATTCGATTAAAAATAATATATTCATTATTTTTTTCACACGAATGTTTATCTTATTAATCCTACGAATTTAAAAATAATATATGGTGTATATATTATTTTCTTTAGCCACTTTTAAATAGTACGAACACTTGAATATATATTTATTATTATTCGTAATTAGAAACGTTCGACTCGGAATATTTATCTTAATTATTAAATTAATAAATCCTTATTCCCGTGGACATGTTCGTCTACCCGTTAATCCTAAGAACTGTTTAGGACGTTCAAACTTTCGTGTCGTCGTCACAAAACCCCATATGACCCTAATTTATGTGTTTATATTTATAGGGCATACGTAAGTCGTCTGAGGCTTACATTTGTGGTTCCAACCTTTCTCTTGTCTAATTCAACCACTACTCAAACTCAGGTGAGTTTCACAGCCCCTTTTACTGTTTTATTTTATTGGGGGAGAAAACATGTCACAACCTTTTTGGGTTACTGTAATTCATATGATATCACTGTTGAGACTAAGCGTAACACACTATCACTGAAAGTCCTTTCAACACATCGAACCGTTAATTTGACTAGTGAGGTAATGTTTAGTAGTACTACTAGGTTTGACTAGCCCCACCCGCGTTAGTCGCACTAACTCGATTGTAGGTCGAACGGGTGAAATGTTAGCCTACTCTTTTGGCCAAAGTTGATAGACCTGGCATGAGGCAAACAATCAGTCATGCTTCGGTTACGAGTGCTTTAGTAAGACATGAATATTGGTTAGCTACCTTTAGATGTGGATATTAAATGTACATAATCTGCAAATGCTTTATCTCTAATGATTGAAACATGTTAACTCATCAACCTAGTGTTGACTCGTTTTCTTACATGTTTTCTCAGGTCATTACGCAGGATCACGTTAGGTCATGCATGGTGTCTTGACTTCAATCATCAACTATCAAACAATAATTGTGTTTCATTATTATTTGAATATGGGCGCATTGTTTTGCGCATTTACTTTTGTTAAACGCTTCCGCACTTTCACTCTGAACTTGATCTTTTATATTATTACATTTTAAGTCCCATATAGTGTCGTTTGAAGTAACCGATGTCTAAGATCCTGGTTTGTCACCTTCCAAAACGGTAGAACTCCGTTAGTGGAATTCGGTCTAACAAATGCACCTGCGGTATTCATGGACCTCATGAACCGTGTGTGTAAACCCTACCCCGATCAGTTTGTCATTGTGTTTATTGAAGACATCCTCGTCTATTCAAATAATGAAGAAGAACATGAGGACCATCTTCATTTGATTATGGAATTGCTAAGGAAAGAACAACTATATGCTAAACTCTCCAAGTGCGAATTTTAGATTAGTGAAGTATTTCTAGGACATGTAGTAAATGAGCAGAGAATACATGTAGACCCTTCCAAGATAGAAGCCATCAAGAATTGGGCGGCACCGACAACTCCGACAGAGGTGCGATAATTTTTTGGATTGGCTGGTTATTACCGTCGCTTCATTGAGGGATTCTACAAGATTGCTCAACCACTCACTGCTCTAATTCAGAAAGGTAAACCCTAGGACTGGGGTGACACTCAAGAGACATCATTTCAACTGCTCAAATAGAAGCTTTGCAGTGCACCTATCCTATCACTGCCAGAGGGAACAGATGATTTTGTGGTATACTACGATGCATCCATTCGAGGTCTTGGTTGTGTTTTAATGAAACTTGAGAAGGTTATTGCCTATGCTTCTCATCAATTGAAGATTCATGAGAAAAACTACACGACCCATGACTTAAAATTGGGAGTTGTAGTATTCGCACTGAAGATATGGAGACATTACTTGTACGGTACCAAGTGCACAATTTACACCGATCACAAAAGTCTTCAGCATATCTTTGAACAGAAAGAGCTGAACATGAGACAACGACGTTGGGTTGAACTTCTGAACGATTATGACTGTGCAATCAAATATCACCCGGGGAAGGCTAATGTGGTAGCCGATGCCCTGAGCCGTAAGGAAACAAAACCCAAGCGAGTTCGAGCATTACAACTTATTACCCGACAAGATCCGCAGTGCTCAGCTTGAAGCTTTAAAAGATAAAGGCGTTATATTGGTGGCAAAATGTACCATGACCTTAAGGTGTTATATTGGTGGCCAAAGATAAAGGCCGATATAGCCACCTATGTGAGCAAGTGTCTGACATGCTCAAAGGTCAAGGTGGAATACCAGAAGCCTTCTGGTCTACTTCAACAGCCAGAGCTCCCAATGTGGAAATAGGAGCAAATTTCTATGGACTTCATCACTAAACTACCCAGAACCCCTAGCGGATGCGACACCATATGGGTGATCGTAGCTCGCTTCCCAAAATCTAAACACTTCCTTGCAATCAAAGAAACCGACAAGATGGAAAAACTCGCTCGTATTTACTTGAAGAAAGTAGTCTCTCGGCACGGTGTGCCAATTTCTATCATTTCGGATCGAGACGCTCGATTTACATCACATTTCTAGAAATCTCTACCAAAAGCTTTAGGTACGCGTCTAGACATGAGTACGGCGTATCATCCTCAAACTGATGGTCAAATGGAACGTACCATTCAAACCTTAGAGGACATGCTACGAGCTTGTGTGATCGATTTTGGTAACACTTGGGAGTCTCACTTACCTCTAGTGGAGTTCTCCTACAACAACAGTTATCACACTAGCATCAAGGCAGCACCATTTGAGGCATTGTATGGACGTAAATGCCGATCTCCTATCTATTGGGCTGAATTTGGGGATAGCCAACTTACAGGTCCCGAACTTGTATTCGAAACATCTTAAAAGATCGTTCAAATTCGAAACTGTACGGCGACAGCTCGTGATTGTCAAAAGAGCTATGCCGACAAGTGTCATAAACCGTTAGAGTTTCAAGTAGGTGATATGGTTCTACTCAAAGTCTCAACTTGGAAAGGTGTAATTCGCTTCGGGAAACGAGGCAAACTGAATCCTTGTTATGTTGGCCCGTTCAAAATAGTGAAGAGAATTAGCCCAATAGCGTATCAACTAGACCTACCGGAAGGACTTAGTGGTGTACACGACGTCTTTCATGTCTCGAACTTGAAGAAATGTCTAGCAGACGAGACACTCGCTGTTCCTCTTGAGGAACTACACATTGATGAACAATTGTGTTTTATTGAAGAACCGGTAGAAATCATGGATAGGGAAATCAAAACACTCAAACGCAGTAAAATCCCTATCGTCGGAGTTCGTTGGAACTCGAAACACGGACCGAAATTCACATGGGAGCACGAGGATCAAATGATGCGCAAGTATCCTCATCTGTTCAAGCACTCTACGTCAAAAACTTAAGGTACTATTCTAATTTTCGGGACGAAAATTCTTTCAACTAAGGGATGATGTGACACTCAGAAAAAAAATTTTATTTATTTTAATTTTCGGGACGAAAATTCTTTCAACTAGGGGATGATGTGACATCCGGCAATTTAGGGTTAACCCCGTTAACTATATTCAGTTATAGTTAACCTAGTTACCTAAACTCAAACTCCAGGGACTAATCCTGCCTATAGCCAAACTTGTGTACATAGAATTTGAGGGACTAAACTTGTAATTAGTCTATAGATAATTCCTGTTGACTTTTATAAAGTCAAACTAACCAAATCATAACCTAAGTAACTCAAATCAAACTTTAGGGGCTATTTCTGGCAATTCCCAAACTCAGAAACAAGAAACCAGAGGGACCAATCCTGTAATTAACTCTAAGTCGATTTATGTTTGACTTTCTAAAGTCAAACTCGTGGTTTTGTTCAAAATTCGAATTCCATTATCGATTTCAGTTGGAATTGTAACTGATAATGCACGATTATGACTTAAACGCTCATCATTAGGACATTAAACATCATTATGATGTCAAATTAATCCAAATAATGGCCATTACGCTAAAACCGTCGACACATTCAAAGCTAGCCATCAAATTAGACAAACTCATGTAATAATCTCGTAAACAAACTACCTGCACACATCAAACGAATCACCTTGAAACTTTTGCACGACTCACATCGATAGGAGAAGTAGCTAGAGCAACCGGAGGTCAAGCTTGTAGTGCCATAACTGTGGT
The DNA here is from genome assembly GCA_023525975.1 of Smallanthus sonchifolius. Taxonomy (NCBI): domain Eukaryota; kingdom Viridiplantae; phylum Streptophyta; class Magnoliopsida; order Asterales; family Asteraceae; genus Smallanthus; species Smallanthus sonchifolius. The sequence goes on along the minus strand of CM042028.1, from coordinate 66,126,271 downwards.
TTGATCGATCTCCACCATTATGACATCAATTCAGGGAATCGAATACACCAGTAGCATCGTCTTCAACACTATGTCACACCCCCAAATTTCAACTAACGGAGTTTTACCATTTTGGGAAGTGACTAACCAGGATCTCAGACATTAGTTACTTTGAACGACTCTACATGGGACTCAAATGAAAATACCATTAAAATCAAAGTTCAATGCGGAAGCATAATGAAAAGTAAATGCGCAAAATACACGCGCCCAAAACCAAAGTCCAAAAAGTCCAAAATGTCCAACCAACCAAAATACAATACAAGGAAGTCATAAAATATATCATAAGTAAAATAGTTGAATCCCATGCATGTTCTAACGTGTACCTTGTGTCTTAGCTTAGCAACCGGAGAAAACATGTAAGAAAAAGTGTCAACACAAGGTTGGTGAGTTCACAGGTTTCAAATAAATACGTAAGCGTTTACCAGATTTATGATCATTCAATATGTATCTATAGGTATCTAACCTATGTTCATGTTTAGCTCAAGTCCTCGTAACCGAAACTGACTGTTTGTTTATTGCCTCCTGCCAGGTCTATCAATTATGGCCATGTGAGTAGGCTAACATTTCACCCGTTCGATATCCAATCGAGTTAGCGCGACTAACGCGGGTGGGATTTGTCAAACCCAGTAGTACTACTAAACATTACCTCGCTAAGATCCATATTAACGGTTCGAGATAAGACGAGGACTAATATTTCAAACCCGAGCCTACGGGTTGTTTTCCGGGTTATAACCCATTTATATAATAATACAATATTAAAAGGTTTGATTTTTATTAATTTAAAAATCCAGAAAACTGTTTCAAAAAATGAATGTGGGAGCCCGGCCTCGAACCCGGGTCTCTCCCACACACACACAAGCCCTTAACCAGTCCGCCCGCTAGAGTCATCGCAAACATACCCGAGACTCATTTCTTTTAACAACCAAGTCAAACGCGATTTCCTTCCCCATAGATACCCAGATCAAATCCCATCCCAAACACTGAATCTGATCGCGAATAAGGTTAAGATTCACAGGGGTTTTGTTGTTTAGAGGATTGCGAAACTGATGATGTAAACAATTGTAAAAACGGTTGCGATTTAGGTTGTTAATTTCAGTTAAACAGAGTCGAAAACTATGGGTTAAGAACACAGATTGATTCGACTAAATCCGATATTAAAACTTGATGAATTTATGGGGTTTTTAACAATGACTGAATTGCCAGTCTAACCGTATAACTTAATTTGATTGAGGTTAAGTTTAGACCAGGGTTCGATTAAACCCAATGCGTGATGAACCCTAGAATCGGTTCATCACTGATTCGATGTTACATGCTCGAATAAGCATAGGGCTTTCAAAGCATAGATGATTGCGATTCTAACCATACCGTTTAATTGGATTAACATTGAGTCTAGGTTAGAGTTTGGCTAAAACATTTTCAAATGAATTCCAGAATCTGATTTTGTAAAATTGGATGTTGTTTGATTCAATTAACATGGGGTTTTCATTAAACTGAAGATTTCGAAACTAATGGTATGATTTAATTGCTTTGAGAACAAGTCTAGAATCAAAATCCCCAAATCCGATTTCATATGAACCCTAGAATCGGATTATGATTAAACCGATAATGTAAGCCCTGATTAGGATAGGGCTTTCATTCTACAGGCTAAAACGAATCAAATGAATATTTCAATTACCCGATTGGATGTCGGATTGATAGAGCCCGACTGAAACTGAGTCCGACGACGGATGTAGTGTTTTCCGGCGATGTCTGCTGCTTCTCCGACTAATCTAGTTTGTGCGAAAACTTCAGGGGGTTCGTTAAGTAATTGCAGCGTCTCAATTCGAGAAGGAAATACAGGAATTTGCAGGATTTGGTGACAATGGAAAGTGAAGTCGACAGTTACAAAACGAATGGCCATATTTTGATTAATTCGCATGTAATGAAGGTGATTAAGGCTCAATGATGGCCGAGAATGTTAATAATGTTTGTAGTAAATATGAATTCCAACGAATTTCGGTTATAATTCGCGAATTGGAAAATCAATGAGTCGAATTTTGACTTCTAAAAGTCAACTGAAGACAAATTGGTCAATTTTGACTTTGGGGAGTCAATTTATTCAGTTTGGTATAATTACACAATTAGTCCTTGCAGTTTTGAGTTGATATTGTGACCGAATTAGTCCTTGGGGTTAGATTTGATTAACAGGGTTAAGTTTTTAATAAGAAACTTAACGGAATAGTTGACGGGGTTAACCTAAAAAGTCGGATTGTTACATCATTCCCTAGTTGAAAGAATTTTCGTCTCGAAAATTAAAATAAAATAAAAAATTTCTAGGGTTTCACATCATTCCCTAGTTGAAAGAATTTTCGTCCCGAAAATTAAATAGTACCTTAAGAATTTGACGCGGGGTGCTTGAACAGATTAGGATATTTGCGCATCATCTGATCCTCGCGCTCCCACGTGAATTCCGGTCCGCGTTTCGAGTTCCAACGAACTCTGACAATAGGGATCTTACTGTGCTTTAACGTTTTAACTTCCCTATCCATAATTTCCACAGGTTCTTCGATGAAACGTAACTGTTCATCAACGTGTAGTTCCTCAAGAGGAACTGCGAGAGATTAGTCAGCTAGACATTTATTCAAATTTGAGATGTGAAAGATGTTGTGTACACCACTCAGTCCTTCAGGTAAGTCCAGTTGATACGCTACTGGTCCGATTCTCTTTAATATTTTGAAAGGTCCAACATAACGAGGATTCAGTTTACCTCGTTTCCCGAAACGAATGACACCTTTCCAAGGTGAGACTTTGAGTAAGACCATGTCACCTACTTGAAACTCCAAAGGTTTACGACGCTTGTCGGCATAGCTCTTTTGACGATCACGAGCTGCCGCCATACGGTTTCTAATTTGGACGATCTTTTCAGAAGTTTCAAATACAAGTTCAGGACCTGTGAGTTGGCTATCTCCAACCTCAGTCCAACAAATGGGAGAACGGCATTTCTGTCCATAAAGTGCTTTAAATGGAGCTGCCTTTATGCTAGTGTGATAGCTGTTGTTGTAGGAGAACTCCACCAACGGTAGGTGAGACTCCCAAGTGTTACCGAAATCGATTACACAAACTCGTAGCATGTCCTCCAGAGTTTGGATAGTACGTTCAGTTTGGCCATCAATTTGAGGATGGTATGCTGTGCTCATATCTAGTGTCACACCCCCAAATTCCACTAACGGAGTTTTACCGTTTTGGAAGGTGACAAACCAGGATCTCAGACATCAGTTACTTCAAACGACAGTATATGGGACTTGAAATGTAATAACATAAAGGATTAAGGTTCAGAGTGTATTTGCAGAAGCGTTAAATGAAAGTAAATGCGTAAAACAACGCGCCCAAGTCCAATTACAAACAAAAGATAAATATTATTCAGTAGATAATTATTTCAATTGGAGTCCAAGACACATGCATGACTTAATGTGATCCTGAGTGCCAACCTGAGAAAACATGTAAGAAAACGAGTCAACACTAGGTTGGTGAGTTCACAGGTTTCAATCATTTAAAGTAAAGCGTTTACGGATTATGTACATTCAATATGCATATCAATAGGTTGCATGCCTATATTCATGTTTTGCTAAAGCGCTCGCAACCGAAACTGACAGTGTGTTTGTTTGTTTGCCTCCGGCCAGGTCTATCAACTCTGACTAATGTGTTAAGGTCAATATAACACCCGTTCGACCTCCAATCGAGTTAGCGCGACTAACACGGGTGGGGTTTGTCAAACCCAGTAGTACTACCAAAATTACCTCGTTCATAAGGTATTAACGGTCCGATGTGTGTGAGGACTTTTCATGATAGTGTGTTACGCTTAGCCTCAACAGTGATATCATATGAATTACAATAAACCAAAATGGATTGTGACATGTTTTCTCCCCCAAATAAAAATAGTAAAAAGGGGCCGTGAAACTCACCTGCGTTGCGTAGTAGGTAGTATCACACAAGTATGAGATTTAGAATCTCAAGTGTTTGCCTGTACGGCTTACGTATGCCCTATAATTATAACACATTAGTTAGGGACATATGAGATTTGTGACGACGACACGGATGTTAGAACATCTTAATGCTTTCTAAGGATTTAAGAGTAAACGAACGTGTCTACGGAAATATATATATGTATTTCTTAAAATACTAATTAAGGATCAAAATGTTACGAGTCGAATGTTGTTCACGAATAATATTAAATAAATAAATAAATTCGTACGTTAATGTCGTTTATAAAAGTTAGGAAAATAATATAATTTAATATATTATTTTTAGGCTCGTCGGATTAACTAAATAATCATTTGCGGAGAAATAATAAATATAGTATTTTTAATCGATATAATAAACGTGAGTAAATAATATACTAATTATATTATTATTTAGTTTAAAACGTCACACGAGGTATAAAACGATTCGAAATAATATATATATATATATATATATTATTTAATAATACGGGTCATGGGTTGAAAATAATATAAACATATATTTTATACAAAGTTATGGTTTGCAAATAGTGTAAATACATTATTTTTAAGAGTATGAAATAATAATAAAAATGGTTTAATAATTCAAACTCGAGCCTACGGGATGTTTCCCGGGCTAAAACACATTTATACAATATTACAATAATATAGAGTTTGATTTTTATTAATTAAATATAACAGAAAAAATCCCAAAAAAAGATTGCAGGAGACCGGACTCGAACCCGGATCTCCTGCCTAAGAGTCACATGCATTACCAAGTCCGCCCGCTAGGGTATCGCACAAGATACCGGTTTCAATTGCTTAAAACATACAAGTCAAAAGAATCCCCTCCCCATATGAACGCACGATCGAACCCTGCCCAATACCCACGATTTCAATTTTTAATTGCACCAGACAACATGGGGGTTTTGTTAATCAAAGACCTGCGTTCCTATGGGTGGGTTTGATTTGAAAATCATCGAGCCTAGGATCGTTTAATTACAGAAAAAAAAAGGCCGTAACCCTAGATATGAACTTGAAATCAATTCGACGAATTCTGATATTAGAATTTGTTAGGATAATAGGGCTTTTAATAAAAATGGAATTGTGATTCTGTAGGTAGTTTTAATTTGATTTAAAACAAGTGTGGATTAGGATTCGATTAAACAGAAAAGTTCAAGAACCCTAGGTACGATCCACATTCAATTCGATGATATGAGCCATGGATTTCATAGGACTTTCACTCAGTAGATGGTTACGAGTCTACAGGTGTGAATTAATTGAATTAAGAACATGTTTAGATTAGGGTTCGATTAAATCGGTTTAACATGAACCCTAGAATCTGGCTTGCGTCGAATTCGATAATGTAAGCCCTAATTAGGTTAGGGCTTTCATATAAGAGATGGAAATGAAGCTGTAGGTGTAATCAATTACCTGAAATGATATAGGATTGATGGAGTTTGACTAAAACAGGTGCCGACCTTGAATAACTTGATCTCCGGCGACCTGAATTGCTTCTCCGATGGAAATAACGCGTGCAACAGCTTCAAGTATATTCGAACAGAGCGTACAGTGTGTTTGCTTGTGAGAATTATGATCGAATTGCTCGAATTCATTGGATACATGATGTTGGTCGGCGGTTACAAAGTAATTAGCCATTATTTGGTTTAATTTGACAATTGATAATGATTAATTGGATGGTTATGACCGTTAATGCAGATTACGTGTGAGATCAGTTACAAATTTCAGTAGAAATTGGTTATGGCTTGCGAATTTGGATCAAAGGTGCCCGATTTGACTCTTGAAAGTCAACCAAATCGAAATTGTGTAATTTACAGAACTAGTCCTTGTGGTTTCATGTCTTAGGGTTTGAAACTTGGCAGAATTGATCCCTGAGATTTGAACTAGGTTACTTAGGTTATGAATTGGTTAAGTTTGACTATTAAAAGTCAACAGGACAAAGTCAACAGAATAGTTTAGGGGTATTACACAACTAGTCCCAGGAGTTTAAGTTTGGGTTATTGACAGAATTAGTCCCTGAAGTTATAGGTAGGGTTAACTAGGTTAACTTTAACTGGATTTAATTAACGGGGTTAAATTTTTAACAGAAAATTTAACGGGATTGTTAACGGAGTTAACATGAAAAGTCGGATTGTCACATCATCCCCTAGTTGAAAGAATTTTCGTCCCGAAAATTAAATAAAAAAAAAATTTCCCGGGTGTCACATCATCTCCTAGTTAAAAGAATTTTTGTCCCGAAAATTAGAATAATACCTTAATAGTTTGAAGTGGATTCCTTGAACAGATGCGGATACTTGCGTATCATCTGATCCTCGCGCTCCCACGTGAATTCCGGTCCGTGTTTCGAATTCCAACGAACTCTGACAATAGGGATTTTACTGCGTTTCAGCGTTTTGATTTCCCTATCCATGATTTCCACCGGTTCTTCAACGAACCGCAGTTGTTCATCGATGTGTAGTTCTTCAAGAGGAACCGCGAGTGTTTCGTCTGCAAGACATTTCTTCAAGTTCGAGACATGAAAGACATCGTGTACACCACTAAGTCCTTCAGGTAGGTCCAGTTGATACACTACTGGGCCAATTCTCTTAACTATCTTGAACGGTCCAACATATTGAGAATTCAGCTTGCTTCGTTTCCCAAAGTGAATTACACCCTTCCAAGGTGAGACTTTGAGTAGAACCATGTCGCCTACTTGAAACTCTAACGGTTTACGACGCTTATCGGTGTAGCTCTTTTAACGATCACGAGCTGTCGCCATATGGTTTCGGATTTGAACGATCTTTTCAGATGTTTCGAATACAAGATCGGGACCTGTAAGTTGGCTATCCCCAACTTCAGCCCAACAGATAAGAGATCGGCATTTACATCCGTACAATGTCTCGAATGGTACCGCCTTGACGATAGTGTGATAACTATTATATAGAAGAACTCCACTAAAGGTAAGTGAGACTATTATTTGTGTATTCATGAAGGATATGATGCCCATCACAGCACCACTCCTTTCGCCTTGAACGGAGAGGATTTTTCCATTAGAAAGAGGAAGGCGAACGATTTTTCTCGTGACAGACAATCTTGGCTTGGTTCTTAGATAACCAGTCCATTCCTACAATTACGTCGAAACCACCGAGTGTGACCGGCATGAGGTCAATGTCAAATTTATGACTAGCCAGTTCAAGTTTACAACCCTTAAGAACATGGGTTGCTTCTATTATTTGTCCGTCCGCTATTTCTATGGTGTATTTGTCCTCTAACAGGGTTGGAGTTTTTCTTAGTAGGTTACTAAGTCTATTAGTCATGAAACTCCTATCAGCACCAGTGTCAAATAGTACAGAAGCAAAATAGTTGTTTAAAAGGAACTTACCGGTAACCACGTTGTGGTCATAACGAGCTTTTCCGGATCCGAGCACAAAGGCTCTCCCCTTTGCACCATTCCCTGCATTATTTCCCTGGTTGTTATTATTGTTTTGGTAGTTGTTGTTGTTGTCGTCGATGCCACCCTTCTTTAATTGTGGGCAATCCTTCCGGAAGTGTCCCTCTTTTCCACATTCAAAGCAACCCTTGGTAAAACCCGGTTGTTGGAAAGGCTGCTTGGTTTGTAATTCCCCTCTGCAGTCTTTGGCAGCGTGGCCCACCTTGCCACACTGCTGGCAACGGTTTTTGTCACAAGAACCGAGGTGGTGGTAATTACATTTGTTACACCTGGGGTGTCTCCCAATATAACCACTTTGATGCTGACTCGAAGAAGTCGACTGGTTGAAGTTCTTCGTAGGTTCAAACCTACGATGTTGTTGTTGTTGTGGCTGATTTGACTGAAGTCCCATGTTGTTATTGCTACTGTCAAACTTCCTCTTGTTGTTGTCAGTAGACTTGGATGCTGACTTCCTGGGAGGTAGTGTCCCTTGGGTAACGGCTTGGTCCGTCAGTTTGTGAGCAAGACAGATGGTTTGTTGAATGGTAGTGGGGTTGGATGAAGTAACCATGCTCTGGATTTGTGGTACTAATCCACTTATGAACATTTCAATTCTCTTGTCCGCTAATTCATGCGAGCGAGTGGTGTAAAGTTCTATTTCAGAACCCTCCATTTTCAGATTCCAGAATTCTCCCTCGAGTTTCTGAATTTCATCCCTGGGACAGTACTCTTCCTTCATCAGGATCTTGAAATCTTCCCATGGTGATGCATTGGCCATGTCCAGACCTAGCATCTGGACCTGTGCATTCCACCATGTGAGGGCAGGACCCTCTAGAGTTCCCGATGTAAATTTGACTCGGTCGGCCACAGGGCAGTTACACATGGAGAACACAGATTCAATCTTTTCAAACCATCGGAGTAATCCGACAGCTCCCTCAGCTCCACTGAATGTGTGGGGTTTGCAGTCCATAAATGTTTTGAAGGTACAGACATGCTGACTGTTCGGTGGATTGTTCGCTTGCCCTGGATTGGAGAGAGTAGGTTGGGTTTAGGAAAGAGTGGAATAAATGTGTATAGTTGGTTGTCTAGAATTAACGGTTAACAGGTTTACCTGCAACGTGTGCTGCTAAGGCTTCAGCAACACTATCATTAATCAACGCGGCTAGTTCGGCTGGTGTCAGGTTGATATTTCCACGACCACCGTTGCGACCGCCACATCCACGTCCGGCCATGATTCTTCATATTCACAAACATAAGAAATGATTAAATACATCGCATATTGACATCACTCAAGTGTTAGCAAACAGAAGGAGATGTGTAAAGACATGCAGGTTTATGATTTTAGTACAAGGCTAACTTAAATCATAAGGCCATAGAATAAATGGTTCAACTCAAACAGTTCACTAAGATTTTATTGGAATGGGAACATCCTTACCCATTTAGGTTTTTATTTGAAACATAAAGAAATGACAAAATAAGATAAGATAGAATAGAATGGAATATTACTGCCGGCGGATGAGATGACTGATTCAGCATTATCCTCCTCTACTTCCTCGGGCTCATCCTCAGGCTCAAAATCGGGTACTTCAGCTGGCTCTAGAGCTGCTGCAAGTTGTATCTATAACTCTCCAATTCTTTCCTGAGATTCTACTTCAGCCTCCTCGAGTGCATTCACTCTAGCCTGCAACGCCCTTACCTCGTCCACTAATGCATTATGCAAGCGGTCAGTGCCTGCCAGTTCTGCTACTAGCAGGTATATCCTATGATCCGTTTGTTTCCCTCCTCTTAACAGACCTGTGATCGCTCCTGCTCCGTCTCTCATATTTCGGATTTCTCGATCCATAGTTGCTACAAATGCTGCAAAGGCTTGCTCCAAGTGACAAGGTAATAATGGTAAGCGTGGTCCTGATGATGACGAAGCTCCAAAGTACGGTGATGGAACTCGTTCCTGTCTAACCCATTTGCTCAGTAAACCGGGGTACCAATCCCAGTCACTCCCATTTCGGATATGCATGGGCTCTCCATACACAATAGAGTTATCAATTGGCTCAAGCCTACGCCTCTTGGGCTCCGGTGATGTAATGACAGGAATGTCATTCTCCTGATTGGTAGGTGGTGAAGATGGTGGTGTAGACATAATTCCTGATACATAAGGAGTAAGTGTCTATGCCAAGTAACTAATGTGTGTGACTATAGTCTAGAATGCAGTCCTAGTTCTCTATAACCAATGGCTCTGATACCAATCTGACACACACCCAAATTCCACTAACGGAGTTTTACCGTTTTGGAAGGTGACAAACCAGGATCTCAGACATCAGTTACTTCAAACGACACTATATGGGACTTGAAATGTAATAACATAAAGGATTAAGGTTCAGAGTGTATTTATGGAAGCGTTAAATGAAAGTAAATGCGCAAAACAACACGCCCAAGTCCAATTACAAACAAAAGATAAATATTATTCAGTAGATAGTTATTTCAATTGGAGTCCAAGACACATGCATGACTTAACGTGATCCTGAGTGCCAACCTGAGAAAACATGTAAGAAAACGAGTCAACACTAGGTTGGTGAGTTCACAGGTTTCAATCATTTAAAGTAAAGCGTTTACGGATTATGTACATTCAATATGCATATCAATAGGTTGCATGCCTATATTCATGTTTTGCTAAAGCGCTCGCAACCGAAACTGACAGTGTGTTTGTTTGTTTGCCTCCAGTCAGGTCTATCAACTCTGACTAATGTGTTAAGGTCAATATAACACCCGTTCGACCTCCAATCGAGTTAGCGTGACTAACACGGGTGGGGTTTGTCAAACCCAGTAGTACTACCAAAATTACCTCGTTCAAAATGTATTAACGGTCCGATGTGTGTGAGGACTTTTCATGATAGTGTGTTACGCTTAACCTCAACAGTGATATCATATGAATTACAATAAACCAAAAAGGATTGTGACATGTTTTCTCCCCCAAATAAAAATAGTAAAAAGGGGCCGTGAAACTCACCTGCGTTGCGTAGTAGGTAGTATCACACAAGTATGAGATTTAGAATCTCAAGTGTTTGCCTGTACGGCTTACGTATGCCCTATAATTATAACACATAAGTTAGGGACATATGGGATTTGTGACGACGACACGGATGTTAGAACATCTTAATGCTTTCAAAGGATTTAAGAGTAGACGAACATGTCTACGGAAATATATATGTATTTCTTAAAATACTAATTAAGGATCAAAATGTTACGAGTCGAATGTTGTTAACGAATAATATTAAATAAATAAATAAATTCGTACTTTAATGTCATTTATAAAAGTTAGGAAAATAATATAATTTAATATATTATTTTTAGGCTCGTCGGATTAACTATATAATCATATGCGGAGAAATAATAAATATAGTATTTTTAATCGATATAATAAACGTGAGTAAATAATATACTAATTATATTATTATTTAGTTTAAAACGTCACACGAGGTATAAAACGATTCGAAATAATATATATATATATATATATATATTATTTAATAATACAGGTCATGGGTTGAAAATAATATAAACATATATTTTATACAAAGTTATGGTTTGCAAATAGTGTAAATACATTATTTTTAAGAGTATGAAATAATAATAAAAATGGTTTAATAATTCAAACTCGAGCCTACGGGATGTTTCCCGGGCTAAAACACATTTATACAATATTACAATAATATAGAGTTTGATTTTTATTAATTAAATATAACAGAAAAAATCCCAAAAAAAGATTGCTGGAGACCGGACTCAAACCCGGGTCTCCTGCCTAAGAGTCACATGCATTACCAAGTCCGCCCGCTAGGGTATCGCACAAGATACCGGTTTCAATTGCTTAAAACATACAAGTCAAAAGAATCCCCTCCCCATATGAACGCACGATCGAACCCTGCCCAATACCCACGATTTCGATTTTTAATTGCACCAGACAACATGGGGGTTTTGTTAATCAAAGACCTGCGTTCCTGTGGGTGGGTTTGATTTGAAAATCATCGAGCCTAGGATCGTTTAATTACAGAAAAAAAAAAAGGCCGTAACCCTAGATATGAACTTGAAATCAATTCGACGAATTCTGATATTAGAATTTGTTAGGATAATAGGGCTTTTAATAAAAATGGAATTGCGAATCTGTAGGTAGTTTTAATTTGATTTAAAACAAGTGTAGATTAGGATTCGATTAAACAGAAAAGTTCAAGAACCCTAGGTACGATCCACGTTCAATTCGATGATATGAGCCATGGATTTCATAGGGCTTTCACTCAGTAGATGGTTACGAGTCTACAGGTGTGAATTAATTGAATTAAGAACATGTTTAGATTAGGGTTCGATTAAATCGGTTTAACATGAACCCTAGAATCTGGCTTGCGTCGAATTCGATAATGTAAGCCCTAATTAGGTTAGGGCTTTCATATAAGAGATGGAAATGAAGCTGTAGGTGTAATCAATTACCTGAAATGATATAGGATTGATGGAGTTTGACTAAAACAGGTGCCGACCTTGAATAACTTGATCTCCGGCGACCTGAATTGCTTCTCCGATGGAAATAACGCGTGCAACAGCTTCAAGTATATTCGAACAGAGCGTACAGTGTGTTTGCTTGTGAGAATTATGATCGAATTGCTCGAATTCATTGGATACATGATGTTGGTCGGCGGTTACAAAGTAATTAGCCATTATTTGGTTTAATTTGACAATTGATAATGATTAATTGGATGGTTATGACCGTTAATGCAGATTACGTGTGAGATCAGTTACAAATTTCAGTAGAAATTGGTTATGGCTTACGAATTTGGATCAAAGCTGCTCGATTTGACTCTTGAAAGTCAACCAAATCAAAATTGTGTAATTTACAGAACTAGTCCTTGTGGTTTCATGTCTTAGGGTTTGAAACTTGGCAGAACTGATCCCTGAGATTTGAACTAGGTTACTTAGGTTATGAGTTGGTTAAGTTTGACTATTAAAAGTCAACAGGACAAAGTCAACAGAATAGTTTAAGGGTATTACACAACTAGTCCCTGGAGTTTAAGTTTGGGTTATTGACAGAATTAGTCCCTGAAGTTATAGGTAGGGTTAACTAGGTTAACTTTAACTGGATTTAATTAACGGGGTTAAATTTTTAACAGAAAATTTAACGGGATTGTTAACGGAGTTAACATGAAAAGTCGGATTGTCACATCTAGACGCGTGCCTAAGGCCTTATGTAACGACTGCTAGAAACGAGAAGTGAATCGTGCATCACGATCCGAAATAATGGAGATTGGCACCCCGTGCCGAGAGACTATTTCTTTCAGGTAAGTACGAGTAAGTTTATCCATTTTGTCGGTCTCTTTGATTGCTAAGAAGTGAGCGGACTTTGTTAGTCGGTCAACGATTACCCATATGGTATCACATCCGGTAGGGGTTCGTGGTAATTTGGTGATGAAGTCCATGGATATTTGTTCCCATTTCCACATAGGAATTTCTGGTTGTTGTAGAAGACCGGATGGTTTTTGATATTCAACTTTAACCTTCACGCAAGTCAGACATTTACTAACATAGGTGGCTATATCGGCCTTCATCTTCGGCCACCAATATAGTACTTTTAGATCATGGTACATTTTATCGGAACCCGGATGGATGGAGTAACGATATTTATGAGCTTCATCCATGATTAGTTCCCTTAAATTTCCGAATACTGGAATCCATATTCGTTCGACGAAGTAACGAATTCCATCAGATTTTACTTCAAGTTGTGCTTCCATGCCGCGTGTACCTTCTAACGGTAGGTTATCTTCTTCCAAGGCTTCAAGTTGAGCACTACGGATTCGGTCAGGCAATCCAAGGTGAATAGTAAGTTGTAATGCTCTAACTCGTTTGGGTTTCGTTTCCTTTCGGCTTAGTGCATCAGCCACAACGTTAGCTTTACCCGGATGGTATCGGATCGCACAGTTGTAATCATTTAAAAGTTCAACCCAACGACGTTGTCGCATGTTCAACTCCTTCTGCTCGAAGATATGCTGGAGGCTCTTGTGATCGGTGTAGATGGTGCATTTGGTACCGTACAAGTAATGTCTCCATATCTTAAGTGCAAAAACTACTGCTCCCAACTCTAGGTCATGAGTGGTGTAGTTTTTCTCGTGAATCTTTAACTGACGCGAAGCATATGCGATTACCTTTTCGTGTTGCATTAAGACACAACCCAGGCCTTGAATGGATGCATCACAATACACCACAAAATCATCGGTTCCTTCTGGAAGAGCTAAAATAGGTGCACTGCAAAGTTTCTGTTTGAGGTGATGGAAAGCTGACTCTTGGTTATCGCCCCAATTATAGGCTTTTCCTTTTTGAGTTAGGGCGGTGAGAGGTTGAGCAATTTTGGAAAATCCTTCGATGAATGGTAATATCCAGCCAATCCCAGAAATTGTCGCACCTTAGTCGGAGTCGTCGGTGCTGCCCAATTCTTGATGGCTTCTTTTTTGGATGGGTCGACATGTATCCCTTTCTCATTAACCACATGCCCTAGAAACTGAACTTCCCGGATCCAAAATTCACACTTGGAAAACTTAGCATATAGTTGTTCTCGCTTAAGTAGTTCCAAAATTAGGCGTAGATGTTCCTCATGTTCCTCCTTGTTCTTGGAATAAATGAGGATGTCGTCGATGAAAACGATAACGAACTGGTCAAGGTAAGGCTTACACACACGTTTCATGAGGTCCATGAATACCGCAGGTGCGTTGGTTAACCCGAAAGGCATGACCATAAATTCGTAATGGCCGTACCTCGTTCTGAATGCAGTCTTAGAGATATCTTCTTCTCGGACTCTCAGCTGATGGTAGCCGGACCTAAGATGTATTTTGGAATAAAAACTTGATCCTTGGAGTTGATCAAAAAGGTCATCTATGCGAGGTAAAGGGTAGCGGTTCTTGATTTTGACTTTATTCAGCTCCCGGTAATCAATACACATAAGGAAGGTACCGTCCATCTTCTTGACAAATAATACCGGAGCTCCCCACGGTGATGAACTAGGTTGGATGAAACCTTTATCCAATAAATCTTGCAATTGAGTGGACAGTTCCTGCAATTCACTGGGTGCCAGTCTGTAAGGTGCCCGGGCAATCGGTACTGCCCCGGGTGCTAAATCAATTTGGAATTCAACTTGACGGTGCGGTGGCAGACCGGGCAGATCCTCGGGAAATACATCCAAAAATTCATGCACAACGGGAATATCTTCGATCTTCTTCTCTTCGGAGGACTGCTCAGCAACAAGGGCCAAAATAGCCGTATGCCCCTTTCGAAGGCATTTTTGTGCTTTCATGAAAGATATGATGCCCATGACTGCACCAACTCTTTCGCCTTGGACGGAAAGGGTTTCTCCATTCGGGAGAGGTATACGAACAATCTTCTCACGATAGATAATTTAGGCTTGGTTTTTAGATAACCAATCCATGCCGACAATTATATCAAAACTACCAAGTATGACCGGCATAAGGTCGATATCAAATGTATGTGTAGCTAGCTCAAGTTTACATCCTTTAAGTATGTGAGCTGCCTCAATTATTTGGCCGTCGGATATCTCTATTGTATACTTATCTTCTAATAGAGATGAAGTTCCTTTTATCATATTACTAAATTTCTTAGATATAAAACTTCTATCAGCACCGGTGTCAAAAAGGACAGAAGCAAAGAAATTATTTACGAGGAACTTACCGATGACCACATTATGGTCGTAACGGGCTTCTCCAGATCCTAGTACGAAGGCTCGTCCCTTCGCACCATTTCCTCCACCGTTTCCATTGTTACCACCATTACCATTATTATTCTGGTTAGGGTTGTGATTTCCATTACCCCCTTTCTTCAAATGAGGATAGTTCTTTCGGATATGCCCTTCCTTTCCGCACTCAAAGCAACCCCTTGTGGATCCCGGTTGTTGAAAATGTTGTTTAGTTTGTAACTCACCCCTGTAGTCCTTAGCAGCGTGACCTATTTTACCGCACCTCTGGCAACGATTGCAGAACCCAAAGTTACACTTCGGGGACTTCCCCGCATAACCACCCTGGTTTTGGCCAGAAGAGATCGACTGATTGAAGTTCTTGGTAGGCTCAAACCTACGTTGTTGCTGTTGTTGCGGTCGGTTAAACTGGGGTTGGTTGGGTTGGAGTCCTTTGGAGTGGGAGTTGGAGTGGTTGTGGGTGTTGGAATGGTGATCGAACTTGCGTTTGTGACTGTCGGTGGGTTTAGCAACTGAACCTCTCGGAGGTAGGGTTCCTTGTGTCACCGCTTGGTCGGTTAATTTATGCGCAAGTCGAATGGTTTGTTGGATAGTGGCAGGATTGGATGAAGTAACCATGCTTTGTATTTGAGGCACTAGACCTCCAATGTAAAGTTCGATTCTTTTGTAGTCAGGAGTTACCATATGCGGGCACATAGTAGCCAGTTCGTGTGAACGAGTGGTGTAGAGTTCAATTTCCGAACCCTCCATTTTAAGGTTCCAGAACTCTCCCTCTAACTTTTGGATCTCATCGCGTGGGCAGTATTCTTCCTTCGTCATTGCTTTAAATTCTTCACACGGGAGTCCATTTGCCATTGCCAGTCCCAACATTTGAACTTGGGCATTCCACTATGTTAGGGCCGGGCCTTCTAAAGTTCCAGCAGCAAACTTCACTTGGTTAGCCACGGGGCAGTTGCACATGGCTATTACTGATTCAACCTTCTCAAACCAGCAAAGTAATCCAACGGCTCCTTCAGCTCCACTAAAGGTGTGGGGCTTGCAATCCATGAATGCTTTGAAAGTGCAGGCTGGTTGTTGGTTTTGCTGATTTTGCTGGCCTGGATTTAGAAATACAAATTGAATTGGAATTATAGAGATTAGAAAGATGTTTTTAGGAGAAGGATTGACACTATTAGTCAATAGTTAGAGCATTTACCTGCAGCATTCTGTGCTGCTAGGGCCTCTGCCACACTATCATTTATCAATACTGCTAGCTCTGCTGCCGTCATGTTAATGGTACCACGACCACCGGCACGGCCTCCGCGTCCTCTCCCAGACATGATTCTTCACAATCACAAATGAAAAACAATGAGAAATATATCGCATATTAAACATTATTCAGGTACGAGTAAGGAGATACAACATCTAATATTTTGAAAATTAAATAAATTGTAAGGCTACAAAATAAATAACTCAAATATTAAAATTCTCATGCTTTTATTGGATGGGAACAACCTTACCCATCTAGGTTTGAAAAGAGAAATAACATAAGCAAAAACAAACATGAAAAGGAAGATAGAATAGGAAGATCATCAAACATCCTCGTCATCAGAAGAGACGTATGACTGTGCATCATCGATCTCCACTGGCTCCTCCTCAACTGGCTCCCCTTCTAAGGGCTCCTCCTCGAAGGGCTCCTCTTCAAAGGGTTCCTCTTCATCATCAGATACTAGAATGTCTTCCGGAAATAGGGCCGCTTGTAGTTGGGCTTCCAAGTGAGTCACCCTCTCTTGAAGGCCTTCAGCAGTGTGGTTTGCCACATGTAGCTGAGCTTCCATAGCGGCTAATCTCTCTAACACTCCTTCCATATCATCATCCACAGTGTCGGCCCTCGTCTCTAGATGTGCCAAACGATCCACTAAAAGGTTATGAACATGGTCCGTTGCAGCTAGTTCGGTAGTCAAATGTTCTATTCCTATCTTGTTCTCTTCTATTTGGGGTCCATTCTTCAGAAGTTTAGGTATCTCCTCGGTGGCATCTTGTACTATACTCAATTCCTTCGACATATAAGATACGAATGCTGCGAAAGCTTGTTCCATGGTGCATGGTAAGCTAGGTAGTGTACATGATGAAGATGCGGATCCAAAGTAACGTGATGGAACATCTCCCATTTCGATCCATCTTTGGATCATATGTGGGTATACGTCCCAATTGAGAGCATAATCCAATGCTCGTGCGTTACTCGGTTCACATTGGTCAACTGAATGGTTACTCGAAGTAGGCCGGCGCCTTTTGGGTTTCGGGGGTGAGAGTACAGGTGCCTTATGCCCTGATGCTTTAGGTGATGGAGGTGGGGTTGACGACATGATCCTGCAACATTATGTATAAGTGCTAAACATCCAAATGACATGTAACTAATGTGTAAGGCTATAGTCTAGTATGCAATCCTAGTTCTCTATAACCAATGGCTCTGATACCAATCTGTCACACCCCCAAATTTCAACTAACGGAGTTTTACCGTTTTGGGAAGTGACTAACAGGATCTCAGACATTAGTTACTTTGAACGACTCTACATGGGACTCAAATGAAAATACCATTAAAATCAAAGTTCAATGCGGAAGCGTAACGAAAAGTAAATGCGCAAAATACACGCGCCCAAAACCAAAGTCCAAAAAGTCCAAAATGTCCAACCAACCAAAATACAATACAAGGAAGTCATAAAATATATCATAAGTAAAATAGTTGAATCACATGCATGTTCTAACGTGCACCTTGTGTCTTAGCTTAGCGACCTGAGAAAACATGTAAGAAAAAGTGTCAACACAAGGTTGGTGAGTTCACAGGTTTCAAATAAATACGTAAGCGTTTACCAGATTTATGATCATTCAATATGTATCTATAGGTAGCTAACCTATGTTCATGTTTAGCTCAAGTGCTCGCAACCGAAACTGACTATTTGTTTATTGCCTCCTTCCAGGTCTATCAATACTGGCCATGTGAGTAGGCTAACATTTCACCCGTTCGATATCCAATCGAGTGAGCGCAACTAACGCGGGTGGGATTTGTCAAACCCAGTAGTACTACTAAACATTACCTCGCTAAGATCCATATTAACGGTTCGAGATAAGATGAGGACTTTCTGTGATAGCGTGTTACACTTAGCTTTAACATTGATAGCATATGAAATACAAAATCTCAAAAGCAGTTTAAGCATGTTTTCTCCCCCAAGTTAAAACGGTAAAAAGGGGCCGTGAAAACTCACATGCTTGGCGTTGAAGGTAGTTTCACATTAGAAGTAAGTTGGAACCACGACTGTAAATCTCAAAAGACCTACGAATGTCCTAAAATTATAAACATATAAATTAGGAACGATAATGGGAATTGTGACTGTGACACGGAAACGAGAAACGTCCTAAAAGAACTGTCCCAATGAACGAGAGTGGACGAACGTGTCCACGGGTTTAGGAATTACCTTACGCGACGAACGACATAAGTAATATATATATATATATATACGAGTGGATAATATAATTAGTTATATTATTATTTAGTCTCAATTGATTTACGACGATATAAAATGCTTTGAAATAATATAAATATATATTATTTAATAATACGGGTCACAATTTGGGAATAATATAAACATATTATTTTACACGAGTTTACGGCTTAAAAATAATATAAATATATTATTTTTACTTATTAATAATAATGTATAAATTATAAATGTGGGTATAATTTATAAAAAAATAAACTAATATTTCAAACCCGAGCCTACGGGTTGTTTTCCGGGTTAAAACCAGATTATATAATAATACAATATTAAAAGGTTTGATTTTTATTAATTTAAAAATCCAGAAAACTGTTTCAAAAAATGAATGTGGAAGCCCGGCCTCGAACCCGGGTCTCTCCCACACACACACACAAGCCCTTAACCAGTCCGCCCGCTAGGGTCATCGCAAACATACCCGAGACTCATTTCTTTTAACAACCAAGTCAAACGCGATTTCCTTCCCCATTGATACCCAGATCAAATCCCATCCCAAACACTAAATCTGATCGCGAATAAGGTTAAGATTCACAGGGGTTTTGTTGTTTAGAGGATTGCGAAACTGATGATGTAAACAATTGTAAAAACGGTTGCGATTTAGGTTGTTAATTTCAGTTAAACAGAGTCGAAAACTATGGGTTAAGAACACAGATTGATTCGACTAAATCCGATATTAAAACTTGATGAATTTATGGGGTTTTTAACAATGACTGAATTGCCAGTCTAACCGTATAACTTAATTTGATTGAGGTTAAGTTTAGACCAGGGTTCGATTAAACCCAATGCGTGATGAACCCTAGAATCGGTTCATCACTGATTCGATGTTACATGCTCGAATAAGCATAGGGATTTCAAAGCATAGATGATTGCGATTCTAACCATACCGTTTAATTGGATTAACATTGAGTCTAGGTTAGAGTTTGGCTAAAATGTTTTCAAATGAATTCCAGAATCTGATTTTGTAAAATTGGATGTTGTTTGATTCAATTAACATGGGGTTTTCATTAAACTGAAGATTTCGAAACTAATGGTATGATTTAATTGCATTGAGAACAAGTCTAGAATCAAAATCCCCAAATCCGATTTCATATGAACCCTAGAATCGGATTATGATTAAACCGATAATGTAAGCCCTGATTAGGATAGGGCTTTCATTCTACGGACTGAAACGAATCAAATGAATATTTCAATTACCCGATTGGATGTCGGATTGATAGAGCCCGACTGAAACTGAGTCCGACGACGGTTGTAGTGTTCTCCGGCGATGTCTGCTGCTTCTCCGACTAATTTGGTTTGTGCGAAAACTTCAGGGGGTTCGTTAAGTAATTGCAGCGTCTCAATTCGAGAAGGAAATACAGGAATTTGCAGGATTTGGTGACAATGGAAAGTGAAGTCGACGGTTACAAAACGAATGGCCATATTTTGATTAATTCGCATGTAATGCATGTGATTAAGGCTCAATGATGGCCGAGAATGTTAATAATGTCTGTAGTAAATAAGAATTCCAACGAATTTCGGTTATTATTCGCGAATTGGAAAATCAAAGAGTCGAATTTTAACTTCTAAAAGTCAACTGAAGACAAATTGGTCAATTTTGACTTTGGGGAGTCAATTTATTCAGTTTGGTATAATTACACAATTAGTCCTTGCAGTTTTGAGTTGATATTGTGACCGAATTAGTCCTTGGGGTTAGATTTGATTAACGGGGTTAAGTTTTTAATAAGAAATTTAACGGAATAGTTAACGGGGTTAACCTAAAAAGTCGGATTGTCACACACTAAATCAAAAGCCCCCTGGTTAATTGGGCTTAAATTTTCAAATTGAACATGATCCGGAAATTAGGGTTTGTTCTTAAGTCAATTTGGGGTTTTTTTCTCGTAAGCACAGTTTCAATCAAATCAATCTACACCACTGAATTCGCAAGGTCTTAATTAACAAAAGCGCTATGGTTCTAACAATTTTTATTCTCTAGATTCTTCAATTTGATCTTGAGTTCATACCTAGGGTTTCGACAATTGAATCTGCAACTAATCGATAATAAACTTGATGTTTTTCAAATTAAACCTACCCACTGATTCGTAAACCCCCGATGTACAAAACCCCTTTGATAAATTGACTCATCGCGTTCGGATTCGAGGGTTTGGGCTGGATTCGATCATGCATGGATGGGGAGGGGAATACACCAGACTTATTGATTAAAACCAAATGAAACCGGGTTCTTGTGCGATACCCTAGCGGGCGGGATTGGTTAAGGCTATGTGCTGGTGTGGGAGAGACCCGAGTTCGAGTCTCTCCACATCCTTTTCTTTTTAAATCATTTTCTGCTAATATTTTTAATATAAAAATAATACCCCATATTATTATAATAACATATTAAAGTGTTTTATACCCGGAAAACAACCGTAGGCTCAGTTTTCAAATTATAACCCATTTATATAATTATTCTCACTTTTAAAATAATATATCTATATTTTCGAATAAAACAATATATTTATATTATTTTCAACCTCACGATCTCAATTAAAAATAATATATATTTTTATATTATTTTTGCCATATTTATAAACTTTATGAAACGAATCAAAAATTATAAATAATATAATTTGTTATATTATTTACCCACGTTTAAATATTCGATTAAAAATAGTATATTCGTCTTTTTTTTCACACGAATGTTTATCTTATTAATCCTACGAATTTAAAAATAATATATGGTGTATATATTATTTTCTTTAGCCACTTTTAAATAGTACGAACACTTGAATATATATTTATTATTATTCGTAATTAAAAACATTCGACTCGGAATATTTATCTTAATTATTAAATTAATAAATCCTTATTACCGTGGACAAGTTCGTCTACCCGTTAATCCTAAGAACAGTTTAGGACGTTCAAACTTTCGTGTCGTCTCACAAAACCCCATATGACCGTAATTTATGTGTTTATAATTCTAGTGCATACGTAAGTCGTCTGAGGCTTACATTTGTAGTTCCAACCTTTCTCTTGTGTAATTCACCCACTACTCAAACTAAGGTGAGTTTCACGACCCCTTTTACTGTGTTATTTAATTGGGGGAGAAAACATGTCACAACCTTTTTGGGTTACTATAATTCATAAGATATCACTGTTGAGACTAAGTGTAACACACTATCACTGAAAGTCCTCACAACACATCGGACCGTTAATTTGACTAGCGAGGTAATGTTTAGTAGTACTACTGGGTTTGACTAGCCCCACACGCGTTAGTTGTGCTAACTCGATTGTAGGTCGAACGGGTGAAATGTTAGCCTACTCTTTTGGCCAAAGTTGATAGACGTGGCAGGTGGCAAACAACCAGTCATGCTTCGGTTGCTTTAGTAATACATGAATATTGGTTAGCTACCTTTAGATATGCATATTGAATGTACATAATTTGCAAACGCTTTATCTCTAATGATTGAAACCTGTGAACTCACCAACCTAGTGTTGACTCATTTTCTTACATATTTTCTCAGGTCGTTACGCAGGATCACGTTAGGTCATGCATGGTGTCTTGACTTCAATCATCAACTATCAAACTATTAAACAATAATTGTGTTTTATTATTATTTGAATCTGGGCGCGTTGTTTTGCGCATTTACTTTTGTTAAACGCTTCCGCACTTTTACTCTAAACTTGATCTTTTATATTATTACATTTTAAGTCCCATATAGTGTTGTTTGAAGTAACTGATGTCTGAGATCCTGGTTTGTCACCTTCCAAAAAGGTAAAACTCCGTTAATGGAATTTGGGGGTGTGACAATTTATAATTAATTTGCACCGCATTGATCAATCGAGTAAATGATTAAGAGTGGGGTTATCGGTTACGAGTTACACATCAATATTACCATCAAAATTCAATTAATTGCAGAGAGTGGGTCGATTAGTCGGTTTAAACGTGTAGCCGGCTTCAAATTCTTGCGAAAATATCATAAATACAGGATCGGGTTAATCATGTGAGAACCGGTGGTGGTGGGGTTTTGAACCTGTGACCGGCTTGGGGGAAAGAAAGAATGTGAATTGGCAGAACAGGTCCCTGGGGTTTCAAGCCTTTATTATTTCATGTTTAACTTGTTTTTAAATGAAAATAAAGTTTCAGAAATTACCATTTAAACCCTGGACTTTTATAAAACATAAAATTATTAAATCTAATAAATTTTTATAAAATCCAATAAATCTTTATGTTATACTTAAATGTTATAAAGGTAAAAAATGTAATTTTACTAATTAGAATAAATTTTTATCTGATTAAAATACATAAACCCTAATTTTTTTTAGAATTTATAATTTAACTTTTTGTAAGATGTTTATTTATAAATATATGCGTATATATATATATATAGATTTAGAAATAACTTATCATATATATATATATATATATATATATATATATAATAGGATAGTAACAATTATTTATATAATTACTTATAAAGATATTTATTATTTTTGAATTTGAAATAATTGTACCCAATGTATGCATGTATAAATACTCATGAAATGTAATGGATAATTTATTGAAATGGACAGAAGAAAACCACATAATAATGAAATTACAAGTGCCGGAAAGTAAAGATAAAGTCCGGAATTTACTTGGGGTTACAGTCTCCCCTACTTTAGGAAATTTCGTCCCGAAATTGATTAGGAAGAGGGTTCTGGAAATAGGTGTGGGTATTTAGCCTTCATTTGATCCTCACGTTCCCAAGTGAACTCGGGGCCACGTTTGGATTCCCACGAAACTTTAACGATTGGAATGCGACCTCGTTTGAGTTGCTTAACTTCTCGGTCCATAATCTCCACGGGTTTCTCCACGAAGTACAGTGACTCGTCAATGTGAACCTCGTCAAGGGGTATGTGGAGATTTTTGTCGGCTAAGCATTTCTTTAGGTTTGAGACATGAAATGTCGGATGAACGTTGCTGAGTCCTTTAGGTAGATACAACTTGTAGGCTACTTTCCCAATCCGCTCGAGGATTTTAAAAGGACCTACGAATCTTGGTGCAAGTTTTCCCTTCTTTCCAAAACAGAATACGCCTTTCCAATGGGATACCTTGAGAAGAACCAGATCGCCGACTTGAAATTCCAAGGGTTTTCGACGTGTGTCGGCATATCTCTTTTGCTGACACCTTACTACTAGAAGGTTGTCTCGGATTAACAGGATCCTGTCGAAAGTCTCCTGAATGAGTTCGGGACCAGTGATTTGTGCTTCACCAACCTCGGTCCAACAGATGGGAGAACGACACTTCCGACCATAAAGTGCTTCGAAAGGAGCCATGTCAATGCTCGTGTGATAGTTGTTGTTATACGAGAACTCAACTAAGGGTAGATGTAAATCCCAATTTCCCTTGAATTCGATGACACAGGCTCTAAGCATATCCTCAAGAGTTTGAATCGTTCATTCGGATTGACCATCAGTTTGCGGATGGTAAGCCGTACTAAGATTCAGCTCAGTACCCAAAGCTGATTGCAAAAATTGCCAGAAACGAGAAGTGAATCATCCATCACGATCAGAAATAATGTTGAGAGGTACACCATGACGACTAACAATCTCATCAATGTAGATTCGAGCCAATTTCTCGACTCGATAGTCCTCACGAATGGGTAGGAAATGAGCAGACTTTGCCAAACGGTCGATGATTACCCAAATACTATCATGACCATGAGACGTGTGCGGGAGTTTGGTTATAAAGTCCATGGCAATACACTCCCACTTCCACACGTGTCACACCCCCAACAAGGCGGAAGTATGGGATGTAACCGGTATATCGCATTGAACACAAGTACAAGAGAAACTTAAAGAAAAATTGTGCATTACATTGAACCATACTACATGCTTCTAACGAAAGTACAAATACAAGAAAAATCTCTAAAACAGTACAAAGTGTCTCAATGCCTGACTACAACCAAAGTATATAATCATAACTAGAAACAATAGTTTTAATCCAAAAGCGAGCCCTCATAAAAATCTCTTCTTCAATTCTGTTTACCTGAAAGCATGTTTCTAAAACGGGTCAACTATATAAATAGTTGGTGAGTTCGCAGGTTTTACGACTCTATAAAAAGTTTCGGATAAAAATCCAAAGTGATCAAAAATCCATTGATCGAGTACACATGTATTAGACAACATATTACCATGAGCAGAAATCAAAGCCTCGACAAAAAAAATAAAGTACCCCATACGGAAGTCTAATGCAAACAACCGCCTAAAAAAAATTGTCTAACTTTGCGCCCAAGTGACCCTACAAGTCTGGTTGGCGCGACCAAACCATGAGCGGGGGTGTCAACCCAAGTAGTACTACTCAAAATTCCCAACGGCTACGCTCAGCTAATTGATTGCCTAAAATTTTGGGGACTTTAAGGCATTATAAAAAAAATAACTCATGTAATCAATGTATCATGTAACATGTGACAAAAAAAAATAAAACAGATTTCCCCCAAAAACAGTAAAACAGTAAGTAAAAAGGGGGCCGCGAAACTCACCTGGACAATGCGGGCGAGTGATGCGACACAGTCGACAAAAACCGATAAAATCCGAGTCCTAACAGGTCCTACTAGTCAGGTGGACACAAACGATGCATTCAGGACTACTAAAGATTGTGACCAAGTCAACAAAACAAAAAGTGGCTATGTAATCGGTTGCATACCCAAACCCGTGCATACGCGTACGGATTGTTAAAAATTGTAAAACCGGCTTTTATATAAATTCGTGACCTTAAAACCTAAAGTTTTAGATTTTAGTAAAGAACATCGGTAGTTATAAAGTCATTTACAATAAAATCTCAAATCACGGTTTCGTTTGATCAAAAACGAGATTACGCGCGTAAAGTCCGGTTTACAGTTTGAAAATCAGATTCGTCCGAAATTAGGGTTTTAGTGTGATATTAGCACCCAATTTAAAAGTCAAATTTTATGTTTTAAATGGGGTTATACTTCTGCCCAAAATCCCTTAGAATTTTTATAAAATTAATTTTATATAAAAATTTTCCAAAATTAATAACTTTTTATAAAATTTAAATGGACCATAATTCCAAAACCATAATTAGACATAAAGTTACTGCTTAAAATTTATACAAATTTATCATGTATATAAATAAAAATTTCTGACAAATTTTCATATTTTTTTAAAATCCAGATTATTTAATATGAATTTAATATTGTTAAAATTTTATATATTCGGAAAAAATAGCTAAACACATCAAAACTTTATCAAATTTTTACCATATTAGTTTTAAGTCAATATAAGATCCCATACCAAGTTTCAAGTCCTGATTTTATACAGAAGTATACAAAACAGAAATCGTCCGTTTAAACTTTATAAATACTAAACATATACTTAAACAACTACAATTTTCATAAAATTTGGACAGGAGTCTTATTTTATCATATAACTATCACTGTCCAATTTCCAAAATTTTTCAATACTCATAAGTATTTTTCCCAAATTTCCATGTATTAAACTTGTGAGAATTTTAATAAATAATCTATAAAGATTAGGCAACCAAATTTTCCAGATACTCATTTTAAAACATATTCTACTGATTAAAACCACTTTTGGGTGCTAGATCAACAATTTTTAAAAATTCATCAAAACAATTGTCATATAAAAATAAATATATTAGTTTTCATTATTTGTTTCACGTGAAACAGGGTTGGGTGTATAACCTAATAACCATTAAAAATACCAAATATCTCAATACTAAATATTTTCGGGTTCAATTCTCAAACAATGACTTATAAAACTATTCTAACATAAAATCAAAGCTTAACGGGTAAAGTTTATACCTTCCGTATAAATGGTTCGCGTACGCGGAACCTCTCATATCACATGCAATACGAACCAAAAACACCATTAGGATCGTTTTTATCTCTCAAGCATTCCCACATTCTCAAAATTGACATGCAATGCCGTTTCGATGGCCATGCAACCCGATCAATTTCCTGTTTTCGATCCTAGAAACTGTTACAATATGTTCGTATTCAACAATATACTTCCCAATATCTGATCGGAATTTCCTACGATGAAAACATTCATATTTATGCTAAGAAATTACTGTCCAAATATCGTCACGATCCAACGGTCGGATCTCCGGGGATCGACGATTCTTTGAGACCCAGTTTTTCAAATCCGAAAATCCGATCAGTCACATTCGAGGGTATGAAAAGCATACCTAGAGAGCTCTGATCAAAAATTCCTCTGGTAGGGTTTTGCGTGTATGTGTTGAAAAGATCATATCCAAAATTCATGCATTTCTAACGGTCGGATTTCCGGGGATCGTCCGATCTTTAAGACTGCGCACGCATAAAACTTTCTGGACAGAATTTAAAAACTCTTTTTAACGAATTTAAGCAAGGATTTAGACAAATCTGAGCTTACCATTGCGTTCGTAGCATCGAGAAATGGTTCTGGGTGAAAAACGAGCTTCGGCCGCCACCGGCCACCGCGCCGGACCACCGTTGACCGCTACGCACCACCGTCGGACCACCACCACTTTGCCGGAAACCTCTCCAGCCCTCTCCACTCTCTCTCTCTCTAAAATTTCTCTAAATTCTTGCAAAATGAGAAAGTGGGTGAAGATGGGGTATTTATAGCCCCTGTGGTCTCCGATCGCGTGTCAGTTTTTCGCTTAAACGAACCCGATAAAAATAGTGGCGTTATTTTACCCAAAAATAACTCGTTAGAATTTAATATTTTCTCTCGAGTTCTTGCGTTTCGTAAATATATATCCTTTCGGATTTAAATTAAATTTTACGAAACTGCTCGACTCGGGTGTTAACACGTATAGACCTGAACTTGATCAAATTTTTTACATTATAACACCAAAATAAATCTTGCTATTATCTTCCGTTCGCTAACGAGTTCCTTTCGTATGAAAGTATATTTCAACATAATAATAATACTATTATTATACGAACTCGTCGAACACAGGTGTTGACCGTAAAAGTCACGGTTGTCACATTCTCCCCCAGTTAACAGAATTTCGTCTCGAAATTCAACTGGTATAATAGTTGACAAGTTCTTTTTCGTAACTTAATTCATGTATGATCATCAAGGGAAATCTAGTTTCCTAGATATAGCAAGGAGATTTGACAAATCAAGATCTAAGAATAACCGAGAGTAGGTTACATCTAATTAGGCTCAAAAGCAAATTGAATAATAATGAGAGAAAAATCCTTCGAATTCCAAAGAATCTATAGATCATGGATTTACTGAATCAGTCAAACGGTACACTGTTGATGTTATTCGAAAGATTAAGAAATCCGCCAAAGGATTGATCTACAAAGGTATACAAAGTTGGTACAAATCTAGAATGATGTTATGTTACAAAATCCCGAGGATTTAGTATCCTTTTATAAGCAAGGAAAAGTATCATTCTGTTTGTTTCCATTAAGGAATACTATTATAAATAGCAACCATAAAATTTTAACAGAGGAGTTGCTATTAAGGTTCAAAGAATCGGTAGAATCACCACGACTCATTGAAATAAAAATGCGTCACAGCGATAACAAATAATATAGGTTATGAAGGATGATCATATCATGTACTTAGAATACAGATAGATAACACCACGTTAAAATGAAACTTTTCGTCAATACGAACTTCCTTAGGGGGTATAATTACGGATTCGTCGGCTAAAAACCTTTTGAGACTTGATATACGATAAGCATCGTATATACCATTAAGCTCCTGAGGTAGTTTCAGTTTGTACACAACAAGACCAATCAAATGATTATTACCAACCTCAACACAACAAAATGGTGATCAACCTTTGTGTCAAAACCGAGCTTCTAATGGCGCTCATTTAATGCTAGTGTGATAACTGTTAGAGTAAGGAAATTTGACCAAAGGTAAAAGAGTATCCAAATTACCATCAAATTCTATCACACAAGCCCTGAGCATATCCTCCAAGGTATGAATAGTTGGTTCACTTAGACCGTCCGTTTGAGGATAGTAAGCGGTGCTCATATCTAAGCGCGTTATCAAAGCTTTCTGTAGTGTCTGCTAGAAATGGGATGTAAAGCGACTATCTGTATCGAAGATAAAGGAAACAGGCACTCCATGCTTGTTACAATTTCACCACAATATAGTCGAGCTAGCTTTTCTACCTAGAACTCCTCTCGATTTAGTAGGAAATGTGCAGAGCTCGTTAATTGGTTAATAATGTCCCAAAATGAATCATAGCCGCCCAATGTTCTAGGTAGGCCTAGTAACGAAATCTATTGAAATTTGTTCCCACATCCCTTTGTGGAATCTCAGTTTGTTGTATGTACTTATTGTTAGTAATAGTAATTACTCATAATGGTCGCGTCATAAGGCGACACAACATGGTTGGTGTGTATACAACATAACCGTATAAGTAGATACAATGGAATTTTGAAAATCACCATGACAAAAGGACGAGATTCACACTTCTTGTACTAGAATTGAAGAGTGATGATTAGTCATTAGAGAGTGAATTAATAACGAGTAATACGAGCTTAAAGGTTTATAAAGCAAGTATATAATGAGTACCAATATGATTGTACCAAACTCGAGTCGTTAAACCGAAGATTAACAAACATAGAAGATTATACTAAGATTCTGTCGAGATAAATTTGCTAAGAGTCAGATTTACTCAATCCTATGAAGTGTTATAGCAAATGAGTCATCATCATAAAATAGATGTCAGCGATGACCCGATGCTATGTTACCTCACCACAAAGCATTAGGATTCGGTACTAACTCGCGTGTTAGTCTCGATATAATATAACCGTGTTTGATGATTTTTAACTAAAGGATCATATACATATTGCCCAAGGTTAGCAATGAGTTATACTAAAAATCAAATCTCCACAAGATCTAGATATAGAAAGTGACTAAAGATCTAGGACAATCTAATCAAGTAGATTAGTTAAAAACTAGGTGCCAGTTCAATAGTTAGACATTGAATTGACTACCACCAGAAGTCGAATTTGGTTAACGGTTAGAAATGGAATTCTGAAATTTTAACAAGAAGTCCATATTAAAATATGGTCTACTCCTCACATCGAGTCGGCCAAATTTGATAGGATAACATTAGACGTCTGCATCTTTCTTGATGTGTATTGAAATGATTAGGAAGTAATCCGCTATTCAGTTAGATGAGGAAATAAACAGTCACATTGTGGAAATAATCTCATAAAAATAGTGTCCCCCGAAAATGATTATGAGCTTGCTAATCCACAAAATGGGTAGACTTTGATATAATATCATTGTCAATTTAGCCTGGGGTTTAATTCTTATAAAGTAGACGTCAGAAAATAGGGGAGGATCAAATAAAACTTCAGGAATTTTTCAAATGTGAGGATGTCATGCTCATAGGTCCTTTAAAGATAATGCAATCTCAAGTAGATCTTCAAGAGAGCAGAGTCAACTATGATTCGTCACTTGTTCCTCTTCGTGGTAGAGTACAACTTTAATTGGTTAAGAATTGTAGAACACAAAAATAAATTCAAAATTGCTCTACTATGATTTAGGACGCATCTTTCAAATGATAAGGTTTTCAAATTTCAACTTAGGTCCTCGCTTTTCCATTAAATTCGATGGAAATGGACCATAAGGTTTCAAAGTTTGTCCTTAGATCTCGCGTTGAAGGGGGTCAAATAGATTATCTGCCAATAACTGGTAGTACAGTATGCATGCAACTTTCTTGGCTTTCGAACGGTACCATTATGACTTACCGTTTCGTATTTCACCCATACTAGTTATAGCCTTAAAATCCTTTGCATAAGAGTTTAAGCCATAAATTTGATGGAATGAGTGTTTAATGTCATAGATTCATATTCCCTAGAGCACGTGTTAAGAAGTCGTTTCTAAACAGTAGTTGCTCTAAGGCTTTCTAATTACATGAGGCTGAGAATAAGGGATACGTATACGTCTCTACCTAGTTGGAAATCAAAAAGTCAATCAACAAAATGACATTTGAGAGAGAACAAGTACAAAAAGGATATGAGACTATCCTACTCGGATCTATAAGGACAGTATACGTAGAGTAACAAATAACGATAATCACTATAAATAAACTTTGAATGATTACTAATAAAATTTTTGGTACACAAAGAATCATTCCAACATAAAGTTTCATTTTCTCCATCAAAATGGTTTTCAATAAAATATCGAAGCGCCAGGATAAATCAAGATTTGCAAAACATATGTAGCAATGTTCACAAAAAAAGGGAATTAGTTTCATACTAAGCCATAGCTATCCCAAAATAAAAAGTTTTTGTAAATCCAACTAAAAGAATCCTGGGCACAAGCCGCTCGGTGTCCATAGTAGAACTACAAATGATAGAAATAAACATGACAATGAACGTCGTAAAGATGGCTCCTCCCAAGTAAACAAGTTTCTCAAGTTAAGTTTCCAATATAAGCGTCGCGGTTAAGAGAATCGGGATTGAGTGTACCAAATTACCATAGTGAGTGCAGAGCACTTGTAATGGAAATTTCAAGTAGGTGTAAAACTGAATTATTAAGAATATTTATCAGGAGTATACTGAGAATGACAAACACCGAAATGAGAATTTATACGAACGATCGTATAGAAAGGTTATATTGTCTAAGAAAAGAAGCTTATATTTCTTTAAGGAATTTCTCCATCATATTGTTACTCCATCGAAATTAGAGTGCATTTGGATTATAAGATAAAATCCAATGTTATGTCGGGACCTCCGATTATAGTCGTACACTTACTGCAAGTGTCGAGCGTTGTAAAGCCAATATTGAATTTACGTGGCCAGTAAAATCTCAAGGGATATGATTTAGCAAGTAAAATAGATGAGAGAAAATCTTCGTTGCTCAAGATTCAGTAAGGAGTTGATTAGATCAAATTAGAATTTCTCTTGTTCCTTCAGAACTGCGAGAACGTTACATGAAGATCTATTAGGGGAGTCAGAAATGTCGAGGTCTGATTCACGCTAGACCAAGAGTCGTCATATGCGTTGATAAACATATAACAAAATTGAAATGAGAAAATCTTTAGCTGGATCTCAAAAATGAAGCAATACTTAACAAATAATTGCCAAATCCGGTCCAAATACCGAGGTAAAATCAACTGAGAACAGATCTATTCAGTGTCTCGGTCTAAATTTTCATGCACAATAAAACTTGATAAGAGTTTTGGATCCATTAAGATTCAAAGATAAAAGAGACAATATAAATTCCCATGTCACCTGAGGTAGCCTATCGCATCATTCGATGTATTCGGCTCAACCCTAAGGTTACGATAGTTTCGATCAATATTCGGATGACTGGGAATCGGGACTAGAAATACAGATTAATCATGAACATTAACTCAGACAGTAAGACTCACTAGAGTTCTCATGCACTGCAGATTATGATTACGTGTGCACCCGTAATGATAATTTACTTTGCATGGTCCCTACAATGTTTCCTCTATCTCGAGCTCTCAGCTAAAAAAAAGAAACTGGAATGTTCATTGGATCACGTCATCGTGTTGCACTTTCGCGTAAAAGTGTGGATGTTCTATCTGATCACTTTTAATTATTTGTACCAATACTCATGGATCTGCAGACTAAGGTTGTTGTTGGATGGAGGTAACGATAGAGGGGAACAACTGGCGTCCTCTAATAAAATAAAAAGTGTGTGGTGGAAGTCAGGCAGTAATAATAGGGCAGAGATCCCCAAATTAGAGTCGAGCAAGTCATGCTACAAATTTGTACATATACGTGGATCCAATGATCCAACAAAACAAACAAACAAAAAGTTTATGGGTCTCCTGACCCGTAGAGTTCTCTCCCGTTTAGTCCTGCTTCTCCACCTCGGGTTCCCTTTAGATCGAGCAATTATGGCTGTCATATCTCATGGCGAAAGT
Source organism: Smallanthus sonchifolius (assembly GCA_023525975.1). Classification (NCBI taxonomy): domain Eukaryota; kingdom Viridiplantae; phylum Streptophyta; class Magnoliopsida; order Asterales; family Asteraceae; genus Smallanthus; species Smallanthus sonchifolius. Next base: position 66,093,696 of record CM042028.1, on the reverse strand, counting down.
TCTAGCCATCCAATCCAGCAGATCACCAAAGCAAGTATATACCACACAAAGTGAAAACAATAGATATTAAATAAGAAAGTCGACTCCAGAACTGGAGTAGATGCAGGTGCGATGTAGGTACAACTACAACTCGAGGTAACACCAAGACAGATAGATGCGGATATAGATTACCGCAAACGTAACCGGAATCATCAAAGAGTACGCGTAGTGATGTGACGACGACATGATTATGATGAAGCAATGTGTCGTAGATAAGCAAGAGGTAGTATGCAATGCACAAATAATTCCTACGGTTCAATGCAATAAACTTAGAGTTATAGTCTAGGTCTAGTCTCGAGTAAACCTAGTTCTCTATAATCAGTGCTCTGATACCAAGTCTGTCACACCCCAACAAGGCGGAAGTATGGGATGTAACCGGTATATCGCATTGAACACAAGTACAAGAGAAACTTAAAGGAAAATTGTGCATTACATTGAACCATACTACATGCTTCTAACGAAAGTACAAATACAAGAAAAATCTCTAAAACAGTACAAAGTGTCTTAATGCCTGACTACAACCAAAGTATATAATCATAACTAGAAACAATAGTTCTAATCCAAAAGCGAGCCCTCATAAAAATCTCTTCTTCAATTCTGTTTACCTGAAAGCATGTTTCGAAAACGGGTCAACCATATAAATAGTTGGTGAGTTCGCAGGTTTTACGACTCTATAAAAAGTTTCGGATAAAAATCCAAAGTGATCAAAAATCCATTGATCGAGTACACATGTATTAGACAACATATTACCATGAGCAGAAATCAAAGCCTCGACAAAAAAAATAAAGTACCCCATACGGAAGTCTAATGCAAACAACCGCCTAAAAAAATTGGCTAACTTTGCGCCCAAGTGACCCTATAAGTCTGGTTGGCGCGACCAAACCATGAGCGGGGGTGTCAACCCAAGTAGTACTACTCAAAATTCCCAACGACAAAAAAAAATAAAACAGATTTCCCCCAAAAACAGTAAAACAGTAAGTAAAAAGGGGGCCGCGAAACTTACCTAGACAATGCGGGCGAGTGATGCGACACAGTCGACAAAAACCGATAAAATCCGAGTCCTAACAGGTCCTACTAGTCAAGTGGACACAAACGATGCATTCAGGACTCCTAAAGGTTGTGACCAAGTCAACAAAACAAAAAGTGGCTATGTAATCGGTTGCATACCCAAACCCGTGCATACGCGTACGGACTATTAAAAATTGTAAAACCGGCTTTTATATAAATTCGTGACCTTAAAACCTAAAGTTTTAGATTTTAGTAAAGAACATCAGTAGTTATAAAGTCATATACAATAAAATCTCAAGTCACGGTTTCATTTGATCAAAAACGCGATTACGCGCGTAAAGTCCGGTTTACAGTTTGAAAATCAGATTCATCCGAAATTAGGGTTTTAGTGTGATATTAGCACCCAATTTAAAAGTTAAATTTTATGTTTTAAATGGGGTTATACTTCTGCCCAAAATCCCTTAGAATTTTTATAAAATTAATTTTATATAAAAATTTTCCAAAATTAATAACTTTTTATAAAATTTAAATGGACCATAATTCCAAAACCATAATTAGACATAAATTTACTGTTTAAAATTTATACAAATTGATCATGTATATAAATAAAAATTTCTGACAAATTTTCAAATTTTTTTAATATCCAGATTATTTAATATGAATTTAATATTGTTAAAAATTTATAAATTCGGGAAAAATAGCTAAACACATCAAAACTATATCAAATTTTTACCATATAAGTTTTAAGTCAATATAAGATCCCATACCAAGTTTCAAGTCCTGATTTTATCCAGAAGTATACAAACCAGAAATCGTCCGTTTAAACTTTATAAATACTAAACATATACTTAAACAACTACAATTTTCATAAAATTTGGACAGGAGTCTTAGTTTATCATATAACTATCACTGTCCAATTTTCATAATTTTTCAATACTCATAAGTATTTTTCCCAAATTTCCATGTATTAAACTTGTGTGAATTTTAATAAATAATCTATAAAGAATTAGATAACCAAATTTTCCAGATACTCATTTTAAAACATATTCTACAGATTAAAACCACTTTTGGGTTCTAGATCAACAATTTTTAAAAATTCATCAAAACAATTGTCATATAAAAATAAATATATTAGTTTCATTATTTGTTTCACGTGAAACAGGGTTGGGTGTATAACCTAATAACCATTAAAAATACCAAATATCTCAATACTAAATATTTTCGGGTTCAATTCTCAAACAATGACTTATAAAACTATTCTAACATAAAATCAAAGCTTAACGGGTAACGTTTATACCTTCCGTATAAATGGTTCGCGTACGCAGAACCTCCCGTATCACATACAATACGAACCAAAAACACCATTAGGATCGTTTTTATCTCTCAAGAATTCCCACATGCTCAAAATTGACATGCAATGCCGTTTCGATGGCCATGCAACCCGATCAATTTCCTGTTTTCGATCTTAGAAACTATTACAATCCGTTCGTATTCAAAAATATACTTCCCAATATCTGATCGGAATTTCCTACGATGAAAACATTCGTATTTATGCCAAGAAATTACTTTCCAAAAATCATCACGATCCAACGGTCGGATCTCCGGGGATCGACGATTCTTTGAGACCCAGTTTTTCAAATCCGAAAATCCGATCAGTCACATTCGAGGGTATGAAAAGCATACCTAGAGAGCTCTGATCAAAAATTCCTCTGGTAGGGTTTTGCGCCTATGTGTTGAAAAGATCATATCCAAAATTCATGCATTTCTAACGGTCGGATTTCCGGGGATCGTCCGATATTTAAGACTGCGCATGCATAAAACTTTCTGGACAGATTTTAAAAGCTCTTTTTAACGAATTTAAGCAAGGATTTAGACAAATCTGAGCTTACCATTGCGTTCGTAGCATCGAGAAATGGTTCCGGGTGAAAAACAAGCTTCGGCCGCCACCGGCCATCACGCCGGACCACCGTTGACCGCCACGCACCACCGTCGGACCACCACCACTTTGCCGGAAACCTCTCCAGCCCTCTCCACTCTCTCTCTCTAAAATTTATCTGAATTCTTGCAAAATGAGAAAGTGGGTGAAGATGGGGTATTTATAGCCCCTTTGGTCTCCGATCGCGTGTCAGTTTTTCGCTTAAACGAACCCGATAAAAATAGTGGCGTTATTTTACCCAAAAATAACTCGTTAGAATTTAATATTTTCTCTCGAGTTCTTGCGTTTCGTAAATATATATCCTTTCGGATTTAAATTAAATTTTACGAAACTGCTCGACTCGGGTGTTAACACATATAGACCTGAACTTGATCAATTTTTTTACATTATAACACCAAAATAAATATTGCTATTATCTTCCGTTCGCTAACGAGTTCCTTTCGTATGAAAGTATATTTCAACATAATAATAATACTATTATTATACGAACTCGTCGAACACAGGTATTGACCGTAAAAGTCACGGTTGTCACAACACGTGAATCTCGGGTTGTTCAAGTAAGCCAAATGGACGTTGGTGCTCGGCTTTAACCTTCAAACAAGTAAGGCACTTGGACACGTATAGGGCAATATCCTTTTTCATACCAAGCCACCAATATTCAGTACAAAGGTCCTTGTACATTTTATCTGCACCGGGATGCACAGAATAACGAGTCTTGTGAGCCTCGTTCATGATGAAAGTACAAAGATTGTCACGGTCTGGAATCCAGATACGGTTCAGGAAGTAGAGTAATCCATTGGGTTTGGTTTCAAGCTGGAGTTCTACACCACATGACATTTCATTGTACATGTTTCCTTCAGTGACTGAAAGATGTTGTGCTTCAAAGATGTGAGTCTGAATGTCATTCTGAATTTGAATGTTGTGGATCTTGATTTACGACTAAGAGCATCGGCTACGACGTTCACCTTACCAGGATGGTAACGAATATCGCAGTCGTAGTCGTTTAGGAGATCAACCCAGCGTCTTTGCCTCATGTTGAGTTCTTTTTGATTGAAAATATGCCGGAGACTCTTATGGTTGGTGTAAACTACACACTTAGTACAATATAGATAGTGTATCCATATTTTGAGAGCAAATACGACCGCACCCAACTCAAGATCGTGCGTCGTATAATTCTTCTCATGAATTTTGAGCTATGGGGACGCATAAGCAATCACTTTGCCTCGTTTCATTAGAACACAACCAAGGCCTAAGTGGGAAGCGTCAAAGTAAACGACAAAGTCTTCGGTTCCATCGGGAAGAGTTAAGATAGGAGCCTCACACAATTTTTGCTTCAGGGTTTTAAAGGCTTTTTTCTTGCTTTGGTCCCCATTCGTAGGGTTTGCCTTTATGCATTAAGGTTGTGAGTGGCACCGCGATCTTTGAAAAGTTTGATATGAAACGACGATAATAGCCCGCTAAACCAAGATATGAGCGGACTTCTGTAGGGGTTTTTGGAGCTTGCCAGTTCTTCACCGCTTCAATCTTAGCGGGATCCACGTGAATACCCTTCTCGTTGACTATATGTCCCAAGAATTGGACTTCCTTCGCCAAAATTCACACTTGGAGAACTTAGCGTATAATTGCTCCTTTTTCAAAAGATCCAAAACCAATCGCAAGTGTTCTTCGTGCTCTGCTTTTTGATTTTGAATAAATGAGAATATCGTCAATGAAGACGATCACGAACTTATCCAAGTACGGTTTACACACGCGGTTCATAAGATCCATGAATACCGAGGGTGCATTGGTTAGTCCGAAGGGCATAACCATAAACTCGTAATGACCGTATCTTGTACAAAAAGCTGTCTTAGGGATATCAGATTCAAGGACTCGTAACTGGTGATAACCAGAACGAAGATCAATCTTTGAGAAATAAGTCGATCCTTGATGTTGATCAAATAAATCATAAATCCTCAAGAGTGGATAATGGTTCTTCACAGTAAGCTTGTTGAGTTCCCGGTAGTCGATGCATATCCGGAAAGACCCATTCTTCTACTTGACAAATAAAGCGGGAGCTCCCCAAGGAGAAACATCGGGACGTATAAATCCTTTTTCATAAAGTTCTCGAAGTTGGCTTGAAAGTTCTTGCATCTCTGATGGTGCAAGACGGTAGGGTGACTTAGCAACGGGATTTGCTCCTGGCACTAGGTCAATACGGAATTCGACTTGACGTGCGGGAGGAAGACCAGGTAAGTCTTCGGGGAAAACTTCAGGAAAGTCTTTGATCATAGGAATCTCTTGAATGCTTTTGCCCTTTTCTTTCCGCTCCATAATGTGTGCTAGAAAAGCTACGCACTTCTTTCGTAAGTAATTCTGTGCGGTAGTGCAAGACATCAGCTTGAGTCTCTTTAACGGCTTCTCACCATAGACGTTCAAAATGTCGCTCGAGTCAAGAGGGATACGGATATATTTGTTAAAGAAGACGACTTCAGCATGATGTTTGGTCAGCCAATCCATGCCTACTATGATGTGGAAACCTCCGAGAGCCATAGGAATAAGATTAATCAAGAAGTCATGGTGGTTCAAGTTTAGGGTACAATCTCTAATAATGGCGTCACATGTAACTGAATATCCATCCGCTACTATTATATCAAAGGATTTATCTAACTTAGTTCGACTCATAGCAAGTTGTGGTTCAAACTCAAAGGACACGAAGCTCCTATCGGAACCAGTATAAATAGGATAGAAGCATATTGGTGATTTATTGGGTACGTACCGTTCACCACATCATTGTTGGCTTGTGCCTAATTGGCATCGATGTTGAAGGCACGTCCACGAGCTACGGGGTTTGCATTCCCCTGATTCACATTTCCTTGGTTCATGTATTCCGTGGTTCATGTTTCCCTGAACCATGTTGCCCTAGTTTAGGTTGGCTTGGTTCACAATGACTAACCTAGGGCAACGGTTCCTAAAATGATTTGGGTCACCGCACTCATAACAAGCACGACCCTGGGTCACCGCACTCAAAATGATTTGGGTCACTGCACTTGTAACAAGCAGTGAGAGCAGGAACAGGAACAACAGGTTGGTAGACTTGGTTAACTGGGGAACAGCATGGCAGTTGTTAGCCGTATGCCAGAACGTCCATAATTGGTACATAAACGACATGGCATGTTGGTGGTATAATGGAGCTGGCAAGTGTTGCACAGAAGTAGAGTCCCCACATATGGCTTCTTGTTGGGGTTGCAGGCAGTAGGGGCTACTTGAACTAGAGGTGTAGCAGGTGTGATAATGGCAAAGTTCTTGCCCTTCCGCTTCTTGCTGTTGAAGGAAGACTCAGACTTGGTTTCCTTGGTGGGTTCAGTAATGGTTTTCTCAAGGGTCTTCTTGGCACCCTTTTTAGATAGAGTCCCTGCCTTAACATGATTGTTTGACAGGGTAGCAGCAAGATGGATGGTTTCCTCGAGAGTGGTTGTGTTACTACCCAAAACAGTGTCATGAATCTGCATGGGCAAACCACTGATGTATTTCTCAATTTCTCGGGAGAGAGGAGTGACCATATGAGGCACCAAGAGGCTAAGCTCATGAAACGAGTGGTGTAGGCAAGGCTTTCACCACTGTCTTGTTTGAGATCCCAGAACTCTACTTCTAGCTTCTTGATCTCATTATGGGGACAAAACTCATCTGTCATAAGTGTATTGACATCAGCCCAAGGTAGAGCTAGTGCAACTTCAATTCCACAGTTACGCTTTCCCCGTTCCACCAGGTGAGTGCCCTCTTCTGGAAGACACTAGTAACATAACGAACTTTCAGGTTCTCGGGACAGTCAGCATTGATGAAGGTTCCCTCAATGCTTTCGAACCATTGGAGAAGTCTAGTGGCTCCTTCGTTTCCGTAGTACTTGTTGGGGTTGCAGGAATTGAAGTGTTTGAATGTGCATGTGGGATTCCTTGGAGCTGCATTCTGGTTCAGTTGATTGACCATGGTTGGCAGGATCGTAGCCATTTTCTGGATGATCCTGCCAGTGAGGTTGTTTCTACGTTAACGACGAGGAGGCGTTCTATAAAAGGGATGAACAGGAGTTTCATAAGATAGGAATCATGTATAAGAGTTTGTAATAAAATCATGGGATATTTAATAAAACATGGGTGGTACCCCATTATAAATGGGTACGTTGACTTATCAAAGTATTTTAAGTTCACCTAATGTCTGAAAAGTCGTGCTTTAGCCTATAGGTGGGCACTCATCCCAAGAATTCCCAGGAAAGCATAACTGGTCCATCGATTGATTTGGATTTATACGAAATGCTTTCCTAGACTGAATTTCCCAGAATATAGGCATCCACCCTTCCGGATTGCACAAGTTCTCATTCATCGGTCAGAACCTGCATACCTTTGACGAGAGTTTCACTTGGATTAGACCCGTAGTTCTAAGAGTATGTTTCATGTAGTCCCTTGAGTAGTTGTGTATGTAATTGCACCATGTAGACATAAACAAATAGATGTGGATAGGTATAGGTAAGTATAGAGTGGAGTTCCTAATAAAAGACACGAGTTAAACTCATGTTTAGGACTCCTAGGTTATAGCCTAGGTCATGTGTGTTTAATAACCTAATTCCCTATAACCATGGATCTGATACCAATCTGTCACACCCCGGCTGGAAGGGGGATTATACGCCGGGGCTGACGCGGTTGTCCATAAGCACATGATCATCTATTTAACGTGAAAGTATTTATTCATCAACCTTAAAAGCATTAGTTACAAAAGAAAATAGAAAACGAAACGTTCATGACATAACATAAATTAAATTTTAAACTAGGTCCATGTCCTATGTGATCAAGTTGTATCCTCAAACTGGTGCACTTGAAACATGTGAGTAAATGTCAACTACAAGTAGTTGGTGAGTAACATAGGTTTTGACACCAAACAAAAGTTGAAAAAGGATTTAAAATTCAATATGTTCAAAGCATAACTAAGGCATCAATCTGAAAACATACAAGGTTCCAAAGCGTACAATCAAACCGTAGTAAATGTAAAACTGGTATGTGCAATCCAACGGATTATGTTTTGGAAAAAATAGTAATATGGTACACACAAAACCCGCCAAGGTTTGTGCTAAGTATGGTATCAGTTTCCCGTATAAATGATCATAAAAGATAATACCTTAGGCTTGCAACACAAGTTAATGATTGTACTAAACATGAACACATGTATGGTCGCCAAGTAGTTTAAGACATAAAGCACATAGTAATTATCATGAGAACAATGGTATTGAATTTGGTACGTATAGTATGTAAACATGTTCCACCCCGAGTATTTGTAAATAATATTAAAGAGAAAGGGGGCTATGAAATCACTTGTATTGTAGCTAGAATTGGTATGAAGTGGTAAGGGCTGATAGGCCTCGTGAGGATTTCTCACAAATCACCTTCACGTGTAATAGTACTCTAAATTCAATGTACGTCTAAATGGTATTAATGAGTTTTTTTGAGACTTTAGGGTTTTCATGGGGTTTGGATTTGAAAATGGACTTGAATGTATATTTTGTAGAAAAATAGAACTTTGAGACTTGTTGGAACATTTAATTAGAAAATGTTTATAAAATCAATTAGAATTGATCAAAACTTCTAATTAATTCTATAGTATTTTATTTATAAAATTATTCTTAAAGTTAATAAATAAATTTAGGAAATAGGACAAAATTAATGTATTTGTATTTATTCATATTATCATTCTAAAATGATTTACAAATAAGTCTTGAAATGTAAAAGTTTTAATTAATTTATATATTATGTAAATAAAATAATTAATTAAACTATTAGTTAGCGTAAATAAAATGATCACTTAATCTATTAACTAATTCAGTTTAAATGAATTATAAAAGACTAAATAAATAGGCTTTAAATAGAATTAATTGAACTTTGTATAAAATAATTATTTAAAATGATTATTTGATTATTTATAAGTTTAAAAGTATTTTTAAATAATTATTCATACTAAAATAATTATTTATAGGTTTGAAAGAATTTTAAAATGTCTAAACATTTAATTAAATTTTTATGTAATAACATTATTAATAAATAACATAGTTAATTTGTTTAAACAAAACATTTCTATTATTTATTTAAGAATTTTAAAATGTTTTATTATATGTTTTTAATTTAAAATAAAATAAATAAACAATACTATATTTTTTCTGTTTTTATAAAAATTTACAGAATATGTTTATATAATTTATAAAATTTAAATTGGGATTTTTAAATATGGAATAATGGGTTAAATTAATAAAAAGGAATTAATTTAAAAACAAAAACGGTGGTCGGGACTCGAACCCGCGCCACTACCGGGTCACACACACAAACACACTAACCATCAGACCAGGGCATGATGTCGTGTCTGAATTGGTCTTGCTTTGAATATAACACGCAAGCCCAAACACCCTTCGAAATGAACCCGTAAACCCTAGCCCTCCAATTCTCTTGATCGAGCCAACGATAGAAGCCCAATTCATGGGGCTTTTGATCCTTGCATCAATACGAACTTAACAACACCAAATTTACCTAAAATGAATACGAATTGGAGTAGAATGACTCAATGAACAGGTTCGGGTATATCGGCTCTGATTTGCGATTTCGTTGTGAAATGGAATGTAATCTAGTGTGTGTTGAGTTTACAATGGGTCTCGTCTACGATTATGAGTGCCTATTTATAGCCAATTTGCACCGTATTGATCGATCGAGTAAACGATTGAGAGTGGGGTTATCGGTTACAAGTTACACATAAAGATTACCATCAAAATTCAATTAATTGCAGAGAGTGGGTCGATTATTCGGTTTAAACGTGTACCCGGCTTCAAATTTGTGCGAAAATATTACAAATACAGGATCGGGTTAATCGTGTGAGAACCGGTGGTGGTGGGGTTTCGAACCTGTGACCGGCTTGGGGGAAAGAAATAATGCGAATTGGCAGAACAGGTCCCTGAGGGTTTCAAGCCTTTATTATTTCATGTTTAAACTTGTTTCTAAATGAAAATAAAGTTTCAGAAATTACCATTTGAACCCTTGACTTTTATAAAACATAAACCTATTAAATCTTATAAATTTTTATAAAATCCAATAAATCTTTATTTTATACTTAAATGTTATAAAGGTAAAAAATGTAATTTTACTAAATAGAATAAATTTTTATCTGATTAAAATACATAAACACTATATTTTTTTTAGAATTTATAATTTAACTTTTTGTAAGATGTTTATTTATAAATATATGTGTGTGTGTATATATATATATATATATTTAGAAATAACTTATCATATATATATATATATATATATATATATATATATATATTTATTTAATAGGATAGTAACAATTATTTATATAATTCCTTATATAAATGTTTATTATTTTTGAATTTGAAATAATTGTACCCAATGTATGCACGTATGAATACTCATAAAATGTAATGAATAATTTATTGAAATGGACGGAAACAAACCACATAATAATGAAATTACAAGTGCCGGAAAAGTAAAGATAAAGGCCGGAATTTCCTGATGATTACAGGATTGTAATTTACTAACATTTTAAGACACTTCTAAGACATTTAACAGAGTTAACGAATACTTAACGAAGTAAAATGAGAGTGTTTCGTTCTTCAAATCTCTAAACTCCTTTTAAACTTTGGGTTTACTGTCATACCCACATCGAATGAGAAAAAGAAAAAAGTAAATGTTGAGGCTTGATAAATAGAGGTTTTGTTTTTTATCTCCATCCTACATCGATGACTAGAGAACTTAAGTGGGGGAATCTCCTATAAATAGGGAGTACCATTTTGTTCTATCTAACATTGCTAAAAATCTATTTGCATAAAATTTGCTTACTTGTTAGACCGCTTCTTCTGGTTCTTAAACAAAAATTTTGGTGTTGGTTATGGTTGTGGCTCAAAACCGAACCGTCCCGTCCACACCCTTCAAATAACCAACTAAATATTTACAAAGTTATAATAATAATAATACCCAAATTAATCAGTATTTAAGGCATGTCGGGTTAGATTGCGCTCTCCTAAAGAGACTCGGTGAGACCCGCCGCTTTGCGCGAGCCAACCCACTAGCTTAAAAATAATTGCATACCTCGAGAGAGGGATGAAGAGCCTGAGATATCCATGTGCTGAAAGTACCAACATCATTGATAACGGCATAATATGGATCGCGATAGGTCCCAACGCCGAAGATTCAACACTTCCTCCGGCCTCCAACACTTTGCTCCAACATTTGTGGGTCTTCGGGTCGAGCATTGGGAATGATGACAACATATTTTTCATTTTGTAGCCGATCATACATCTTCTTTGGTTTACTTATCATATATAGATTATTGATTTTGATTAAAAAGGCGTATCATCACTTGGCATGCCTTTAGATAAACGTACTTTGGTGTAGACGACAACTCCCCCACCTCCGAAGCCCCTTTTTGGTGTGCGCCTTCTTCAAAAGCTCGACGCTACAAGGCTCGCATCCTAGCTCCACGACCTATAACAAAAGTTAAAGTAGTTAGTTATTAGAACATACACAAATGTAAGATAAACTTAGAGAAAAACTTATCATCTTCTTCCAATGTAGTCACATACTAATCGACCTCCTGGTGTGTCGGGACGACACCCCCTCAAACTGAGTGTTATGATTAATCTTAGCGACCCTCAACTTGGACTTTCAGTTATCCGTGCCCCATACCTTTCACAAAAATATGTATTGGTTTAAAATTAAAGTAATAAGTACTCGGTCGATCATCTCGTGCTAAAATGACACTGATATCTAACTAAGAGGGTATGGCCTCATGATGTTGAATTCATCGTTATTAAACACTCATCCATCGACCTAAGTCGTCTTTCTCTTTCAACTATTGGGTGCATCCCTCATAATGTCATCATACCTATTATGCAAACTCTTGTTCCTTGTTTGGTAGATATTGTCCTCTAGGATGGAATCCATTGTGGGAAAGGTTTGGGTCTGATGTGGTTGTTGTGTTTGAGGAATTTGGTGAAAGGTAAAGTTTGCATGATAAATATTGGGATTGACTTGGTGAAAAGCGTTTGGTTCCGGTGACACATTTGGAACATAAACGTCTTGAATATTGGGATTGAAGAGGTGCTCAAGTCATTGTTTGGATCGGGATTTTGAGGGAAGAACTGAGTATTTGGGTTGTTGCGAATGTTCGCGAAATGTGGATGGTTTGGGTTCCAAGGAATCATTGAGTGAATTTGAGAGTTTGAGTATTTGAGAATTTAAAGGAAATAGGAAACATTGAAAGATTGGAGAGTTTGAGTATTTGAGTTGGTAAAATGGTTGAATATTTATAAAAGAATTTTTTTTAATCGTTGGAACATTGACTCGCCCCTTTGACCGTGATTCCACCCACGCCCCCAATCACGCGCTAGGGGGGCGGTGTTCCACGCCAATGAAGGGGCCATATGGATCACGTCCCCACTACACATACTCTTATAAGACTTATAAATTTTATAACATGATTTTATAAAAAAAGCTTTACTAGAAGAATCTTCCATAAAGAGAGAGCTTATATACTCTAATGTCTAGAAAGAAGAATAAACCGATTTTATGCAACGTTGCATTATATGGGTAAGAGAAAAAATTCTCATTTTAAATCATACCCAAAATGTTTGAGAATTTTCTAAAAAGGATAGTCAATTTTGGTGCTTTTTAGAATGCCATAATATTAGAGAAATGCTTGAAAGACTAAAAATCATATTAAAAATGAAAAAGGCAATTTGTCTGGCAATCCAGATACGAATCGTTCATTGACTGCGGGATCGACCAGTGATGCCCATTAACATTTCTTAGAGGCTACTTTTCTTACACTATTGTTCGAGCCACGGCTCTCCATCAAGCCCGGAAGGGGCCATTTGGGTGAGATTTTTCCTTGGATGTTTTTCAACTCTTACGTCAAGTAGGCCCAGTTAAGACAACATATTGGCCGGAGTTGGACGAGGCTCTCCCATGTGACGGGGGGTGCGACGTCACAACATTCAATGTTCGACGTTCAAAAAAAAAAATTAAAGACAGACTTTCCTCATTTTCAAATTTACCTCTTGCACAAAAACAAACTTTTGATATAAGAGATCTCCCTCTTCTAAAATTCATTTTCGTGCCAAGAGAGATCGCATATTAGAAAGAGAAGAAATGTTTGTGAGGTTAATTGTAACATCTACATTCAAACACGAATGCGGTAACTGTGAGTGGTGATCCCTACTAAGATTAAAGAGAATTTGTAAAACTGATCATTACCATAGTTAATGAAAATATGTGGGGTGATCATTACCTAATTAGTGAGACGTGAATAGGTAATCATTACCATATCAGTGAGACGTGAAAAGGTGATCACTACATTATTAGTGTGAACATTGTAAAGGTGATTATTACCTTGATCAGTGAGAACTATCTACTGAAGATAAACTCTTCGTAGACACCAAGTAGTGGATGTAAGGTGGTTTACACCCATCCGAACCACAAGTGTTGATATTTTCTTTACTTTAAACTTGTTTACATGTTATTTTTAATCTACAAGTTCTCCAAGAAACGTTTTATAAACTAACACGGATTTTGAAAGTGGTCACACAAATTAAAAATTAACTATTCATCCATCTCAATATTCTTACAATTGGTATCATCAGAGGAAGTTGTTTTAATTTTTGTTAAATTTTTTACAATAAAAAAAGTGTTAGATAAGTTACATAAGCCCTTTGGTGTATTATATTATCATGTATAGTATAGGGTCCATCTTGTAATTATTTTATTTTATTTTATACCCTGTATTGTACTCCTATATATATTGGTGCTCAATACAAAGAACCCTCAAAGAGGGATTTCCCAAACTATAACATGGTATCAAGCCAATAAACCCTAATCCCCTTAGCAATCTTTTTTTTCTCCTCCTTCTCTACACAGCCACTGTCCTACAGCCGCCACCACCTCCGCCATGTTTCAAGTCTCACCTCCCACCTCACAAGATTGCCCATCCCCCGATTAGGCTACCCACCAAATTTCACGCCCATCAGAGCATCCACGCGCCGCCTACAGCCTCTACGCGCCGTCGCTGCTGCACCTTCTTCCCGCGCGTGAGGGCGTGTGCGGTTGGGTTCTGCCGCCGGCTTTCCACTGTTGAGATCGTCTGCTCTTTCCGATCAAAACCATGCCAAGTTTGCCATATTTGGTGTACTGTTTCCGCTACTGCTCGTCTCCTCCGCCATCGTTGCTAGGGTTTCTCAGTCGCGTTTTTGGCAAAACCCTTTGCCCACGGTTAGCTTTCTCCTTATCTTCGTGTTTTTAATATTTTGATTTCTTTTCCTTTATATTAAAATTATGTTTACCACCACACCCGTCACCAACATCGTTTCCCCACCCCTTGTCTCCCTTGCTTATAGTATTACTAACGTCCATCAACAGTTTGGGTTTAAACTCAACGTTGATGGTACTTGCTACAAACTATGGCGTACCATTTTCTAGGATCTCTGTATTGGTGCTATGGTTCTCGGTAACATTAATGGAACCAGTCTTCCAAAAGATGACAATGATTGGTTTTACAATACTTATGACCCTGATCTTTTGCAAATTATTACCACTGAAAAATGTACTTCTCAAACCCTTTGGAACTACATCAGTGAATTATTTCTTAATAAAAAAATGTCTCGTATGCTTCAACTTCAAAACACTATTCGTAACACCAAAAAAGGAACAATGTCTATCACCTTATTTTGTCATCACTTAAAAAACCTAGCTAATAGTCTACTTGATGTTGACTCTCCTATTTCTGAAACTGAACTTGTTATGCAAATTCTCCGCCAACTTCCCTCTTCCTATGGTAGCATCGTTGATGTCATCACCAACAAAACAGCTTTTCCCTCCTTCTTAGAGGCCAAAAACATGCTTCTCCTTCATGAGTCCCGTGAAGGCATTGAAACACCCATTGAGTCTCTCCCAAACTCCCCCACTGCCATTTGGTGTATTATAGTATCATGTATAGTACAGGGTCCATCTTGTAATTAATTTATTTTATACATGTATTGTACTCCTATATATTAATGCTCAATACAAAGAACCCTCAAGGAGAGATTTCCCAAACTATAACAAAAAGTTCTTACAAAAATTTTGAATTACATCCGTGGATTCTAATAAAAAAATTAGCCAGAGGTGATATATGATCATTGTACCCATGTTCATAAAGTATAACTTCTTACACTAGAATAGTTATATGAATACATTTTTAAAAGCTATAAATTATGACTTGGGCTGTGTTACAAATGAAAATGATTTTTAAAAAAATAGAATAAATTCATTAAACAAAAATGTTTTAAAAATTATTCAAAGTTCTTTGAAAAGAAGTAAATATGAGAGTTTTCCTTCATGCACTTGGGCTAAACAATTATGGGATGTCATACATCATTATCAATAGAATGTGGCCAAAGGAGATGAAAATGAAGAAACATGTCTTGTCGGACTTCATGATAATGAGGTGCTTTCTTGTTCATCATATCATAGTGAAGCCGAGTCACAAAATGACAAGGAGTTAAATTTTCAATATGCAATCTTAGAACAAAAATGATTGGTAAAAATAGTGCTTTAAAAATTGAAAAGGAAGTTTTAGAATTTGAAATCGTTGAATATAAACAAAACTCTTGCAAAATAAGATACTTGAGCTTAAAAGGTTGAGTGAGACTTCATTAGATGAAGTAAATGCTTTGAGAAAATCAAAACAAAGGTCACAAAAATGCTCTACTTAGGTCATGCACAAGATAAAACGTGGCAAATATTTGTGAGAGCCTTAAATGAATATTAAATTGCTCAAACCATGTATACACCAACTATAAGTAAATGGGTTGTTGAAGCTTGATGGATTTATTCAGAGCATTTACTCTAATAGCTAGTCATTTTCCCCATTTCTGTGTGAGAACCAACTTGTGAGAATGTTGGTTCGAAGTCATCTCAATGAATAATTAATCAATTTCAACAAATAGAACGTAAATATGCAAAATAGGAAATTGAAGACAATAACTAGAACAATAATCACCAATGATATGATAATCGATTTTATAGATGAAGTCTGATGATTACAATATGAAGAACAATAAGAACAATTTAAGAATGATCGAAATTAAAAACAGTTTAGTACACACCGTAAAAAGTACAAATGAAGCTCTAATTCTCTCTTACAAATTTCTCATGCGCACTTACAATCAAGACACTAGTTTATATAGACGAGGACGAGGTGAGAAGTTATACATCAAGGGCTTGAAATTTTGACAAATATTGATATTTATTTTGTCAATATTTGTCGAAATTTAAAAAAGACTGTTTTTAATGTATTGTAATTTATGTTTTGTAATTTTTAAAATTACGAAAAAATAAATAATAATGAGCTTTAATTCGTTTACCTTATATTTATAATATTTAAATTATAAGATTATTAAATCTATTTTACTTTATATTTTGTAATATTTAAATTGTAAAATTATAAGATTATTAAATGTACAAGTTAATTAAAAAAAAAAGTATATAAATAGGTATTGATATTTTTATTTTATTTTTTTTGTAATTTAGGAAAAAAAAATAAACGCAAACAGGTTCCTAACCGGTTTCAACTCGACCCCGTTTGAACCCTACCCGGATTGGTTTTATAGTGTAAGGCTCCAAACCCGGGAGGCCTCACTTGTCGGATTTACTCATAAACATAGTTATCGAATACTGAATTAGTTAAAACTTTTAAACATAGCGGAAGCGTACATCAATTAGTTACATAACAGCAGAAGTCTTAAACATTTGAAACATTGTCTAACATTCAAAAAAATCATAAATAAACTTATAACGTAAATCAGGCTGTCAGTCTTGTGCCAGGTAGCCATCAAGCCTTAGCCATATCCTTCCTCTTGCTACCTAAAGTGCATACTAAAAGTCAGCTAACGCTAGTGAGTTATAGTTTTTAAGCAATTAGGCATAAAGATTATTTCATTATATATATATATATATATATATATATATATATATATATATATATATATATTAGCATTTCATTTGGGGTCATTTAACATTCATTGGTTATACACATATGGGTGATCAAACCGTCATTCGTATGTTACAAAGACAAACGTTTCGTCCTACCGTCATAGTCCGTCATTCATACCGCTCTACCGACGTAGCCCGTAATTCGTATTGTCCTATCGAAGTAGTCCGTAATTCATTCTACCGTTCGTATACCGAAGTAGTCGTCCGTAATTCATACCGTTCTACCGTCGTAGCCCGTAATTCGCTCGTTTGCCCTAAGGCATCCGTTTACCATTTGTCTTGCAAAGTAGTCACATGATCGTCCGTCAAACGTAGTAGCTGTTTTCATCGTACCGTCCTACCGAAGTAGTCTGTAATTCCTTCCTTAGCATTAGTGTATTTGTAACAAGCAATGTATACAAATGTAAAGCAAGTCCTCATTCATTAAACCTTTAAGTCATACATTTCATTTCATTCATTAAAACATTCATTCATTATCAATTGTCTCATTTGAATAGCATGAAATCATATTATCAATTGTCTCATTCATTTAACATGCAAGTATACACTTCAGTCCCAAAACATTAGAAATCATTTGCTCATAACACATAGGGGGCACATAGAACTTACCGGATTGTCGGCACACTGTTTGTACTTACTAAAGCTCGGCTAGACAAGTACTAAGCGATCTGTATGAATTAAATACGTGAAATAGGTTAAATACTGCTAGTGTCGCCAAAACCACTGTCGCTTGAACATAGTGTCGCTAAACACGTAGTGTCGCTTGACTGTGTCGCCAGAACTTGCGTTCTGGACTTAAACGTCGTTTGTTAGTGTCGCTGGTACTATTGTCACCAACCAGAGTGTCGCGTGGTCATAGGCGACACTCCTTAGTGTCGCCAGAGGAATGACACATGTCCAACCATTGAAATTCTTGGAGAACACACCATTCCCCCATCGTTACCCCAACTAGTGTCGCCACATGAAGGTGGCGACACTAGTCAATGTCGCCTGATGAACATGTCATCCAACCAGGCCCGTTTAAATCCAAGTTTGTAACTTTTTACGTCCAAATCGCTTGTTTGACTTCCATGAAGCCAGATTTGGGCTTTGTTTGTGTTTTAACACGTAAAAATCTAGTCTTTAAGGTGAAAAACCTAGTTTTACCCCAAAACCCATTTTGATGAAAAATAGATATTCAGGTTGGATTCCATACCACAAAACCCGTCTTTCTTCATGATTTCTTGATCTTCAACCATGGAGAAGGGTGTAGAAACGATTCTTGAGCAAAATGATGAACTTTTGGAACTTTCTCTCACTAGAAACCCGCTTTCTCTCTCTAGATGTTTTTGATGAAGATGATGAAATGAAACAAGTTGGGGGCTGGTCAGGTCTTATGGTGAAACCTAGTGGGCCAAGCCCACGTTTTCCTAAGCCCATGTTCGCACTCCATTCCATTATTTCCTATTTTCCTTTATTCCGGCCCAACCCAAAGTGTCGAGTTTTCGGGTGTTACATATAGGGTTGGGTTTCCCCACTACTAAACCGGTTTTCACCCGAACCGGTTTTGACCAAAATTTGATCCAAATCAAACCGGTTTGTGCACCTCTAGTCTATCTGAAATAGTGCATAACGAGCTGAAAAGCCCTAGACGAGACCATGCCCAATGAAAAGTATCATTTAGTGCCATGGTTTAGGAGGGTCCTTGTTTCAAAGGAAAACATATTAAAGGCTTTTGATCAAACTCTTGAAACCACAAAAAAGAAACACTTGATCGCATCTCAAATGTAGCCAGCCTTCTTGGCCATTTCATGACCCACGATCCGTTTCAAAGACCCAACATGTGTCACATTGTTATGTTCAGCTCCCCTTATTTTACCATGAGAAGTGTTTGCGTAAATTTCACAGGACCTACATACACCCTGCTAATTGATGGGTAAATACGAGTCATATCATTATAGTAACATATACTTCATGCTTTAGAAGTTGTATAACATTCTAAACCGAGGAATTATGTTACTATGACTTGTAGATTGTGTATCGAAAGTTGTAAATAAGACCTAAGTGGGTTGAGAACTTAAGATGATATTCCTGAAAGTGGAATTGTTCAATAACCAACTAGTTTTACCAAGGCATTAATTATTGTGGGAATTAATTACACGGATGGTCCCTGTGGTTTAGCCAAATTATGAATTTAGTCCCTAACTTCGAGAAATTACGGATTTGGTCCCAACAATTGTTACGATAACATTAACAAAATAAAAATAATAAGAATAAATTAACAAATAAATAAACAATATATATAATAAATAAATACAATTAGTAAAGCCCCCCCCCCCCCAATTCATCGACATTACCGCTGGCGACATTTCAACAACCATCACAACCGTCCCTTCTTCATCGACAGTGCCACCCCACCCCAACTCGTCGTCCGACCTTCCTTTTGTCGAGACTTGTGAGGGGCATATTGTAGCCCTAGTTAGCACCTGCAACGGAGCGCCTCCGCCCATGACCACCACCACTAAGAGCTACCCCATGATTAGGTCAGGAAAACGAGTTGGGGCCATACTTAGACCTTCTGCTCCTCTCTCTTTCAAGCGATGTTGCCAGACCACCACCAAAACCTACACTCGTAGCAGATCTGTTTAACCCCAAGTTTAACACCACCAAAAATCGAAAGACTACCCCATCGCCTGAAACTCGCCATCATCATTTCTAGTCAAAACCACTCTCATTTTCTCTGTTTGTTTTAAGAAATACCCCCCCCCCCCCAAGAAGATCAAACCCCATCGAAGGAATTACTTTGGCAGACGAAAAGGATGTGCATACGACAATCCAGAGGATTGAGAATATGATCTTGTAGGAAGAGAAAAGGTCTGGAATCCAACGAAGTAGGTTAAATCACCAGATTGAGGGTGATGAAGATAGGGTTTCCACCATAATAGTGTAGCTAAATTTGCAAAATCGAGATAGGAAAAATGAGTGGTACATTGAACAACCACAATTGTAGGTGATAGCAAAATCGGGATAGGAAATATGGTTTATTTTTAATTATTTAATGTTAAGGGTATTTTAGTCTTTTCACATCCACTTAATAGAAAAGGTTAACCCTCATCCATTGAACGGACCAAAATTGTTACCATGTTGGGACCAAATCCGTAATTTCTCAAAATTAGGGACGAAATCCGTAATTTGACCAAACCACAGGACTATCCGTGTAATTAGTTCCTATTGTGGGGATGTGATGTGATAACTTGTACCACTGAAACATCATGAAAATAAAAGGAGAACAAAAAATAAAAGTGAATTTTTAACAAGTAATTAGAGGTCAACTTGGGAAAGGTTTTATTCCAAATTGCTTTACTCATGCATGGCAAAGTTGTACACTATAGAATATATCATGCATGGTCCCAATCCAGATCTTGATCCGGAAAAGCTTTTGATATGCATTGGCAGGTTTTACTTTACTGATCATGTGATGATCTGAGTATTTTAATTAATATGGGACTAAATTCAAGTTTTATATGTTTTAACATTATATTTAAACAATATAAAAATAGAGGAATTTGAAATAAAATCTTTTAAATAATGAAAGAAGATGGCAAAGATATGGAGCTTGCCTCCCTACGCGTTTTGATGTCGTATTGACCGCTTCATGTTTTGTAGTTGTTCGATCATGGGATAAAACGGTTGAAATGCTGTCTCATTTCGATCTCATGCCGCATAAATATTCGGCGATAATTATTGAAGAGTATCTATATTACTTAATAAACAAGTAAATTATGAGGACACTTGTCATATTTCTAGGCCTTCTCATTCTCATTTTTTCGCATCTCTCTTCTATTAATAATCAACTCCACTATTTTAGGTAACTAAATTAATTATTTGTTTCAATTTTTATCTATACATTTTTTGATTTAAAATTGTGTTTATCATCAATTAATTTGTTTAATCATATTTTTATAAATTCTACAAACTAAAAACAATTTTATAGCCAACTAAGATTCAAATAAAAAACTTTTAATCATATATTTACATATTTACATTATTCCATTTTGACGAGTGTATATGTTAATAGATTATATTATATTTTATTCAACTCGTGTAATACACGGGTTTTTGACTCAACCCGTGTATTACACGGGTTTTAAAAACATAAATTTTTTATTACTAAATATATAACATTACATTTATTCAACCCGTGTAATACACGTGATTTTAACCTAGTTATAAAATATAATAAAAGCAGGCGACAGTTGTTCTATTCTTTATATGTCCTCTTCATTGGAATTTTCGTTTTGTAAAAGTCCAAAGGGTGGTATACTATTGGTATTAATATATAAGTAGAAATTTTGTTTCACGCTTAAACGTTTGATACAGTGACATTAACGTTGAGGCAGTGACATTAACGTGGCTGAGCACAAAAAGAAACGTGGTTAAATAAATTCCACCTCACACCATGCGAATTCTAGAGAGAGAGAGATCCTAGTGAGAGAAAGTAGTGGGTTTGGGCCAAGATCGCTACCACAAGCTTCCACCATCGTTTGCGTGAAGATTCTCTAAAGAATCGAGCTAATCAAAGGTAAGCTCCATCCCAGATCTGAGTTTTTTTGTGTTTTTATAAGTTTTTTATAATTTTGGTAAAAAGACGTAATTTTTAAGTAAAAAACATGAAACTAACCGTAGATCTAGATTCACGAATGTAAATGGAACGTTTTAGACGTAAAACGTAGCAATCTTGATCGGTTTGAGTTTTGGCAGCCGTCTCCATGTAGAAACCCTAAGTTTCTGCCGGAGAAGACGACCAAGCGAAACTATCAAGACAAGCGAAAATGTTCCTGAGGCGAAACTGGCTAGTGTCGGCTAGTTAAGAGGGAGCAAAACTATTATAGTTTCTCCTAAAACTCAAATTCGTTGGAAGCTTGGTTTCGCGGAGATTATGAGAGCGAAACTAATCTAGTTCGCTTAGAGTTAAAGAATGAAAGAGCAATAGTTTTGCTTAAAGTAATGGAGCGAAACTAATAATCCAGATTTTTCGAACTGATGTAGTTTCGCTCAGAACAGATTAATGTTTAGAACTGATATAGTTTGACTATCAATCCAGATTTTTCGAACGACACCAGTGATCAATTGATAGCATGTTGCACTAACTTATCAGGTGAGTCAATAATCCCTATTTTTTACTGTTTTAGGGTGTTGTGCATACTCAGTAACGGACGTTTATAATAAATGTATTTTATTACTTAAAAGTGAATGATAAAAAAGAAAAGGTTTACTTAATTAACGTTTTGTAAACAATAAATGATTAAAGAACAGGTTTATCTAACTATATGTTTTATAAACGAATGAGAATGAAAGAAAACGGGTTTATCAAACTATATGTTTTATAAACGAACAGAAATGAAAGAGAACGGGTTTATTAAACTGTAGGTTTTATAAACGAATGAAAAATAGAGATAACGAGTTTATTAAAACTATATGTTTTATAAACGAATAGAGATAAGTCTGAGATGTTGCATATATGTCTGAGTATGGTTACACCGAAGCAAGTCTTGAGGTAGTAATGTAGTCTTAGTGCCTGGTGCTACCCGAAACCTATGGCAGTGTCATTGCATGAGTTGTATGCCTGCCGTATGAATAACGGGTACAGTGCTCGACGGAATAATGTAACCGGGATGTTGCAACTGGTTTAACAGGGATAATGACGATTACCCTGGTGATGACGGTCACCTAATCATAGAATGTCCTTCGTGGAAGTAACGGGTCCTTCGTGGACGTAACGGGTCTTTGTGGACGGGACAGGTGAGTATCAGCCTTTGGACGTTGAGCCTTAGGGAACAATACTCACTAAGAAATAGATCCTTAATGGACAGTAGAATCCTTTATGGGTAACAGAATGTCCTTCGTAGAAGTAACGGGTCCTTTGTGGACAGAAAAGAACGAAAGTGAATGTATGATTTAAGTAACAAAGCACAGAAATAACTAAGTATAGAATTACATGTTGTATTGTGATATATATCTACTTAGTAGTATAAAGTATATTTTTCATTAAATGAGTTTTAAATGAATAACATGAGAAAAAAAGTTACTTATTAAATGTTTTGAAACTTGAACTCACCATCGTTAGCTGACATTTAACTATGCACATCAAGTAATAAAGGAAAGGAAAAGATATGAAGCCGTGAGGGCTTGGAATGAAAGGGTTGAATGATTGTTGCTGACAAGACTTACATCCCTAAGAGAAATGTTTTATGAATGTTGAACATTTATGTTTAAAAGTTTTAATTGACTCTGAATTGTAAGACTCCCGCTGTGTTTAATTTTAAATTATTTAAGGTTTAAAAAACTATGTTTATGTCTATGTGTACCAACTATGAGAGATACCCGGCGAGGGTTCTTTCATAAAAGAAAAAATAATTTATAAATTATGTGATTGTTTGAGAGTGGTTATCACGGTTACCACATAAAAAACTGGTTATCATTTGACC
Source organism: Smallanthus sonchifolius (assembly GCA_023525975.1). Classification (NCBI taxonomy): domain Eukaryota; kingdom Viridiplantae; phylum Streptophyta; class Magnoliopsida; order Asterales; family Asteraceae; genus Smallanthus; species Smallanthus sonchifolius. The sequence goes on along the minus strand of CM042028.1, from coordinate 66,070,198 downwards.
CTTCCATATATATATATATATAGGGGAAGGATCAAGAGAAAACCACAAAGTTAAGAAAAAATCGAGAAACCATTAAAAGCCAAACAAATAATTTATAGATTTTTTATTTTTTTAATTCATTTCTAAGTGTATTAATATAATATTACACAATTTACCAAAAAACATTAACGTGTTGTGTTTTACGTATACGTAACCACAATTTTTTTTGTTTTCTGTTTAGGTATATGTAACACTATGTGTTACATATACGTAAACCAATACTTGAATGATTTTTTGGTAAAAATGTGTAATATTACATTGATACTCTTATAAATAAATAAAAATAAAATTAAATAAAAAATAAATATTATTATATGATTGGTTAAAATTGGTTTTTTTAATAGTTTTCTCGGTTTTCGCCTAACTATATGGTTTTCTCTGGAACCCTCCCATATATATATATATATATATATATATATATATAGGGAATGGATCATTTGAAAACTCCTAAATATTTTGAGAACTCGCCAAAAAACCAATCAAAACCATTTTTTTTCTTTTTACTTTCTTTATTATTAGAATACAACATAAAAAATGAATTTATATATATGTAAATTTACTTCTATTCATATATTAAAAAAAATCTACACATATGTAAGTTTAACAGTTACACATGTGTAAGTGTTTACCATTTATACATATGTATAATTTTTTTTTAAAATAACTTAGAGAGAAGAAATGAATTAATTAGAGAGATAAATAATTTTTTATGTTATATTTTAATAATAAAGGTAGTGAAAACAAAAAAAATGGTTTTAATTGGTTTTTTGACGAGTTCTCGCAAGTTCTCAAGTATTTATGAGTTCTCAAGAGATCCTAACCGTATATATATATATATATATATATATATATATATATATATATATATATATATATATATATATATATTCGCCATATATTTAATATAGGATTATTAGATTTTAATAATCGTAAATTTTACCAATTGGCCAATAATAATCTCAACTGAGAATATTCTTACCATCAGTCCCTACTTTCAAACTATTTTCTTACATTGGATCCCCCGTTAAAAAAACTTAACGCCGTTAGACTTTATATGACGTGGACATCTGCAAACCGCCGGAAAGTCGAGCCAAGCTAACAGTGGTCTCGTGTTGGCTTTTGAAATTGACTCTGGTGGTGTTTAACTGGTCTCGTTTGTCCAGCAAGTCCAAACAGAGACAACGGTAGTGTTTAATGAGATCACTGCTAGCTTGGCTCGACTTTTCGACGGTTTGCAGATGTCTGGAATTACAAGTTTGTTTGTAGGAATTTATAACCATAATTTTTCAAAATTCCATTTTAATTAACAAAATCAAATTGACCAACTTTGAATTTTTAAAATGCGAAACATTTATTTTTAGAGAGGGTTAGTTTCGTAATCTTGAAAAAAGTCGGCCAAATATTATGTTAATTTTCGAAGAAAATTCCCGCAAATTAAGAAAAACATAAACCGTATTTTTTAACTAATCATATAATTAAAATATATTTCTTTCCTTCATATCTATAACGGATTCTTAAAAGGCTAAACATCTGGTTTTCTCATATTCTAAGGCTTAGTGGGTAACCACTCTACCACGTTATGGAAGAACCATCAGTAGACGTTGTTGTAGTATTTAATTACAATAAAATAACATGGAAAAGACAAAGAAACCCAATTTAATTAAGACGCTAAAACCCATGTAACACCGGAAAGATCATTGTCTAATATATGTACAAGAGAGTTTATCAGAAATAATAAGAAAACCGTGAAACTAGTGTAAATTCTTTATTTAGTACTAAAAGTTAAATGAAGAGAATATACTCATAAAATATTAAATAATTTCTCTTTTACTAATTAATTTCTTTGCTTATTTTCCTTCCTCTTGTTTGTAACAATTTTTGTATATATGTACATGTTTATAATATATTAATACACTTAAATTTATATGTTTTTATACATATATTAACTCAAATATATTCACATAACAATGATATATTTAATAGTAATGTTAAAATATCAGATAAATGAACAAATAAATGTATGTTCCAAATTGGTTTTCAAAATTATGCATTATTTATGATTCTGAAGTGAAGGAGATGATCAAGTAAAAAGTAGCAAAATCTTAAAAAGTGTGAGAAGGAGTGTGGACACTTGATTAAGGAAAATCAATTGTTGGGATGATGAGAGGGTGAGACGTCAACTAATTTCACGAATTAAAGAGGTTGGAGTGGTATTTCTGGAAGAGTCACAATTGTTATTTTTTTTTTCAATTTCTCTCGTTTTTTAAACGTAAATAACTTTTTATATGACATTATCTTTTTTAAAAAATACAGTATAAAATCGAGTATTTTTATATTTGATTTGAGTAAAATATTGCTATATTTTTAAATATATATATATATATATATATATATATTTGCATTTGAACTAGGTGCGAATTCAAAGCGTCAGGATTTTTACAACTGCGCGTCAGGTTTGTACGACCAACCATGTAACACTCGGTTTTGGCGGTGTTGAAGCTAAAATATTAAATTAAGTGTGATAATGTTATTATCTAGTTAGTGCAGGAGGTTAGAGATAATTTTTTTAGATCTGAATTCAGATATAGGATTTTGAGATCTCCTCCTCCCCTCTCACTTGTTTCGATCAGCTAAGAGGAAGAGAGAGAAAGGTCTACCAAAAGAGAGAGAGAGGGTGTGTGACCGAGAGGAGGCAGCAGTCGGCGGTGGTTAGCAGTAGTGTTAGCAATGGTGAGAAGTGAATGGGTGGCGAAAGTCGATGGTTCACTAGGGACGACGGTAGCGGCAACATTAGGCTATCAGGACAGCGCCATAGTGGTTGAACGACGGTGATAAGGTTGTTTGGGCGATGAACATATGGAGGCATGTTATTGTGACTGGTGGATTTTGAGAGGATTGGTTATGAACAATTCCGATAGTTATTCTAGTTCATCTTCTTCTTCTTCTTCTTCGAGGATAGGGCCTAAGGAGTGGTGGTGCAACAGTGAAAAGTGGTTGTGTGGATGGTGTATTTGATGTTATTTCAAGGTGTTGGGATGGGTGAGGAGGAATTTTGCTAGTTGCAGGAGTATCAGTGGTTATTTGATTTGTGATGTTTGCCATGATTGCTTCGGAAGAGAGGTGGTTATAATAAGGCCCCAAACCCGAGAGGCCTCACGTGTTGGATTTATACAATAACAAAAGTTCTTAAACTTCAAACATTCAATAGCAGCGGAAATTAACGTCATTACATTGTATTAAAACACAACCAGTTAAAACATTGTCTTAAAACACAACCAGTTAAAACATTGTTAACATTCATCATTTATAATTTAAACACAACGGGATGCCAGATTTCTCATGTCAGGTAACTCTTCGGAATAGCCAAGCATCATCCACCCATCATCCACTTCAATCATTAACCTGACATGCATACTAAAATTCAGCTAACGCTGGTGAATTCAAGTCTTTCGTTCGTTTTAGGAAGTGGTTTATCGTTCATTCATTCATTCATTAGGGTTTAAACATTCATAAGAAAACAGGGCTTATCATTTACATTCAACATTTAATATTCATTAAGTCATACATTTATTTGTATAAATCTGTGTTACCATTCATTCTGTTTCATTCAGTTTGTTCACCGCCCTTACGACTCATGGGTCAATAAGGTAATATCACCGCCCTTACGACTCATAGGTCAGTAACGTAATATCGTCGCCCTTACGACTCATAGGCCAATAAGGTAATAACATTCATCATTCACGAGTCACGTTAACCCCGAGTGACCGTCGTCACTCCCCCCGCCCGTTGCACAACCGCCATACCCATTGATAGGCCATATAGGCGCTACCCATGTTAACGTACATCCCCAGACTCGTTCGTCAATTTGATCGTTTAACATATTAGACATGTAATGACTTCATTTAAAACCGCCCATTTCATTTCGTAAAACTTTCGTTCTTTCGTTAAACCCTTTCATTCATTTAAAACCATTCCTTTATAAACTTTCGTTTCATAACATTCCTTTCATAAATCTTTCCTTACTTAAACATTATTGTTTCAAACACCATTCATTCGTAAACATTTCATTTCATTCATTTTTCATTTCATAAACCTTTTTATAAACATTTGTTAAGTATGCACATCAACAAGTAAATAGGGATTATTGACTCACCTGATCGTTCGTAATTAAACCTAAGTTGGACGTCTAGTTGGTGCTAACGTGCTAACCGATCTGCATATAAGTCAACACGCGAATTCTATCATTCTATACTAGTGTCGCCTAATAGTGTCGTGTGGATAAGATCAGTGTCGCCGGGCTTAGTGTCGCCAACACATGATCAGTGTCGCCAGGCACACTATTAGTGTCGCCAGAACTTTAGTTATGGATTTAGTGTCGTGAGATTTAGTGTCGCCCCTATAGTGTCACCCACATTTTAGTGTCGCCAATAATAGTGTCGCCAAATGACATTGGAGACACTACTAGTGTTGCCAGGAAATGACACGTGTCCCAATCAATGAAAACCTTGGGGACGACGCCACACTTTTAGTGTCGCCGCACGTTAGTGGTGTCCCGTCAGGCTTCTTCTTCAAGTGGCCGCGATTAGTGTCGCCACATGAAATAGTGTCGCCACTTGAAGATCTTCATTTCCAAGCCCGTTTTCAACTCAAGTTCGTAACTTTTTACGTCCAAATCGTTTGTTTAACTTCCATAAGCTCATATCTGGGCTTTATGCCCCCATTTCATACGTAAAATCCTTGTCTTTTAAGATCAAAACCCTATTTTTACCCCAAAACCCATTTAAACTGAAAACATAGGTTTTAGGTTTGATTCTTACCTCAAAAACGATGGTTTCTTCTTCTGATCTTGTTCACAATCACTAGAGAAGTAGCCTGGAGTAATCTTTGAGCAAGACTTCAAGTTTTCTCCACTTTCTCTCTCTAGAAACCCTCTCTCTCTAGAACTTCTCTCTCTAGGCGATTTTGAGTGTTTTGCTTGTAATGAGCCTGAACAAGAGGAGGCTAGGTTTAAGGTGTACATTTGGGCCAATCCCATTCCTCCCATAAGCCCATCATTCCCCATATCATCCTATCTTCATTTTATTAGGCCCGTTGAAGGTCGGGTCAAAAGTGTCAGGTTTTCCGGATGTCACAGTTATGTAGCTCGTTTGTCCCACGAATGGCGTCAATGAAATGGAAAATACATGTTGAATGGGGTTATCAAGTATAATCCTCTTAATGATGGTTCCTTAAGCAGTCTGCAATGGCGGCTCAGGTAAGGCCTCGTCGGTGATCAAAGAAATCCTACAAAACAGAACACCTTTACGTCACAAGAAGAGGAGTCTCCGTGTGACCAGCCTCCGGCGTGAAAATACATGTATGTGTCACACCCCCAAATTCCACTTTCGGGCTATACCCGAGGGGCGTAACTCGATAGGATCTTTACCATTGAATTACATCGAATGACCACTAAATGGTTTTTAAAATACCTGTTTTATACATGACTCGAACGAGTCCAAAATAAAGTTTGACATTGTCCAAAGTAACAGTGCGGAAGCAATGTTTAAAAGTTTACAACATTTGAAAATAAGGATGATAAAATATTGTTTATCAAAATAGGATGTCATGCATTATGAGTGTGTGATTCCAGTGGGTGCATCCTAGCCACATATCCTATGCATTCCACGACCTGAGATAGACATGCTAAAATGGGTCAACATAAAGTTGGTGAGTTCGCAGGTTATATGTTATGAAAATCATATCATGAAATGTTTTGGAAAATCATATATTGACAATGCATGGAAAAGCATATGTTGAAAATGCATGGAAAAGCATATGTACTATACACAATCATTGTTGATCAGACAAAACCAAAAATTATCATAAGTCCACCATCCAAAGCTCAACTGTAGCCACTGAAAAAGGAAAAGGATGTGTTTCGCCTCTTTGTGCCATGCACATGAATGGATTAGGTCAATTATGTACCCGTTCGACCTCCGGTCGAAGTTAGCGCTACTAACCCGGGCAGGGGTTGTTAAACCCAACAGTACTGTTAATGATCAACTCGCTTGTGGAAAAATTAACGATTGACTCTGAGAGGACTTTGTACACACCACGTAAAACTTATATAATTAATGTAACTGTGTGAGTATGGAAATATGATTTTTGAAAAATGTACTTGAGCATGTATCTCACCCCAAAATGGAAAATGAGTGAAACGGGGCTGTGAGAACTCACCTGATAAAGCGGTAATGATATGCAAGTATTAGCAAATCCGGCTAAATGAGACGACCTACTCGTGCCTAGGAAACATTTAGGACTTTAAGGTCTAAGTATTGTAAATGCTTGACTATGAACTCTATGCATCCAAAGAGTTGTTTGAAAAGTGACTTTGACGTTTCAAAGATGTTTTGACTTGACAACCCGTTGATGACACGTTGGACTTAAGCATTCAAATCCTAACATAGAATTCAAACCTCCTATGAAAATAGTCTATTATCGTCTAATAAACACATTGGCACATTCGATTGGAATTTAGTACTTGAAACACAACTTTTGGTACATTAAAGTTTCTTTAAATGGAAAGTCAAGTTGTTGAGTCCTAAGCATGACAACTATGCAAAGTTGATGTTCACATATGAAATTAGGCATGTTATAACGCATATAGAACATCTCAAGATTTACTTGCTAAAAATAGACAAACATGCGGGTTTCGGATAAGTAAGGTTTCCTATTATAGCAAGATCATGTCAAATTGGCAAGTTCATGGAATAATATCATATATTATATACAATGCACATAGTTACATGTTACTAAGTCATTTAGACCTTCTAATCATGTTAACAACTTGCAAACACATCTTGTGGAAAAGTAAAGTTTCCTTATTTAGAAACCGTGCTCTAAAACTCATACACATGCATTTTAATCCATCATTTTGGTCAACCATTCTTCCATAATGTTCACTACACTAGTTTCATGCTTTGAATACACCCAAACACCAAGTTTTCATATATGTCAAGAAATAAAGTTTCTAAAAATAGAAAACGAGCTTAAAAGTATCATGGACATGTGATTTTACCGGGAAAAAGTCATACAATCTCTATATCTAGTGTTTATGCATCATTTCCACCAAACAAATCACATCATAACTCCTTTTAACAAAAACCCAAAAATTAAAGTTACTATAAATAGAACCGAGCATGAAATCTCATATGACCAAAATTTATAGATAGCAAATCTAGACATATTATCCATTCTTTATGCATATCTAACCATTTTTCATCATCAAATCACCCTATACATGGCATCTAACATGAAACCCAAAATTAAAGTTTCCTAAAATAGCAAAACCGAGCATGCATGTATCATCTAACACTTTTGACAACAAAGTTTGCACATATTATACATCTACAACTATTATTACAACATAATCCATCATCAAACCAACAAAATCTCATCATCTAGCACATGCATACATAATAAAGTTTCCTTAAATGGAAATCGAGCCTATGAACAAAACCCGAGTCCAAAACCACCAACAATATGTACCTTTTTAGTTTTAAAACACATTTCTTCAAGAGTCTATGGATAATCTTTTATAAAAATGGGTTTTCTTTGGATGCATGTTCATAAGAACATGAAGATGAAAAATAAAAAAAAGAGGGTTTTAATTTTACCAAACTTGAAAATGGATGGAATGATGGATGAAATCTCTTGCAAATGCTTGATTCTTGATCTTGGAAGCTTGGATTTGATAAATGAAAGATCAAAAATGGAAAAATGGTGAGGATGGTGGTGTGGGGGTGGTTCTCGGCCAAGAGGAGAAGAGAGAGAGTGTGAGAGATGAGAGATGGAAATGGGGGGGGGGGGGCGGGGAAGGGGGTATTGATAGGGTCTTTTGACTCCGAGTGGTGGAAAACGAATAGTCACCGATTTATTGACTGAAATCCCGAAAATATATGAACGAAATTATATAAAAATAATTTTACTCATATTGGTATGTTTAACATGTAAAATTTTCATATTTTTATTTGGAAATGTCGGTACATACTGCAGACTGGCCGGATAGCGTTAAAACAGAAAGTTTCTCAGAAAATTCCAGAAAAATTCAAAGAGTCTTGGAATAATATATCACAGTACTACATGTAATTTGTGCACATCAAATATATGTCTAAGTGTCTGCTTAGAATTATGGACCTAGCTAGTACACACTGTGTATCTACCGGACTATGCTGAAAATAAAAGTATTTCCATAAATCACTGAAAAATTCATATAGGCATGATTAATTAAATCACAGTGTTACATATAATTTTCACACATAGATTATATGTCTAGGTATTTGTTTTAAATTATCACCAACGGTCGTGCTGCGGGACGTGTGTTTGACCGGGTAATCATCTGGATTACCGAAACGTGTAAATGGATTACTTGCTAAGTCTGAAATGGACTTAATTACTATAAAATTAAGTGTGATGCATGTCTAATAATGTAATATGTATCTTAGTCAGGAATGGATATCAACCTGAAATTTGTCGGGTGTCCCCGGTTGAAAGGAATTTCGTCCTGAAATTCAGCTGGTAGGATGTGGATATTCATATCAAATGAATATCCACATTTGATACATTGTGGATATTCTGTAGCTCTTCCGGTAGGTTGAGTCGGTGGGCAACAGGGCCAATCCTTTGTAGGATCTCAAATGGAACTATGTAGCGGGGGTTCAGTTTCCCACGTTTTCCAAATCGGATCACGCCTTTTCAAGGCGTAACTTTCAGTAACACTTTGTCACCTACTTGAAACTCCACTGGTTTACGCTTTTGATCAGCGTAGCTTTTCTGTCTATCTTGAGTGGATTTTACTTTATCTCGGATTTTGAAAATTTTCTCGGTGGTCTCGTGGACAAGCTCTGGTCCAGTTAACTGACTATCTCCGATTTCAGCCCAACAGAATGGTGATCTGCACTTTCTTCCATAAAGTGCTTCAAATGGTGTTACCTTGATACTCGTGTGGTAACTGTTGTTGTATGAAAATTCAACCAATGGTAGGTGAGTATCCCAACTGTTGCCAAAATCTATCGCAAAAGCTCTTAATAGATCTTCTAAAGTTTGGATGGTTCGATCACTTTGACCATCAGTCTGTGGGTGATAGGCAGTGCACAAATCTAAGCGTGTTCCCAACGCTTCTTGTAATGATTGCCAGAATCGGGAAGTAAAACGACTATCCCTATCTGAGATGATGGAGATCGACACTCCATGCCTCGAAACTATTTCCTTCAGATAAAGTCGGGTCAACTTTTCCATTTTGTCATTTTCTTTGATTGGAAGGAAGTGTGCGGATTTGGTTAAACGGTCAACGATCACCCAGATGGTGTCGTATCTGCTCGGGGTTTTCGGTAACTTCGTGACGAAGTCCATTGAAATTTGTTCTCACTTCCATTGTGGAATTTTCGGCTGCTGTAGTAACCCTGATGGTTTCTGGTATTCCGTCTTAACCTTGGCGCAGGTTAGACATTTTCGGACATATGTGGCAATCTCGGCTTTCATGTTTGGCCACCAGTAGTTTGTCTTGAGGTCTTGGTACATTTTATTAGAACCAGGGTGAATTGAATACCTCGAGTTATGCGCCTCATCCATCACTAAGTCTCTTAAGTTTCCATGGTTCGGTACCCATATCCGGTTCATGTAGTAACGCACATCATCGGATTTGATCTCAAACAGTTTCTCCATGCCTTGTAGGCATTCATTTTCCAAATTTTCCTCCTTGAGTGCCTCGAGTTGAGTGTCGCGTATCTGGATAGGTACATTCATGTGGATTGTCAAGGTTAACGCTCGAACTCGACGTGGTATGAGTTGTTCTTTCCTACTTGGGGCATCAGCAACTACGTTTGCCTTTCCCGGATGGTAACGGATTACGCAGTCGTAATCATTAAGCAATTCGACCCATCTGCGTTGTCGCATGTTCAACTCTTTTTGATCAAAGATGTGTTGGAGACTTTTGTGGTCGGTGAAAATCATACATTTGGTACCATAAAGGTAGTGTCTCCAGATTTTGAGTGCAAAACCACAGCTCCCAATTCCAAGTCATGGGTGGTGTAGTTCTTTTCGTGCACTTTGAGTTGTCGTGAAGCATATGCAATAACCTTTTCTCTTTGCATCAGTACACAACCGAGTCCTTGGTGGGACGCATCACAGTAGACTACGAAGTCGTCGTTTCCTTCATGTAGTGCTAAGATCGGCGCGCTGCAAAGTGTTTGCTTGAGTAACTGAAATGCTTCTTCTGTTCTTTCATCCCAATCATACTTCCCGTCTTTCTATGCCAAAGCAGTCAATGGTTTTGCAATCTTTGAAAAGTTTTCGATAAACCTTCTGTAATATCCGGCAAGTCCCAAAAAATGTTGTATTTCGGTTGCGGTTATGGGTGTTCGTCAGTTTCTTATCGCTTCAATCTTGGTTGGGTCAACGTGTAAGCCCATCTCGTTTACCACGTGACCTAGGAAATGCACTTCTCGAATCCAGAAGTCGTAATTTGAGAACTTAGCGTACAGCTTCTCAGTTTTCAATAATTCTAGAACGAGTCTTAGATGTTCAGCATGTTCCTCCTCGCTGCGAGAATAGATCAATATGTCATCAATGAACACAATAACAAACTTTCCTAGGTAGGGTTTGCACACATGGTTCATAAGATCCATAAATATTGCGGGTGTATTGGTCAAACCGAATGGCATAACCAAAAACTCGTAGTGTCCATATCGAGTTCAGAATGTCGTCTTGTGTATGTCCTCCGCTTGGATTCTCAGCTGATGGTACCCTGACCGTAAGTCGATCTTGAAGTAATAACTAGATCCTTGTAGTTGGTCGAACAAATCGTCTATTCGGGGTAGAGGGTATCAGTTCTTGATGGTTACTTTGTTCAATTCCCTGTAGTCGATGCACATACGAAATGATCCGTCTTTTTTTTTAACAAATAAGACAGGTGCTCCCCAAGGCGAATGACTTGGTAGGATAAATCCTTTATCTAGCAACTCCTGTAGTTGGTTTGATAATTCTTGCATTTCCGACGGCGCCAGTCGGTATGGTGACCGCGCTATCGGGGTCGCTCCTGGGGTAAGGTCGATTCGGAATTCGACTTGTCGCTGCGGTGGGAGTCCTGGTAAGTCTTCAGGGAATACTTCAGGAAAATCATGAACAACTGGTATGTCCTCGACCTTCCTTTCTTCTGTCTAGTTCTCCGTTACATGTGCTAAGATGGCATAGTATCCTTTCTGTAGATACTTCTGGGCTTTCATACATGAGATGATATTCAGAGGAATCCCTCTCCTTTCTCCTTGTATTGCATGTGTTTCTCCATCTAGTAGGGGTAATCTGATAATCTTTTCGCGGCATACAATCGATAATCACGTCAAAACTCCCTAGTTTAACGGGTAACAGATCTATTTCCAAGGAATGATTGGCTAATTCTAGGACACAGCTCTGAATAATGTGGTTGGTTTTGATCAATTTACCGTCAGCTAGTTCTACGGTATACTCGTTATCTAGAATGGTAGGTTCAATACCAAGTAGTGGACTAAATTCGTTAGACACAAAGCTTCTTTCAGAACCAGTATCAAATAAAATAGATGCATAATGGTTGTTTAGAAGGAATGTACCCGTGACAGTGTTGGGGTTCTTTTTGGCTTCTCCTGCTCCAATCACAAAAGCTCGCCCTTTGGCGTTGTTGTTTCCTGGCTTCCTGTTCTTTGGGCAATCCTTTGAAAAATGTTCATTCTGCCCACAAGTGTAACAAGCACGGGTTGCTCCAGTGTTTGGAACTGGTCTTCTCACTCTACAATCCTTGGCCGCATGGCCAATCCTCTTGCATTTCTGGCACCTTGCTTCCTCACAAGTGCCGTTGTGGTGAAAGTTGCATCGATTGCACTTTGGTAGGGTTCTCGTGTAAGCTCTCCTTGGCTTATTGTCAGCTTGACCTGCGGTGTAGGCTCGGGTAGTTTCTTGCCTTTTCTGTGATGGTGGCGGATTAAATGACCTTGAAGAACTACCTTCGCACTTTCTCTTGTTATCAACAGGTTTGTCAAAGAGTCCCTGACCAACGGCCTGGGACGTCAGGTTGTGTGCTAATCAGATTGCTTGCTGGATTGTTGTAGGTTCAGAAGATGATACCATTCCCTGGGTTTGCGGGGCCAGTTCCCACAGATAATGCTCAATATGCTTCTCTTCAGTTGTTACCATATGAGGACACAATCCTGCAAAATCATGAAATTTCGATGTGTAATCCACCACATCTGGTCCATTCATTTTCAGGTTCCAAAGCTTTTCCTCAAGATCCTGGATCTCGTTTCATGTACAGTACTCATTCCTTAACAGCTTCTTGAAGTCTGCCCATGGCATAGCATTCGCTGCTTCCAATCCCATCGCTTGGACATTGGATTTCCACCAGGTGAGGGCTTGTCCCTCAAAAGTTCCAGTAGCGAATTTCACCTTTGAAGTTTCTGGACAGTTGCACATCTCGAAAGTAGACTCTACTTTCCCAATCCATCGTACCAAGTTAACTGCTCCATCCTACCCATTGAAAGAGAGCGGTTTGCAGTCAAGGAAAAGCTTGTAGGTCCATACTGGGGGATTTTGTCCTGGTCCTCCTGCATTCTGGTTTCTCGGTAAGGCTGCTACAGCTGCAACTACTCTCTGGTTAATCAGGGCCTCCATCTGTGCTGCCTTCATTGTTGCTTGGCGGGGCGGCATGTCTCTTCATATTATAATGCTAGCAAAAGTTAGATTATATGTAACATACAACCAACACATGTACGCAAAATAACACATCACATCACCAATCAACCACAAAATATAAAAAGATAGTAAACTTGATAAAATAGATTGTAAGTGGTACAAAATATTCCAGGAGTCTCCGCTCCTAAAAAATGAGAACAAGTTTAAAACTTCAAATATTTTGTGGGCATAGCCCACCCACAATAGGCTGAATAGGAAATGAAATAGATCAAGTAAGTGTGCCATTCCGCACAGCGGCCGAGAGCAAAGCAGCGCAGAACACAGCAAGAGTACTAGTAGCCTCTAGCTGCTCCCCCACTGCATTTGCCCTAAGCTCTGCTGCAACGGCTCTCTGCTCTGCCATGGTGGTCCTCTGTCTCTCGAGGCTCAGGTGCCTCTCATCCTTAGATACTTGGTCAGATAAAATGGTAATCCTGGCAGCATCCCTCTAGCGATCCTCCGTCAATCGAGACACCTACTCCTGTAGGGCATGTAGTGCGGTCTCGGACACTTGCGCAGGCACATGCTCAATCCTCTGCTTAGTCTCTTTCCCCAGATCTTCTAGCGACAGAACCTTCTTCTTCAGGTGCTCCACTTGCTTCAGGTTGTCGCGTACCTTCTTCTGCTCCCATCGCAGATTCCCTAGCAGTCTATCGTACCAGTTGCATCGGGCTACCAGAGTCGGGATCGTACGCTCGATCGGCTCCCCGGTAATCGGTAAGATGCGTGGTCCATGTGATGATTCTCCGATCTCAGTCATAGGAGGTACTCCTTCCTCCTTAGCCCAATCCCTCAAGGTATCAGAAACGAATGTCCACTTTCTCGCGTTAAGTCTAGATTTCTTGCGCTTGGGCTCAAGGACATACGTTCTCGTAGGAGAGGGTAGTGCCCGCTTCATCAGGGTATGCTGAACTAGTGGCTCGTATGGGCGATGTAGGTGCGGGTAGGCGATGTCACAAGTGGCCATCTCGCGGGTCTCTTCAGCTACTAGAGTCTCAGACTCCATCTTTGACTCAACTGCATCATCCTCTGTCGGTTCTTCTCCTGACTTTTCAACAGTGGTGTCGTCAGAGACAAGGTACTCCGGTAGTGTCTCATCGGATGAAGTGTCCACTTGTTTCGATGGCATGTACACGTACTCGTCCTCGGAGTCCGTAATTTCAATCGGCTGGTTTGCAGCTGACATGTTCCGGTAACAGGTCAACCACAAATTTCTATCTTACGGGAGTATTCTAAGTGTATATGAAAATATTAAGTGTACGTGCGGAAGTGAAATGCATATAAGACATCGGTTACAGTCTAAGTCCATTATATGCAACCTAGTTCGCTGCAATCAATGGCTCTGATACCAATCTGTCACACCCCCAAATTCCACTTCCGGGCTATACCCGAGGGCGTGACTCGAGAGGATCTTTACCATTGAATTACTTTGAATGACCACTAAATGGTTTTCAAAATACCTGTTTTATGCATGACTCGAACGAGTCCAAAATAAAGTTTGACATGGTCCAAAGTAACAGTGCGGAAGCAATGTTTAAATGTTTACAACATTTGAAAATAAGGATGATAAAATAATGTTTATCAAAATAGTATGCCATGCATGATGAGTGTGTGACTCAAGTGGGTGCATCCTAGCCACATATCCTATGCATTCAACGACCTGAGATAGACATGCTAAAATGGGTTAACATAAAGTTGGTGAGTTCGCAGGTTATATGTAATGGAAATCATATCATGAAATGTTTTGGAAAATCATATATTGACAATGCATGGAAAATCATATGTTGAAAATGCATGGAAAAGCATATGTATTCTACACAATCATTGTTGATCAGATAAAACCAAAAATTATCATAAGTCCGCCAACCGAAGCTCAACTGTAGCCACCGAAAAAGGAAAAGCATGTGGTTCGCCTCTTTGTGCCATGCACATGAATGGATTAGGTCAATTATGTACCCGTTCGACCTCCAGTAGAAGTTAGCGCTACTAACCCGGGCAGGGGTTGTTAAACCCAACAGTACTGTTCATGATCACCTCGCATGTGGAAAAATTAATGGTTGACTCTGAGAGGACTTTGTACACACCATGTACAACTTATATAATTAATGTAATTGTGTAAGCATGGAAATATGATTTTTGAAAAATGTAGTTGAGCATGTATCTCACCCTAAAATGGAAAATGAGTGAAACGGGGCTGTGAGAACTCACCTGATAAAGCGGTAATGATATGCAAGTACTAGCAAATCCGGCTAAATGAGACGACCTACTCGTGCCCTAGGAAACATTTAGGACTTTAAGGTCTAAGTATTGTAAATGTTTGACTATGAACTCTATGCATCCAAAGAGTTGTTTGAAAAGTGACTTTGACGTTTCAAAGATGTTTTGACTTGACAACCCGTTGATGACACGTTGGACTTAAGCATTCAAATCCTAACATAGAATTCAAGCCTCCTATGAAAATAGTCTATTATCGTCTAATTAACACATTGGCACATTCGATTGGAATTTAGTACTTGAAACACAACTTTTGGTACATTAAAGTTTTCTTAAATGAAAAGTCAAGTTGTTGAGTCCTAAACATGGCAACTATGCAAAGTTGATGTTCACACATGAAATTAGGCATGTTATAACGCATATAGAACATCTCAAGATGTACTTGCTAAAAATAGACAAACATGCGGGTTTCGGATAAGTAAGGTTTCCTATTATAGCAAGATCATGTCAAATTGGCAAGTTCATGGAATAATATCATATATTATCATACAATGCACTTAGTTACATGTTACTAAGTCGTTTAGACCTTCTAATCATGTTAACAACTTGCAAACACATCTTGTGGAAAAGTAAAGTTTCCATATTTAGAAACCGTGCCCTAAAACTCATACACATGCATTTTCATCCATCATTTTGGTCAATCATTCTTCCATAATGTTCACTACACTAGTTTCATGCTTTGAATACACCCAAACACCAAGTTTTCATACATGTCAAGAAATAAAGTTTCTAAAAATAAAAAATGAGCTTAAAAGCATCATGGACATGTGATTTTACCGAAAAAAGTCATACAATCTCTATATCTAGTGTTTATGCATCATTTCCACCAAACAAATCACATCATAACTCCTTTTAACAAAAACCCGAAAATTAAAGTTACTATAAATAGAACCGAGCATGAAATCTCATATGACCAAAATTTATAGATAGCAAATCTATACATATTATCCATTCTTTATGCATATCTAACCATTTTTCATCATCAAATCACCCTATACATGGCATCTAACATGAAACCCAAAATTAAAGTTTCCTAAAATAGCAAAACCGAGCATGCATGTATCATCCAACACTTTTGACAACAAAGTTTGCACATATTATACATCTACAACTATTATTACAACATAATCCATCGTCAAACCAACAAAATCTCATCATCTAGCACATGCATACATAATAAAGTTTCCTTAAATGGAAATCGAGCCTATGAACAAAACCCGAGTCCAAAACCACCAACAATATGTACCTTTTTAGTTTTAAAACACATTTCTTCAAGAGTCTATGGATAATCTTTTATAAAAATGGGTTTTCTTTGGATGCATGTTCATAAGAACATGAAGATGAAAAATAAAAAAAGAGGGTTTTAATTTTACCAAACTTGAAAATGGATGGAATGATGGATGAAATCTCTTGCAAATGCTTGATTCTTGATCTTAGAAGCTTGGATTTGATAAATGAAAGATCAAAAATGGAAAAATGGTGAGGATGGTGGTGTGGGGGTGGTTCTCGGCCAAGAGGAGAAGAGAGAGAGTGTGAGAGATGAGAGATGGAAATGGGGGAAAGGGGATAATTATAGGGTCTTTTGACTCCGAGTGGTGTAAAACGAATAGTAACCGATTTATTGACTGAAATCCCGAAAAGATATGAACGAAATTGTATAAAAATAATTTGACTCATATTGGTATGTTTAACATATAAAATTTTCATATTTTTATTTGGAAATGTCGGTACATACTGCAGACTAGCCGGACAGCGTTAAAACAGAAAGTTTCTCAAAAAATTCCTGAAAAATTCAAAGAGTCTTGGAATAATATATCACAGTACTACATGTAATTTGTGCACATCAAATATTTGTATAAGTGTCTGCTTAGAATTATGGACCTAGCTATTGCACACCGCGTGTCTACCGGACTGTGCTGAAAATAAAAGTATTTCCATAAATCACTGAAAAATTCATATAGGCATGATTAATTAAATCACAGTGTTACATATAACTTTCACACATAGATTATATGTCTATGTATTTGTTTTAAATTATCACCAACGATCGTGCTGTAGGACGCGTGTTTGACCGGGTAATCATCTGGATTACCGACACGTGTAAACAGATTGACTTGCTAAGTGTGAAATGGACTTAATTACTATAAAATTAAGTGTGATGCATGTCTAATAATGTAATATGTATCTCAGTCGGGAATGGATATCAACGTGAAATTTGTCAGGTGTCACAGTATGTTTGAAGAGGACTAATTGCAGAGAATGTAAGAGAGTGGTGTGTATGAGTATGAGTGATATGAATGGATTTATCATTACCTCATCAATGGTATATCTATAGTCTTATGTTTAGGGTTTTCTTCCATCATTTTTGTGAAGGTGGTGGGCCCTAAGGAAAACGGAATCATTGTCATGATTTTTCATCTCTCCCCCCTATTGGTTGACATGTAACCATTCCTTTTGCATGTTGCCATGTAGGCGTAACCGAAAATGGCTCCCCCACACAAGCTTGACCCATTGGGTCATGGTGTTGTGGGTTTTTGTTCTGCAATTCAGGTCTTACCTCTTCAATGAGCTATTAACCATAATTGTCCAAATTGAAAACCATGGGTTTATAGAGTTTGGGAGAACATCATGTGTACGCTGTAGGTTTCGTATTTTCAATCAAAAGCCCTGGATAACTTTTTGAATCTTGTCGTCTCACCTTCGTATTAAAGTATTTCAAGTATACAAAAATAATCGGATAAGACAAAGTTCTACAAAGAACAAGAATGTATTTTCTATGAAAAACGAAGTTGTAAGTTTGTTTTTTTACACATACAAAATGAATTCCTTTATGTAGGGGTTGAACTATTACAATCTTTCTTTCATTGTCTATTTTTCTTGATATTTTTCATTAGTTTATTCTTTTAGACAATCTTGGTGATAATTGAAGAATACAATATATGATCATATGTAGGGGTGCAAACGAGCCGAGCTGCTCGCGAGCTACTCGAGATCGGCTCGTTAAAAAGCTCGAAACGAGCCGAGCTTAAACGTCGAGCCTAAGAATAAGCTTGTTTATTAAACGAGCCCGAGCCCGAGCTTCACTTATCGAGCTCGAGCCGGCTCGCGAGCCTTAACGAGCCTTTTATTTATATAATGTTTTTAATATATTTAATATATATTTATAAAATAATAATAATAATTAGTATATATAAAATTAAGATAAATATAATTAAATAATATGTATTATGTTATATATAAAAACTATAATAAAATTTATATAAAAATAATTATAAATATATATAAATTAATTAATATATAATAAACGAGCCGAGCCCGAGCTCGAGCTTGTAAAGCTACCAACGAGCCGAGCCCGAGCTTCAAAATTAGAGCTCGAATCGAGCCGAGCTCGAGCTCACAGTAAGTTAAACGAGCCGAGCTCGAGCCTTGTCAAGCTCGGGCTCGGCTCGGCTCGTTTGCACCCCTAATCATATGAATAATTATATTTAGCATTTGTATCATATTTATGTATTTTATTTTCATTATAACAAATTGTTCGTTTTACAGTGTGGGAGTGTGGACCATGTATACAGACCATATCCAAAAACCTTTTCTATGCTTCAATAAAAAGAATTCTCTTTTCATTTGGTCCTCCCTATGTATATCCAAGATTATTTAATGAAGTGGTTGATTGGTTAAAACGCATTCTTTTGGTTCTAGCACCCATATACTCTAAGAACGATTATGGTTTTTTATGGTGATGCTAAGTATGATAAGGAGTTAACCCAAGAGTTGCATACTCTTATTTGGACCAATTGGACAAGGGTAAACACGTCAAGAAGGGCCCAGACTTCAAACGATCACACCTTGGGATAGCAGCGGAGTTACGTGGCCCATATCCGGTGGACGGAAAGGTATCGACAAGCCAGATCATCTAGCAAACAACCATAGGAGGTTTTGCCCAGCTGTCAAACTCGATTTTCTTCATTCAAGGCTCCGATTTTATCACTCAAGATATTTCCCAATTTGAGCAATCTTCAATCCTTTCATTTTTAGCCTAAAACTCGTAAATCATTGATTAACATAATTTACATGTTTATTTATAGTCTTAATTTCAACAATTTTCAATCAATTTGTGAATTCAAAAATCTGGTAAACATCCCAAATTTAGAACTCCCTGTTAAAGGGTACCTTTTGTAATGATTTGCATTTAGTTTTGATATCCATTTCTTTGAGAATTATTCTGTCAATTATATTTGCTTCCGCTGTGCGTCAAAGTATCTTTATACTATCATGATTAACATTAAGTCTTATTGTGATATATTTTAATAGGGTTGGTCGGTGGCATTGTAGCCACCGACGTTGCGTTTTATTTGATATGATATAATTTGAAGTACGGATAAAAGAAAGCTCATAACTCAATCTGTTAATTGAATACAAGTATAAGGACCAATATGTAATGTTTTCTAGCGTACATTGATCATTTCCAGCTATCTTTTTTTCCGATTATGTTTGGTTTATTTATAGTAACATTTATGTCTGCTTCGCACGACGAAACGTCTTCTTAAGCAACTATTCTTTACATACATACGTACATACATATAAAGATAATACGATCTATAAGATACTGTTAAAATCAAGAGTGTAACTTATAACCAAATTTGTTAAAACTACATCGGACCCGGAACCGGACATCTCTTAGGTTCAATTCATATGATTAAACCGAGTAAAATATATATTTTTTATATTATAGTGATTTGAAGTTAGGAACTCTTATACACATCTAACAAACAAACATATCCAGTAAAATCTCACTTAGAGTAGGGTCTGAAGAGGATAAGATGAATGCATGCCTTACCTCTATCTTAAGAATAAATCCAACACAACTTACAGGGCCGGTCCTGAGGATTTAAGTGCCCCGGCCAAGCCGGAAAAAAGGCTCCTACGAACAAAATATATAAACTAAATTTTTTTTAAAAGATGATTAACGTTATAGCAAAAAAAAAATCGACGATTCGACTCTTCGTTTCCTGTTTCTTCTGTTATTCAATTCGTCTTTTTTTATTAAATAGCCGATGGTTTCTAGTTTCTTTATAAAGATTAAGACCCAACCATTATATATTTACATTATAAAAATTAAATAGATTACTTGATTAGGGCCCAACCAATCAACCATTACATATTTACATTATAAAGATTAAACGGATTAGGGCCCAGCCATTACATTATAAAGATTAAAGAGGGTCTAACTATTACAAAAATTAAAAAGGGTCCAACCATTATAAAAAGGGTCCAATATATTTTTATGTTTTTATAAAAAGTCCTAATATATAAAACCGGTATATAAAATTTTATAAAAATATATATATACAACTTACACCTGCAACATTTTAACCCCGTGCATCACTTAACCAATAGAATCTCCCATTTAGGACACATAATATTTAAATAACTTTTTAAATTATTTACGATATTTTTTAAGTCCGGTTCAACTAGACTATTCGATCCGACTAATGGGCCAATTGCATATATCCCCCTTTAAACTTATAAAATTGTATATTTTATCAAATCATGCTTCAAAAACATTGTAAATTATGCATTGAAAACTTATGTTTTAAAAAAATATACAATTTTACAAATTTAAAAAAAGGTATATGCAATTCCCCTAAAATGAAAATATCAACACCGTTTATGTGACACAAATTATCTCTATTTATTTTACTTTCCCTTAATCCCCGTACCCACATGTAAAAGAAATCTCAAATACCTTTCTGTAACAGGAATCCAATGTGCAAATATTCACATTTCCTTTTTACAAACATAACTGGAATTAAAAAAAACTAATTCCCATAAAACAATTCTTTCCAAAAAATAAAAATAAAATGAATTAATTACACGGATGGTCCAAGTGGTTTACTAAGATTTTACTTTTGGCTCCTAAGAATGCTAAATTACAAGTTTGGACCAATAGTTTACACACTTTTTTCACTTTTGGCCCCTGAGTTGGATGGAGGTTAACCTTTTCAGTTAAGTGCATTTGAAATGACTAAAACCCCCCTCTGAACAAAAGTGTCAACCCCCCCCCCCCTTTTAACCATATAAACATAACTATGTGTTCCCCAACCTCCTCCCTGCCACCGCATATGACCATCGCCTACTCCTCCTGTGACCACCACCACAGGTGAACTCCTATGATCAGCTTCTTCCTAGAACTTCAAATCCCCTCCCCTTTTCACGCACCAAAACCACTTGTGACATGGACTCCCCTTGTCACGCATCTTCTTCTCACCAACATTGAAGCCCTGGAAACCCACCGTCGCCGCCTCCATCGCCAGACATTCACCACCACCACTACCCTTCACTGCCACTGGCACCACCCCACCCCCATACCTCTGGCACCACCCCCTTCAAACCAAATTTCTATCTAACGTGTGCTTGTTGCTTAGGGTTTTGCGAGAACACTTTCGCCGCCGCCAGTCCTGCCCTCCCCCCCATTTGGCATCGCCGGTCCACCACCACCATCGAAGCCTGCAAAAACCCTAGATTTACACCCACACAGATTTGTCCCTAATTGATTATGCAAAACCCCCATCATCGACATAAACACACAGATTTAGGGCCTTTTTTTAAGTGGTGGCAGGGGAAGGAGCAGGGTGGCAGGTGGTGGTCATATGCGGTAGGAAGGGGGGAGGTTGGGGAAGACATAGTTATGTTTATATGGTTAAAGGGGGGTTGACACTTTTGTTTAGAGGGGTGTTTTAGTCATTTCACATACACTTAACTGAAAAAGTTAACCTTCATCCAACTCAGGGGCCAAAAGTGAAATAAATATGCAAACTATTGGTCCAAACTTATAATTTAGCATTCCCAAAAATCAAAAATAAAATATGAAGAAACCACAGGGACCATCCGTGTAATTAATTCAAATAAAAAAAAGCAAACATAAACAGATTGTCTTTCTTCATATATGTTCTCTTCAACCCACCACAACTTCACTCTAAACAACAATGGCACACAAAGATGCCAACCACCACCACCACCACCACCACCACCACCTCCACCTCCTCCTCTTCCTCTCCGCTCTCCTCCTCCTCCCTTTCTCCACCGCCGACGACGCCTCCGTCATGTCCACCCTCCGCACCTCCGTCACTTCCCACCCATCCAACTGGGACGACGGAACCGACTTCTGTTCATGGGACGGAATCAAATGCGACAACTCCCAACGCGTCACCGCCTTCAACCTCGCCTCCAAATCCCTCGCCGGTACCCTCCCCGCCGACCTCAACCAGCTCTCCAACCTCAAAACCCTATCCCTCCAACGCAACTCCCTCTCCGGCGACCTCCCCACCTTATCAAACCTCACTCTCCTCGAAGAAGTGTATCTAGACAGCAACAATTTCACCTCCATCCCGCCAAAATTCTTTCTGGGTCTCACCAATCTCCAGCGTTTTAGCATCTCCGACAACATAGATCTGGTTCCGTGGACTTTGCCCACCGATCTCACTGACAGCACTAATTTGATATCTTTCCAAGCAAGCAGCGCTAGCATAGTTGGATCCATTCCGGATATGTTCACAAGTTTCCCCAATCTGCAGTCTCTCCGCCTGTCGTACAACAATCTCACCGGAAGCTTGCCGGAAAGTTTCAACGGATCGGAGATTCAAAATCTGTGGTTAAATAATCAGAAATCCGGGCTTTCTGGGAATATTAATGTTCTTTCTTCCATGACACAGTTGAATCAAGTCTGGTTGCAAGCTAATATGTTCACCGGAGCCATCCCGGATTTATCGGGATGTGTTAATTTGTTCGATTTGCAGCTCCGGGATAACCAGTTCACCGGATTGGTCCCTCCGTCGTTGATGTCTCTTCCTAATTTATTAAACGTTACCTTACGGAACAATAAATTGCAGGGTTCAATGCCGGAGTTTAGAACCGGTGTGGAAGCTGATATTAGTTCTAATAGTTTCTGTTTGCCGGCGCCGGGAGCTTGCGATGGACAAGTGACGGCGCTGCTTGAGGTCGCCGGAGCGGTTGGGTATCCGATGTCGTTGGCGGAGTCTTGGAAAGGGAATGATGCTTGTCAAGGGTGGAGTTTTGTTAGTTGTGATTCCTCCGGGAAGAATGTCACCAGTTTGAATTTAGGTAAGCAGAAGTTTTCCGGTAGCATTTCGCCGGCGTTGACTAATTTGACTTCGTTGAGAAGTATATCGTTAAATGATAATAATCTTACTGGTGCAATACCTAGAGACTTGATATCTATGCCCAATCTTCAACTGTTTAATGTGTCTAATAATAATCTGTCTGGTGTTATTCCGGAATTCCCGGAAAGAGTTAGGTTTTCACATATAGGGAATCCTCTTTTGGGTCAAGATATCCCTAGTGGGACCGGGGGTTCGCCTGGGTCCGGACCCGCTGGAGGCGGGTCCGGGGCGAACCCATCTGGTTCGCCAAAAGGGTCATCGGTTTCGGTTGGTATGATTGTTGGGATTATTGTTGGTGTTATTGTGTTCATGGGGATTGTTGTGTTTGTGTTTTACAAATGTTGTGGTAAGAAGAGGCACCAGAAGTTCGACCGGGTTGAGAATGTTGAAGCGGGTAAGGAGTTGGTGAAGACGAGTGGTGTCGGGAGTAGTTCTAACGGTTATGGTGGCGGGTTTAGTGAGTTGCAGAGTCAGAGTAGTGGTGATCATAGTGAGATGCATGTTTTCGAAGGTGGGAATGTTATAATTTCGATTCAAGTTCTTCGACAAGTTACTAATAACTTTAGTGAGGACAATGTTTTAGGAAGAGGTGGATTTGGGGTTGTTTATAAAGGCGAGTTACATGATGGGACCAAGATTGCGGTTAAAAAGATGGAGTCGGGTGTTATGGGGACCAAAGGGTTGAATGAGTTTCAAGCTGAGATTGCGGTTCTCACAAAGGTTAGACATAGGCACTTGGTGGCTCTTTTGGGCTATTGTATTGACCGCAATGAGCGGCTTTTGGTTTATGAATACATGCCGCAAGGAACTTTGAGTCAACATTTGTTTGAATGGAGTGAGCATAAGACCCCTCCACTTACTTGGAAACAAAGGGTTGCCATAGCTTTGGATGTGGCACGCGGGGTTGAGTATTTGCATAGTTTGGCACAGTCGAGTTTTATTCATAGGGACTTAAAGCCGTCTAATATACTTCTTGGTGATGACATGAGAGCCAAAGTTGCTGATTTTGGATTGGTTAAAAACGCTCCTGATGGGAAATACTCGGTAGAGACGCGACTTGCTGGAACGTTCGGTTATCTTGCACCCGAGTATGCTGGTGAGTACTTTCTTGTTTCAAGATTAGTAATCTTTGAATCTTTAAGCAACCTAAAAGACAAGCTTTTTTACTCATTTTGTTTCATGTCTTGTGGTCTTTTGTTTTAAAGAGAAAGTAAAGAAACCGAAATCGGATATAACTTTTGCTTATCAAACAACTAAAAACACAAACTTTTTCAAAGATTTGCTTTCAAGATTGTGATCTTTGGGGTTAAAGAGACTAAAGATGGCCAAATCTGGTCATTGTGGAACCTTTTTTGATCAGACAACTAGAAAGACAGGACTTTTACACATGGTTTCATATTTTTTGATCTCTGGCGTTCAAGAGAACCTAAAAAGCCAAAATTTGATCAGTTTGGCAATTTTCTTTAATCAAATAACTAAAAAGACAAAGGTTTAACCGCTTTTAAACATGGTTTCAAGATTTGTGATATTTGGGGGTTTAAACAACCGTTAATGGCCAAACTTTGATCCTTCTGTAAAGGCAAATTAGATTTTAATAATCTAAACTATAACCCATTGGCCGATAATAATCCATCATGGCAATTTGACCGATGTCACTCATAACCTTCACTGTGGTCGTCGAAGGCAATCTCACTCGCATAATCATCATAGATTTACACTCAATTTCACTTACCAAGAATGTACATATCCCCATCGCTCATAATCATCCTTGTGAGTGAAATCGAGGGGAAATCAAGTGCAAATCTATTATGATTATGCAAGTGGGATTGTTCTTGGCAACGAAAGTGAAATTAGGAGTATCATTGGTCAAATTGTCGGTCATCCTTTAGAAAGCCAAAATCTGATAGTTTTTAGGATTTGTGTTGATCAAACATCTAAAAGACAAGTCTTTTACACATTTTGCTTCAAGATTTGTGATCTTTAGTGTTAAATGTAAATCTCCTAAATCTGAGAACTTTTATGGTTTTTCTTGATCAAAACAGCTACCGGGAGAGTGACAACAAAGGTGGACGTTTTTGCATTCGGGGTGGTGTTAATGGAGTTGATAACGGGCCGAAAAGCCCTAGACGAGACCCAGCCCGATGAAAGGTGTCATTTAGTGACATGGTTTAGGAGAGTCCTCATCTCAAAAGAAAACATACTAAAGGCCATTGACCAAACTCTCGAAACCGAAAATGAAGAAACACTTGACAGCATCTCAAAGGTAGCCGAGCTCGCGGGCCACTGCACGGCCCGCGAGCCGTTTCAAAGACCCGACATGGGTCACGCGGTTAACGTGTTGGGCCCACTTGTGGAACAATGGAAACCTTCTCGACCTGAAGAGGAAGACGGGTATGGAATTGATCTCCATATGAGCCTTCCTCAAGCCCTCCAAAGATGGCAAGCCGACGAGGGTACTTCTAGAACATTCGATATGTCGTTCAGTCAAACACAGTCGAGTATTCCCTCAAAACCTTCGGGATTCGCTGACTCGTTTGACTCGATGGATTGCCGATAGGCGATAGATCATACACTGAATTTTCTTGATATTTATTCATTTTTTTAAAACTGAAGTATGTTGTTCTTATTTGTATGTTTGATCATTTGATCATTTCTGGAGTTGGAAACATGGCCAATCTGTAATCTTTAGGTTGCTGGAACACTGCATTAGGTAGTTGTACCATATGCATTAAATGCATTACAATCTTTAATGCTTAAATTGTATTATGACTTGTACAAAGTGTGTAACATGTACATCGTGCTTTGAAAGTTGTACGTTACTATGGGTATGACCAAATTACAAAATATTTATTTTTACATTGACTGGTACATTGTGTATTGAAAGTTGTACGTTTGTTCGGATTTGGTATTTTGCTATAACTAGATGGTTATACCCGCGCTTCGCGGCGGGTGTCGTGTTCATTGCTACTAAAATTTAAATAAAGACGTAGACGTAACGATAAAAATAATGGTAATAAAAAAGAAACATAAGACTAAATAATAAAAAAGAAAAAAAACAAAATAAAAATTTACCGGTTCGGATCGTCGAAAACCATAAAATCGAATACCGATATGGGTTCCGATAATATCAATACCAACAATGATGTTGTTCGCTCATAATATGTTCGAATCGGCACGGTACCACAACGGTAACGGCACTCGCTATACACAACGATACGAAAAAACTCCATTTTGAATAGAACTCCGTTTTAAAAAAAAATTATATCGGAACATTGAAAAATAAAAAATAAAAACACCCGCGCACTCTGTATTATGAAAAAAAATTAACGAACGAAAGTTATTAAAGGAAAACGAAATTAATAGAAAATGAAACGGACTAAAAGCGTATATTATATATAGTATAAGGGTTGAAATTGAAAAAAAAAACATGTAAGGTAATAAAAAAGAAACATAAGACTAAATAATAAAAAGGAAAAAAAACAAAATAAAAATTTACCGGTTCGGATCGTCGAAAACTATAAAATCGAATACCGATATGGGTTCCGATAATATCAATACCAACAATGATGTTGTTCGCTCATAATATGTTCGAATCGGCACGGTACCACAACGGTAACGGCACTCGCTATACACAACGATACGAAAAAACTCCATTTTGAATAGAACTCCGTTTTTAAAAAAAGTTATATCGTAACATTGAAAAAAAAATAATAACACCCGCGCACTCTGTATTATGAAAAAAAATTAATGAACGAAAGTTATTAAAGGAAAATGAAATTAATAGAAAATGAAACGGACTAAAAGCGTATATTATATATAGTATAAGGGTTGAAATTGAAAAAAAAAATGCATTGTTTGCTTGTAATATATGCCGTTAGACTTGTACATTTATGAATAGTTGTTTTTTTTTGCGCGAGCGTTTTGCTAATTATTACAGAGTTAATAATGGTCCAGACCCAAGTAGGTGAGAATTGAGATGATATTCCAGGCTGTGGAAGTGGGGGATCCTTCAACTGCCAGCTAGTTTTTTAAATGAAATCTACCTACGCGTTTTCAATTTTCATATCCTATTGTTGACCACTTCATGTTTTGTAAAACAAAATAAAATATAAGGTTATTATTAAATATAACAAAAAATTAAAAAATTTATGACTGTTTTTTTTTAAATTATTAAGTCCACCACTTTTGTGTGCAGTGACGGATCCAGGATTTTTCTCCGGTGAGTGTAAAAAACAAACATATCAAATAATGATAATTTATTTGATTAAATATGCTAGAATTAATTGCAACCTAAAATTATAAAACTAACGCATTCAAAACATGTAATTCTATACCTTACAGCCCAAGGGAACAAAAGCGAAAAACATCAACAAGTCTCCGGCTACACATCTCACACTGGTTGGATGATCGTCGTAAACCAACATTTTCACCATATTCATAAAACAAAATCCAAAATAAAAAGTAAAATGTTAACCTCGTAATTACGCAAGATTAGAACATCTGAAACTTGAGTGACTAAAATGAGACAAAAAAAGTTTGAGTGACTAAATGGAACATATGAGAAATTTGATTGACTAAAATGAGACAAAAAAAATTTAAGTAACTAAAATGGAACAGATGAGAAACTTGATTACTATTCTGTAAAGTTTTCCCTATTTAAAATGACACCATGATATTGAATCGAAAATCAGCATAAATTTTTGTTAGTAATTTTACCTTTAAAAATACAATGATCTATTCGGTAATTTTACTAATTTTTTGTTAGTAATTTCACATTTGGGACCTGCGCTTTCAAGCTATGCGATTAGGGATTTGTGATTTGGTAGTTTTTTGGGGTTAGCTTGAGAAGTGGGTTTCACAATGGACTTTTAAAAAAATAAAAGGGCCCTGCCGGTAAAATTGAAGGGAAAAGGTGCCTGCTGGTAACATTGAAGGGTGCCTGGTCTTTTTGGGGCTTAATTTTAGGAAAAAATACACTTGTAATCTTGAGTTGAGTGGGTGCCTTTGCCTCCACTAGACATTAACTCAATCCGCCCCTGTTTGTGTGGATC
Organism: Smallanthus sonchifolius; assembly: GCA_023525975.1. Lineage (NCBI taxonomy): Eukaryota > Viridiplantae > Streptophyta > Magnoliopsida > Asterales > Asteraceae > Smallanthus > Smallanthus sonchifolius. The sequence continues at coordinate 66,041,919 of CM042028.1, read as the reverse complement.
AAATATAGGGCGAAATTGCAAAAACCTAGTTTGACAAAACTGATGTAATTTTTGTTTCACAAAATTTCCTTTGTGATTACGCTTGTATATGGCTCGGCCTAACTTCTTGCTAGTTTCGTTTGTTTTAATAAAATCACCGTTCAAAAAAAAATTGTTCATTAACTTGACCTCATAGAATTAGGACTTTGGAATTTGGATAAAAGAATTTTCATAACTAAATCTGCTAATTGATACTAATCCAAGGACCAATATGTAATATTTTCTAACTTGCAACAACTAGGGATGGGACCGGTACTGAAAATACCGATACCGAATTTCTAGAAAAGTGGGTACCGAATACCGTACCGAATACGGTACCGGTACTCGTTACAAAATGATAATCTCTATATGGTATATGTACCATGCATGTACCAGTACCGAAAATACCGATACCGAATTTATGAAAAAGTAGGTATCGAATACCACACCGAATCTATCAGTACGGTACCGGTTCGATACGGTACTAATACAGTATCAGTACCATTACTCGACACCGTATGTTCATCCCTACTTACAACCACTAGATATGAAGTTTCTTGAAAAATGTTTTATATTATAAACCCACCTCTTTAAATGATTAAAACTTTCAAAAGATTATACAAAAAAAAATACTATAATTTAGATTAATACTTGAAAGATGTAGAAAATATTAAATAAAGTTTATAACTTAAATATTAGTTAATTAATCTTTAAAATTAAAATAATAAGACCATGTGCGGTTTTTATTTTATTTTCCCCCATGCCCAGTGGCACATGTAAACGAAATCACAAACCGGCCTAAATTGTATAGGAATCCAATGTGAAATATATACGGTAATAGAAAAATATAAATCTTTGTTTTCCTTTTGATAATTAATAAATAAAAGATTTCCTCTTTATTTAATAAAATCAACAGCGGATCACATTTTACAATTATTATAAAATATTTGGGCGCTGTTTGCTAGTCTCTTAATCTCTTAATGGTTAAGAGGTAACCTTAAGTCTGAATGGTTAAAAAAAAACATCTTAATGATAAATTCTCACAAGTTACATGGCCCCTTACCTTTTAACCATTAAAAGGCTTTGAAATCAAGGATGATTTTTAGCCTTATGACATTTGGTATGCCATGTCACTTGGTTGACAATCCAAGTATTAGACCGAACATTTACATTTTCCTTCCTTGAATAAAGTTAAAATAAAAAACTCCTCATAAAAACAATTCTCTTCTTTATTTTATATACCCGCGCTCCGCCACGGATGTCAGACCAATCGTTAATAAAAATTAAACGAAAACGTAGGCGCAACAGTAAAAATAATGTTAATAAAAAAAGAAAAAAAGTTCGGGTCGTCGAAAACCGTAACAGGGAAAACTGAGACCGGTTCCGATAATACCAAGACCGCCAATGATGTTGTTCACTCATAACAGGTTGGGTTCGACATGGAACCATAACGGTAACAACACTCGCTATATGCCACGATACAAAAAAAACTCGATTTTTAATACAACACCGTTTCCGAAAAAAATATATCGGAACGTTGAAAAAAACGAAAAACAACCACATACTACGTTTTTTGAAAGAAAGTTAACGAACGAAAGTTATTAAAGAAAAACAAAATTATTAAAAAATTAAATGGGTTAAAAACGTATTTTATATATAGTATGAGGGGTGAAGATGAAAAAAAAACAAAAAAAATCCATGACGTGTCACCCATTGAATGGAATTGTTAGTGTTCATCTAGTAACTGTGGCCATTGGAGTTGGTGGTTTAGTGGTGGAGGAAAATCCTCTAACAACAGCAAAGTTTAAGTACGTCATTAGTTTAAGTCTCATTTTCATAAAAATAAAGAAATTTGCCTTTAAAAAAATCTAGTAACTGTGAAAATTGAAATTTAGTTTAACTAACAGCTCTTTGTAGTCAAATTATTATGTTTTATTCCTCAAAATTATCAAAATCAAATTTATAATAGTAATTTATCTATACTATATAATAAATAAAAGTTTTTTCATGCCACGTATCGCCTCCATATTCATTCTCATCATTTTTTCCCGCCTCTCTCTCTTATTAAATACACATTTATCTTTTAATAATAATATATTTTTAAAGAAAATACTAATTATACTAATAAAACACATTTATTTTAAATTCTCCTTTATTATAAGAAACTTTAAAATCTAATTATGTAACTTTTATTTTTGATCAAATAGTAAATGAAAATCAAATTAAATTAAGTAGTAATTAATGTATTTTCAAAACCCAATTATATATTCGTTTTTACATATTTTGAATTTTTTTTATATCCTTAGCACATGTAATACATTTTTATACTTGTAAAATATATACATATAGATTTAAGAATTTTATGTATTGATATTTTTCATCCCGTGTGTATTATACGTGTTCTAAGCTAGTTTTCTAATAAAAACAACATTAATTTTATTTAAAATATAAAATAAAATATTAAGTTTCATGACAAGTCTAAACGTCTCTAGAAACTTGTTAAAGGAAACTAAGATTTAATGATTGTTGGTAACATGCGTTTTAGTTATAAAAATACTAGTTATTATTCCATCAATGATTGTGTTTTGCGTCTAACATTTCTATTCTCTATATTTTAAGGGAAAATTGCGAAAATAGACGCCTGGCTAACTGGGCGTCGGCTAAGCCGGCAACAACAAAGGCTTTAGCCGGCAAACAACAAAGGCTTAGCCGGAAATTTACCCGGCTAAATGTTTATTTTAGTAAAGTTGACCCGGTCAATGTCTATTTAGATAATTATCACATCTTTTAACCATTGTTTATCTTTATAATCTATACTATATAATAAATAAAGGTTTTTCATGCCACGTGTCGCCTCCATACTTATTCTTATCATTTTTTTCCCGCATCTCTCTCTTATTAAATACATCTCTATCTTTTAATAATAATATATTTAAAAAAAAATACTAATTTTTGTATTAATAAATCTCCTGACATATTTTGACGAATGTATGTGTTAACAGATTATATTGTATTCCACGTGTTTATTCAACCCGTGTAAAATACGAGTTTTAAAAAAATAATTTTTTATTACTTAATATATAATATTATATTTATTCAACCCGTGTAATACACGGGATTTTAACATAGTCTTTATATATATATATATATATAACCTTAACTAAAATCATAAAATTTATATAGAAAAATATGATCGAAGTTTATAAATAATTGTAAAAATGGTTATAGTGGTAAGAGGTTTTAAAAGTTTATAAATTTTGTTTGATAATAGACGATACAAATATAAATATTATATATTATAATTATTGTAAACATATACGTATTACTACATATTTTTTATAAAAGTTTAATAAAAAGGTAAATTTTTTTTCTTTTATTTTGTAGAAAATTTTGTGGGACGAGGCCAACAACTTTTATTAACCACCTCGGTTTCACCGTCAGTGCATCATGGCTAGCGTCCATTCACAATCAATCAAACACGTTCTCTTTTCAAAAAAATCAAACACGTTCTGATATGAATCTCTACATATCAAAAAGAACTTTGCTTGGTTTGCTTCAACTATGTCTATCTTTAGGTTAACGGAAACACATAAATCATTTTTCATTCTTTAAACATCATGTTATAAGGGTGTTGGGGGCGCCAAGCTCGATCACAATTGAGTAGGCAAAACCTCAATCGAGTAAATGGGTACACCGCCCCCATTAACTCGAGTTCATCCGGGTAGGGGTGTCCGAGTAAGTTGGCCGAGTTAGTTTACTCGGATGAAGCCACCCTCTCTCTACTCTTTCTCTACTGGACCCACCACTCTCACTCACACCTTTTCTATTTATTTATTTTTTATTTTTTTAAAAGTGGGTGAGTAAATGAGTAGGTGTTTCCAATGAAATCTGGGTAAATGAGTAAATGAGTAGTTTTGAGGTGGCAAAATTATATTGGACGGTTTTGATGAGTAAATGGGTTAATGGCCCCCAACACCCTAAACAAATTCGTCTAGAGAGAGAACCTTCAAGAGTCAAGTGTTTGATCTTCAAGTTGCTTCCAATCTGCTTCTCCATCATTGTAGAGTAAGAATCCTCGAAGAACCACTGCATTTGAGGTAAGAATCGAACCTAAAACCTTTATTTTTTCAGTTTAAATGGGTTTTGTGGTAAAACTAGGGTATAAAGCCCAGATCTAGTTTCATGAAAGTTAAACAAACGAATTAGACGTAAAAAGTTGAAAACTTGGGTTGAAAACGGCCTGTTTGATAAAGTTCTTCATAGAACGACACTAATAGTGTCGCCACCTTCAAGTGGCGACACTACTTGGGGAAGACGACGGAGGTAGTGGCGTTGCCCCAAGGTTTCCAATGATTGGGACATGTGTCATTCCCTGATAATACTAAGAGTGTCGCCAAAACCATTTGGCGACACTAATATGGATGGCAGTAAGTCGTTAACGAAAGTTAAGGCGACACTAAGGTGTGGCAACACTGAATGTGGTGACACTATCCAACGACACCGTCACAGCCTTAGTGTCGGTGACACTAATGAAGACACTATGGTAGGAGACACTAGCCTAGAATTGATAGATTTCGCGCATTGACTTATATGCATATCGTTTATCGCGCTACCGTTAATAGACGTACAGTTCAAACTTACGTACAGTCAATCAGGTGAGTCAAGAATCCCTATTTACTTGTTTCTAGAGTGATGTACATATTTTAATGAAAATTTTATGAAATGACGAACGTATGAAATGATTAAGAACGAACGGTTTATGAAAGAAACGATTTATGAAACAAGAACGTTAATAAAATGAAAGATTCATGAAAGGAACGTTTACGTAATGGAATGCTTATAAAGGAATGGTTTTAAGTGAAAGAAAATGGTTTACCAATGAATGAAATGTTTTATGAAAAGAAAACGGGAAAATGTTTTCAAAGAAGTCATTACAGTCTAATATGTTAAATGAAGGAATTGACGAAAGAAGTCTGGGGGTATACGGTAGCATTTGGGAAAGTCATAGTGCCATAAGTCTAATAGGGATAGTGCCTATGTGGCATATCAATGGTAATTACGGTTGTGCAACTTGCGAAGGTAGTGGCGACGATCACTCGGGGTTAATGTGACCCGTAAAGGTTAAATAAATGTTCTGACGGTGTTGTGTACATAAGTGCCACACTCGTCAAAGAACCTCACGGACTTACGAGTTGTGAGGGCGGTGATATTACCTTATGGACTTACGAGTCGTAAGGGCGAGGAAATTGCCTTGTGGACCTATGGGTCACGAGGGCGACGAAAGAACTGGAAACGTAATGAAATGAACGGAAGGAAAGATGACACAGGTTTAGACAATAAATGTACGACTTAAATGAACGATAAATGTCGATTGAATGTTCCGTTAATTTATGTTTTAACGATGGTTAAATGTTGAATGTGAATGATAAGCTCTATTTTCTAATGAATGCTTTAAACCCTAATGAATGATAGAATGATAAAACCATTTTATAAAACGAATGAAAGATTTGAACTCAACAAGGTTAGCTGACTTTTAGTATGCATGTCAGGTTAAGGATTAGATGGATGATGAGTGGATGTTGTTTGGATATTTTGAAGAGTTACCCGGCGTTAAAAATCTGGCATCCATTGAGAATGTTGGAGAATGTTGAATGTTTTAATTGGTTGTTAATACGAGACAATGTAATGATGTTATTTCCGTTGCTTTAATGATATTTAAAGTTTAAGAATTATTTGTAAATGAGTAAATCTAACACGTGAGAGACCTCCCGGGTCTGAGGCTTTACATATATTAAAGAAAAAAAATATATGACAACATACATAAAGTAAAATCAAATTTGAAGCTTATTTTCTAAAAACTTGATGCTAAAAAACTTAATGCTAAAAAACTTAATGCGGGTTTTTCTTTATTTGTAGTTTATTTAAATAATTTTGAATTAAAAAAGAACTAAAACAGAATAGTAAATATTTTAAGTAATGAAAGAAAAAAATGAAAAAAAGTGAATGGGTAACTGACACAGCCCGACCCATGTCTGTTTAACCTGTTTATAAAATAATTTGTTACGACCCGAACATATTCTAACCCACTATCTAACCTAACCCTTCTAGTTCTAGTAAAAAACATAGGGGTGAGCAGTTCGCGGTTCGAAACAGTTAGAACCGTAGAACCGGACCAACTGGAACCGGAACCAACCCGCGAAATACTAAACAGGTCCGGTCTTTGGTTCTTCATATGGTCATTAAACGGCTTGCGGTTCGGTTCGGTTAATAACCCGACGGTTCCGGTTCGGACCCGTTAGAACCGTTTGTGGAGTATTTGGGTTTTTTTTGTTTTGTAGAGTTGGATTGAAACTTTATTTTACAGGAAACATAATTTGGTATAATGAAAGTGTAACTTTATCTTAATCGGTTCGGTCCGCCAATTAAACGGTTCCGACCCATTTAATACGGTTCCGATCCGGTCCGAACCGTTTATATACGGTCCGGTCCTCGGTTAACATATTTCCTTCCAAACGGTTCGCGGTTCCGGTCTGATTCGGCCCGGTTCGATTCGGTTCGAACCAAATGCTCAGCCCTAAAAAACATCTAATATCATACCTATAAATTAATCAGAAATCGGGATACGTTTAAAGTTTTTCATAGGCCGTATGTGTTTTTTTATTTATCAAATTATTTAACGTACATTATCAAATATAAACATATTAGTCTTTTTCTTTTTTTAAACGACTAGCTCACACACTCAAAGATGATATCTCTATGTCGGGTAGTAGTTTTATGATAATTTAAAGATATAATATCTTAAGTCTTAGTACTTAACTATGTTGCCACAATGTCATAAAATTATCCTATTGTAAGAAAACTATGTATTAAAAGCTTATTTTCTAACAAAATAAATGTATGTTTTAAGGTAGAAAAATAAATTTTATTGTATATGACTCAATTTACGATGAAATTTATACCAAAATATAAAAAGTACAAGTACTTGTATATTAAAATTTATACAAAAGTTAATATGTCAAAATTATAAATTATGAAAAATAGTTTTTTAAATAAAAACAGAAAAAAAAATGCATTTGAAAAATGAATTTGAAGAGGTAAAAAGGGTGTACCTGGTGTTTGACTTAGCTCTCGCATTTGTGCTGGATCCTAGGAGAGGCCAGATCACTATCTGATATACGCAGTCTTACCCTATATTTGATTCGAACAGAATATTTCCCAGGAGTCTAACCGGTGACCTGTAAAAATATATAAATCCACAATCATGACTACTTCCGACACAAAAGCAAAGACGACGAAAATATTAAAGGCTTTTGACTTTTAGTCTAACTGCAAGTTAGCTGTTAGCCCATATCCAATAGGTATGGGCGTATGGCATTTTATTCTAATCAACGGGCTTTGCTCTCCCATCAACACAACATCAGGGCCCATGACCCATGATTAGTGTATCCCCTTGTAATTGTATTATACTAGTAATTTGCCCGAAGCGTTGCGGTCGGCGCGAGCAGTGACTTGTTAAGCAGCGGACGCAACGTCTTCGAACTTAAAAAAAAGAGGAAGCTAAACGGTTAAACAAATTAAAGTTTTCTAAAACCCTAAAAAAAACGGACACAAAACCGCTTCGAAACCTTTTAAAAAAACTAAACAGTTAAATAAATAAAAGTCTTTCAAGAGACACTCGCATTACGGCGCGTTAACTCGCACGTAGCGGCACGTTAAAACACACAATACATAAAAAAACATTGAATAGAACGTTGATAATATTAAAGATATTATATAGAAACACGAAACCGTTAAAGAAGTTATTGTGTACGAAATAAATAAACGTATTCGAAACTTATATAAAAAAGAAAACATTTACGCAAACGCACGCGTTGCAGCTAGCTAGTATCATTAAAAAAAGTTTATACAAATTTTTTTTTAAACCGTAACGAAGTTGTTAAAAAAAGTTAACCGTATAAAAATTAGAAAAGGAATGTAAACAGTTAAAAGAAAATTCTGAACGAAGTACGTAGCTGTTTAGACAACGTGTACACTATCACACGTAACTCCGTTTTGAACGAAACTTACATCGAAACGTAGATAAATAAAATGTGTCGCAACGATATATTCGGAATTTTATAAAACATAATATTTTAAAAGTTATAAACGAAATTTTTTTAATTAAATGTTATTATCATCTAGACGGGATTTTAGTTTATGCAACTAATGATAGCTTAATAAAAATTCAATGTATGTACACAATGTTTTAAATGGAAAAGATGGAAATATTAAAATTGAAAGTTAAAGACACGTTGCAATTTTGAAAGAAATTTGCAAAACAAATTTATTTACTTCAAGAAAAGAACAAAGCAACATTTCAACCAAACACGTGTCCATTCTTTTTCATGATACCTCGCATGTGTACCACAGAAAAGGACAAAAATAATTGTGCATTAACTGCTTGTACATTATGCAAGAACTCTTCTCAATATGAGAATTGTAAGTAACTTGTAAACATGCCTGCGCGCTCCGGCGGGTGCGCGCATCGGCAATTCGGCCTTAAACGTCAGTTATGACAGAGTCGCTGATAATACTCGAAACTTTATTAAAAAAATGAAACGGTGACGTAAACACACACATTGTGGCAATGACGTTGTTAAGACATTATCGAAACGTAGATAGAAGACGATCACATTGATGTGGTTAAGCACGCTTAGAGAAACGTACGAAGTTTCTATGTTCAATTAAAAATACATATAAAAAACACGTCGTACACGGTTCGGTTTTTAATAAAATTAACGTCAAAACGTAGACCAGATCGAATGTGGATAATTTTTTTTATTAAAATGTAGATAAAATTAAGTACGACGCATTGGTATACTCATAGTGTACAAAAACTTAATACTTTATTTTTTATAAAAGTTTACATTATCTGATATTTATTTTAGGTCAAGCAAACATAGTAATATAATAAAATAAAATACTTAATTACTTTGTTTAAAAGGATAAAATATTTAATAAGTATTAAGTATTTATGTTTATTTTCTTTATAAACAAATACGAATTTTTTTTTGTGTGTTTAACTGTTTGTATTCGCTCGTTGTTCGGTTAAAGTTAAACAAACGAACGAACAATAAAAAGTCTCGTTACTCATCCATAATCGTTCGAATCGTTACATGCCTGCTCTCACGTGTTAAAAATTAAGATATAAGGTAATGAAAAAATGTTAGATTAAATTGTTAAATTAGAAAAGAATATGGTCGAGCAATTAAAAGACGTCGTCATCAGATCCTATAATAGAAAAAAAATTTGGCGCGTCAAACCACGAAAGAAATTTACGTCATTGAAAGCTTATAAAATAATAGAAAAATAAAACCGTAAAAAAAGGTTATCGTTTACGAAATAAATAAACGTATTCGAAGGTTTATATAAAAAAGTAAAATATTAACGCAAACCCATATTTTACATGAAACATTGGTATTATTTTTAATGGCATAATTTTAATTACATATTTAATTAAGAGGATAAGGAAAAGCAAAGAATAGCAAACATGCATACAAAGCTCTACATGTGGATGCTGACATAAGCAAGCATCGGATGTTGTACTATACGCATACATGATGTGCAATTTGGCTTTTGTAAGTAATACAATCTAACTAATGGGATTCCCCGCGCTACGCAACAGGAACGTGGCCGGTATCAGTTCAGTTCTTTACAGTATCAGTACGGAACTGCCAGTGGCTATAGGCGTGTATCAAAAGAAAAAGAAAACCAAAAGCAGAAAGTCGTTACATGCCCAAGATTATATAGACACGTGTTTTACATCGACATAAAACCAAAAAAGAAAAAAAAACTGGTACCGGTTCCGATAATACCGACGTCAGTACCGATGTTGTTCGGTCGGTATCGGTTAAGTGGTAAAATTTGTAAGGTTCGTTTTCTACAACCTATACACGGATATTCACGAAGCTAAAAAAATCAAATCGAAACACTAAAAAAAGGCACGTGAAAACATCGAATCCGAAATCTAAACTATATAATAAACAACTAAAATAGGAGGACACTTGCCATAATTCTAGGCCTCCTCATTCTCATTTTCCCGCCTCTCTCTCCTATTAATAATCATCTCCACTATTTTAGGTAATTAAATTAATTATTTGTTTCAATTTTTATCTACACATTTTTTTAATTAAAAAACGTGTTTATCATCAATTAATTTGTTCAACCATATTTTTATGAACTCTACAAACTGAAAACAATTTTATAGGCATCTAAGATTAAAATAAAAAACTTTTAATCATATATTTACATATTCACAATGTTCCATTTTGACGAGTGTATGCGTTAAAAGATTACATTATATTTTATTCAACCCATGTAATACACGGGTTACGGGTTTTAAAAACATAAACTTTTTATTACTATATATTTAATATTACATTTATTCAACCCGTGTAATACACGAGATTCTAACCTATTTTTTTTTATAAAAGATCATATTATAAAGAATGTAAAAGAAAAAAAAACAAATAAAAAACGAAAACGTAAAACAGATTTAACGGCTTGTACGTTGGTCCTTCTATTACTTGCAAACTAAAAGGAAAACTCGGTTTTGAATGAAATTTATATCAAAACGTAGATAAAAATAGTCACGTCGCAACAGTACACGTGAAATTTTGTTAAACACCATATTTTAAAAGTTTTAAGAGAAAAAACAAAATATAGGTCAAAACTAATAATAAAAAATAAAATATTATAAAAATTAAAGTAATATAAAACCAAAAACAAAGCTTGCGAAACACTTGCAGCCGTCATTTACACCACCCAATCACATATAGACACATATATATGCAATAACTACTTGTACTTTATGCATAGTCTTCTTCAAGTTTGGTATATATATATATATATATATATAGAGTAAATTACCGTTTGCGTCCCTTTGGTTTACACGATTTAATATAATTCGTCCCTAACACGAATTTTTAACGCTTTGAGTACCTGTGGTATACAATCTGTAACACTCTGAGTCCTTGAACCTAACTTCGTTAAAAAATTCCATTTAAATTTAGGTGAAATATCTGTTGTACCCTTTTACTATTTAACAGTTTGCGTCCCTGTCTGAGTCCCTGAACCTAACTCACCTGAAACTACTAGGGACGCATTGTGTTAAATCGTGTAAACTATAGGGACGCAAACGGGCTTTTAAGTATATAAATTTATAAAGACATATTTTGACGACTATATGTGCTAACATATTACATTATATTTTTACTCAACTCGTGTAATACACGGACTTTTAAATATATAATTTTTTTTGAAATTCTAACCTAGTTTATTTTTAAATTATATGAAAAAAATTTCGATATTCAAACGTAAATTTGTAACAATATTAAGTTTAATTACACAAAATCAATAAATAAATGTTTTTTCATGCCAAAGTCAAGATATGTTATAGTACAAAGTCAAAAGAATAATAGAAAATAGAAGGATTCACAATTACATCTATATCTATACTATATAATAAATAAATGTTTTTTTTATATCACGTGTCGCCTACATATTCATTCTTATCATTTTTTCCCGCCTCTCTCTCTTATTAAATACATCTCTATCTTTAATAATAATATATATTAAAAAATATTAATTATACTAATAAAACACATTTATTTTAAATTATCATTTATTATATGAAACTTTGAAATCTAATTATGTAACTTTTAGAGTAAATTACCGTTTGCGACCCTGTGGTTTACACGATTTAACACAATGCGTCCCTATGGTTTACACGATTTAACACAATGCGTCCCTAGTAGTTTCGGGCGAATGTAGTAGTTTCGGGTGAGTTAGGACCAGTGACTCAGACATGGACACAAACAGATATTACATGTTTCTAGGGACGCATATATAGGGTGAAGTTCAAATGCTAACCAATATTTATGTGATAACCATGATAACCACTTTCAAACATAGTGTTACGTATATGTAACAATTATCATTATGTTAATGTTACATATATGTAAACACTATGTGTCACGTATATGTAACATTATTTGTACGTATACGTAAAACTCATCATTTCCGTATTTATGTTCATAATATTTATTCAAGATAATTAAATACTATTTTAACAATTAAAAGAAAAAATAATTTATAAATTATGTGATTGTTTTATAGTGGTTAGCACGGTTATCATATAAAAAGTTTGTTAGTATTTGAACCCTTCCCTATATATATATATATATATATATGGGACGGTTCCACTAAGAAGTGGTTTTTCGCTAAGAAATACTAAGAAGTGGGTCAAACGAACTCCGATTGAGCTCACTCTAGCGGCGTTGGAACCGTCTCATCAAACCCTAACCCAGACCCAAAAACCTAAACCCCCCTCCACCCGCACCCCCCAAAAACCTAAACCCCCCTCCAACCCTACCCCGAAAAGCCTAAAACCAACATCCCCACCCCCCAAAAACCTAACCCCCCCCACCCCACCCCCCCCCCCAAAAGCCTAAACCCACCCCCACCCACCCCCAAAAACCTAAACCCCCCCACCCCCACAAAAAAAAAACCTAAACCATAAAATCTAAACCATAAAAGCTAAACCCTAAGGCTAAACCATAAGGCTAAAACCCTAAAATTCAAACGTAAAATCTAAACCTTAAAACCTAAACCCTAAAAGCTAAGATGGTAGTTCGACGAGACGGTTTCAACGCCGTTGAAATTAGCTCAATCGGAGTTCGTTTGATATCGTTTCTTAAGAGTTTTGTTATTTCTTAGCGAAAAACTACTTTTTATTTGATCATCCCCATATATATATAATGTGGCGAAAATGTGGTTCGGGTCTATTTGATCTCTTATATTTTCTCCTTTATGTAATCATGTGATCTTACAAACTTATCTTGACCAGCTCGTAGGACGTCCATGTGATCCACATGAATCCACCTTCCATTTCGCGATCCAGGTTCACTAGTTTTCCCTACTTTGGGCTAGTGATCACGACTCTCTATTAGTATGGTGTTAAGATAAGTACACTCCGTGCTAGACCTAAATGTCAGGACACTCCAAAAGATAAGCATGAGTGACAATAAACCCGCACATTAAGCATATTCCGAGTGAATCTGAGCCAGGCCATTTAGCTCATCGCAAACTCTCACCACCATTTAGCTCATCACTTACTCCCACCACCAATGGTGGAATTATGATTTTCTATTTCTATCAGTGGTGGTTAAAACGGGTCAAATAATTACATTAAATCATAATAGAGTCAAGGAAAAGAACATCCGGAAAAATGATAACTTTATTTTATATGATTAAACAAACTACATCCTAAACTTGTCCTCTACGTTCTATGAAAATAGTCAATTATAATTTCATTCCTAACTTCCACAATTCCACAAGTGCTTCTCGTTTAACTAATTTAGGCATTGAAGACCTTTTCATGGCCTCTATTAAACAACAAATAAATAATTATAGAAAACTTAATAATATAAAATATATAACAAATTAACAATAAACATCACTAAATTCATTTAATTTTTTAAACAAAAATGAACATAAATAAATATGAACTAGTGAAGTAATTATGTCAAAATGTGAGCTAATGAACCTTCAATACTTGATTAAATTCACATATATGAACATATGAACTAATGAACACCAAGAAAAAAAAAGAAAAATGAAATCAAAAGAAAGTGAACAACACGGATTTGGTTGGCTGCCCTGCTTTGTTACACAAGTGCTCGACGCCTAGACTTATGATTTACGTATGCTCTGCTCGAATGCTTAGGGGCGACAACCAACGAGTTACTTCCGTTATTGGCCAACGGTTGTCGAGGCGGAATGCAATTTCTAGTGTTTACATCCTACTTACTCAATAACTCATGACTCAAGAATATGCGATTAAACTAGACTGGACTAGGGATTTTGCATTTTGGCTATGGGCTTGAAGTTGAACAAGAAAAGAATTTGGTTGGGCTTTACATTGGCTAAAGCCTAAAAGGAAGCTTGATGATAAAAAAAAATTGGATTACAACCGCCATGATCCCTCCCAGGTTGGAATGTAGACTTTGATATGCATGCAATAATATTTATTGGATTTGTACAAATTATCTCATGTCCCCTTATCATCTTATGAGCTAATGATGTGTGAATTTTATTTAGACATTTGATTGTGACATCTCGTATTGTATCTATGTGTTGTGATAGGAACTTATAAATTTTTTCTGTTGATCGGTTCTTGTAACAACATAATGGAAAACAATAATCTAAAACATACCTGTTAAGCTAACCGATGATAGGGAAGACGAAATGATCTGTAATCTGGATCGGGTTCCCATTTAGGGTGTACGGTTAGGATGGCTAATGTGAGTTCGTTAAGACTCACGGTTATGGTAGAGAGAGAGGGACGATATCTTTAGAGGTGATAGATTGATGATTAGCCTATTCCCTCTAATTAACTCTCCATTTATATGTACACTCAAGGCGAAACCCATTAATGGCTCATTAAGAGTAATTAGGTCCATCAACTAATTACTAGCCATAGGTTAATAAATAAATAAATAATTTGATCATTTAATAATTAGATAAATGATTATAAGAGCCACATATTAAAATCGTGTCTTACATTCTCCCATTTGGCTAAGTAATCATTTATTATGAGCATTAGTAAGTCTGTAGATTTAATACTCATTTTAGTTTTAAACCAAAACTGTAACACAGAAATACAGTCATTGAATCAGTATCCAACTCAAGACCCCCATTAATCATACTACAATCCCAATTTAAGACTTAAGTAAACTTAGGATCAAATTGACAAATAAGTCCATTAACGTTGATTTGTATAATTACTGTCTATACGTCTTTAGGCATGCATAAACACATTTAGAGACAAACAAATTCAAATAAGTGAGGAAATTTTATTAATAAACGTAAGTAAGTACAGTTATGCTACTAAATAAGGTTTTTAGAAAAGCCCATCTCCGAAACATGTTTTTCGAAAACTTTAGGTGGGAGACCTTTAGTCATCGGATCCGTAAGCATAACTTTAGTACTTATATACTCAATACAAAGTTTATTTTCCTCAACTCGCTCACGTACAAACAAGTACTTTGTATCAAGATATAATCCAACTCCAGTCGAATTGTTACTGTTCGAGAAACTAACGACAGCTGAGTTATCACAATAAAGCTTCAATGGTCTAGAAATTGAATTAACTATTTTGAGTCCAGTGATCAGATTCTTTAGCAACATTCCATGACAGGTCGCGTTATACACATCAATGTATTCTGCCATCATAGTGGATGTTGTGGTCAATTGTTGCTTATGACTCTTCCATGAGATAGGTTCGCCGGCTAACATAAAGATATACCCTAAAGTGGATTTCTTGTAGTATTTGCACTTAGCAAAATCAGAATTAGAATAACTAACCACTTCTAAATAATTCTTCTTCTATAAGTCAGTTTATAGTCCCTTGTAGATATCGAAGTACTTTCTTAGCTACTTTCCAATGATCAAGGCAATGATTAGTCTGATAACAGCCTAGCATTCCAGCAATATAAGCGATATCCGAACGAGTACAGACTTGAGCATACATGAGGCTCCCAACTACTGATGCATAAGGTATCATTCTCATTTTCTCCTTCTCAACTTCTGTTTTCGAACATTGGAAAGAACCAAAAACATCTCCTTTAAAACTACTGGAGCTACAGAAGGAGAGCAGTGTTGCATGTTATAACGTGTAAGGACCCGTTCAATGTAGGCTCTTTGAGATAATCCCAAAATGCCCTTAGATCTATCTTGGTGTATTTCGATGCCTATAACATAAGAAGGCTCTCCGAGATCCTTCATGTCGAAGTTATGCGAGAGTAAACACTTCGACTCATGCAACATGTCTAAAGTATTACTTGCCAATAGAATGTCATCTACGTAAAGGACAAGTATAGTAAAGTTGCTCCCACTCATCTTGAGGTAGGCGCATTGATCCACTTGATTCTTAAGGAAACCTTGTTTCTTCATGACTTCATCAAACTTTAGGTACCATTGACGTGATTCCTGCTTCAACCCGTATATGAATTTCTTCAACTTATAGACTAGATGTTCTTGACCTTCAGGTTTAAAGCCTTCAAGATGTTTCATGAACATGTCTTCATTCAAGTCGCCGTTAAGAAAAGCGGTTTTGACGTACATCTGATGTTGCTCTAACTGTAGGGGTGAGCAAATTAACCACCATAACCGATAACCGAACCATAACCTACGTAACCGAATCGATTTTAACCGACATAACCGATGGTTATGGTTATGAAACTTTGGATAATCGACCAATCAGTTATGGTTACTGATGTCATCCAGACGGTCTATAAAACTAATGAATAAAAACCTACCTAGACTCCTAAGTAATAAATGGAGTACCATCGACTAAACCGCACTGACAGGCAAGTGTACCTATCGAGTGTAGCACAACTTAATGGTAAACCGGAATATCGAACCCTAGATACACTATGATAACTATACTAGACTCTGACTCGGACTAAAGATTGATGATTGGGGGGTTGACGACACTAAAGATTAGACTAGTAATGCAGAAAACTAAGGACGACTCTAGCTATCAAGGCAAAGAACTAAGGAAAATATCAGAGATGGGAAGAATACCACCTAGGTCGGAATCCTACTTACAAAGCACAACTTCTACCGGTTCTGGAAACTAAGATGGATCTGGGTTTCTAAGGAAACAACTCTAGACTACCTGGTGGATCCCTAATCACTCTCAGGGTGTCACCAACTAAGGAACCTAAAGATGTAATAAACTCACCAGATAGTGTATTACCTTTCGGTCTCTCCAACAATGATAACGTACCCGAATAGACAGATCATCTTTCAGTCTCATTGTCCACAATACATTCGAATAATGCACGGGGTAATCTCAAGATAACAACTATGACTCAGAATAGCAACAATCACTAGACACCTAAACCAACTTACTCTCAGACAGTTGACACTCGGATTACTAATGACGAAGACTAAACGACTATCTCTCACTTCTCGGGTATTGAGACAGGATACACACTCAATCTAAAGAATACTCAATCACAATTCATATGGTTACTATGTCTAGCAAACCACACAAACAATCACAAACCCTAAAGTCTATGACCTAGATACGCAAATCAAACTGCAAGACATCCACAATCAACGTACGGAATCATAATCAAACATAAATCAGAACTAAGCATTCAATTTCATCATAACTAATATCAAGAGATCGTTTACAAAATCATAAATCCATCAAACAATCCAAAAACCTACAAAAGTCGCAAACTTTAACAAGTAATCATCTAATGACCTAGGCAGTACCAATGTTTTAGCCTAGAATCATACTTAAGTTCAACGAAATAGAAGAACAAGCATAAACCATGGTTTCAAACAAAGCAATCAAATACAAAAATCGAATCTTGAACACCAAACAAGTCAAACTACAAACCCGGGATCCAAAGACTCAAGCTTTTCTCTTCAATTGGCTTCCTAAGCTCCAAAATCGCCTCTGGACTCTTCTCAGACGGCTGGAATACGAACTTGTGATATTATGGCATTACAATTCTATTAAAAGTCGATTTAGGGTTTTTCATGGAATACGAGTCTCTCGCGGTACCCTGGGTTCCTCACGTATCGCGAGGAACGAATTAGTCGTGCCCGGTATTGGAAATCCTCGCGTACCACGAGACATTCTTCCTCCTCTCTCGCGTACCGAGAGAGACCAATTTTCAACATTTTCTTCTTTAAACTCTTGCGCTTCACTTTCGTGCTCGGTTTCTTCTGGTTTTCACTTGTAATCTTCTCGAACACCTGAAATAATAACAAAGACTCAATAGTATACAAAAACGACTCAAAACAAAGATAAAACTAATCAAAACAAACTAAAACACTAGGAATAAAGATGTGTGTTTTGCACAACATCAGTTACGGTTATGAAGCTTTGGTTAACCGCTATAACCGAAACCAAACCAAACCGAACTTGAAACATTTACATAGTATATATGTGTGTGTATGTATATACATACAGGGGAAAGTGATAGCTGTTAGCTCCATCCATTTAACAGAAAATCTTTGTAAATCATCATATATTTTTACAAACAATCACTTATATCTTTTAATTAATCACGGTCGTTGTCTTGTTAATTTACTTGTTCATGAAAAGAAAACCAAACTTAAAACAATTATGAACCGCATCAATACCCACACCATGTATTCCTTCACTTATAATTTTATTTAATAAATATTTGTAATGGAGAATTACAGCATCACTTATTAATTCAAACGTGACAATGATAGACTTGTAAAAACCTTACGGTAGCAATCTAGTTTGAAAAAAAAAGTGAAACGATAATCCACTGAGTCAAAAACTAAAACCCAAAACAACAAATAAGAATTACGTGAGTTACAGTAGTCTTTAGATGAGGCTATTTCAGCTTGGAACAATTAACCGAAATTAATCGAAACTGACCCATAACCGACCCTTCCATGGTTATGGTTATGGAAGAGGCCATAACCGACCAAACGGTTATGGTTATGGAAAAGGCCATAACCGACCCATAACGACTTTGCACACCCGTAGCTCTAAGTCAAAATGAGTTACTAGGGCCATCACGATCCTTAATGAATCCTTTCGAGAAATAGGAGAAAAGGTCTCTTGAAAGTCGATTCCTTCTTTCTGAGTGAAACCCTTCGCAATTAATCTCGCTTTATATCGTTTAATGTTTCCATTCGGATCTAGTTTAGTTTTGAAGACCCATTTACATCCTACGGGTTTAGCACCGTTGGGTAATTCAACTAAATCCCAAACATCATTTTTCTTCATGGAGTCAATCTCGTCAATCATAGCTGTGTTCCATTCAAAAGACTGATCACTGCTAATGGCTTCATGATAAGAAGTAGGATCTGAAAACTTTTCGGCATCCATTTCAGCTTAAGTCAGGAAGATAACATAATCATCAAAGTTAGTAGGTCTTTTGGACCTAGACGATCTCCTGAGTTAATTATCGGGCAGCACGCCCCCGCCCGGGGTTCGAGGCAGAGCCCCGAGGGAAAATTTTAGGCACATATATAATGCTGATGAGCACGATTTATCAAAACCCGTGATATATTAACCAAACAGAAAAACCGTGAAACTGATGAGCACGATTTATCATACGATTTTAACAAAAAATTGTTCTCCGATTTTAATTACAGTTTAGGGAAATAAACAAGAACTGATTAATCAACATCTGCTCTGATACCACATGTTGATTGTAAGACCCCAATCCGGATATCCTACAGTCGGTTCTCATAACGGGTCATTCTCTTTAAAATGCATTTATTAGTAACCAAACTACAGCGGAAGTCTTTCAAAATCTTTAAATATTATATCACATCGTTAACGTCATAAGTTTACCTCACGAATGCATGCACACCAATCCGAGTAGCACCGCTCCCAAGCCAAGATACGTCGACTCCAAAGCTCACCTGCATCACAATCTAACGTACATACAAAGTCAGCTACGCTGAGTGAGTTCTAATAGTTCAATTTACTTAAAAGCCAACCCGTCACAAAAGTTATTTGAACATTACTCAAGACCCTCGGTCCTTATAAAATAGTTCAGAATTCATTAACAAATAGATAACCCATGTTTTCACACGATATCCCATAACCGTTCACCACCCAAGACTCCTCCCATAATAACCATCCCGCAGTCTCATTGACATAGAACGAACTTACCACACTAATAACTCATACTCTAGTGCACGTATTTACTCAAACCTTGGTTAACACAACCAATCCCTAGACATCGACTTACTCAGCCTTGACCAAGGCTCTGATAAGTCAACTTACACGACAATTGTAAACACCACATCACAATCCTGACACAACGGTCAATCTAACTCTACTCACTACGTTAATACTATCTCATGCACAATAAATATAACTCAACGCTTGTATGCAATTCAACGCAAATATAAAATCACACAAACACATACCTCATCACTGCACCCTCGTAAGGGCATTCGACACACCCCGAGCTCATCATTAACCTGCTCAGAATTTGCCACCTTTGGTGACCTCCCGAAGGACTCAGTCCTCCATAATCTTGTTTTCCATGCCATAAAGACAACCATGCAAGCACAATTCCCGCCGTGTCACAAGGACAATGACACAATAACAATTCTTGCTGTGTCACTAGAACAGCGACACGATACACACAACACATGTATAAACACATAACATTACACTCTAAGTACATGACTCATTAAATGTACATGACTCATTAACTGCACATGCACTTCACACACAAAACTAGGTTAAGATTTCCTACACGTATACATAAGCGTTTAGCTTATATCCCGACTCACCCCGACTAACTCATAACACAATACACTGCTAATTTAGCAACACACATACAAATACTATGTCTCGTTATCTAAGCACATACCACGTACGTGCACGCCCTGTAACACTTCCTTGTCATACCCGCACGACCTGTAAATACAATCCTGACTCACCCCTATTAGGTCACTACACGACATGTGACTATATACCCACCTGTAACATGCACGTCCTATGGACATACACAGTCCCTTAGCCTCACATTCAACTATTTAACTTCCTAAACTCATCGGGTTACGCTCCAAGGTTCTTTACCCATTTAATACAATAAAACATGTATAGAAAGTATGTACGATAGCCCCAAAAACGTTAAAAACATTTAAAAAAGGGGATTAGAAACTCACCAGTTACTGAGTCCAAATCCTTGCTCTGTACTCCGTCCACTCTCTTGAATCCTAGACCTAACAAACGTACGATCACATGATCAGAATACGTTTTACACATAATTCGAATAATGCATAAAATATAAATTCCAACATCATCTTGCCAGCTTGTCCTTTCTTTCCCTGAAACCCTCGCCCTACAGTTTTACGCATAGTATTGCTCCTGAACTTGATAGAACTCATGTACCCGAACCCAAGCTCCTATGCATGAACATACGCGTGCCATGTAAAAAACCTAGTCTCACAGACGCGTAGACTTAAAGCGGGTCCCCATGCACGCGCGTAAACCGTCATGCAACAATCCCAATCGGGTGTGACCCGATCCCACTCCTTCGTCATTCACCACAGTGATCCACCGTCGCATACCTCCCATGCACGACACCATCTTGCACCACCAATGACCTTGTCGCCATGCCTAACTCTAGTCGGGTTCAACACCAACCCCACCCCTGTCGTTCGCCGCCATGAAACACCGCCATGGCAGCCCCTCCGGCACCACGTCTGTCGTTCCCCACACCCTCACGTTCCTCCTTACTCCCTCTCTCTTGCTGCTCGTCGTCTACCACCCTGCGGCCACACTCCGCCTTCGCGTACCACCTCTCCTATATCCTCTCCAGCGACCCCGACGTGAGCCACCACCGTCCTCACAGTCGGCCGCCCTCCTCGTCACCACCACTGCCGTCGCCCCTGGCTGAGACGCCACCCCAAACCCTAATCGGGTCTCTTACATTACAATTGTAAACAAACGCGCATACGGAGTATACGAGGATTACCTTAACGCGTAATGAAGATTTCTCCCGCTTGACGCCGCCGTAGGACCGTCGCACGACCACCACCGTCGTCATTCTCCTCTCTCTCGCCCTTTCTGCTGACGCAAGTGCTCCTAGGCCGATGTGGCCTTGGGTTTGCTAATAAGAGGCTTATAAACCCTTGTATGTTACTCTCGGGTCCTTATGATTCCCTTAACGTGCGTTTGAATCCCAACTGTTCCATCTATGGCTAGTCGGGTCCCTCGTTTTTCCATAATTTCAGTTATTATCTAAAAAACCTTGCTTACCGGGTCTCATTATCTCAACGAATAGAGTTTTACATGAAACCCTTTCCAACTTTCTCGTTTAACGGAGATGCGGATCGCCCTTTGGCCCAAATCATAAATTGATAAATTTTTGGGATGTTACAAATCTACCCCCCTTAAAAGAGGATTCGTCCTCGAATCCTGTGTCGGTACAAACCAACGCCACACCTTCTTCTGTTCCAACTAATGCATCCAAAATCCTTTGGTGCCATCCATACACCGTACACATCAATACAGTCACTTTACTCTATAAGTCGGTCACCATCCTTGGTGTTCAAAGAAATCCTCCCCTTTTGCCCGCTTTCAACTTTGGGACTGGTAGGTCTCACCTACACATTCCCTCATCTCCTGTCTTTCCAGCCATTAGTCAAACAACTGCATATCCAACTCTCGCTAACCCGGCACTTGCTAGAAGTTGCCATCCGCTATTGCCTTCGTTACCAATCCTTTCACAAAGGTTTCGTTGTCTTCACCATTGACAATACCCTTTTTGCTCTTAGTGCTTTAACAATCTGCGCATATCATCTCTACTACCGCGTAGTACAACACAGCCATTTATCCGCTTACTTGCCACATTTCATCCTGAGTTACGAGCACAATTTCCCTTTGTCTCTAGTATAACCTAAATGATTTCGTCATTCCGACAGTCATCATCTCAAGTAAGTCTTTGTCCTAGAGAGGAGTAATAGTTGCTTTACTATCATGTGTCCATCACACTCCTCTTCTATGCTCAATTTGCCATTTTGCGATGATTTTTCGAACTCAATCCACTGCTTACCCATAAGGGTATTACTTATGCTCTTCTCCGATGATATCCAGGAGCTCATGCAAGGCTACACTGGTCTCCGTTAAATTGCTTTGTCATAGTATCGCTTTACTTCATTATCCCGCATTCAATACATCCCTTAAGTACGTACATATACCCAATGCTAGGGTTATCTTCATCAGCTCTCGACGTTTATCAAAAGCCCACTTTCCTCTGCCATGTCTGCTTCAACGGCCAAACACTTGCCTTACCTGAATGCTCCACAAGATTTCACATTAAGCTAGTCCTAGATTTACTAGCGTAGGCATCTCCTTCCCAGTCACTTGTGTGCAATCCCGCACCTACCTCTCCCGAGTTTCATCTTCTCTATGTTGCTCTACCATTACCATGCGATCACCGACTGCATCTCATTTATCATGTACGAACATGAATTTCGTATGCTCACAAGCCTTAGCTATTCGTCGTCTCGTTACTTCGTACTGAAATCCTTGGCGTCATCACTTTGATCTCATCATAACCATTTCTGGTCCATCGTCTATGTAACTGCTTTCATCACTAATCCTTCAGCTCCGCCCATTGGCTTCGTGCTCCGAATTTTCCGAGATATAAGCATAGGCATCTCATAAGAGCACCTCACTGATCTCCTAGAAAGACGTCAAAACTCCTCGCATCACCTTGATGTATCATTGTCAAGGAAATTGTCAAGATAGAAATACTATACTTGATCATACTGACCACTCGTCCTATGCACGACTAAGTGTGTACTACAAAGATACACACCGACACACATAACTACAGAACACACGTTGTTCAACAAAGGTACTGGTAACACAACCTTTTAACTCGCACAAAATGCACATACTCAACTAGCTAGATCTGGGTATATCTACGCGCATACAATATGACCTCGTCATTTACAAGTATATCATGTTGTCTGGTCCAAGGGCACAAACAAACACGACCTCCCGCCTAACTGCTGTCAGACACAATATGTAACACCCAAAATAAAAAGAAAAGAAAATTCAAAATTTCACTCCCTCGCGGTACGCGAGGGAGATTTTGACAAAACCTCGCGGTACGCGAGGGGACTGCTTATACGCCAGATTTACACCTTCTCGCGGTACGCGAGAAGATTCTCAACCAAGCCTCGCGGTACGCGAGGGAATAGTACACGCGTCAGGGCCAGAAAACACGTGTCATTCACCCTTGCCACCAGCCGACACGTGTCATGCTGACTCAGCACCGTTAGTGACACCTCATCCTCTCGCGGTACGCGAGGGATTTCCTTGGCCGGCCTCGCGGTACGCGAGGGACTGGAAAATCAGCCTATAAAAGGCCTTCAACGGGATTGAAATTCTGTACAGTTTCCAAACATTCGTTTCACACAAACCCGATCTCTCAAAACTCCACAACATCCCGAAGCGCTGTTCAAGAATCCTACGACACCCAACTCAAGCCGTAGTTCTGTCCAAATCCCGCAAAGTAGGTATCGTTAAAACTATTCATATATATATAACCGCAATTATATATATATATTCTCTCATATATATTCTCGTTAATCGTGTCTTCCCTAGGAAGAAACGTGTCGAGGTTCTGCTCAAATTCCGAAGCCTACAACCCTACCAGCCATCAAAATCAAGGTGAACACGTTTAACGCTTTTCAAACGATAAAACCATTTTATTTACGAAAACGGCATGAAACAAATTAAATGCTTTAATCATAAGGGTAATCTACGTGATAGCATTCAGGCCATAAGCATACGTAGATTTGATCAAATGGTATACATGTGACGGGTGAAAGTCCGGTCCGTGGCTGGGTACAGATCATGTAAGGGGGTATCATAAGACTGAGGATATGGTTCCTTAGCAGATTATACGAGGGACGAGTTCCTGAGTATCATGTAAGACTAAGAACAAGGTTCTTAGCATCACGACCCTGGGAATAGGCTATCAGTCTGAGACATAGAGCTCAGCCAGTTGACCCCATGGCAGTTAACCCAGTGTATGTAGGTGGTATATACTTCAGGTGAAAAAGACTGCTGAATGTGTAGATTTACCATACAGAAACGTGCTTAAAGGCTTTAATTTGGTTTATGTTAGAAATCATTTTCGTGTCAGTTAAATGTGATTCACCGGCTTTATGCTGATGTTCATTTTCAAAACGTTTTTCACAGGTAGTGAAAGAAATCATTAAATTCAGGGTGGTGCAGTAAAGACAAGATCTTTAGGCATATTTAAATCCCTGTGGCAGACTAATACAAGACCAAATGTTGGAACGGACATAGATCCTAGACATTTTAAATGGCTTGTATTATGTAAATTAATTCAGCAGATGTACATTATATAATAGACTTTTGAATGTCTATTATCATGAAATGAAAAGGGACGTGGATCCCAAGTTTTGACAAAAAGTACAGAATTAACCCTTGAGGTTATTTACATTACATTTCATTACAAAAAGGCATCAAGTAAAAACAAAGACTTCCGCTGTCCAAATTTATGGGACCTCATTCAGATACCAGCATTGTCTCGCGACGCCCGGGCAGGGGTAGCCCGGGGTTGTGACAGGTTGGTATCAGAGCCGCATTTAAGGGTTTTAGCAAAATTAGATACTTGTATGATAGTATCTTAGCTTTAACCAATAGTTGTGCCTACTGAACAAACGATAGGAAGATGCCTTTAACATAACCAATAAATTTCAGGATGACAGATCCATACTATTACCCTCATAACTACCCAAACTTCTTTCCTGGAGAATTATCTAATCCAAGAAACGATCAAATAGTACCAAGCTATGATGATTATGTCCACTATCTACCGACCCCGGAGAATTGGAACAGAATGGTCGCAGAACAAGTGGAGCAGACTCAAGCAAGGCTTGAACCTCTGAGGGAAGAATCAGAGTATTCAGTGGAAATGGAAGATTCAAGAGAATCTTTACGTCCTGTTATGACATCTATGCCACTACCTCAATCGTTAGACATAGTATACCCTACCGGAACAATTCAAGAACATCCACCCAGTCCAAGTGAAGAAACTCCACATTCGATTTCTGAATCCGACAAGGCTGCCGTTTGTGAAGGCAGTGGTGGAAAGTATTTCTTTGATCCTGTTCCAGAACATCCCGTTTTCAAGGAACCTTTCTTCTATGTAGATCCCTCCGATGGACGTCAGTATGCAACCGACGGAAAAGTCGTGTGGTCTGTTAACTCAGCATATCACGATCTTAGGATGGGACACAGGGAACCACCTCCTTGTTATGGATACCATGATGAACTGCCAAACTCAATGGATGAACACCTTGATCGTGCTCTTAGAGAGGCTGACGATCTACGTGCTGAACTGTACTTCACTAGACAAGTCGTAGTTAAAAACGAACAAACTATATTTGACTACGAACTAGCCCAGGAAGACAGGAAGTACGCAGAACAATGGGTGGCAGATCAGTTGATCCAGAAGGGTGCTATGACCGAGACCCTGGGGAGATTCTATCAAGATTTGGGAGATGTGCTTCTCGATTAAAGTTAATGATAGTATTTGTATAATTAGCTAACTTTAAGTGATATAGATGCATATCTATATTTCTGTATTTGTAACAAATAGATGAAGTTTAAGCGATAATAAACTTCAAATTTTGACCCAAATTCTTGTCTTGTATTCTTAGATGTCTCAACAAAATAACAATAGCGGTCCAGCTACCTACATTACCAAGGAAAAAGGAAAAGAAGTTAATAATAATCCTGAAATAACTACTCAACAACCAGAATTGCAACAACTGGTTAAACAAAGTATAAGAGAAATACTTCCTGACATAATAAAGAAAGTACAAGAGAACATCAAAACTCCAAGCTATGTAACCTCTCATTCAAAAAGAACAGAAAACCCTCCGAAAACCAACACAGAGCAAGTAGCAAGCTCTCGTAGAACTCAAACCTCGAAAAGGTCCAGAACATCAAGCAATAAGTATTCTGGATCTGAAGAATCCTTAAATTTAAGCAGTGAAGACTCTGAAGAAGAAGAGAAAGAAACAAAAAGGTATAGACACAAAGGGTGTTCTTATAAAACCTTTCAGGACTGTAAACCTTATGAATTTAAGGGCACTGAAGGCGGTATTGCTACTCTTCACTGGCTA
This sequence comes from Smallanthus sonchifolius, assembly GCA_023525975.1. NCBI lineage: Eukaryota > Viridiplantae > Streptophyta > Magnoliopsida > Asterales > Asteraceae > Smallanthus > Smallanthus sonchifolius. Next base: position 66,015,153 of record CM042028.1, on the reverse strand, counting down.
GAGAAGATGGAGTCAGTAATAGCAATTAGCAAGTGTGCTAAGAAAGATCAAGTACTGTATGCTTCAAACTCCTTCAAAAATGAAGCGTTGGAATGGTGGAATTCAATCATTTCTGCCAAAGGGAGGAGAAAGACCAATGCTATGGATTGGAAAGAATTTCGGGCAAAGGTGAAAAAGAAATTTTTCCCCAAGACTGAAAAAGAACAAGCTGAAAGAAAATTTCTGGAGCACCGAATGGTGGGTACCAACGATCGAGAGTACACCACCAAATTCTTTGAATATGCTCGATTGGCACCTCACCTGGCTAAACCTGAATCAGTTCTCATAACTCGATATATTTATGGCTTAGTTCCAGAGATCCGTGATTTGGTGAAGGTTGTCTCACCAAAAACCATCGAGTCCACCGTAGAATTGACCGGTACCATGACAGCTGGACTAATCAGAAATATAGAGGAAAAGAAGAAAGTCGAATCCTCTACAAAAACAAAACCCGAAGCCAAAAGATTTAGCAAAAGCTTTGGGCAAAAAGGATTTCCATTTAACAATCCACCATGCAAAACGTGCGGACGCAGGCATAGTGGAAAGTGTGTTTTTGAAACTCCATTCTGTAATCATTGCAAGGTCTCAGGTCACTCTACTGAGAATTGCTTCAAGAAAAAGGGAATAACTTGTTTCAATTGTGGAGAGCTGGGGCACATCAGCACTAATTGCCCTAAGTTTGCAAGGACCGGAAGAGCTGGAGGATCAGGAGCCAAGATCACTCCAGAAAACAAAAAGACCGTACGAGCATTTGTCATGAATGCTAATCAAGCTGAGAGAACGCCGGACGTAATTACCGGTACGTTTCTTCTTAATAATGTTTATGCTAAGGTCTTATTTGACTCAGGTGCGAACCGGAGTTTTATAGATTATAATTTCTGTAATCTATTAAACGAACCATTAAGTCCCTTAGCTGAAACATATGAAGTAGAAACAGTGAACGGTGATTTGATAAAAATATCCCAATCACTGAACAATTGTTACATTACATTGGCTGGTTTCACTATCCCAGTACAATTGTTACCAATGTCAATAACTGGCTTTGACATTGTTTTGGGGATGGATTGGTTATCCAATAACCAAGCCGAAATCCTTTGTAATCAACAAGTTGTAAAACTCGTTACACCAACAAACAAAACTCTAACTATCCAAGGTGATAAACCCACAAAACCTATCCAGATAATCTCCATACTTAAAGCAACCAAGTGCTTAAGAAAAGGATATCTGGCATGTCTGGTATCAATTACTGCCTTGGAAAAGGAGAAGAAGATAGAATCAGTACATGTAGTATCTGAATTTCCAGATGTTTTTCCTGAAGAACTGCCTGGATTACCACCAGAACGAGAGGTAGAATTTCGAATCAACCTTGTACCTGGTGCAACTCCAATTGCCAAATCCCCGTACAGACTGGCACCCACAGAAATGGCAGAACTCAAGAAACAATTGGATGAACTTCTTGAGAAAGGTTTTATCCAACCAAGTTCTTCACCCTGGGGAGCTCCAATTCTCTTTGTTAAGAAGAAAGACGGATCAATGCGCATGTGTATTGATTATCGGGAACTGAATAAAGTTACCATCAAAAACCGATACCCGCTTCCACGGATTGACGACTTATTCGATCAACTCCAAGGAGCTTGTCATTTTTCAAAGATCGATCTTCGTTCAGGTTATCATCAGTTGAAAGTACATGATAACGATATCTCAAAAACTGCATTTCGAACACGGTATGGACATTTCGAGTTCACGGTTATGCCATTTGGACTTACAAATGCTCCTGCCGCATTCATGGACATGATGAATCGTGTCTGTAAACCCTATTTAGATGAGTTTGTCATAGTTTTTATTGATGACATACTTATTTATTCCAAAACCCAAGTTGAACACGAAACTCATCTTCGAACCATACTTGAACTTCTTCGAAAAGAGAAATTATATGCTAAGTTTTCCAAATGCGAATTTTGGTTAACGGAAGTACAATTTCTTGGTCATGTCATCAACATGAACGGAATTCAAGTAGATCCATCAAAAATCGAAGCTATATCCAAATGGGAAATTCCCAAGTCACCCACCGAAATTCGTAGTTTTCTGGGATTAGCGGGATATTACCGCCGGTTCATTCAAAATTTTTCTCGTATAGCAATCCCACTCACATCCCTAACTCGGAAATCTGTAAAATACGAATGGGGACCCAAACAATCTGAATCTTTTGAAACTTTGAAACAAAAACTGACAAACGCACCTATCTTATCCTTACCAGATGGTATTGAAGACTTCGTAGTTTACTGCGACGCCTCACATACTGGTTTAGGTTGCGTATTAATGCAACGCAAGAAAGTCATTGCTTATGCATCTCGTCAGTTGAAAATTCATGAGAAAAACTATTCAACCCACGATCTAGAGTTGGGCGCTATAATCTTTGCTTTGAAATTATGGCGACACTATCTCTATGGGGTTAAGTTCACAATCTACACTGATCATAAAAGTCTCAAGTACATATTTAGCCAGAAAGAGTTAAATATGAGACAAAGAAGATGGATGGAAATCCTGAATGATTATGATTGTGAAATTTGTTATCATGAAGGAAAGGCAAATGTAGTAGCAGATGCCTTGAGCCGAAAAGAAAATGTCAAGCCAAAGAGAGTACGTTCTCTCAGACTTGAACTACAAATTGATCTTGTAAGTCAGTTAAAAGAGGCACAAGAGTTAGCTTTGAAGGAAGGTAACTTTGAAAAAGAAGGAATGAAAGGAATGCTTGACTTACTGATCAAAGGTGAAGATAATATCCTTCGCATGAATAAACGTATTTGGGTACCAGTTACAGGTGATCTTCGAGAGCGAATCCTCGAAGAAGCACACAAGTCCAAATACACCATGCACCCAGGAAGTGATAAAATGTACAAAAACCTCAAAGAAAGTTACTGGTGGATTGGTATGAAAAAGAACATTGCTATCTACGTAGCAAAATGTTTGACTTGTTCCAAATTCAAAGCCGAACACCAAAAGCCAGCTGGATTATTGCAACAGTTAGAATTTCCAGTTTGGAAATGGGAATTGATAACTATGGACTTTATTACCAAACTTCCTCGAACCACTCGTGGAAATAATGCAATCTGGGTTATCATTGACCGTTTAACCAAATCAGCTCACTTTCTATCTATCAAGGACACCATGAGTATGGACAAAATGGCGCAAATTTACGTTAATGAAATTGTAACGTTACATGGTGTGCCTCTATCCATAGTGTCAGATAGAGATAGTCGCTTCACATCTCGATTCTGGCAAAGTTTTCAAACAGCTCTAGGAACTCGATTGAACCTTAGTACTGCTTACCATCCACAAACTGATGGGCAGAGCGAAAGAACCATACAAACCCTAGAAGATATGCTCCGAGCCTGTGTGATAGACTTTGGAGGTAATTGGGATGATCATTTACCTCTAATGGAATTCTCATACAACAATAGTTATCACACAAGTATTCAGGCCGCACCATTTGAAGCATTGTACGGACGGAAATGTCGAACGCCTGTATGTTGGTCAGATATCGGAGAAAATCAACTATCAGGACCAAAGATAGTCCAAGAAACTACCGATAAAATCTTGCAAATACGTAAACGTTTAAAAATGGCTAGAGATCGACAAAAGAGTTATGCAGATAAACGAAGAAAGCCGTTAGAATTTCAAATCGGTGACAAGGTATTATTAAAAGTTTCACCTTGGAAAGGTGTTATTCGTTTCGGAAAGAAAGGAAAATTAAGTCCACGTTTTGTTGGACCTTTCAAAATCATTAAACAAATCGGACCTGTTGCCTATCAGCTTGAACTACCAGTAGAGATGGGTGGAGTACACGATGTATTCCATGTATCAAACCTACGTAAGTGTTTAGCTGATGAATCCTTGCTTATGCCTTTACAAGATGTGGAAGTAAATGAAAAGCTCAAATTCATTGAACGACCGTTACAAATTGAAGACCGACAAATCAAAAAGCTTAAACGAAAGCAATTGGCGTTAGTCAAAATAAGATGGGACTCCAGGCGTGGCCCAGAATATACCTGGGAACTTGAGTCAGAAATGCGCAAAAAGTATCCACATCTCTTTCAATGAATCTCGAGGACGAGATTATTCTAAAGGAGGGGAGGATGTAACACCCAAAATAAAAAGAAAAGAAAATTCAAAATTTCACTCCCTCGCGGTACGCGAGGGAGATTTTGACAAAACCTCGCGGTACGCGAGGGGACTGCTTATACGCCAGATTTACACCTTCTCGCGGTACGCGAGAAGATTCTCAACCAAGCCTCGCGGTACGCGAGGGAATAGTACACGCGTCAGGGCCAGAAAACACGTGTCATTCACCCTTGCCACCAGCCGACACGTGTCATGCTGACTCAGCACCGTTAGTGACACCTCATCCTCTCGCGGTACGCGAGGGATTTCCTTGGCCGGCCTCGCGGTACGCGAGGGACTGGAAAATCAGCCTATAAAAGGCCTTCAACGGGATTGAAATTCTGTACAGTTTCCAAACATTCGTTTCACACAAACCCGATCTCTCAAAACTCCACAACATCCCGAAGCGCTGTTCAAGAATCCTACGACACCCAACTCAAGCCGTAGTTCTGTCCAAATCCCGCAAAGTAGGTATCGTTAAAACTATTCATATATATATAACCGCAATTATATATATATATTCTCTCATATATATTCTCGTTAATCGTGTCTTCCCTAGGAAGAAACGTGTCGAGGTTCTGCTCAAATTCCGAAGCCTACAACCCTACCAGCCATCAAAATCAAGGTGAACACGTTTAACGCTTTTCAAACGATAAAACCATTTTATTTACGAAAACGGCATGAAACAAATTAAATGCTTTAATCATAAGGGTAATCTACGTGATAGCATTCAGGCCATAAGCATACGTAGATTTGATCAAATGGTATACATGTGACGGGTGAAAGTCCGGTCCGTGGCTGGGTACAGATCATGTAAGGGGGTATCATAAGACTGAGGATATGGTTCCTTAGCAGATTATACGAGGGACGAGTTCCTGAGTATCATGTAAGACTAAGAACAAGGTTCTTAGCATCACGACCCTGGGAATAGGCTATCAGTCTGAGACATAGAGCTCAGCCAGTTGACCCCATGGCAGTTAACCCAGTGTATGTAGGTGGTATATACTTCAGGTGAAAAAGACTGCTGAATGTGTAGATTTACCATACAGAAACGTGCTTAAAGGCTTTAATTTGGTTTATGTTAGAAATCATTTTCGTGTCAGTTAAATGTGATTCACCGGCTTTATGCTGATGTTCATTTTCAAAACGTTTTTCACAGGTAGTGAAAGAAATCATTAAATTCAGGGTGGTGCAGTAAAGACAAGATCTTTAGGCATATTTAAATCCCTGTGGCAGACTAATACAAGACCAAATGTTGGAACGGACATAGATCCTAGACATTTTAAATGGCTTGTATTATGTAAATTAATTCAGCAGATGTACATTATATAATAGACTTTTGAATGTCTATTATCATGAAATGAAAAGGGACATGGATCCCAAGTTTTGACAAAAAGTACAGAATTAACCCTTGAGGTTATTTACATTACATTTCATTACAAAAAGGCATCAAGTAAAAACAAAGACTTCCGCTGTCCAAATTTATGGGACCTCATTCAGATACCAGCATTGTCTCGCGACGCCCGGGCAGGGGTAGCCCGGGGTTGTGACACAATAACCTTTTGACAAATGTCAACACCATATCAAGCTTACACTTGATCTCCCGCCACGACTATTAAGTACGTGACACAAATAACTCATACTCATAAGCAACTCAATTAACGACATACAAGTTTATTTCACAAAACACTCTCATACCCTTGAGCACCAAAACATTTACCTCGCAAGGATCTATGCCTTAAGATATAAAGACATTTAATATCAAGTAAGGCTAAACATACCCCCTTACACTTTAAACATCACCTAAACATAACACATAGGTGGCACTATCTTAAGACCGTAGACACACACAATTAATCAAAAATCAGGTCTACACTGGTCTACTCATATAGTTGAATCAACCAAGCTCTAGCATCACATTAAAGATTACATTTAGGTGTGAATTCATGTTGTTCAAAGGTAATCACATAATCACACATAATTAACACTGCACCACCCATAGCAAGATATAACACAGGCACTATCATTTATCATACCCAAATCATCTCGCGGTATAACTCGCACTCAATGTTAAAATCAAATAGTCAGTATTTGAAATAAACATCACACCACATAAACGTCTAATCGCTCAAAATGTTAAATCACCCCACAATCTCTCGTGACAACTGTCATGTCCAAAAGTCATCTAGAAGTCCAACGTCTCAAACAACGCTAGCAAGATTACTACGGGACCACATTAGGTGTATCTGATGTGTCCTCCTCCAGTTCCTCCTCATCTGATCCCGGGTCATTTGCCGGTTCTTCTCTAGATAGAGCTCCCTTAGCCGTAGTAAGCGGTTGATCTCTCAACCACGCAGGTCCACATCCTGTAGGGAAATTACATACTGTCGACACGACCCTCCTTTTCCATCCCGTCACTCTGGTCTCACCACCACGCGGGATGCTGCTATCCCCAGCTCTAGTCACACTTGGTGCGGGAAGTGCCAACACTACTCCCATGTCACTGTCCGTCTTGTCTACCGCAGTCGTCGGTTTGTCCTGACGATCCGCTCTCCCCCTAGCCAGAGCTCCCCGTCTGACCGATCTATTACGCTTGGTCTTAGCCATCAGTACATGCGCAAGATAGAACGTTGGAGTGATTACTATGGGCGTCAAATTCAGAATATGAGAGTAATCATAGACTGCCAAATTACGGTGATCAAATGCAATTTGGTGGTCCACATTACTGCTCGGATTCTAAACCATCCCCATTATATTCACACTAGCTTTCTATCTTTCATACACCCCGGATGCACATGCATCCCACACAACTCATATAGTATTACACAATAATCTAGCAAGTCATCATATTTATCACAATTTCACACCATCAAAGGTTACACACAAAATTACTAAATCATATCGACACATCAAACTATCTCACATAGTTAGAATTTATGCTACTCCACATTACTCAATTCACAACATGGTCTATTTTGATCATACCACACAACTCCTCATAGTATTACACTACACGATTAATATTCTAACAATAAATGTTTAACTCAAAATACGTACCTCTTGACTCGCGGTTACTCGTGCTGGCATTCGCTTCACCCTCGTCTCATTCTCAGTTTAAGTTAAGGCATTTTATTTGTTTAAAAACACCAGTTATCTCTTAAACCACGGCACTGATACCAACTTGTAAGACCCTAACCCGGTTATCCTACAGTCGGTTCTCATAACGGGTCATTCTCTTTAAAACGCATTTATTAGTAACCAAACTACAGCGGAAGTCTTTCAAAATATTTAAATATTATATCACATCGTTAACGCCATAAGTTTACCTCACGAATGCCTGCACACCAATCCGAGTAGCACCGCACCGCTCCCAAGCCAAGATACGTCAACTCCAAAGCTCACATGCATCACAATCTAACGTACATACAAAGTCAACTACGCTGAGTGAGTTCTAATAGTTCAATTTACTTAAAAAGCCAACTCGTCACAAAAGTTATTTGAACTTTACTCAAGACCCTCGGTCCTTATAAAATAGTTCAGAATTCATTAACCTATAGATAACCCCTATTATCACACGATATCCCATAACCGTTCACCACCCAAGACTCCTCCCATAATAACCATCCCGCAGTCTCATTGACATAGAACGAACTTACCACACTAATAACTCATACTGTAGTGCACGTATTTACTCAAACCTTGGTTAACACAACCAATCCCTAGACATCGACTTACTCAGTCTTGACCAAGGCTCTGACAAGTCAACTTACACGACAGTTGTAAACACCACATCACAATCCTGACACAACGGTCAATCTAACTCTACTCACTACGTTAATTCTATCTCATGCACAATAAATATAACTCAACGCTTGTATGCAATTCAATGAAAATATAAAAGCACACAAACACATACCTCATCACTGCACCCTCGTCAGGGCGTGCGACACACCCCGAGCTCATCATTAACCTGCTCAGAATTTGCCACCTTTGGTGACCTCCCGAAGGACTCAGTCCCCCACAATCCTGTTTGCCATACCATAAAGACAACCATGCAAACACAATTGTCGTCGTGTCACAAGGACAACGACACAATAACAATTCATGCCGTGTCACTAGGACAACGACACGATACACACAACACGTGTATAAACACATAACATTACACTCTAAGTACATGACTCATTAACTGCACATGCACTTCACACACAGCACTAGGTTAAGATATCCTACACGTATACATAAGCGTTTAGCTTATATCCCGACTCACCCCGACTAACTCATAACACAATACACTGTTATATATAGCAACACACATACAAATATTATGTCTCGTTATCTAAGCACATACCACGTACGTGCACGCCCTGTAATACTTCCTAGTCGTACCCGCACGACCTGTAAATACAATCCCGACTCACCCCTATTAGGTCGCTACACGACCTGTGACCATATACCCACCTGTAACCCGCACGTCCTATGGACACACACAGTCCCTTAGTCCCACATTCAATTATTTAACTTCATAAACTCATCGGGTTACGCTCCAAGGTTCTTTACCCATTTAATACATCAAAACATGTATAGAAAGTATGTACGATAGCCCCAAAAACGTTAAAAACATTTAAAATAGGGGATTAGAAACTCACCAGTTACTGAGTCCAAATCCTTGCTCTGTACTCCGTCCACTCTCTTGAATCCTAGACCTGACAAACGTACGATCACATGATCAGAATATGTTTTACACATATTTCGAATAATGCATAAAATATAAATCCCAACATCATCTTACCAGCTTGTCCTTTCTTCCCCTGAAACCCTCGCCCTAAAGGTTTACGCATAGCATTGCTCCTGAACTAGATAGAACTCATGTACCCGAACCCGAGCTCCCATGCATGCACATACGCGTGCCATGCAAAAACCCTAGTCTCACAGACGTGTAGACTTAAAGCGGGTCCCCATGCACGCGCGTAAAACGTCATGCAACAATCCCAATTGGGTGTGATCCGATCCCGCTCCTTCGTCATTCACCACAGCGAGCCACCGCCGCATACCTCCCATGCACGACACCATCTTGCACCTCCAATGACCTTCTCACCATGCCTAACTCTAGTCGGGTTCAACACCAACCCCACCCCCGCCGTTAGCCGCCATGAAACACCGCCATGGCAGCCCCTTCGGCACCACGTCTGTCAGTCCCCACACCCTCACGTTCCTCCTTTATCCCTTTCTCTTTCTGCTCGTCGTCTACCACCCTCCGACCACACGCCGCCTTCGCGTACCACCTCTCCCATATCCTCTCCAGCGACCCCGACGTGAGCCACCACCGTCCTCACAGTCGCCCCTCCTCGTCACCAGCACTGCCGTCGCCCCTGGCTGAGACACCACCCCAAACCCTAATCGGGTCTCTTACATTACAATTGTAAACAAACGCGCATACGGAGTGTACGAGGATTACCTTAACGCGTAATGAAGATTTCTCCCGCTTGACGCCGCCGTAGGACCGTCGCACGACAACCACCGTCGTCGTTCTCCTCTCTCTCGCCCCTTTCTGCCGACGCAAGTTCTCCTAGGACGATGTGGCCTAGGGTTTGCTAATTAGAGGCTTATAAACCCTTGTATGTTACTCTCGAGTCCTTATGATTCCCTTAATGTGCGTTTGAATACCAACTGTTCCATCTATGGCTAGTCGGGTCCCTCGTTTTTCCATAATTCCAGTTATTATCTAAAAAACCTTGCTAACCGGGTCTCATTATCTCAACGAATAGAGTTTTACATGAAACCCTTGCCAATTTTCTCGTTTAACGGAGATGCGGGTCGCCCTTTGGCCCAAATCATAAATTGATAGATTTTCGGGATGTTACATTGATCAGTTCTTGTAACAACATAATGGAAAACAATAATCTAAAACATACATGTTAAGCTAACCGATGATAGGGAAGACGACATGATCTCTAATCTGGATCGGGTTCCCGTCTAGGATGTACGGTTATGATGGCTAAGGTGAGTTCGTTGAGACTCAAGGTTATGGTAGAGAGAGAGGGACAATTTCTTTAGAGATGATAGATTGATGATTAGTCTATTAGCTATAATTAACTCTCTATTTATATGTACATCCAAGGGAAAACCATTAATGGCCCATTAAAAGTAATTAGGCTCATTGACTAATTACTAGCCATAGGTTAATAAATAAATAAATAATTTAATCATTTAATAATTAGATAAATAATTATAAAAACCACATGTTAAAACCGTGTTTTACATTTTCAACTCCCATCCCCAAGCAAATCCATTGTGGGTTGATTCCACAAGTGCATCATTGGGGCATAAATGGCGTAGCACCATCCGTAAAAGTTTGACTACACCCTAGCGTCTCTAGATTATATTATTTGTTTCACTATAGAAGATTAGAAAAGGCAGATGACTCGTCCTAGGTTAATTAATTTATTTTATTTTTGGTGGATGGTAGGTAGTATGCGCCTATATCTCATATCATGTAGGGCAATGTTTTGAAACCCGGACCGGACCGGCCGGTAGGACCGGTCCGGTTACATATGTTAAAACGGTCCTGCAGTGACCCGGCGGTCGGACCGGAAAATAGGTGGTCGGACCGGTTGGACCGGTGGTCGAACTGGTGGTTGGACCAGTTTTTATTTTTTATTTTTATTTTTTTCTATTTTAAGTGTTTTTTATTAATATTTCGTAGCTAATTGTTAGTTTAAGAGTATTGTAATTGACTTGTTGATGGTTTTTTAAGGATTAATGGTTGTTTGAATTGATTTATTTTTATAATATTTATGTTGTCGTCCGGTTCTTAAATCCGGTCCGACCGGTGGACCGGTAAGGAGACCGGTTCGACGTCCGGTCCGGTTCTGAAAACATTGCATTAGGGTCAATGATGTGTGTGCACTATATTTGATTTGTTTTGTGCTCGACAGGCACTACTCCTAATACGACGTATTTGACTATATGTTTGCTTCCAAGTTACGTTCATGATAATCCTGATTGTGTTACTTCCGATATTGTCTCCCACTTCTATTTGTTATCCGTTGTTATTGTAATCACTATTATTCATTGCTATCGTTTTCAATGTTATTCGTTGTTATCATTATCAATGTCATATCATTATCAATGTCATATGTTGTTGTTATCGCTATTATCCATTGCTAATGTTATCACCGTTGTCCATTGATATATAGCTCAGATGTGATTTTGTTTTCTTTCATACACGTTAGGTTTACAAGATTATATAGTCGGGCAGTGACAGGAAGATTCAAAGCTTTTAGAGAATTTAAATTGACTATTCTAATAATCAAGTCTTTTTCTATTTTCTAGGTCGGGTCGTTACTATTCATTTATTATGAAATTATGTTGTCCTGATTTTCTGTAATAGTGACACATCAGCCAATCTAGGGTGGGGGTGTTACACTGTGCCTCCTAGTGTTTAAAGCCCAAATTTTTATAGTTGATCACACGGCTCTCTAGGTCCAAAGAACATAGTTGTGTACTTCGGGCTTGGCAAAGGGACTTTTCTATAATGAACTACACCACTATGAGAGATTCGTTAGCCGTGTACCTTACGGTCCAGTTTTAACTTGTTTGTTTTAAAAAAAGGGTTTTGGTATTAGTCTCTGAGGCTAACATATTACGCATTCATTTAGCATTGCTAATGTCTATTTATGGTGTATACTTTCTCGTAAAACACCCAAGAAACAAAGAAGTAATAGAAGCTCCTCGAGGATACATCTAAATATTCTTGCATAAGCTCGTTATTGTATATCTAAATTTATTGAGTTTTAAACCATGTTATTGTAAGTTCTTTAAGCATTTCTACTACGTGGTTAGTGTTATGAAAATTTTTGGGGACCATTGTATATATACTCTATTTAAAGAGTAACTTGATGAATAGCGTCATCAGCCGTGTCCTTTTTCTATTGCTTGTCACTGCCACATGTTAGTGGCTAATAGTGGCGTACCTAGCATGTTGGGATGGGGGCCGCCCTCCATAAAAAAATTAGTGTTATATACGTGATAAAATCAGATTAGAAATTTATAAGTTTTCAAATATAAATAATTAATCTCAATTAAACACTAATATAATAGTTTATATAAAATAACCACTACCTAATTAAATTACATGTTTATGGTTTTAGTTTTAAGCTCAATCCTAATCTTAAATTTCAAATTGAAGTTTTAACTCTTAAGCCCATTAGCCCACACTCAATCCCAACCCAATTCCAAAATTCAAGTGTTAACCCACCCTAATTCTAATACTCAAATATTCTTTAGTCATTGAAAGAAAAAAAGGCAATCGATTGAATGCTTGAAGCGACGCAGGCGAAGAGGCCGATTGAAGATTTACTGATTTTTGTTTGAAGAAGACGAAGGTTGGCTGTTTGGCATCCACGCAGGCAGTGAGGCAGACACACAGCACAAAGGCCAAAGCCCACAGTCATATGCATAGGTATTTACAAATTTTTGAAGATCTTGGTGATGATGTTTTCTCTTTATTAGTTGATGAATCAAGTGATGTATCCAAAAAAGAACAAATGGCCATGGTTATTCGATATGCAGATAGATGTGGGGTAGTTAAGGAACGGTTTATTGGGCTTGTTCATGTCATGGAAACGTCTGCATCAACTCTCAAATCCGCTATTGTTGATTAATTTACCCGACATGGATAGAATTTGGCTAAGATTAGAGGCCAAGGTTATGATGGCGCAAACAAACATACAGGTGTTTGGAGACTTTTTGAAACGGTAGGGTGTTTAACAAATGTAGTTTGTACATCTTGCAAACGACAAGATAAGCTTCGTGAAAGTCAAAAAAGAACTTGGAAGATAACCTTGCTACCGGAAGTGGGTTGAATCAAGAAATATTTCTTACAAGGCACGGAGATACACGTTGGAATTCCCACTACAAAACACTTTCTTGTTTGGTTACTTTATATCCATCAGTTATGGAAGTCCTTGAATATGTTGAAGAATCGGGTGTCAATCTTGCTAGTGCCAAACAAGCGGACAGACTTCAATCGGACATGAAAAATATGACTTTGTATTTTTCTTACACTTGATGTTGCATATTCTAGGCTTAGCAAACACATTGTCTGAATGTCTTCAAAGAAAAGAGCAAGATCTGTTGAATGCGATTTCATTGGTTTCTACTACCAAGCGCCAGCTTGAAAAGACTAGATTGGAGGGTTATAATGACTTCATTAAGGAGGTTAACTCTTTTTGTGAAAAATATGAACTTCAAGTGGTAAACATGGATGATGAATACATTAACCCAAAGAAGCCAAGACAAAAAACATACATCACATATAGCAACTATTATGAGTATGATTGCTTCAACGCGGTTCTAGATATGCAAATCCAAGAGTTGGGAACCGTTTTAACGAGGTAACGTCTGACTTACTTGTTTGTATGAATAGTTTGAGTCCTTGTGATTATTTCCGTGAGTTTGACATTCCAAAAATACAAAGATTAGCCGAGACGTATCCTTATGATTTCGATGAAGATGATAAAAGAAGATTTTCGGTTCAACTCTTGAAGTGTGATCGGTGTCGAAGGGACCGGTCAAAGATAAAGAAATAGAGTGTCCTAATCACCTTAAACTAGTTAGGGTAAGAAGGGTGTCGAACCACGAAGAGTTTGTGGTCGGTGCTCAACTTCAATTAACAATGCAAATTATGAAGTTACAACGGGTCTTTCTGACCAAACACAATCAATGATTTAAGTGAAAACTTTATAAACTCAACAAACAAATCAAGTACCAAACAAAACGGTTTAAGTTGTAAACAATAATTAAAAAGGGTATCACACCCGGGTTTTAAGCTCACAAATAATTAGGGATTATCACACCAACATTTGAGTTCAAACAATCGAATGGTTATTCAAATCTAATTAACCAAATCTAACCAAGAACATCAACATTCATATATCATCGGCAAATAGTGTAAAACAATATTCACGAATGAAATCGAGACAAATGTATGCAATATAGAATTAGATTAATCAATAGATTCAACATAAATCAAAGTTCATAGCAATTATCATCTAACGGGGTCAATGGTGCAAGAATTTATCGACTCCCGTGAGTTCATAACCATACTAAACACAAAGATTCAAGTGTTTCAAACCAAACGATTACAAGAATTGTTTCTCAAAGCTAGCACATGATAAAACCCTAAAAACTTACAAACAATCCACCCGGGAATGATTACCGGTGGATTAGCCGCTCATGGTTGTGGAATGCATCTTCGATTCTTCAATATTTCAAGTATCAATCTTCACTTGCATGTTAGAATCGTGTTCCTTAGCCTCCTAGAATGCCCAAAATCGCCCAAGAACTGTGGTGTAAAAGATGGATTCGAATTTGGGGAAGAAACCCCCAAATAAACCTTAAAATCGGCTGTTTCCCCGAAGTTCCGCGTCTGAAACGTACCCAGCGTAAGCTTACGCTGGGGTGGCGTAGGCTTACGCTGGGGGCCTGAAGGCTGCTGTGAAGAAAACACTCAGGCGTAGGCCTACGCTAATTGGGCGTAGGCTTACGCTGTTGGCGTAGGCTTACGCCAGTTGGCGTAGGCTTACGCTGGATCTGTATTTTGCCCTGTTTTCTCCGTGTCTCTTCCGACTCTTTCATCTCTCGTCTAATATCTTCCAAACTCATACTTTAAGTGTCCAACACCTGCACATGCACAGCTACACAAAACCTTTGTATTCCACATATTAATTTGCATAAATATAACATATTGCACTTTTTAATACATGAAACTTTGGCCACTTATCATATCCCCACACTTGAGTTTTGCTTGCCCTCAAGCAAAGTCATTTGCTTTTAAATTCACATTACAAATTCTTAAATAATTGTTTTCACTAAACATAAGTTAAGGTCCACGGTCACGCAAAATTCATAAAAATTAAACTCTCAACAGAATTACAATCCACAAACCATCGATGAATTTTTTAAACAAAAGGAAATATTGGAACGCGCTTAACTCATATCTAGCTATGGCTTTGCATGCACACACCCCTCACAATCAATCACTCCACTCGGCTTCATATATGGACTAGCGATGATGTGCTAGTATTTTTCACTCGAAACCAAACAATGAATCACATTATTATAGGCTTGCAAATTGATCACATCTCCACCTACTAACACAACTAAAACGCACAAATCAAAAGGTCTTTTAAGGGTTGTAATGTAGGCTAGGGTTAAAGTGGCTAAAGGTGAGTGGAATTCAACTAATTAAGTTACAAATCAACTCTTAAACCTTCAAAATTCTATCATGGGTATAAATCAACACTAAATTTCTTATTTCTTATTTCTTCACACTATCAAATGAAACTTGAGTTAAACTGACCCAATAACGTCTTTTATTTTAGCTCAACTAATATTCAAAACCTTTGGGCACATGTTGACCCAAAACTATTTTTGTATTTCTTTTTCTTTCATTTTTCATTTTTTTTATGCAACTGCAACAACCTAAGTTAATTGAATTCCAACTCACGGGTTTAAAAAGAAAAGGCTAAAAAGTGAATGGGTGAATGTTGTGGATTTTGTCAAAAGAAAAGGTATAGGCTCAGAATGGGTATCTAATGGATATTAACGGGTAAAGGCATAAAAATGGCTAAAAATAAAAAGGTTTCTCCTAATGCCTTTATCATTTTTGCACAATCAATTGGTTCAAGGTTTCAACATGTATTAACAATATGCAAGTTCTAAAATGTGAAAAAAAGTGGCTAAACACTTAAATAAGAAAATATAAATCAATTTGGCTCAAAGTCTCACAGAAACGGTGGAAAATATGTTACCGACATGTGCATGCAAACCATCACCTTCTACTTTGTTACTCCCAATTCCAACATTTCCAATTT
This sequence comes from Smallanthus sonchifolius, assembly GCA_023525975.1. Classification (NCBI taxonomy): domain Eukaryota; kingdom Viridiplantae; phylum Streptophyta; class Magnoliopsida; order Asterales; family Asteraceae; genus Smallanthus; species Smallanthus sonchifolius. The sequence continues at coordinate 65,999,074 of CM042028.1, read as the reverse complement.
ATTATATATATATATATATATATATATATTTTAACATTTGTTGGAAAAACTTAATCGAGTAACTTAATGAATTAACCATGACCAAAGACCTCTACCAAACACTTTGTAAAACAATTTTCAAAAAAATTTGTATGGTTTCCAAGATTTTCCACATCCCCACACTTGAACCTTACATTGTCCCAATGTAAATAGTTATGAAATGTAAAAGTGCGGTTAGTGGGTGCAAAAATAACCAATACCCAATAACTCCCAATATCCAACTCAAAGATTCCCATAACCATAAGCACCAACCCAATCACAATCAACCAAGTTTCAAACATAAACACACTAAAACAAACAAAAACAAATTCGTTCAATCAAAGCAACATAAATATGAGAAAGAGTACATGGACCTGATTAGAGGTGATCATAGAGTGCTTGAACCATCACCAAAAATGGACTCGTAAGTCTTCCATGAATCTTCCCCACACTTGAGTGTTGCTATGGTGACGAAAACTAAAACACACAAAACAAAACAAAGAAAAGACAAAATACAAGCAATCACAAGCCGGGTTGCCTCCCGGTTAGCGCTAAGTTTGTTGTCCTCAGCCCGACATTACCTCCTTATGGAGGTTGAAACACAAAATTGCTTCCACTAGCTCCCTCACCACTTCGGTTCTTATCACTCCAACTCCAAGATTCATCTCTCGTAAATTTCACATCACACAAATCTACTTTCTCGTTCGGATGTTGGACATGGTCGGGTGGTTTCTTTTCATCTTTCAACCTCTCAGTTTTCTTCTCGATTGCCTTCGGCTCGTCTTTCACATTAAACCTGTCAAACATGATACCTTTGTTTTTGGTGTCACCCTCATATGCCTTGGCGCGAGGATGACCCACGTTAGTAGTGACTGCTTTTGAACACTTATTTTCAACCGAATATGTAAATGAATTTGAAAAAATATTAATGTTCAACTTACGCTTCCCAAAGGTCATGTCAACAGTGCCGGTTCGGCAATTGATTTGTGCATTTGCGGTTGCCAAAAACGGTCTTCCCAAAATCACTCGTGGCTCCTCCTTAGCAAGTGGTGCATAATCAAGCACTAAGAAATCTCCAGGATAGTAGAATTCTCCAATTTTCACAGCCACTCCCACTAATTTCCCCCGAGGACGTGTGCATGTAGCATTTGCTAACACCAACGTGGTGTTGTATTCTTCTAATGGACCAAAATTGTATTTGTCATACACGCTCCCTGGTAGAATGCTCACCCCTGCTCCATAATCTAGCAGTGCCAACTTAGTTTTGAATTCCCCAATTTGAATAGGAACTAAGGGTTCTCCACACTCAATTTCCTCTTCTTCTCCTTCTTCACCTTCTTCATTACCATGAGCCACATCAATTGCACTAACATGATGTTGTGGCTTCAATGTGTTGTCAATTGGCAGTTTACCTTCATTTTGTTTTAGCAAAGATATTTCTTCGGCCATTTGCCCCACTTGTCTTTCCAACGCCACAAAAGACTTGTCTCTCATTTCATTCTCCCTTTTTGACTCTTTCATCATTTCCAACAGTGTATCCAGTTTTGAATTAACCGCGTCATCACCCCCCGATGATCCACCTTGTTGTTGATGATCTTGATTGTAATTCCTTGGGGGGTAATTTGTGTTCCGGTTATTGTTATATGAACTCCTTTGGTAACCCCCCGAATTGTAGTTCCCTTGTTGACGAGGTTGGTATGACGAAGTACCTTGATTTGAACCTTGGAAATTTGGGTTCAATTGGTTTGATGCATCCCCGTATTTGAAGTTGGGATGATTCCTCGAGCTCGGGTGATAGGAGTTTGAGTTTGTATCATATGGTTTCCTATCACCAAAAACTTGGTTCACTTCTTCTTGCCTCCCTTCTTGAAATGGGCACTCCATTATTTTGTGACCTATATCTCCACAATCTTCACAAACGTCGAATCGAGCTTTCACTCCCGCTACTTCTTTCTTTTCGCCTTTCCTCAACAATGTCAGTTCTCTCTCCATAGATGCTAACCTCTATTTTGTATCATAATCCGGGACGGACTTAGAAATTGCGTGTTTGGCTCTTCGGCTAGCCGATGCCTCGGCTTTTGAACTTTGGCTCATTCTTTCTAAGAAATCCCAATCATCTTCTTCGGGATTAGACAACAATGTCCCATTACTTGTGGACTTCAAGTACTTCCTCTCCTCTTGAGTCAAACCATCCACAAAACATTTTACCAATTCCCACAACTCAATTTGATGGTGGGGGCATTTTCTCAACAACTCCTTGAAGCGTGTAAAAGCTTCATGTAAAGGCTCACCCGTTTGTTGTTGAAAGGTTCGAATCTCAATTCGGGAGTCATCTGTCTTCGCAACCGAATAGTACTCATCCAAAAAGACTTGTTGCATTTCATCCCATGTGTGGATGCTATTGGCCGGCAATGTGATGAACCATTGCTTTGCTCGATCTTTTAGAGAAAACTGGAAAAGTCTAAGTTTGACTTCGCTTTGATCAAAATTCTCATCCCCAATTGTGCTACAGATGGCAGCAAACTCGGCTAAATGGGTGTATGGTTCTTCGGTGACCATACCATGAAAATGTGGAAGGACATTGATGTAATTCGGTCTTGACTTGAACCTCCTCATTCCAGGAATTGGTGGAACAATTGGAGAAGCATTCTCCGAAATAGCCGGTCGAAAACGACCATTAACTCCACCTATAGGGGCTACCGGTTGTCTTCGGTTTTCATTATTGTAGCCTCCAGTAGCTCTCCTCCCTTCCTGTCTAGGAGGATACTCAAATCTCTCTGGTCGAACTGTTCGACCCATTGGTTGTCTCGCCCTTTCTCTCCAAAGCCTTGCCCCTCGTTATACTCTCCATATTGGCTCCTCTCACCATCTTCATACTCATAATCTCCAAACCCTTCACAATTCCCAACATCTTCATTATCATCATACCCAAAGTACGCACCATCGTCATCCTCCCAACCCTCGTTCTCATTTTCGTTTCTTGGTTGAGTTCCAAAGATGTTTCCGGGAGGGGTTTGATTTTGTTGTGGTCCCCTTCTTCCTTGGTACGTGGGATTGGTACGGATGTTAACGGGTCGGTTTTGTTGAACTGGACCCGACCCACGGGGTTGGTTGTTATTGATAGGTATAGGTGGGGTTTGGGTTGAGGTTCGATGAGGTGGAGTTGGTGGGCGGTTAGGGATAGGGCCTCTGTTTGGAGTTGGGCCACGGTTTCTTTTGCTAGTTCCAGAATGACTGCTTCGACCATCCATAGATGATGGTTCTGATAAAATGGGTTGTAAATTTTGTTGTTGTTGGGTTCGGTTTTGCCTTGCTATCCTCTCAATTTCTGGTTCAAATACAAGCGGTGAAGTCCTCCCGGATGAACGGGTACGCATGCACTAATCTGTCACCTGCACACACAAACAAACACCACGCGTAACACAAAAATAGAAGAAGATTAACTAAACAAAACAAGTAACAAATAGTCACACGAGTCAATTAAAATAAAACACCAAGCGCACACACTCCCCGGCAACGGCGCCAAAATTTGATCGGTCTCGAAGGGACCGGTCAAAGATAAAGAAATAGAGTGTCCTAATCACCTTAAACTAATTAGGGTAAGAAGGGTGTCGAACCACGAAGAGTTTGTGGTCGGTGCTCAACTTCAATTAACAATGCAAATTATGAAGTTACAACGGGTCTTTCTGACCAAACACAATCAATGATTTAAGTGAAAACTTTATAAACTCAACAAACAAATCAAGTACCAAACAAAACGGTTTAAGTTGTAAACAATAATTAAAAAGGGTATCACACCCGGGTTTCAAGCTCACAAATAATTAGGGATTATCACACCAACATTTGAGTTCAAACAATGGAATGGTTATTCAAATCTAATTAACCAAATCTAACCAAGAACATCAACATTCATATATCATCGGCAAATAGTGTAAAACAATATTCACGAATGAAATCGAGACAAATGTATGCAATATAGAATTAGATTAATCAATAGATTCAACATAAATCAAAGTTCATAGCAATTATCATCTAACGGGGTCAATGGTGCAAGAATTTATCGACTCCCGTGAGTTCATAACCATACTAAACACAAAGATTCAAGTGTTTCAAACCAAACGATTACAAGAATTGTTTCTCAAAGCTAGCACATGATAAAACCCTAAAAACTTACAAACAATCCACCCGGGAATGATTACCGGTGGATTAGCCGCTCATGGTTGTGGAATGCATCTTCGATTCTTCAATATTTCAAGTATCAATCTTCACTTGCATGTTAGAGTCGTGTTCCTTAGCCTCCTAGAATGCCCAAAATCGCCCAAGAACTGTGGTGTAAAAGATGGATTCGAATTTGGGGAAGAAACCCCCAAATAAACCTCAAAATCGGCTGTTTCCCCGAAGTTCCGCGTCTGAAACGTACCCAGCGTAAGCTTACGCTGGGGTGGCTTAGGCTTACGCTGGGGGCCTGAAGGCTGCTGTGAAGAAAACACTCAGGCGTAGGCCTACGCTGATTGGGCGTAAGCTTACGCTGGTGGCGTAGGCTTACGCCAGTTGGCGTAGGCTTACGCTAGTTGGCGTAGGCTTACGCTGGATCTGTATTTTGCCCCGTTTTCTCCGTGTCTCTTCCGACTCTTTCATCTCTCGTCTAATATCTTCCAAACTCATACTTTAAGCGTCCAACACCTGCACATGCACAGCTACACAAAACCTTTGTATTCCACATATTAATTTGCATAAATATAACATATTGCACCTTTTAATTCATGAAACTTTGGCCACTTATCAAAGTACATTGATAATTTAAAAGGGGATACACGATTTGCCAACTTGAATGGTTTATCAAGTCTTGTAAAATTAATGGTTGAAACAAAGAAAGACCTTTCATTTAAATTGGTGTAACGTTTGTTGAAGCTAGCTCTCATATTACCCATAGCAACCGCAACCGTTGAAATATGCTTTTCAACAATGAAGTATGTGAAGTCCGATTTACGTAATCGGATTGGTGATGAGAATTTAAATAATAGTTGTATTTATTATATTGAAAAAGACTTGCTTAAGAATATGACTCTAGATGATGTTAATGGCTAGATTTCAAAAAATGAAAACTCGTAGAGAACAACTTTAGATATATTGTATTTTCATTATGCATTTTGTAATGACGTTTGACGTACTTTTTTGTTGATTATATGAAATTTAGTTTCATTATCTTTTTTTTTATATGACCCAACCCGATTCGACACAAATGGACCGAAAAATTTATTATATAGTGTCTAGTCAATCAACCCCAAAAATTTCCGACCTCCATGAAAAAATTTTCTAGGTCCGCCGCCGGTGGCTAAGTGGTTTATTTTCTTTTGGTTTTCCAAATACAATGTATGTATGTATACATTTAATGGGGTAGCTTAAACAATAATAGCCCTGGTTTGATTGGTTGGAGCTCTTGCCTACAAGTTGTCGGTCTCTGGTTCAAATCTCTTTTGGATGTTTTGGGTAGTTCTTCACCTCTTTTTCCAAGCTTTTTTTTGCTATTTTGTTTTATTTTAATTTTTTTACTTTTCGTTGAGATATATTTTTATCTTTTCTTTAGCAATTTTTTTGTTATTTTTATCTTTGAAGTTTAATTTTTTTTTTTCACATGGTTAAGGAGTGGGTGATATAAATTTAGGTATATAAGGGGGCGAATCACGAGCGTGCAGTCCGTCAAATCCGCTTTCAAGTTTCGTCAAATCCGGACCATGGGTGATATAACTATAAGTGTGAATTTATGATACTATAAGAATCTAACATGGATTGCGGGCTTGGGTTTACTATAAACAAGTTTAGACCGGGAACATGTATGCTAAACGGGTGAGTCTCGAGTCAACCCAACGGGTTAATAGGTTGAGTGGTTTATTTTATAAACCTTTTTTTAGGGTATTGCATGTCAAAACTCAAAAATTAAAAAATAAATGTGCATCAAGTCCTCTAGTTAAGCTTAACTATTTTATAGAAATTTGTGGTTTTAGGTGTAAATATATAAATTTGTAATAGTAATATGAAAAAAAAAGAATTAGATTTTTCCAGGTTAAACATGTAGTGTCCGTTCAATCCGTGAATACACGAGTCGTGTCCGTTCGTGCATCTGACACAATTTCCGGTTCATATCTTCTTTGGATTCATGTAAAATTTCCGGATTCGTGTCAACTTCAACCCGTCCAGATCTTCCATTCCAACCCACCACCCTCTCCAATATATTTATTCTACATCTAACTATTACCAAAGACGAAAGTTCGGTTCATCATATCAACCAATGATCATAATCGTTAAAACTTACATCAGTATTTTCGATAAATTTACAACCAAAAATACAATTCAAACCGATATCTATGACTAACTAACCCGGGGATTTGAGAAAATTTTACATATAAATCACAATCTTTGCCTTCTTCACCTTATCTCTCATGGATATCTATAAACAATGAAAATTTTAAGTCTTCACTCCTTTGGATCCTTTGGCATCAAAGATTTGCAGGTAGGTAAACAATGCCTCACACTCTTCGCTATCATGAACAAATATACATATATGTGTATATATATACACTGTGTATCATCTTACATTCACCATCTCCATCAAAATGAGATTTACAGTGTATGACATGAGGAAACACACAATTACCAAAATGACTATTATGTCCTTATCTTTCTTCTTTCACTTTCTTCTTTCAGAGGCAATATCGAACAAAATTGGCGTAAATTTTGGGCGGGTTGGGAACAATCTTCCATCACCATCTCGGTCCATCGAACTCCTGCAAATCATGAAGGCGGGTCGGGTCAAACTCTATGATGCCGACCACGAAATACTTCGACTCTTAGCGACCACAAATATAGAGGTCACAATCATGGTCACTAATGATGAAATCTCAGGAATTGCTAATAATCAACAAGTTGCAGACCAATGGATACATGACCATATTCTTATTCATTATCCTGGTACCATGATCCGGTACGTGTTTGTCGGGAACGAGGTTTTGAGTTATACGAGCACGGATCAAGATATGCAGATAATGAAAGATCTTGTACCTGCAATGGGCCGAATTCGGACCATACTTAAAAACCTAGGAATTAACAACATCAAAGTTGGTACTCCTCTTGCTATGGATGTTATGGAGTCGACTTTCCCGCCTTCAAGTGGAGTGTTTAAGCCCGAGATCGTTCATGAGATCGTCCCGTTACTAAATTTCTTACGTGGGACGAACTCGTTTTTCTTTCTTGATGTTTACCCGTTTCTTGCATGGGCCGATAACCCGAGAAGTATAAACCTTGATTATGCTTTACTTGAAGGAAACCAGACTTATACTGATCCGGGTAGCGGGCTAACCTACACGAACCTACTGGATCAGATGATTGACTCAGTCTACTTCGCTATGGCTAAACTGGGTTACAATAATGTGAAGATTGCAATAGCCGAAACAGGCTGGCCACATGAAGGTGACTTGAACCATCATGGTGCTAGTAAAGAAAATGCAGCCAAGTATAACCGAAATGTCATTAGAAAGATGACCGCGGTGCCACCTAAGGGAACCCCGGTTCAACCAGGGTTCATTATTCCAACATTTATTTTTTCATTGTATGATGAGAATGAGAAAACCGGTCCTGAATCAGAGAGACATTGGGGGTTGCTATATCCTGACGGAAGCCCGGTTTATGAGGTGGACTTGAGTGGGAAGGCATATAAGTCATGATTATCAACTCTTAACTGATATATGTAGGTGAGGGTTCTTTACAGAACCATAAATAATGCGAGAACTTGCAAAAACTGATAAAAATCATTTATTCATCATTAAAAACTAAATGAAAAGGATATAATTATAAAAGATTAAATGATTTATGTCTCTAATTAATTAATTTTCCTACTTTCTCTCCTCTCTCTCTCTTTTCCTAGTAACAAGTTTCGTACACGTGTAGATCAGAGAATTATAGTGAATCTATACATGTGTAAATGTTTATAATATATAAATACACATAAATTTACAAAAATAATGCATATATCATTTCAAGTATATTCACATAACAATGATCTATTTTACTAGTCATGTTAGAATCTATACTATATAATAAATAAAGGTTTTCTCATGCCACGTGTCGCCTTCATATTCATTCTCATCATTTTTTTCCCGCTTCTCTCTCTCTTATTAAATACACCTCTATTTTTTCAATAATAATATATTTTTAAATAAATTAATAATTATACTAATAAAACAAATTTATTTTAAATTATCTCTTATTATAAGAAACTCTGAAATCTAATTACATAGCTTATGTTTTCAATCAAATAGTAAATGAAAGTCAAATTACATTGAATAGTAATTAATGTATTTTTGAAACCCAATTATATATTAATTTTTACATATTTTTGGATTTTGTTTTCTATTTTTAGTATATGTAATTCTTCTCTCTCTTATTAAGAATTTTATGTATTGATATATTTTCACCCTGTGTAGTACACAGGTTCTAAGCTAGTCTTAGATAAATACACAATAAATGAATGATTTTGATTGGTTCACGTAACACACACAGTCACACACACAGATACATGTGGGCTTGTTCTTTTCAGAACCAATAGTATGTTGAAAACCTTGAGAACCGCATAAGCCATTTACTACCGCTTCAATGAAGACAATCAAAATGAAAAATAGTGGTTTATTTAATCCTCTTCACTCTTTCTTTGATTTTATCTCCCCTCCTTAATTTTTTTATAAAAAGTATACAAATGTGCATATACTGTATATGCATATGTGCATTTAGATAAAGAAACTACCAATACCATATTTTTAAAAAATAAAACTTAAAAATATTGAAATATACTTGCATTCTAGTCAATTTATATGATAAATAGTACAAAGGTTAATGCGATTCTCGCATTTCTCAACATAGTATTGGTTCTGAAAAGAACGCCCCACTATATGTGTGTATATATTATACACTCATATTTTGGCTCTTAACTATGTTAATGAATAAACCGCTAGTGGTACACCTAGCAAGGCCCCCATCTTCTATTTACTATATTTTCCTAGTTACTTTAAAAAACTTTTAATTTAATTCCAATATTAAAAATACATCAGAAACAATTTATACAGTGTGTGAACTCTAAGTTAGGTGAAGTGCTGCTACTTTTATAATGTGGCTTCCACTTGTAACCTCTGATATAATGGTGTGCATTCAAAGTGGAACAAAACAGAAAGCCAAAGAAGCATAAAAAATCAAACAATGGAATCAAAGTTTACCTTCAAGATTCTTCTCCTCCACTTGTGTCTCTTCTTTCTGACTGTGTCCACCCTCCACCACCACGGAGCCGCCAGTTATGAGGCAGCAAACGAGTCAAGACCGCCCTTTAACGACTCGTTGGAAGACCTGTTGGAGGAATTACTGGGATCAGAGATTACAAGAAGGTATTTGGCAGAAAAAAAGTACATCTCTGTTGGGGCTTTGAAACGAGATCAACCCGCTTGTGATGGTGGCGGTAGAGGTGAAGCTTATACAAAATCTGGTAGTTGTACGCCTCCTGAGTCTAATCCTTATAATAGAGGTTGTTCTAAGTATTATCGGTGCCAACGGTGAGTAAAAATTAAGATTTTGTTTGATAAAACAGAAAGATTCAAACTTGATCATGAATGTTTCATGTTTGTTGTTTATGTTGGTTGGAAACCTTGTTAAGTTTAACAGAATGATTCAAATATGATCATGAATCTTATCCACTTATCATAAACTATCTTGAGGTGGTTATTTTTAAAGTACAATAAATGATGCATGTCGTTACCTCTTGTCAAATTTAAAAGAAATAATACTTTTTGCTGCCATGTAAACAACTCTGTGAAGATGACTCATACACTGCAAGCGAAAAGCCAACATTTTTGTCAATGAATTTTAAAAATGAAATAAAAATATGAAACTAGAAGTGGCAATTTCACCCATTCACTCGATTCAGGTAATGTTCAAATGCGTAAAAAAATAATTTAAAAAAGAAACGGGTCAAAAGTTGCCGGGAGTCAAATGTGAATACATACAGCCTACTAAATCAGTAAATCACTTTATTAAAAAAATAGATTATTATTGCAAAGATATATCTTTTCCAATCATATTTGACAAAGAAATTATTCTTAAAAGATGTTTTAGAAATTAGATAAAAGTATAAAACGTGTTTCAAGTCAACCCGACCAGATGTATTTTGCCTTTACAAAATTAACCCGTTTTGACCCGTTACCCAACCCGCCCATTGGCCAACTACATACCTCTATATGAAACCATAAAGCACCTTTTTTTTATAAGTTGATAAACGGTAGGAAGAGTGTAAATTTGGAAGAATTTAATGTTCTTCAATCCATTAGCCAGCAAAGAAACGGTCGTCTTCTGAATTAGAATCCCGGAAGTCCATCGCCTCGCCACAACCAAGCTGGATATGATTAAATGTGGTTAGGAGACAGCAAAATGATTCAAGAACAAACATATTGATACTAAAAATGTGGATTAGCATTTTAGAACTGATTATTACGACTTAAAGTCACTAATTAGTTTTTAATGTTAGGATAAATGAATTATGTTTTTGATTATACGGTTGTTTAGGAGTTAGACTAATCAGTTACATACCAACTGCAACACAATTTATTATCGAAATCGTAAAATAAAACTACCTATTTACCTACCCCATTCTTGAACCTAATTTGAAAGACTTTAACTCCCATAAAATTATCTATTTGACACATCTACCTTTTTCCCATAAAATGTCCTTTTTTAGTGATTTCATCTATCAATTCCTCAAAAATCAAATTTGTCAAACACTCATCTTATTACTACAATTTAAAATAGCATACACACATCCAGACAGTATCTCATAAAATCTGTTTATTTTCAGCTGACTATCATTATTTAATATCGCGTAATAACTTTCAAACCACACATATACAAAAGATACCTCCTAGGTAAGAACTAATGAGCAAAGATTCTTTAGAGATATTTTGAAAAACCGTTATACTATTTCCCTTTATTTACTTCTTCTGTATTTTCTTAGTTTGCTTAAATCTCCAAACCAACCCACAAAATATTTGTATCACTATTCTTCCAAAGCCTATCTGATATAACTTTAGAATCATATGGAAACCAGTAGAAAGACTTACAAGACCACCTTAGCAATAGGATCCCACTTCTAATACTTTTTTTCGAAATTCCAACCAATGATAAATTGTTAGATTCTACTTTTGACCGAAGAGTCTTAACCAACTGTTGATCAACAAACTAACAGGCTCAAAAGCCAACTGCAAATGTGCTTGATCAGCCATCAAGGCACTTAGTATAAGTGAAGAAGCAGCATTCACACACACACAGTGGCGGAACTTGAACAATTAAATTGGGGGGCTGAAAAGATTACACATAAAAAAACCAAATTTTTTTACCAAATAAAGACCATAAATCCCAAAAATGATGTGATTGTTCAGATTTGTGGAATAGATTTGGGCTTTTGGTCTGGATTAGGAGGGGCTCAAACACTATAACTAATATGAAATAAACCTATGTGATGAAATCAATACTTCTGAGAAAAAAAATGGGGGGCCCCCTTAAATGTTCAGCCCCTGCACACACACATATACATACAACCATGAGACTATGTTACCACCATAGTTGTCAATAGCGAATAGCGGTAAATAGCGACAAGCCACCTATACGCTACGTAGCGAATAGCGGGCGCTATTTCACGTTTAGCGATACACTAGTAGAAAGTTTTAGAAATATTTTATATTCAACTATTGTAGGATATGTAGCAATTATAATCAATAATCATCTAAATCTTCATATATTAGGGTTATTAGCAACCCTATTTATATTAATCAAGTAAAAAACTGGTTAAAAACATTAAAAAAAAAAAAAAAAGTCGCTATCGGTCGCTATGTAGTCGAGAAATGCAAATAGCGGTCACTTAACGAATCGCTATGTAAAGCGCTATTGACAAGTATGGTTACCAGAAAACTCATGAGACCCTACTAACCAACGAGATCAGGTAAATTGCAGCTTGCAAAAAGGTGGCTTTCAAAAGAAAGAAGAAAGGGGATACCCTTCGTATTTTCCTGGAAATAAATCAGAACTTGACAATGCAAAAACATTATGAGTACAAACTAGCCCCTCAAGAAAATGGCCCTTTAAATGAATCAGGATCCAAGTAAAGTAACTAAAAGCAAACAAGAACATTGTTAAGACTTGATAAACCATTAAACAATTACAACCATTTTGGCTACTTCCTAATCAATAATTGCAAGCATTTTATGAGAGGTAGAATCTACCCAGTTCACATTTGACCTCAAAATCAGAATCGGATAAATAGGGGATTCTGTTACCTTGAGCAGAGTAAGTCCATCCAAATTGATGAAACCACCTGTTAGAAGAGGATGATGAATACATAAAATAAAATGAATACCTGTGAAGAAAGAACTTCAGGGCGGAGGTGGAAGAGGGGGCTTTTCCGACGAAACGAAACCCCTAACTGCGCTTTGTTATCGTGGGTAGAATGCCGCCATTGCCACCGTGCCTCCCAAACAAGTACAAAATTGTAAAAAGGAGAAAAATAGGCAATGTTATAAAAACAGGATTTTAAGCCGGATCGGGCTGGGTTCAGAAATGGTTTAACCCGTTGGTTTAAACCTAAAATTTTTACTTTGACCTAAAACCGGTACAACGGTCTAACCCGGTATTACCAGCGGTTCAAGTTACAAACCGTTCTTCCAATTTACCGAGCTTAAACTTACCGGGCTAGTAACTGAGATCCGGTTCAACCGGTATTACCGTCCGGTTTGAACCGGTTTTTAAAAACATTGAAAATAGAAGAAAAATAAATGAAGATTTAACAAAGTTTTGGCTTAAAATAGGTTTATATAAAGAAAACCTTAATGTTTTTTTTTTGGGAATCAAATGTTGATGATATTGTTGTTGATTATGTGACTCTAAAAAGTTATTGTTTTTCTAATGCAGTAGTCATCGTAAATAGAGTATTGTTGACTATTCAAGTATCGGTGGCATCGGTAAAAATAAGTTTTTCAAAATTGCAGTTGTTGAAGTCCTACTTACGATTCACAATGTCACAAGAAAGACTTATGTTGTGTTTCCGAGTTTAATAAACGGAAGAAAATAGGGAAATGGAATTGTGGTGAGAAAAGTACGGGAAATTAAATAAAAGATGGGAAAGAGAATTAAGGAGAGGAATGAAAGACGGTGAAAAGATATAATGTAATTTATGTTCTAGAGTTCAAAGTAAAGAAACATTTTGGGAAGAATTATTAAAAATTTTCCTTTCTCTTTAAATCCGTTTATTTTGGGAGGAAAGTTAGGGGAGAAAATTATTAAAACATTTATTTCTTTTCTTTCTATTTCATTCCATTAAAAAAAACTCTGGAACATAAATAATTTCCAGTTTCTTTCAACATCTTTTCACTAAAAAACTCAGAAACACAAATCTTTTACATTTTCTTTCACTTCTCTTCTTAAAAAGGACTCGGAAACACAACGTTAATGGGATGACAATGATAGCTATTAAGAACTATATATTAGAGATTATGAATTATGAAGAGTTGATCAACAAATTTGCTTCCAAGAAATCGACTTTAAAAAAACGACTTTTATTTAGAAAAAAAAAAGATACGCATTTTATTATCTTTAACTTGAGTACAATCTTGTTATACTTTTATTATAAAAAAATCATCTTTTAAAAAAAATGTCGATGTGCTGTGGGTATAACGTGAGTAATTATCATCGTGCGAATTATAAAATAGTTTGCATAATTATAAAAAAATAGGTTGCGTAATTATTATATAAGTTGCGTTTATAAACATATGCATGTTAACATAAACTGTGTTATTATTATATATGTTTGCGTAATTTTATGCGTAATTATGGCGCGAACGGATTTACCATCGCCCCAAAGACACATGTCGCGTTCTGATGGCTTTGTATCCTTCGTACAATAAAAACCCTTTGTACGATAACTAACCTCTATATATATATATATATATATATATACTAGGTTAGAATCCCGTGTATTACACGGGTTGAATAAATGTAATGTTATATATACTTAGTAATAAAAAATTTATGTCTTTAAAAACCCATGTATTACACGGGTTGAATAAAATATTACGTGACAATTATAAATTCCGTTAAGTTAATTTTTAAAACATTTTTTTAGCTGAGTATTAATTTATTTTATGTAACTGATAAATGTTAATTCATATTAAACTTTTGAAACACAGTGTATTAAATGGGTTGAATAAATGCAATGTTATATATACTTAGTAATAAAGATTTACATTTTTTTAAAGGCAAATTTATTTATTCCTGTGGGAGTGGGACTTAAACCCATGACTTTTCAAACCTTGTTGTTACTAAAGGATTTTTCTCTACCACTGGGCCACCAACCCCAGTGGTTAATAAAAAGATTTATATATTACATATTTATGAAAAACGTTTTATAGAAAGAATTATAGAAATCATTATTATTTAATAGGAGAGAGAGACAGAAAACAAAAAATTAAAAAAAACAATTAAAGAAATTTGTATAATTAATATGCGAGAGATGCGGGAAAAAGTTAAGGATGCATGAGAGAATGACAAGTATCCCATCAAAACCTTTTATTTATTATATAGTATAGCTATATATATATATATATTATGTATATATGTGACTAACTTTTTACATATTATATTCTTACTATGTTAGAATCTCGTGTATAACACGGGTTGAATAAATATAATGTTATATACCTAATAATAAAAAATTTATGTCTTTAAAAACCCGTGTATTACACGGGTTGAATAAAATTTTACGTGACAGTTATAAATTCTGTTAAGTTAATTTTTAAAACATTTTTTTAGCTAAGTATTATTTTTTTTATGTAACTGATAAATGTTAATTCATGTTAAACTTTAGAAACCCGATGTATTACACGGGTTAAATAAAGGCATTGTTATATATACTTAATAAATATTTACATATTACATATTTATGAAAAACGTTTTATAAAAATAATTATAGAAATAATTATTATTTAATAGGAGAGGGAGGCGGGAAACAAAAAATTATAAAAACAATTAAAGAAATTTGTATAATTAATAGGAGAGAGATGCGAGAAAAAGAAGTTAAGGATGAATGAAAGAGTGACGAGTGTCATATCAAAACCTTTATTTATTATATAGTATAGATAAGTAATAAACTAATTTAGGTTTATGAGCCTATGAAGCTTAGATTCGAGTTCGTTTATTAAACTCTAATTTTGGCACAAATTCATTTAGACCCCGCTCAAAGTCAAGCTTTTAATAAGCTAAGCCCATGTAGTTGGATTCAATGTTTTTAAAACCGGTGTGAACCTGTTAAACCAGGAATTGAATGAGCTACTAGTTTTGTCTTGTCTGTTGAATCATTGATTAACAAATCAGACAGTTTTGGTCAAACCTCGAAAACCGGTTGTGGGTTGAACCGGTTTGGTTTCTTTAGAAACTATATAAATAACAAGTTTGCTCCACTATTTAATACACCAACAATGGTGTATAAGTTTGCAAATTCATGGGTCAGCATGAAAAAAAAAATACAAGTCCTTAATCAATATAAGACCATTCTTAACCCATGTTTTTGGGTTAACCGACAACAGACGTGAAAGAGAAAGGGAGGATAGGGAGAGGGACAATGCAGACGTGACGAGGAGAGAGACCTTGCAGTCGGTAAAGGGCACCAACCATTTATGTGAGAGGAAGAGAAATAAAGGAGGGACTTTTGTAGGAGAGGAGAAAGAAATAGGGAGGTATGTGGGGTAGTTTCCGGGCAGTCTAACATGGAGGAGTCTATGAACCTCTCTTATTACGTACATAATCGAACGATGCCAAAAAAGGAAAACCAAAACACACCCAAACCTTTGATTTTAGTTTAGAACAATTTGGGTCTCAAATCAATCCTTAACCCGACATAGAGTGTATTTTTAAAATGTGAAAATATAAACATAAAACGACATTACGTCGAGTTTGTAAAAAAACATCGTTTCTGTTTCAAGCCAACTCGGATACCAATTTAAAAAACAAAAATTATATCCATGAACATAACTTAAAGTGATCGAATCTTTTACTTTTTCTTCGGTCAAACCCAATTTAACCAACCCTATTAAACATTAATGATCATCGATAGACGATAAGGCAGATCTAGACTTTCAAGACTAGTATCATGTGACACCGATAATTGTTATTGACGTGATATATGTGTATGTGACATTCGAATGACAAAGATAATGTTTGGATGATAGACATCGTATATTTTTTAAAATGAGAGTTCATTGTGCATGTTTTTTAATCTTAAGAGTTCATGGTTTTGTGTTTTGGCTTATTTAAAGGTGTCATGAATGAGTGTTTGAGTAGTTGGCATGTGAGTGGATCTCAGATTTGGTCATGTGTCGGTAACGTGAACGCACGGTTGCCACACACATATTTTTGGTCCCTTTTAGAGTTTAGATGGTAATACGTTTTAAAAAAAACCAGCTTATATTTCTGTATAAAATACAACATCAAAAGAAAATACGTTTTAAAAAAACCAGCTTATATTTCTTAACGAATTTGGTTTAAGTTAAAGATTTTTGAGAATTTTATTTTATATACTAGAAAAATGCTTTGTGTGAAATAGTAATGAAATTTATGATATATAATATTTTTTATTAATTTAGCAGTCAAATTTTAGTAATATGAAAAATAAAATAATTTACATTTAATTGTTATTTTTAGTGATAGAAGTTACATCTTATTACTAACTACTAACTAACGCACGTTGCGATGGTGCATTGATAATATTCAAAACTTTATATAAAAAAATCGAAAAGGTCATGTTAAGTCGCGTGTTGCGATAAGAGCGTTGATAATATTCGAAACTTAATATAAACAGACGAAAAGGAGGCGTGCGTTAGTCATTGATAATAAAAAAATGAAAACGACGTAAGCTCGCAGGGACTCAAACCCAGGGCAGGTTCCGTAAGGAGGATGCCCCACATTGGGGTGGGCTCACATTTAGTTTTTGATTGGTTCTAAAATTATTTAAGTAGGATGAAAGTTATATTAAAAAAATTAATAAAACACAGTTTATTCCAGTTTGTAATTATAGTTTATATAATTGTTTCAATAGATCTGTTTAACGTGTAGGAGGTTAAATTTGTTATATATATAATTATGGATGTGACTTTTTATTTGTAATTTTGGTGTATATATATGTCATATACTATTTAATGTGTATTAAATCATATTGTAATTAGACAAAATAGAGGATAGATTGTGTAAATATGATGACATGTATAAATACAATGTAATACCCTAATTTGGAATACAATCACAACTCCCTGACATTCCTTTTGTTCTATTTTGGTATTAGAGCCATTCTTTCGCTCTACCGCCACATACAATCACCAGCATTCATCCACCGCCGCTACAACCGGCCATCATTGTGACGCACACAAGCCATCACTGTGGTAGCTTCAATCGGAGAACACTAACTGTTGTTGCTACATCGCACCATCCCTGCTACAATCGGTCTTTCCTTGATTTCACCACCGGGTCGCCATCACCATTTCTTTGATTTCGTTGGTTGATTGCTTGTTGCTGCTCAATTGAGGTTTATTCGTTCTTCTTGCTTGTCGATTATTCTATTGTCATTGCATCATTATCAAAATATGTGTGATTGCAAGTTTTCTTCATCTGCAAGTTTGCTGTTTTTAGAAGTTTCGTGTGAGTTCTCACGCGAAAGTTGCAGGCTTACGCAAAAGTTGTAACTTTTGCACGAAAGTGACTGGTTACGCACAAAAGTTACAACTTCCGCACGAAGGTTACAAGTTCTGTACAAAGTTACAAGGTTTCGTACAAAAGTTCTTAGTTTCGCACGAAAGTTCCTAACAGTTTCGTGCGCAAGTCTAATTCGTACGAAAGTTTTATCTCTGTTTAACTATCTCATACAATTACTTGCCTAGTCACAATACTATGGCTACTTTAATTCCATTTACATCAGCTGAGAAGGCATCATACAACTCACACAAGTTTGCCTTTACCCTCTCTCTAACAAATTATGGCTATTGGAAGACATTGAGGCATTTCTAGTCACCATCAACCTCTTTGGTTATATTGATGGCTCCATTCCTTGTCCAGGACAATTTTTAGCTACTGGATCTTATACAGCTGCTGCCACAACGCTCAATCCAAACTTCTCCACATGGATATCCAATGATGCTCATGTGCGTATGATTATTATCTCTACAATTTATGAAGCATCATTCTCTCATGTTTAAGGCACAACAACCCGTAAACCCTGGTTATCACTTGAACAGGTGTATGCTCCACACACTGCTTCAAGAGAGTACACTTTTGTCACACCCCGACTGGCGGTGAATTATACGTCGGGGCTGACGCAGTTGTTCAAAAGCACATGATCATCTATTTAATAAGTTTCAATATTTATCCCATCGTATTAAATATTCATTACAATAAAATAAGATATACATTGTACATAACATAATCAAACTTTGGATTAAATTTAACTTGGTCCATGGTCCTATATGATCAAAACTTGTCCTCAAACAGGTGCACCTGAAACATGTAAGTAAATGTCAACTACAAATAGTTGGTGAGTAACACAGGTTTTGACACCAAACAAAGTTGAGTAAAGCTTATAATTCAATGTGTTCAAAGCAAGTCTAAAGCATAAATGTGAAAACACACAAGGTTTCAAATGTACAATCAAGCCATATAATAGGAAAATAGTTACGCAATCCAACTGATTGCCTTTTTTAAAAAAGGGGTAAGATGATACCCAACAAAACCCGCCAAGGTTTTGTGTTAATTAATGAATCGGATTCCCCTATAAATGATCATGTTAGGTACTACCTTAAGCTTGCCACACAAGTAAATGATTGTACTAATATGACAAGCGTAATGGCACCAAGCAGTTTAAGACATAAAGCATAAGGACCATAGCATAAGAACAAATTTATTGAATTGTGTATGAAATATAGTTAATGACATGTTTCACCCCAAAAAGTAAAAAGAGTAAAAATGGGCTATGTAAACTCACCTGTAATGGAGCTAGTAATGGTATGATTTGTTAAGGTCGGATAGGCATCGAGAATTCCTCACAATTAACCTACATAGATGATTATGTTCTTAAGCTCAACGTATGTCTAATGGAAAGTATGAAATCTTGAGATCTTAGGGTTTCGTAGGACTTGGGATGGAATTGCATAAGTTTGAAGGAAAAATATATATTTGTAATGATGGGGTAATACTCATTTAAATTAATTAGGACCCCTAATTAATTATATAGTATTTATAAAATAATATGTTTGAACTTTTTCGTATAATTAGTCTAAGATAATTCAATAGACAAATTATGGAATAGATAAGGTTTAAACACTAATACGTTTTAGATTTATCTGTACAATTATTCTAATAATAATTAATGAATAAATTATGAAACGGAAAGGTTTGCATAATTTGTTTTATGTAAATAAAATTTCTTAAACAATCTCTTTTATTTAAATGGTTCATAAAATGGTAAATAAATAAATATGAGCTTTAAATGTAACTAACTAAACTTGTGTAATTATTTGTCTAAAATAATTATTTAAGTATAAAAAGTTTTAAATAATTATTCTTTGTTAAAATAATCATTTACAAGTTCAAAATGAATTTAATAATGCTTAAAAAATAAATTATAATTCGTTTAATAACATTACTATTTTACAACTAAAATAACATAATTAAATTTGTCTAAACAAATCATTTATATTGTTTTATTTAAGAATTTATAAGTGTTTTAATATGTTTTTATTAAAATAAAATAGTTAAAACATTAAATTATATTTTCTGTTTTTATAAAAAGGTTCGGATTATATTTACAAGGTTTATAAAAATAAATTCAGAATTTGAAAACTATTGTTTTATTTGTAAAAAAATAAAAACAAAAAGGATTAGCCCAAAACCGGTCTGGCCGGAGTCGAACCCGGATGGGTTCCGTGTCAGTCCAGTGCACAAACCAAGTCATCTGGGCTTAAAGCCATGCCAAGAACTGATCCGTTAACCCTATAACTAACACCCAAACCATCTCCTTCTTCCCCAAATACTTTACCCGTAACCCTAGCCCTTAATCGGCTGCGATAATTCCCTGATCGACTACGAAAGCATAGGGCTTTTGTTCAGGGAGATGAAACGAGTTGTTTGATGGTTGTTATACCTGAAATGGTTGAGGGGTGCTCGAGGACGGTAAGCGGACATGTCCGTCATCTCTTGGCTGTAATTCGTGTTTCCAGAGGGAGATTTAGGTGTGGTTGAGAGTTTAGAAAGCTTATATGAATAGACTCAGAGGTTTAGGGTACGTCCTTATGGTTTAATTTCATCTGTAACTTATAAATCGATTCGAATGAGCCTAGAACGGTTACGGAATGGAGTTTGGAGTTAAGATACTTGATTATGATTGAACTGGTTCTTTAATATCACTAAGTTCAGGTCGAGTAACATTTATGCATAGTTAATTTGAGTTATTTCGCACGAATTCGATCGATTGGCCATTGATTTGCAAGGTCTTTGTCCCTGTTGACTTTTGGAGTCAAACCTGACGGGTAAGGGTCCAACAAGGTGGAGAGGGTAAAAAAAAAAGGGGGGGAGGGGGGTTTCCAAACTTGAATCCAAGTATTCAAGGCATTTGGAGGGGTTCAAAGGTAAATGGGGGTTCAAATGCATTGTAAAGAGTTCATAACTCAATTATTTGATTGAGATCCTTTTAATTATTTATAAAAAAAATATTTATAAACTTTATAAATAACAAATTTATTATTTGTTTTTATCTAGATTTATAAAGAGTAAATTCCTCTTTAATTATTAATAAAAGTTGTATTTGTAAACTTTATAAAAATTCAATTATTACTTGTTTAAGTATATATATTTCATAAAAGATTAACTTTCCATTTCCATTAAATTTACAATTTATATAAGTGATAACATCAAATATATAAATACCTATATATATATATATATATATATATATATATATATATATATATATATATATAGGAATGTTCAAGTACAAAGTGTGTTTTGCCTAAAAAGTGTAAGAAATAATTTAGGCCTTTAATCAAACTAATCTAATGGTTAAGATTGATTTAGAAGTCAATTAATGGCTAGAGGGGTAAAATAGAGATTTTGTCCTTGGGTTGACTTTCCTTTTGGATTAAATATTAGTTCCATCATTTTTTTAAACTCAAATAACTTTTTTAAATTACACCATAAAATCGAGCATTTTTTTCTCTATAATTTGAGTATGATATTGTTATATTTTTTATATAAAAAATGAGTAGTTTTAAGAAAAATATAATGATGCTAGAAATCAGTTATATCGTATAACAACACAGTTATAAATGTTACAGCAACACAACATATCTATACTAATAAATAAATGTTTCAGATGGACACGTGTCACTTCCTCATGTCTTCTCACATTGGTTTTCCCGCCTCTCTCCCCTAATAAATGCGTCTTTTTCTTATTAAATAGTAATGATATTATAAATATATTATTAAAGAATAATACTAATTATATTAAATAAGAAAATATATAGTAGGAAATCAAAATATAACTAATTAAAAAAATACTAACTCGTAATATACACACAAATTTCTACTTGATATATCTCGAGACGATCATAATAGTATGACAAATTAGGACGTATTTATAAATTTATAAGTTTTATCTTTTTAATATACAATCTCGTGTAATACACGAGATTATAACCTACTTATATAATAAATACTATATAATAAATAAAGGTTTTTTCATGCCACGTGTCGCCGCCACATTCATTCTCATCATTTTTTCCCGCCTCTCTCTCTTATTAAATGCACCTCCATCTTTTAATAATAATATATATATTTAAAGAAAATATTAGTTATAGTAATTAAATATATTTATTTTAAATTATCCCTTATAAAACTTTAAAATCTAATTATGTAACTTTTATTTTCAATCAAATAATAAATGAAAATCAAATTAAATTAAATAGTACTTAATGTATTTTCGAAACTCAATTATATATTAGTTTACATATTTTGAGTTTTGCTTTCTATACTTAGTATATGATACATTTTTATACATTTAAAATATATACATAAAGATTTAAAATTTTTATTCATTAATATTTTTCACCTCGTGTGTATACACGGGATCTAAACTAGTATCATATAAACGTGTTGTTTTTCTGCGCGCATGAATGACGCTAATACCCTTCACCCATGGAATCAGTATCGTACACGTGGCGCATTCTCCTTGCTTCCTACACTTTTTAGGCAAAACTCACTTTGTAGGGGAACCTTCCTCTCTCTCTATATATATATAAGATGGATTTGCATAGTTGACAAATTCTTATCTTTAATTTACATATTATAACAAAGTATATATATATTTATAATATATATTTAATAGCAAATATTATGTTAACCGCAAGGTTGAAATTTTGAATTGATACATGTTAAGGTGGTAATTAATGTGGCTTATTTGTGTTGAACAAGTACGGGATCAGAAGGGGTGTCATTAATGTTTAGAAAATTATATAAAAAAATAATACCGGAAAAGTCATGGATGTTACAACTCTTAAGACACAACTTCTTAAGCTTCAGATGAAAGGAGATGAAACACCACTTGCTTACCTTAGTGAATCTTGGTACCTCTCCATCCACACCTTCCTCATCTCATTACATTTCACTATCAGACTCTCACTTCCCTTTCCTTTCTTCTACTGAACCAACCACACCTACCTCACCGACTTCTAACACTCATTCCTCCAACTCTCGACACCCTTATCACTGAAACTTTCACACACTCCTCATTCTTCCTGATCCTCACATTAACCTCCATATCCACTTCCTCCACCTTGTACATGTCCTTCTATTATTTATCAAAATCCCAAACCTCGTACCCCTTACAACCCTTCCACTGATCATAAAACCACACCTTCTATTTCACTTTCTGAGCCCACATCCTTTACCATTGCAAATCAACATCTGGAGTGGCGTCAAGCCATGTACAATGAATTATGTAGAAGCATGTTTTAGTAACTATAGATAAAATTCTATGTATCGGTGTACTAGGCTAGTACTCAGGAGGGTGTTCCTGCGTACTTAGCTAGTACACCACCTTGTTCATGTTTTAGTAACTATAGATAAAATTCTATGTATCGGTGTACTAGGCTAGTACGCAGGAGGGTGTTCCTGCGTACTTAGCTAGTACACCACCTTGTTCGTGCGTACTTAGCCAAGTACGCAGGTAATGTTCCTGATAGAAGGTGTTGTCTTCATTTGTAGGTGGAACTGGGGAACAAGGTAAAATTTGAGAGAGGTTCTAGCCGGGATGAGCTCTCCCTGCCCACGTGAACCGTGAGCGTAAACGAGAGATGTGTACTCCTTCAGTATGTTGTCTGTAATGACGGGATGACTAGTTTCTTATGGATTACGTTTCGTTTCTGTGTTGATTCTATTGTCTTTATGTTCGTGGTTTTCTCTGTCTTGTTTCTTCGTTCCCACACGAATCACGAACAGATCTGTGTTATTTCCGTTGCGCGACGAGGCTCCCGGGACCTACAATTGATATCAGAGCCTCGGTGTTCGTTGATTTGTGTTCCAGATTCGAGTTTTTAGGGTTTTAAGCAAATCTGAGTTCTTGACTGGGTCGCTACTTTTTCTGTCCAAGATCCTTAAATTCGAGTTCGTTATCGCTTCATTTGGAGTTTGGAAGGCTAGGGGTTTCTTAGAAGATGATTTCTCAGCTTTTGGAAGCATCAATTTCTCAGATCCAACACTTTTTGAACATTCTCCTCAAGATCAGACATGTTCGTTGTTGCGTAAGTACGCATGAACAGCTACTGCGTACTTACTAAGTACGCAAGAGCATTTGCTCTACGAACTTACTAAGTACGCAAGGTCTGTACACCATGTACACATGAGCATCTGGTTACTAAGTACGCATGAGCATTTGGCTTTGCGAACTTAGCATGTACACATGAGTAGTCTGCCCTGCGAACTTACTAGTCATTTGGGATTAAAAAAAAGGAGTTTTTTTGGTGGGAAAACTTTTCTTGGCCAAATGTTTTAGGGATCGTTTGTACGCTTGTTTCGGGCCATTTTTGAGAAGATAGCATTTTTGGTTTTTCAGGACCGAAATTTGTATATGATGTGGCTTGGCGAAACAAGGACGAGATTTTTGTTGGATGATACCAATTGTCATATATTGGTGAGGCGTTCAAACCTGAAAATGTAGGCTATGAGTGTCTTTGATATTTCTTTAATATGGGATGAATACTGGAACAACTTGAACCCAAGGTTTTGCTGTTTTGGATCTTTGCAAAGGAATAAAAGAATAAAATCCTAGAGTTGACACGTTGTGGTTTTTTGAGGATTTGAGTGAAGCGGTGATGAAGCTGGTCATAGTTTACAGAGAAATGGGGAGGATAAAAGTTAAGGAGTATTCATGGGACATTAAAGGGGTGGTGGATAAGCCGTTGGTACTTCATATATATAAACCTATTTAACGTAACATGGATCTCAACTAAGATTTCTCGTGTAAACTATATTTTTTCGTGCTCTTTGGTCAAGCCTGTGTTCAAGATTTGATGTGATTTAGTTATGATTGGATTTCTCATTTGGGATCTGGGCGGAGTCCAGATAGGCAACCTAGTTATGGAACTTCACCGTGGTGAATGTATACATATTAGGAGATGTGAACCAGGAATGAAGATCTAATTGAAGAATGTTGGACTTCGGATATAGGATGATCACTGCTGAGCATGATTTTGTGTTAGATTCTATCGAGTGTTTTCAAGATGAAGCTGGATCTCCGCTGGATTATTAGTTGAAGATGGAACCTTTATCATTGGCCGGCGGGATAGGAAACGTTCCCTTGTTTCTGGTCTAGTCAGAAGGAGCTTACATTGAAAGGGAAAATTGGAAATGATCATTTTCGGGAATTTAGTTGACTTGTGAAGATACAGGATAGAGTTGGACACATCTGGTTTGAAGGCTAAAGTTTATCTTATTGGAATTCCTATGGGAGCTGATTACTTTGATGCAGATTATTAGAAATTCAAACTCTCTATCATATGCCAGTTGATTTGGAGGAAGTCTAAGTCAGATGGGAGGAAGCTACTGCTGAGAGGATGAACTACAATGAGGTGTGTTGGGTTAGTTGGTTCCTATTAAATCACTTGGTTTGATCTACAATGCAAGCATCAATTAAAGGGGAGTTGGCGTGCTTGACGATTACTTGAAGACTGCAGATTGAAGATTGAAGATCGGAAGATCACAAGTGGAATGCCAGAAGATCAAGTCTCGCCAGAAGACACGTGATGTCATTAGTTTAGAGGGAGTCTGTTAGGACATTCTTTGTAAACTGATGATTATCAGTGTTAGTGATAGATATAATTTGATGCTATAGTTAAGAGGGAGTCTGTAGAATCATGTTTTAGTAACTATAGATAAAGATCTATGTATCGGTGTACTAGGCTAGTACGTAGGAGGGTGTTCCTGCATACTTAGCAAGTACACCATCTTGTTCGTGAGTACTTAGCCAAGTACGCATGGCTTTTGCCCTGCGTACTTAGCCAAGTACGCAGGTAATGTTCCTGCCCCTATAAATAGAAGGTGTTATATTCATTTGTAGGTGAAACTGGGGAACAAGGGAAAATGTGAGAGAGGTTCTGGCCGGGATGAGCTCTCCCGGCCCCCGTGAACCGTGAGCGTAAACGATAGATGTGTACTCCTTCGGTACGTAGTCTGTAATGACGGGATGACTAGTTTGTTATGGATTACGTTTCGTTTCTATGTTGATTTTCTTGTCTTTTTGTTCGTAGTTTTCTCTGTCTTGTTTCTTCGTTCCCACACGAATCACGAACAGATCTGTGTTATTTTTGCTGCGCGACGAGGCTTCCGGGACCTACAAATTAAAGCACTTGTCCAAAATGAAACATGGTATTTAGTTCCTCGTGTTTCTCAAACTAATGTTATTGATTTCAAGTGGGATTATAGGTTAAAGAAGGATCAACATAGTATAATTACTTGCTACAAAGCCTGTCTTGTGGCAAAGGGATTTCGACAACAACTAAGGGTTGATTCAATGAAACTTTTAGTACTGTTGTCAAATCCATCACCATCAGGGTGGTCATATCCTTTGTAGTTACAAAGCAATGGCCTCTTCGTCAGCTAGATATGCAGAATGCCTTCCTGCATGGTGATCTTACAGAGACAGTCTACCTCAAACAGCCACAAGGCTTCATTGATCCCAAACATCCGCACTATGTCTGTTTACTACATAAGTCCTTAAACGACCTCCGACCGACTCTACGGGCATGGTTTCATCGTCTATCACATGCCCTTCACAAACTGGGATTTACCGCCTCAAAGATCGATCCTTCCCTATTTACTTACAAATCTAGAGCACACTGATGTGTCGTTTTAAATATATAAAAATATAATATATATTTTTATGATGGGTTCACGAGGTCATGTTTTAAATTTATAAAATGATATTTACTTTAACTTAAAACACACACAATAGGCAAGTGTAACTATCGCAGCGAAATATAGTTTAGGTAAGAACCAAGTATCGAACCAATGGACATGGCCGAGTTCCAATACTCAATTTTTGTTATCGTTTAGCCAGATTAATTAGTGAGTGGGTTTTGTGTGCTTGTGAAGTGGAATAGTAAATGACAGAAAAGTAAATGACGGTAAAGTAAATAACAAAAAAGTAAAAACGTGTGTGAAGTGTGTAACAGAAATGTAACGAACAGAATAGTAAATAGAGGGAAGTAAATATCTTGGAAATGATCAGGTCACGAAGAGTATTGCTTTGAGTTTCGTAACCGCTTGATACGTGATAATGTTAAGTTGACTAATCCAGTGATATGACTACTACAAACTTGTGACCCGAGTCACCGCTAGAGCCTCGTCCTCACGACATTTGATTCACGAATTAAAATCTTTAAATTAAAATGGTAGTGCCTCCCGTTAAGGACAACAGTTACCCTCAACCCTTCGAATAGTCATCTCTAGGTTGGTTTAAGACATCAAACGTAAATGCTTTGTATTAAGGTTAAATAGGTGATTATATTTTGCTCACCGGGTAACAATGGGACCAAGTATAAAGACGTACCGTTCCCAACATGAGTTCACCAATTCTTGGTCGTATAAGAAGTTCGTATAAAGGCGTACGACCTTAATAATGTTGACCAAGTCTTGGCTTATCAATCTCTGCTTGTATAAAGACGTACAAGTTTCAAAAGAAGTTTGATTAAAAAGGTTTTACGATCTTACGCTTTAAAATAAAAAACACTCCAAATATAAAGACGAATTTAGACAATAATAAAAGCCCACCAAATGGTGGTTTTAAGGACAAAAAATTAAAGACATAAACATACCGCTAGATTAATACGCCAAACATTAACATGCACTAAACTTCATCTTCACCCTAACAATACAAGAAGTTTAGCCACGAATGGCCATACTAGCTATCGTAACGCTGAGTTTTGTAGGCTCCCCTATTTTGGAACAAGGAGGATGATCCCCTCTACTCACTACTACTACTCTAATACTACTAGAAACGAACTATTCTCTCTATCTTGAGATATGGAACGGTGTATTGAGGTGTGTGGAATGAAGAACCAAAGCCTCCTATTTATAGGCCTCAGAATGAATAATGCACGACCATGCATTGGATTGCACAGACGTGCAAACATCACGGGAATCAAACAAGGTACAATTGCCAGTGTACTGAGTACTGGAAAGCCCAGTGTACTGAGTACTGGAAAGCAGCGTTGGGCAATGCACGCCCATGCATTAGGATGTAGTATTTCAAAAAGGTTTGTTTCTAAACACTTCTCTTTTAAGTAGAGACTAAGAGTGTCAAAATGGGAATACTATATTCTCTAAGATGGAGTAGAGGAGTTGTTGAGTGCCATAATTGGTAATCCATAACCAATGAAATCAAATATTGACTTTATAGTTTATATAATATCCCAACTGGTTGAGCCAAACACAAGCAAGAACATGAACGCTTATAAACTAAAAAGACTATGTTGCCCTTTTCACCAACCCACCAACCATTGAGAAAGTGTCTCAACTTAGATCCAAAACCAGCTTAAAGAATGACATCATGATGTCTCTATACACTCTACAAATCTAACAATTAACAGATTTAAACCCACAAAATTACACAAATTACGGTTTAAGTTGTATATTTATGAATTATATATACCTTAAAAGGCATATGATAAAAGACTTAATGCATAGTGTACAAGTGAGCTATATTTTGTTAATTTACGTTAAGGTCTCTGAAAATTTATATTTTAAACCCCTCAAGTTTAGCTATATATACACTTTATATCCTATACTTATTTATTTGTTTTATTTTGACACATTCACAATTTTTTGTTTCTTTTTTTATGTTTTTCTCTTATAAATTTTAAAATATAATATTTATAAAATTCTGAATATACCGTTGTGACTTGCTTATTTTTATCCACGTTTCGATGTAAATTTCATTCAAAACGGAATTGTACAAGTCATCGACGCATAAATGTACAAGTTATCGACACATAAACGTACAAGCCGTCAAAGCTGATTCAAGGTTTCGACTTTTTTACGATTTCTTTTTCTTTTTATCATCCAACTTTTATAATATGATTTTTATAAAGTCAAAACTTGTATGTGCTTATTTTTATCAACGTTAATATTTTTAATTGTTAGGTTTTTTCTGGTGTGACGTGCCTACTCTTATCAACATTCCGACGTGATTTTTTTTAACAGTTTCTTTATATATATATATATATTTATAAAGTTCTAAATATTATGAATCATCGCGCCGCAACGCACGAGTTTGTGACGCTTTCGTTTTCTATATAAAGTTTCGAATGTTATCAACGACATCAATGTTTCGTTTTTCTTACTTTCAATGCGCGGACTTACGACAACGTTTCAAAATTAGTTTTTTTCACCATCTTGCGCTCCTTCTGCAACACGGGGTCTTAATACTTAGTTATATTATAAGAGTGAGATTCAAAGGACCAAATATAAATCAAGGGTCTTAATACTTAGTTATATTATAAGAGTGAGATTCAAAGGACCAAATATAAATCAAAAGAACTATCTTTTAGCCTTCAAATCATATTTTAGTATTCTATTTTAGCAAAACAACGTTGATAACATCAAACATATAGTAATTAGGTCAACTATTACCCTTTAAACTTTAAAGTACATGAAATCAAACGAAGAAGAGGAAATGATTTGACAACACAAGTTGCTTAACATTAAAGATAGCATAACAAAAATATTAAATACCTAGATGTCCTTTTAGTGAAGAAACAAACTTTAGTGTCTCACCCAACCAACCCTATTTTACCCTTTTTTATTTAAAAAATTTATTTTTCTCCTATATAACTTATGGTTTATAAAACTTGTCATTTTCATCAAATCAATTAACTTTATCCATATTTTAACATTAAATGAGAGCTGATTGTGTTTTTTTTATATTTTCTTTATTTTATTCATTTTTAAACCCTTAATTATTCCCCCTCATCCCCCCTTTTAAACCATAAAAACCGTAAAATATCAATTACGATCGTCCATGTGTCTGAATTCCATAGTGAAAAAAATTGAAATTACGATCTTATGATTGATTAGAACCATTTGCTTTGTGTTTTAACATCACAGATTTCAAAGCAATTCAAATAAAGAATGGGAATAAAATATCAAGAAGCCATTTCTTCCCAAAAAGAAGATGCACAGAAAACAAAATGCATAAAACAATGATTTCAAAGCAATTCAGATAATTCAGATACTAAATGTATGATTGATTAGAAGCATTTGCTTTGTGTTTTAACATCACACATTTCAAAGCAATTCAGATAGAATTGCACACAAGGGACGATCGTAATTTCATAGATTTCGCAATGTAATTCAGACACAGGGACGATCGTAATTGATGAATTAAGGTTTTTACGGTTTAAGAAGGGGATGGGGGGGGGATTGAGAGTTTAAAAAGTTGATAAAATAAATAAATATTAAAGACACAATTATCCCTCATTTAACGTTAAAATATAAATGGAGTTAACTGACTGGATAAAAATAACAAGTTTTGTAAACACGAGGATACACAAGAGAAAAATAATTTTTTTGGATGAAAGTAGGAAAAATAACTAAATCACATGCACGAAAATGACAACTTACTCTATAAAAATATAAGAAATAAAAAATTCTTCTCCAAGGGCTCAAAATAAAATTAAAGTATTATAATGAAAAAAACTTAAAATCTAACTATATCCGTAACTGAAAAAAACTGAACCGAATTGTGATTTCAGTTTTCTGTTCGGTTACTAACTGTATTCGAATTGTGAGATCGTATTTTTGGTTCGGTTATCAGAGATACCTTTTTTTTTAATTTGGTTTATTCGGTTAAATACATTTCCAAATCGGTTCGGTTAAAAACATTTACAATACGTTTCGATTCGGTTAACGGATACTGGTTAAAAAAAATTAAAACGGAATAAACTGAACAAACTGTTAATCAAACCGATGAACACCTCTACCGTTTAGCAGGCCTACTTACCATTCAAGATAACATAACAAAATACTTTGGTGTCCTTTTAGTGAAGAACCAAACTTTAATGTCCCACCTTACCAACCAATAACTCACAACCCAAATATAAAAATTCTTCAAACCTCCAAGGACTAAAACTATACTTCCCCAAACATCCACTCGCCTATTAAAACCCTCCCCCACTTCCAAAAAAACTCGAACCACCAAAACCACCTTCTTCTCCTTCTCCTCCTTCTCCTCCTCCTCCCTCTATCCCCACACACCGGCCACCATGGATCCCGTCAACCTTTGGGGCAACACCCCCCTGGACACCACCGACCCCGAAATCTTCGACCTAATCGAGAAAGAAAAACGCCGCCAGTGCCGCGGCATCGAACTCATAGCCTCCGAAAACTTCACTTCCTTCGCCGTCATCGAAGCCCTCGGCAGCCCCTTAACCAACAAATACTCCGAAGGCATGCCCGGCAACCGTTACTACGGCGGCAACGAATTCATCGACCAAATCGAAAACCTCTGCGGCTCCCGCGCCTTACAAGCCTACCGCCTAGATCCCACCAAATGGGGCGTCAATGTCCAACCCTACTCCGGCTCTCCGGCCAATTTCGCAGCGTACACTGCTTTATTAAACCCGCATGACCGGATCATGGGGCTTGATTTGCCGTCCGGTGGGCATTTGACACATGGGTATTATACTTCCGGTGGGAAGAAGATATCGGCGACTTCGATTTATTTTGAGAGTTTTCCGTATAAGGTGAATTCGAGTACTGGGTATATTGATTATGAGAAGATGGAGGAGAAGGCGTTGGATTTTAGGCCTAAATTGATTATTTGTGGAGGGAGTGCTTACCCTAGAGATTGGGATTATAAGAGGATTAGATCTATTGCTGATAAGTGTGGGGCACTTATGTTGTGTGATATGGCTCATATTAGTGGGCTTGTTGCTGCTCAGGTTTGCACATTTTTTTTCCATTTATGTTGTTGGTTTCAAGATTTATATTTGGGAATTAAGTTGATTTGAATAAGGAATTAGAATCTTGAATTGGAATAGGAAATGTGATTTTACATTAGGGTTTGATTTCAAGATTTACATTTGGGAATTAAGTTGATTTGAATTAGTAATTAGAATCTCCAATTGCAATAGAACATGTGATCTACATTAGGGTTTGATTTCAAGATCCACATTTGAAAATTAAGTTGATTTGAGTAAGTAATTAGATCCCAAATTGCAATAGAATATGGAATTCTACATCAGGGTTGATTTCAAGATCCATATTTGAGAATTGAGAATTAAGATGATTTGAGTAAGTAATTAGATCCCAAATTGCAATAGAATATGGAATTCTACATTAGGGTTGATTTCAAGATCCATATCTGAGAATTGAGAATTAAGATGATTTGAATAAGTAAATAGAATCCTAAATTGGAATAGGAAATGTGATTAAGGGTTTGATTTCAAGATCCACATTTGAAAATTAAGTTAAGTAATTAGAATCCCAAATTGCAATAGAACATGTAATTCTACTTTAGGGATTGATTTCAAGATTCACATTTGAAAATTAAGTTGATATGAATAAATAACTAGAATCCCAAAGTGCAATAGAAAATGTACAGATTGACATGATCCACATTAGGGTATGAGTTTGATACAGATCTTTAGATCTAGAGGATAAAGAAGTTGAATTTATGTCAAATTACTAACCAAGATTCACATTAGGGTATGAGTTTGATACAGATCTTTAGATCTAGAGGATAAAAAGGTTGAATTTATGTCAAATTACTAACCAAGATTCACATTAGGGTATGAGTTTGATACAGATCTTTAGATCTGGAGGATAAAAAAGTTGAATTTATGTCAAAGTACTAACCAAGATTCAGGATTTGAAAATGGTGTTCTGGATCTTAATAATGATTTGTTTTGGGTTTGATAGGAAGCTGCAGATCCGTTCGAGTACTGTGATGTGGTCACAACCACCACCCACAAGAGTCTTAGGGGTCCAAGAGCGGGTATGATCTTCTACCGAAAGGGTCCAAAGCCGCCAAAGAAGGGTCAACCGGAAGATGCGGTTTATGACTTTGAAGACAAGATCAATTTTGCGGTTTTCCCGGCTCTTCAAGGTGGACCCCACAACCACCAGATCGGCGCGCTAGCTGTTGCGTTGAAACAAGCCATGTCACCCGGGTTCAAGGCCTATGCTAAGCAAGTTAGAGCCAATGCCGTTGCGCTTGGTAACTACTTGATGAGCAAAGACTACAAACTTGTTACTGGTGGAACCGAAAACCATCTTGTGTTGTGGGATCTTCGTCCTCTTGGCTTGACCGGTACGTGCTCATGGTTCATGGCTCATGATGGTCATATGGTTCACATCCCAACATTTTATCAAAAATTCATAAACTTGGAAACTTTTTGCAGGAAACAAGGTGGAGAAGCTTTGTGATCTTGCAAACATTACTGTTAACAAGAATGCTGTGTTTGGTGACAGCAGTGCTTTGGCTCCTGGAGGCGTTCGTATTGGTATGATTTTGTTACCCGCTTAGTTTTAAAATGCACGCATCAGGAGCGCATAATGCAATGATGCGGTGATGAGATTGAATTGAATTGATGCGATTCCATAATGCGCATGTGATGCCCCTGATGTGTGATGCGGTCTGATGCGATGCATCATGTAGTTGACCAGTATTTGAACAAATTAGATCTGAGTTTTTCAAATCTTATTGAACAAATCTGACCGTCGATTGAACGAATCTGACAAGAGATGATGAAAATGTCTTATATTTTAGTGTTTAAAAGTTATTAACAATTTAAATTATTATCTATAAATAACTTTTAGTAACTTACCCGAATATGTATCTTTATTTCGTGTGTGTTTTGGATGGTGTTTTTTGAATGAATAGTGGGTGTTTGATCAGGTACACCTGCAATGACATCAAGGGGTTTGGTTGAGAAGGATTTTGAACAAATCGGCGAGTTTCTTCACCGCGCGATTCAAATCACATTAAGCATCCAGAAGGAATTTGGGAAACTGTTGAAGGATTTCAACAAGGGCTTGGTCAATAACAAGGAAATTGTACAACTTAAGGCTGACGTCGAGAAGTTTTCTGGTTCGTTTGACATGCCCGGGTTCTCGTTGGCTGATATGAAGTACAAGGATTAAGCTGTTGAGAAAGATCTGATGATGTTGTTTGTGTTGTTACTAGTAAAATTTTCTGGGATTTTTGATGATTAAAAAGAAAATATTTCATAAAAGATGTATGATTTGGTTGGAAGACAATAAAATCTCTCACGTATGTTTCATTTCTATATGTAGATTATTATTATTATTATTTTCTTTTTGACTTTAGCAGAAAAATCTTAAATTATTGTTTAACGTGGGATGAAATGGGTTTCATTTTTGTTGTTTTTGGTAGTTAAATTGGTTGCCGGTCCATTGATTCGTGTTGCTAATAATTCAGCAAATTATGTGTTCTATACTTAGGGTACTCTGAATTAGAGATGTCACTTATGTTTAAAAACACGCACACTCAACTACCATATAAGCTAGGGGTGTTCAAAAAAATCCGAATCCGAAACCGAACCCGAATTATCCGAAAATCCGAATCCGAATTATCCGAAAATTCGGATATCCGAAATTTCGGATATCCGAAATTCGGATATCCGAATTTTCGGATTCGGATTCGGATAGTGATTTTCGGATATTTCGGATAGTTCGGATATCCGAATATCCGAAATATTATATTTATATATTTTTTTTAATTGTTTTTATTATTTAAAAATAAGAAAATTTGAATCAAAACCCGATATATTATATTTATATATTTTTATATGTATATTTTCTAATGTTTTTTAAGGTTTTTAATTGTTTTTGTAATTTAAAAATATTTTTTTTATATATTTTTTTATTTTTTTTTATATTTTCGGATATCCGTTTCACTATCCGAATGGATATCCGAAATTTCGGATATCCGAATTTCGGATATCCGAAATTTCGGATACGGATTCGGATAGTGAAATTCACTATCCGAAATTTTCGGATATCCGGTTTTGAACACCCCTAATATAAGCAATGAATCAATCTTTTAAAACCAATGGGCTAAGTGGGGTTAGTGACATCCTAACCGACATGCCGTTCTAAAAAAAATCTATTCTTCTTCGATATGTTATCTTTCACAAATATCTTTACATTTTCATACCAGTGTCGGTTTTTATATTTATTTTTCATGATCAAATTATTTATTATAATAAACTGTTTGTGTTATATTATTTACTTTGCTAAAATATATTTAAAAATATAATAAAGTATATTTAAATATTATAAATTTAGAGGGAAATTTTAAATTTTGAAATTCAACTTTACATAATATATGAACGTTACATAATTTAAAAAGAACATAATTAAAAATGATAAATTAAAGTATTACAAAATATAAATTAAATAATTAAATAAAACATATATAATATTAATTAAAATAAAAATAAACACATTTAATTAAATTAAAAAAAAACTACAAGAATAAATAAAAAACGAAAAAAATACAAGAACAAATAAAAAACAAAAACCAAATGAAAAAAAAGAAAACTTAAGAATAATTAACCATAAAAGCGGGGTATGTACGTGTTTGCGATATGTTCGATGAGATCCCATCGTAGGTTATTGTGAGTTTCTTGGCAAGCAAATCCAAAAGAATGTCATCATCGGGTTCTTCTTCAATGGTTGGAGGATCTGAAACGTAATCAGGACTTATCATAGCGCCTTCGTCTTTCAAAACCATACTGTATAATATGATGCAAGCATACATAATATTTCTAATTTTGGAATGTTGCATTGCCAGTGTAGGGTGTTCGACTATAGCACATTTAGTTTTTAGGACACCAAAAGCTCGTTCCACGTCCTCTCTTGCCGCTTCTTGTGCTGCCTTAAATTGTTTATGTTTACTAGTCTACACAAATATTCTTTTGTAAGGCCCCCAAACCTGGCACCCTACAGTTGGGTCTCATCACTGGGTATTCTCTTTAAAAACCCTTAACTCATTATAAAAACAATCAGCGGAAGTCTTCTTTAAAATAATTTTATCTTTAAACTCGTTATCGATCTTAACCTTAACTTATGAATACATGCACACCAGACCGAGTAGCACCGCTCCCAAGCCAAGATAACTCGTCACGTAAACCCACTTGCAAAACAATCTAACGTACATACAAAGTCAGCTACGCTGAGTAAGTTCTAATAGTTTATTTAAGTAGAAACCACCCTATCACAAATATTATTTTTATCAACTCAGGACCTCCCGGTCCTTTATAAAACGATTTGTCATTTATTAACATATCAGTAACTCATATTCCTGCCATTTCCCATACGGGTCCAACAACCCAAGACTCAACCCACAACCATAACCCAGTAAGTCTCACCGACGTGGACCGAGCTTACTACACTACTAACTTGTATTCTACCATATGCGTCAACACGAAATCCAGTTAACTCAACCAACCCCTAGGCATAGACCTGACAAGCCCTAACCAAGACTCTCATAAGGTCTACTAACACATCAGTCGTAACACGACATCGTCTCGACACAACGGTCAATCTAATGCTCAACGCCAAAACAATAACATCACAACATAATGAATATCAATTAACACTTGCATGCAATTAAATCAAACATAAATGCACACAACAACTACCTTCGAAGGATTTCACCGGTTTCGTCACAGCTACCCTCGTGGGGATTATCCCCGTCGAGATATTTATATCACCTCTGAGATCCCCCTTTCGGGTTTCTATATTGCTCTCACAGAGCCCCGTCACATAACATAGTGACACACTCGTCATCTATGATGACTACCCAGCCACCCACATGGTGACAACACCTGAAGGACCGACTCCTTCTTATCATCGTTGACCGTATACACAGACAATAATGGAAACATACAATTCAACAATTTAAACACCATGACACTACATGAATATGCACCACCACCCATTATCCTTACACGGATCACTTACATGTGCAACAAACATATTCTCTAGACGTACCCACATAATGTAAACTCATCCCCTGACCCATCCCAAATGGGTCGTTATACGACACCCAAAATCGTACCAATAGCTGGCGCACACATCTTAAGGACAACACACATACCCTTAGCTCCATTATTGGATATTTTAGTTCATAAGCCCATCAGGTTAAATCCAAAACTCGTAACACGTTTAATTTAATAAACAAATCTCGCAAGTATGTACGATAGCACCAAAACAGTAAAAATAGTAAAAAGGGGATTATAAACTCACCGGTTACGCTGAGTCCAAATCCTAGCTCTTCACCCCGATTGCTTGCTCAAAACCCGAACTTGTAATGTATGATCACATGATCATACACTTTCTTAAACATACGTCGAATAACGCGTACATAAAGTAGAACCCCGATACTCGTCTCATCTACTTGTCACACTGATTCACCGAACCCTTAGCTCCACAAATACACGTATCGGGTCATCCTTAACCCGTTTAGGATTCGAATTTCCTGAACCGGGTTCCATGCACGCACGCATGTGTGCCATGCAAAACCCTAATCTCCTCATTGATGTAGTGCAAAGCACACATATTTATTCCTAGTGTTTTAGTTCATTTTAGATAGTTTTATGTTCGTTTTGAGTCGGTTAAGTCTGTATTTGAGTCTATTGTTTGTTTTCAGGAGCTCGTGTGGAATACAAGTGAATATCATGAAGAAACCGAACAAGAGAACGAAGCCGGAAGAAAGTCCAGGGATCAAAAGTGAAAAATGAAGAAAATAGGTCCTTCGCGGTACGCGAAGAGTGGAGACCAAGAACCTCGCGGTACGCGAGGGAAGCCAAATCCGGCCGCGACTATTTTGTTCCTCGCGGTACGCGAGGAACCCAACCCAAAACTCACACGGTACGCGAGAGAGCTATTTTCCGCAAAACCCTAGTTTTTCAAATTAAATAGAATTTTAATCCCATTCTTGAGAGAGTTCGTATCTTAGCCATCCAGAGAGAGTTCTAGGACGATTTTGGGAGAGAAGAAGCTAATTGGAGTCAAAGTTTGGAGCTTTAGGATTCGAGGTGGTTAGAGATAGCTTTTCGGGTTCCAATTCTCTTTCGTTTGATCTTGATTTGATTGTTTGAAACTATGATGATTGTTTTTACTTCTGTTTTTAGTTGTTTGAGCATGATTCTAGGCTAAAACTTTGATATTGCCTAGGTCAATTGATGAATACTTGTTAAAGTTTCGATTTTTATCGGTTTTTGGATTTAATTAATGGATTTATGATTTTGTAAGCGATCTTGAGTTGATAATTGTGATGTTATTGCATGTTTAGATCTGATCTTGTGTTTGATTTCAATTCCTTGCGTTGATTGTGGTTGTCTGCCAGTTTGATCTGCGTATCTTGGTCATAGATCTTAGGGGTTTGTGATTAGGGTGGTTTACTAGACGTAGTAACCATAGGAGTTGTCATTGATTGCTGATTAGAATTGAATGTGTATCCTAGTTCAATACCCGAGAGGTGAAAATTAGTCGTTTAGTCTTCGTCATTAGGAATCCGAGTGTCATTTGTCTGAGAGAAAGCCGATATTAGGTGTCTAGTGACTGTTGACATTCGTGTCATAGTCGTTATCTCGAGATTACCCCTTGCATTCTTCGAGTGTGCTGGTGGACAGTGAGACTGAGAGGTAATCTGTCTATTAGGGTACTTTATCATAGTTGGAAATACCTGAGAAGTGATCCAACAATCTGGTGAGTTAGTACACTTTAGGTTCCTTAGTTGGTGACACCCTGAGAGTGATTAGGGATCCACTAGGTAGTCTTTAGTTGTCATCCTTAGAAACCCAGATCCGTTATAGTTTCCATAACCGATAGAAGTTGTGCTTTACAAGTAGGATTCCAACCTATGTGATATTCTTCCCATTCTTGATATTACCTTTGTCCTTTGTCTGGATAGTTGAGTCGACCTTAGTTTATTGCATTCTTAGGTTAATCTTTAGTATAGCTAAACCCCCCAAATCAAATCATCTTTAGTCCGGGTCTAGTTTTGTTTTCGTAGTGTCTCTAGGGTTCGATATTCCGGTTTATCATTAAGTTGTGCTGCACTCGATAGGTACACTTGCCTGTCAGTGCGGTTTAGTTGAAGTTACTCCTTTTATTACTTAGGAGTCTAGGTTAGGTTTATTTGTTAATTTTTATAGACCATCTGGGTAACATCAAGTTTTTGGCACCGTTTCCGGGGACACTTGGCAATAGCAATATTAGCTTTGACTAGTTCTTTTAGTGATTTTTTTGGTTTGTTTTGTTTTTGAGTCTTAATTCTGTGTGCTTGTCTTCTGTGCTATCTTGTGAGTCTTATCTTGGTGTCTAATTTAGAATCGAGTCTTTCTGTGTGTCTTTGAGTCTTTGTTCTGTTTCCTTCTAGAGTCTTTCTGTTTATGCACCATACTCGTTCGCAGGGATCACCATCTTTTGCAGCTTTTTTCAGAGCCCGAACGAGACCTTCATGAGCGCACCCGAGACTTTCGGGAGCGTTTTAAGGCATTGTGCAGCACCTAGGTACGTTCTCCTAGCCCAGTTCCCTTCTCTATCATGGGCGACGCTGATCCACCAACGAGGCGTACTGTGCACCAGAGGGCCAGTGATGGGGTCACGGGCGCGAGATCTTCGATCACACGCCCCACTATACCAAACACCAATTCTTGGCAGATCCCATCACATGTCATGAGTACGATCAATCATGCCACCCAATTCCATGGCCTCGAGGATGAGGATGCACCCGGACATTTGTCCCAATTCGCGCGGATATGTGATACATTCAATATCACGGGTGTGTCTAAGGACGCTATCTACTTGCGTCTCTTCCCATTCTCCCTCTCTGGGCGTGTATCTACTTGGCTCGACACTCTCCTAGACAATTCTATCACCAAATGGGAGGATCTCGAAGCCAAGTTCTTCAAGAAGTACTATCCACCTTCCAGGGCCGCTCGCCTTAGGAATCAAATACATTCGTTCCGGATGGATCCTGACGAGCCTTATCACATGGTCTGGGACCGGTTCAACGCGCTGTTGAGCCGATGCCCCCAGCACGGTCTTTTCGACTGGGTGCTAGTGGAGAAGTCCTACAATGGTCTCACATTCGAGAAGCAGCAAATGTTTAATACAGCCGCGGGAGGCCATATCATGGAGAGACTCGAGCCTGATGAGTGCGAGGAAATGTTCGAGAGCTTCGATCAAGCCGAACAGCAGTATCCATATACTATGACTTTTATTCCTATTGCTAGAGCACCCGCCTCTTCTCCTAGATGTGTGCATCAGGTCACTCCTGATTCTAGCATGACTGCTGCACTCGCCTCAATGTCTAACGAGATCAAGGAGCTGTTCCAGGACCTGCAACGCACGGTAGGAGACATCTATCAGAGCTTGAAAGATCGACACGGAGGTCCATCTTCAAGCTCCAACGCTTCTGTGATGGCCGTGTCAGTCACGAGTGTGGAGAAGAAAGAGGTTGTAGAGGATGACTCCCACTCCATTGAGTATGGCATACCATCGGTAGAGGAAGTGAATAAGGTAGACTGGAGAGCTCGATTTGCTGCGATCGATGCTAAGATGAGTGAAGAGCATGCGGAGGAGGAGATACTAGAGAAGCCGGTAGGAGAGGAAGATCCGGTAGATGAGGAGATTGTAATGGAGAAGCCTGCCGAGAGGGTAGTGGAGAAGAAGAAGGGGAAGGAGATGAAGTCCCCCGAGATTGACCTGAGTCGTATCCCCTATCTAACACGTATGCTACCTCATAAGAATGCTAAGGAATATAGTGCTTTCCTTGATATGTTCAAACAACTTAAGGTCAATCTTCCTTTCATAGAGACCCTTCAGCGCATGCCAAAATATGGCAATTTCCTTAAATATCTTCTTTCCAACAAGAAGACACTAGAGGAGGGCTCTAAAATCTCACTTAGTGAGCAATGCTCTGCGGTGGTGCAGAATAAGCTGCCTGAGAAATTGGGAGACTCAGAGCGTTTCACAATTTCGTGTCTCCTAGGCAGTTTGCCCTTACACCACGTGTTGGCCGACCTAGGTGCTAGCATCAATCTGATGCCCTATTCGTTATACAAGCAACTAGACCTTGGTGAACCACAGCCGACGCGCATGAGTATTTCCTTGGCTGACCGTTCAGTCACGTGTCCACAGGGAATTGTGGAGAATCTATTAGTGAAAGTAGGAAAATTTGTCTTCCCCGTAGACTTTGTCATTATAGACATGGAGGTGGATGACAGAGTCCCACTCATCCTCGGGCGCCCATTCTTGCGCACTGCCAAGGCAGTAATCGATGTCTTTGAAGGGAAACTCACACTTCGTGTGGGGGATGAGACAGTTATTTTTGATGCTGAAAAGTCTGAGAAGGATGTTGGCGAGCATGGCCACTCCGTGTGCATGCTTGATGCCTTCATGGACTACCATCAGGACTCAAATCCATATGAGATAGAAGTAGGTGAACCCGCCCCTAATATAGAAGAACCATCTGATTGGGCGGTGGAACTAGAGAAGTTGATGGAACAGCTGGACGATTACGGCGATGAGGTGCCTGATGATCTGCTGGAGATGATGGCATCATAGGAAAAACCCCAAGTGTGGGGAAGTTGGTGGAGGTTGTAGAGGATCCCGGAGATCCGGGGGAAGGTTTAGAGGTCCCACATATAGAAAATCCCATTCCTGAACCGTTACCTATCACCATTGTGCTTTCTAAGGGGAGAATCGTTGATCCGACCCCTAGTTCTAGTGTTCCTAGGTCTAGGCCACCCCGTAAGAGAATCCGTGCTTTGATAGATTCATCTAATTTAGAGAGAGTGAAAACCCCAAGTGTGGGGATGTTTAGATGTGATAACTTGCTAGGATATTTGATGCACATTACATTCGGACCGGGTAGATTTAAGCTGTGGTGGAAGGATCTGTGTGCAAAATATGTTCTGAGTTCATGGTTTGATAAGAGTGTGAAGTTGCTGAATTGGAGGACCGGTAGGCCGCGAGGGATGATGGCGGTGCCGGTTAGAATCAAGGAAAAGCCTTCTGATAGGCTTGTTTGAGTCTCGGGCAAGTGCCTGGGATGTAGATTTTGTGTGCATTACTTGGTTTGAGTCCGTGTTTTTTTCTTTGTTTTTCGGTAGTGTGTTTTGTTTGTGTCATGTTTTGCAGGAATTCGCGCTTGAGTCGGTGAGGAAAATCATCAGGAATGAAGTTCCAAGTATTTTTACATTTGT
Organism: Smallanthus sonchifolius; assembly: GCA_023525975.1. Classification (NCBI taxonomy): domain Eukaryota; kingdom Viridiplantae; phylum Streptophyta; class Magnoliopsida; order Asterales; family Asteraceae; genus Smallanthus; species Smallanthus sonchifolius. The sequence continues at coordinate 65,957,144 of CM042028.1, read as the reverse complement.
TTTTATGCTTAGAATAGGTTTTCTTTGGAATTTGGGTGAGAAGAAGTTAAGGGGTGAAAAATTTTCTAAGTATAAAAACACCCTTAACTTTCTGTCACCAGAGGGTCCTCGCGGTACGTGAGAGGTGTTTCCCCTGTTCTTCGCGGTACGCGAGAGACAAAAGACAAGGCCAAGCCACCTGTTCTTTCGCGGTACGCGAGGCCCTTATGGATTTGCCTTTCTTCCTTGTTTTCCATGGTTTTCCACATCCACTACCACCATCATCATACCACCTTTATTATCACCATCATCCATCATTCATCAATCATCATCACTTTCACCCATTCTATTATCATCATCATTAACATCCACCGACCATCACGACCATGGGAAATTGAAACCGTTTGGATCCGATGACCAACCTTGATGTGGCATTCATGTCTATGTGTTTGCCACCCATTGAGTATGTTTCTCTGCATATCTATCTATCTGGAGTCTTTTAATTTTTAGTGAGTCAGTCGAGTCTTTATTTTATTTGTGTTAGTTTAATGCTGCGGGTTTTGTGTGAGTTTTATTGTGCAGGTTTTGATTGCTCCGTCCGTACTCAATCTCCATTCGGGCAGGATCGATTATCACTTATATGAAGTTTGTAAAGGCAACCCGACAGCTTATGTGCAACCGCGACCGAAATGTTATACGGTGCACACGTGGAAGAGTAATGCTGGACCATTCATGCTACATTGCCAGCTAAGTCACTTCCTGTTTTAGTTTTGTCTTTTTATTTTTAGTTGTGTTTTCCTTCACATTGAGAACAATGTGTCTTTCAAATGTGGGGATGTGAGTGTCTAGTTTAACTAGTTTGTCTTGTGTATAAAAATTCAAAAATACAAAAAAAATTAAAAATTTTGAAAAAAATGTCCTTGGAAATAATTGCATAATAAATGGAAAATGATAGTACAACTGGATCTACTTGTGAGTTTAAATGATATAAATAGTTGAAAACGTGTCTAATTAGTGATGTTTTGGTAGACCCAGCTAGCTAGTTAAACTTAAATATCATGTTTGTGTTAAATAAGATTAATAATTGAATTAATTCATGATATCTTATGGGTATTCATCTTAAGGTAATTGGTAATACTGAAACTGTCAACATAGGGTGATAGGTACCACGCTAAGTTAAAATTTAGAGGTTTTTGAAATTTCATGGCACACCACTCTCTTTTTATGAGAATAAATCCGAGTTTCGGTGGCGCCCGCATCCATAATTCCATAATTCTTGAGCTTATTTAATTAAAAACTAATTTTCACCTACGTGTCACACGTCGGGTTCCAGCCTGATTGAAACACCACTGGGTTGATTCTTATGTGCTTCATTGATATAACTTAGTCTATGTGTTAGCTTCCGGGATAGTGACTTGGTTGAAACGCCTCTAGATGAAGTTTAATTTGCTTATTAATGCTCATTATCATCCATTCATTCATATTTCATCTGATTTCTGAAACCTGTAAATTTTAGTTTAACATGGTAGGGTAAATCTATATGGTTTGATTCGTGCCTAGACATGACCGTGAGACGGGATTAGGTAGAGTTGTAACTGTTAAGTGTGAGTCACATAGATTGATTGATATGCTTGGTAATGTAATATTAGAACACGTAACGGGGGCTTGAAAGTTGGTGCTTGGGTTTAATCGTACAGAAATACTGATTGTTGCTTTTTAATGTGTAAGTATATTTTTCTAATTAGTAATTGATGTTTGTTAAGTTAAGATCTGAGTTATGATTCCATTTGCAGCTTTTTCGAGGACGAAAAAAAGGTTAAGTGTGGGGATGTTTGATGTAGTGCAAAGCACACATCTTTATTCTTAGTGTTTTAGTTCGTTTTAGATAGTTTTATGTTCGTTTTGAGTCGGTTAAGTCTGTATTTGAGTCTATTGTATGTTTTCAGGAGCTCGTGTGGAATACAAGTGAATATCATGAAGAAACCGAACAAGAGAACGAAGCCAGAAGAAAGTCCAGGGATCAAAAGTGAAAAATGAAGAAAATAGGTCCTTCGCGGTACGCGAAGAGTGGAGACCAAGAACCTCGCGGTACACAAGGGAAGCCAAATCCGGCCGCGACTATTTTGTTCCTCGCGGTACGCGTGGAACCCAACCCAAAACTCTCGCGGTACGCGAGAGAGCTATTTTCCATAAAACCCTAGTTTTTCAAATTAAATAGAATTTTAATCCCATTATTGAGAGAGTTCGTATCTTAGCCGTCCAAAGAGAGTCTCAGGACGATTTTGGGAGAGAAGAAGCTAATTGGAGTCAAAGTTTGGAGCTTTAGGATTCGAGGTGGTTAGAGATAGCTTTTCGGGTTCCAATTCTCTTTCGTTTGATCTTGATTTGATTCTTAGCCGTCTAGAGAGAGTTCGTATCTTAACCGTCCAGAGAGAGTTCATATCAACCCGTCTCTCTCTTCCACCCTCTCTCGATCGTTGACTATCATCCCACGTCCCAGTTGCTTTCTTTGCCGGACAGCCTCGTCACACGTCACCATCAACTCCCCGTCATCTAGCAATACTCGAGGCCACCACCTCAGTTAGCAACCAACGTCGCCTTCCTTTTAGCCGTCATCCTTGATCAATAAACCCAAACCCTAACCGAGTTTTTAAACCAAAAACACAAACAACACGCTTAAGAACATAAACAAAGGTTTAGCTTGGAAAATCGTGGAGTCCTCTCCTCTAAACCGTCGTGGGACCACTGTTTTCTGGCCTCCCCGACGTCCCTCTCCTCCTCGTTCTCTCCTGCTGCCGTTGCAGGCTCCCTAGGCCATTCGGCCTAGGGTTTTTCCTTAAAACTCCTATTTAAACCTTTAAGGTTTACATTCGGGTCCCCGCGTTTCCTCTAACGCGCTTTTTGATCTCAATGCGTCCTCTTTTTGGCTGACCGGGTCCTTTTAATTCCTTAGATTTGGTTTTACGTGAAAACCTCATCCACCTTCTCATCTACTAGAGATTTAGGTCACCCATCAGCTTGAATAATCAATATGTGGATTTTCGGGATGTTACATCTTTTCCATACAACCTAATAACATATTCACAAAGCTGTTGTAGACTTTCACATGAAGTTCTTTGCGATATATTCAAGTACTCATCTATCGAGTCAACAACTGCTTCTAGACCTAACATCTCACGTTGTTTGAAAATATTTGAAGTTCGCATCCATATCATCAACAATTTTAAAAAAAAAGGTTGTTTTCCCATCCAAAACCTTGTTCTGAACGTATCATCTCCGTGTACTAGATGTCCAGAGAAGTAATCTACCATGAGACGATCATGGGCGGCTTCGCGATCTCTACGTACAAAAGTTTTTGAAGTAGCGGTATCTTGATTATTTAAAAAACTGTTGCATACTACTAACAATCGCAAGAAAATTTTCGTCATCTGAATCAGAAACTAAATCATTGTATGTTTCTTCAGAACGTGATAATGACGATGATGAATTTGAAAGTAGAAATTGAGGGAGAGAAATGGTTTTTAGTTTGAGGGTGAAAAGATAAAGATATAATGAAATAAAAATAGTTGAGATAATTTAAATAGGTTTAGTATTTAAATTATTTAATTAAATTTTAAAAAAAATAGCCTTTGAACGTCAATAGAGCCATTAGGCGTTGGTATGCCAATTTCATCAATTTTTTTCGGTACCGAGGGGGTAGGGATGGTGTTCCCATCGGTATTGTGCGGTTACTCAAGCCCTTCCTGAGAGTACTCCCACCACCCTTATACATTCTATGGTTTTGTAAATATCTAATCCCAAAAAAAATATTTATCCATAAAAATTAAGTGTATTTTCCTAAACTATGTATTTTCTAAAGGTGTTTATCCTTATGTGGTTGAGTGTTCAAGTCCCGTTGTGGATAAAAGAAAGTATATATTTAGGAGTAGAATTAAAGAGAGTGTGAGTTAGAAGTTCTAAAAAATGTAATTTTTAAAGAAAAACTTTACAGAATTATATATTGTTTGTTTAAACTTATATAAACCATAATATTTTATTAAATCACATGTTAAAACTTACGTTTTAAAGATAATTTATATAATTTTTCGCAGTTAAGTACATTGATTAAAAAGAAGTGTTCAAAATCTGCAAGAAATAAAATACAATTTTTGTTTTTTAAATGAGAATGTCAAGATGAAGAAGCACTACACACATTGGTAATAGTATGCCAATAAGGAGAGGAAGATAAAGAAGAAGTTGCGGAATTACAAATATAATCTTGCAAATATGGAGGAACAAAAGTTCGAGTAGATGTTCTGACCAGAATAGATTGAGTTTGAGTGTGAGGAGTGGAATCAGAAGTAGGAGAAGAAGATTGTGAAGGAGTAGGAGGAACAGCCGAAGAGAAACATTTGATAGATGTCATTGAGAGTAGGAAAAAGAAAAAGAAGGATCAAAATTTGATAAGGAAGGAAAAATATGTTCATGAAAGATGACATCTCTTGAGACAAGGAATTTACGAGTATGGATATTATAGAGTTTAGGATTAATTACACGGATGGACCATGTGGTTTACACGGATTTCACTTATGACCCATAGTAATGAAAAACTACAAGTATGACCCAATAGTTTGCACAAACATAACAAGTTTGACCCCTGATATGGATGGACGTTAGATTTTTCTGTTAAGTGAACGTAAAATGACTAAAATACCCTTAGAATTAAAAAAGAAAAAGAAGCTAATAAATACTTATGGTCCCCACTCCTTCCCTAACTCCCACACTTCTTTTTACCCCCACCCACGTTTTTTCCGGCAAGCCACTCCGGCAGGATGCAGATGAAAGATGAAGCAGCCGGATATCTCCGCCGCCACCACCCGTTGCCTTCTCTGTTCAAACTTGTTCTCCCTTTGAATCGTCCCCAGAAAGCTTGTTCGAACCAGTCGCCGGACTGCCGCCACCACTGCAGATCTGAAGGTTTGCAACTTGATTTCACGCAATCTCTCTCTAATCAAACGTCAACGGTTTGGAGCTCGGTTTCACCCAGAACCTCGAAACCCCAAATTGCCAGATCTTTTTTTTCACCTTTTCACTTAAAGATTATAACCCATATGAAACTTTTTGAAAAAAGGTGAAATGTTTGTTTGAAAATACAGGGTTTGGGAAAAGAGATTAGCCATTAATAAACTTTTTGAGTTTTGATTTAAATAAACAAGGCAAAAGCGTGATGGTCTATGTGCTTGATTCAAAATAATGGCAAGGAAAAAGATATAGCCGTAGGTAAGTGGAATAGGTTGCAAAATTCAACCCAAAGACTGTTACTGATGGTGGTGGTTGTCACCGGAAATGACGTTTGAGATGGTGGTGATGGATGACAAATGTTAAGATGAAGTGGGTTTAGGTTTGGTGGGTCCCACATGTTGTAATATTTCTTTTTTTTTGTCCTTTAAAACCAAGGGTATTTTAGTCATTTTAAAAAAATTAACGGCCAAAGTTAACGTCCATCCATGTCAGGGGCCAAACTTATTACGTTCGTACAAACTATTGGGCCATACTTGTAGTTTCTCATTCCTAGGGGCCATAAGTGAAATCAGTATAAACCACAGGGGCCATCCGTGTAATTAATTCTGGAGTTTATCCTTTCTTACCAAAAGGATACCCAACAAACACACAAGCTTGTGCTCGTGGTTGAAACTTGTCTCTTCCTTGTGCATAAGTTGAAGCATAACGTAAACATCTAAAGTTCTTAGATGATGATAAGATGGAGATCTTTCGTAAAGAATCTCATAAAGAGTTTTGTCGTGAAGAATCATTGTGGGGAAGATGTTAATCAAGTGTGTAGCAGTAAGAACACAGTCTCCCAAAAAACTAATAGGTAACTTAGGTTGAAACATAAGAGCTCTAGCAGTTTCAAGAAGGTACTTATGTTTTCTTTCAACTACACCATTTTGTTGACATACCCTAGGACAAGTAGTTTTATAAAGAATTCCTTTTTGTTGGAAATATTCTATGGGATGAATGCCTAAACCCAGTTCATATTCATTGTCTGACCTTATACATTTGAGCTTTATGCTAAATTGAGTTTCAACCATTTCAATGAATCCTTTAAGGATAACAAAAGCATTGCTTTTAGTGGTTAACAAGCGTGTCTAAGTAGTTCAACTATAATCATCAACTATTGTAAGAAAATACTTGTAACCATCATAAGTGTTAGCTTTATAAGGTCCCCATGTATCAACATGAACACGATCAAATATCTAAGAACTAACCCCATTACTAATAGGAAATGTTAGTTTATGTTGTCTAGCTTGAGGACAAATAATGCAATGATTAAGAGAAGAATCATGAATATTAGAAACAACATTCAGCTGCTTGAGTTTATACAATGGCAAATGCCCAAGTCTATTATGCCAAATTCAAAAAGAAGTAATAGAATTACAATGAGATTTTGGAACAAAAAATGAATCGAAAGAAATAGAAAACAACTTATTTAGATCCAAGAGGTTGGGTCCATTAATGAGATCACCAAGAACCAGAGGGCACTTCAGGCTGCAAAAAACAAGAAGTTTTAGAAAATTGAACAAACCCTTTTGTATCTCGAAAAGCTTGGGAATAAACAACAAACAATGTTTATATTGAGGAACAAAGAAGACATTCAAAATGGAGAAATCTTATGTGAGATTAACTGTTCCGACCTTTATAACAGTTAAGACATGACCATTAGAAAGTAGGACATAGGATGGATGAACAAGTAATTGAGTAGAAAGCAAATTTAGGTCAAAACACACACCAATGTCAATAATCCAAGTTGTTTTAACTTGGGTGGAATTTCAAGCTATCATACCTACAAAGTTAGCAAAGCTAAGAGGGTGTACACGTGGAATTCCATTATTGTTCTCAGAATTATCAACACCACTTTTTTTTTTTGTAAAAATTATACCAAAGCAGTACATTGTACTATAGTTAAGCCATGACTTGCAATAAGAACTGCAAAAGTGTCATTATCGTCCATGTTCGCATTAGCAGCGAACCTTTTAGTCTTGGTAAATTTGAAATCCTTTGGGAACCAAACCAGCCCGTAACACTTGCTAGTAGTGTGTCCGGGTTTCTTGTAGTGATTACATATAAGGTTCTTTAGATTATCACTTTGCCCATCAAACTGTCTTGGAATTTGAGTGTTGACATTCATAGATGAACTTTTAGAGTTAAGCCATGACTTGTAATGGGAACCGCAAAAGAGTCATTATCGTCCATGTTCGCATTAGCAACGAACCTTTTAGTCTTGGTAAATTCGAAATCCCTTAGGAACCAAACCAGCTTGTAACACTTTCTAGTAGTGTGTCCAGGTTTCTTGTAGTGATTACATATAAGGTTCTTTCGATTATCACTTTGCCCATCAAACTGCCTTGGAATTTGAGTGTTGACATTTATAGATGCACTTTTAGAGTTAAACTGAGTAGAAAACTAAAGTTTCCTTTGCTTTTCATCTTGAATTAAGAGAGCATCGGCCAATTTATTGAAGGAAAAGGTTGCATCATGGTAATGTTTCCTCTTATATACTCATAATAAGGATTCAGTCCCATAAGAAATTATATCAATTGCTGATCTGCATTACGTTTAGCCATGATATGAGCATTTCCACAAGTGCATGGTGGAACATGATCTAGTCCATTTAATTCATCCCAATTTGACTTAATCTTGGTGAAATAAGTTATAAAATCATCATTTTCTTACGAAATTCACACACGCTTTTATGCAATTGATATAACTTAGCCCCATTTGTTTGGCCATATCGGTCAGTCAATTCATCCCAAAGTTCATGTGCAATTTCGGCATAAAGAAAACTTTCACTAGTTTTTCTTGATAAGGTGTTTAGAATCCATGAAATCACCATGTCATTACGACGTTGCCAAATAGCAAGCTTCGAGGAATCAACCGGTCGAATAAACTCTCCATTGACAAAACCTAGCGTGTTCTTTGCTGAGAGTGCAATATTAATTGATCTTTTCCAAGCACCAAAACTAGAGCCATCAAAAGGTTTAGAAACAAGGATCATTCCAAAATGATCCGAAGGATGAAGACAAAAAGGATTAGATGAATCAATCATCAATGAATTTGAACTAGCTGAATTGGTAGTTGAGGTAGACATGTTTCGAAGAGAATTCAGACCAGATATGGCCAAAATTTTAATTTGAATGAAATGAAACAGTTGAACGAAAGAAATTGAACAACACCGAGAACTAATTCGAACCAAAATGAAAATTCAAGATGAGAAATCGAATCATAATACAAGAAATGTTTGTAAAACGAGAATAAAAAAAAATCAAATTTGAGAATTCGATTCAAGAAACACGGATGAAATGAAGTGAAACAAACGAAGATCAAACCGAAATAAGAATCCGATTCAAGAAAAGAGTGAGATGAAAATGACTCAGCAATATGAACAAGAAAGATGAAGATCAGATTACAATCGATTGAGCAGAGACCTGCTTTGATACCATTTAAATTGAGACAAAGTATTGGAAAATTTTCTGATTCTCATTGTCTGATTAAAGAAAAGTACAACTGAAACTATCTCTGTATACACCTTTCAAAAACAGAACGAAACTAACTTAACTAACTTTGTTAAATACAAAAAAATAGCGTAACAACTAGTCTCGTACGTATCTATCAAATTGGACATGCATAGCTCATGTAACTTGTGCATATATGTTAACTTGGTCATGAGTACCTAGTTGGTACGCACCAACACTATATACTCTAGACCATCCGTAGCAATTGGTTCATGTGCACCGGATTGCTAAAGACAACAAAGAGGCCAATAGAAAACATAACATTTGATTAAACAACATGCTAAAAATTAAGTTTTATATATATATATATATATATATATATATATATATATATATATATATATATAGTGGGTTCCAGAGAAAACCAATAGTTAGGCGAAAACCGAGAAAACTACTAAAAAAATCAATTTTAATTAATAATATAGTTATATTTATTTTTTATTTTTATTTTTTTATAAGAGTATAAATGTAATATTACAAGTTTTTACCAAAAAATCATTTAAATATTGGCTTACGTATACGTAACCCATAGTGTTACGTATACGTAAACAGAAAACAAAAAAAATCAAAAAAATTGTGGTTACGTATACGTAACCCATAGTATTACATATTGTTTTAGTGGTTTTCTTGGTTTTCGCCTAACTTTGTGGTTTTCTCTTGATCCTTCCCCTATATATATATATATATATATATATATATATATATATATATATATATATATATATATATATATAGTTAGGACTTAGGACTACCGTGTACGGATAAAAAAAGAAGTATGAAAATCTAAAAGAATACAATTTTTGCTTTTTAAATCAGAAGAGGCCCAATAGAAGGAGCCCACATGGTCGATATTGGTTTTTATGTTTTGATGGAGATTATGGACTTAAGGAGTTATGGGTAATATCCATTATCATGAATTCATGATTACAATAATACAATTGTTTCTTAAAATCCACGTAATGGGTTGTTGGTAAGTAGATTTTCAATATGATTATTGCAATATCAAGAAAAAATGAATTAGCATAATCAGATTATTACCACCGAGCCTTCTGGTTAAGTGGTAGCCTCATGACTTTTCAAATGGGAGGTCATGAGTTCGAGTCTCGTTCGAGACAAAAAGTGTTCCAAGTTATGCCAGGTTTTTTTTTCCCTACTATTCAAAAAAAAAAAAAAAACATAATCAGATTATTATAATAATTATGTCAAAATATAGGAATATTAATCCAACTTCATATTTATCTTCAATAGTCAATCTAAATTTATATTTAACGTTTTGCTTTATATCTTAAATTCTGATTCATTTAACTCCAAAAGAAAACAATTAAAGTCATAATTACTTTGATGAAGGTGGTTATTGCAATTTCAAATCATAATAAACAACCTTGCAACACATCCAAATTTACTTAATATGGGTTTGAATATTGTTTAATAACCTATAAATTTCGATTTTGAATTAGAATTTCTTCGATAAATCGTATAAAATACTTCCCTCGATCTACCTTTTTGTACGTATTTTTTGTTGTCGTATTTTGGAAACATGAACAAGTCTCATTTTTGGACTTTCATGAAAAAGGAAAAAGAAAATAATATTACAAGATTAACTAAAGAAAAAAAATAGTTTTATATGAGGTTAAATTAATATTTTGGGTAATATTAGTTTTAGTCATATCTTAATCACTCTTTAATGTGGTAGGCCAACTTACATAAGGGGCAGCATGTGGGTGTGGGTATGCCACTTTCACAACATAAACATTGACTTCTTTCTTGAGATCCCAACAATTTAATGTTCCTTTAATTTTTTTCTTTGTTATATAATTTTTTAATATATTACATTAAATAGTAAATAAATCTAAAATTCAGTGACGTTTACATGGCTAAAGATCTGGTAGTAAAAGACTCTGATCCAAGTAAGGTTCCATATTTGGTTAAAGTAAAATTGACATCATGTTTGTTGGATTGTTTAAAAAACTTATGGCTCGCAGTTTCTTTGAAGTTCGTTCGATAAAGGCTTAAAAAAAGCTTGACTAAAAACAAGCCAAGCCGACTCGATTTGTATACGAGCCGAGCCAACGAGCCAGTTATCGAGCGAGCCACGTTTAAAATAAGATTATTAATAATAATAATCATAATAATAAATAATATATAAAAGAGTTGAAAAGAAAAATAATACATATAATATTTTGAATTTGTCACGGTGTCTCTCGATCTTAAGAAAAAAATAAAAAATAATATTTTTTTGTTTACAACCTTAATACTATTTTATTTACTATTTTCTTAGTTCTAATAATATATTTTTATTTCATATATATTTCAAAATGTCCAAAAAAATACAAAATAAAAATATCAATTTTTTTCTAAATTATCGAGCTGGTTCAAACTTTTCACGAGCCAACCCGTAAAGTTTTCGAGAGCCCATCCTGGCTCGGCTCGTTTACATCCTACATATTTGCCATTAAAAGTTGTAAGAACTTCAATTAATAACGAAAGAAATAGATAAACTTTGTCATATAACATCGCAAAAACTTAACAACAATTTTATTTTTAACGTGTCCATATTGTTTCTTTTAGCTAAAAGTGACTTATATATTAAGTTGTTATATATTTGGACAAAACCTTAGTATCCACATATCTATGCTTTTATAATTATATTATTTGTAATGTTTTCCCTTATAGAAATTGACCATCCCAAATAATGATTTACTAAATTAATTACATAAGATCGAAATCTGTCATCACATGATTACAACATATCCGTACGATGCTTGTTTAAGAATTTAAATTATCTTAATCATATATGTAAGGGGTCCCTGGGAAGACACTTAGGTTAGCAGATTTTTTTGGAAAAATAAGTTATTTTTATGAGTTCTAATGGTTTTTATGTGTACTTTAAGTATTGCATGAAAACTAGGTGATCCGCTAGACCTAGTACCATTAGCGGATGTCGGGGGATGAAAACTAGGTACCATCAGCGGGTTGTCTAATTTTGTTCACATCCGCTGATGGTACCTAGTTTCCATGCAATACTCAAAGTACACCTAGAAATCATTAGAACTCTAAAAAATAACTTATTTCTCTAAAACATTCTAGGTTAGTAAGATCACAAAATATGATATACCTTTTGTAGTAATCAACTAAATCATCTATTCAAGAGAAATTTTATGTCATTTCCTTTTAGGTTGTGTGTAGTGGGCTCACGCCCACAACTAAGTCACCTATTTTGGGCGTGTAACACCGCCCGACTCCATGGTGAGGCGAATCACGAGCGTGGGGGCGGGTGGGGTCATTCCAACCAATAAAGATAACTTAAGTGGTAAAAATTAAAATAATAATAATAATTTTTAATTAATGATAGATAGTGAAACCATTACATTTTATATACCTTAGTGTTTTTGTTTAGTGATTGTCCTTCTGCTGACGTGATAGTGACTTGGCGGGCGTCTTTTACTTTTTAGTGAAATCATTACACATAACCTTATAACAATCGATATCACATGAACTACAAGGCTTGGACAATTCTAGTACTCAATATTTTGTCTCCCTGCCTATATACCCATAATCACATAAATAGCCTTGAATGAGTAAATCTATGTAAGTGTGGTCATGCATTTCTTCAGTGTTAGATTGTTAAAAATCTTTGAAATATCTTTCTTATAAAAGAGATGCAAACCTTTGTCTTGAATATTTACATCACACTAAAATGTGTAACACAGTTTTTATTTTCACTTAGTTTTTGAGTAATGTGATGGGCTAATCCTTGTTGACAGAAAAGATGGGCCAGCTTAATTAGCAAAGTGTGGAGTCCGCTTACTTTTCCGCTTACTTTCTTCTGTTGAGTCGGTAGAATAATACAAAATAGAGTTTATGTTTGGTTTGTTATTTAAGGTTCCTTGTTGAATAAGAAAAGGAAACATAGCTTGGTTATCAAGTTATTAGATTAGTATAAATAGATTACTTTGAGTCCTGTAATTGTAATGATGAGTTCTTGAGTTTGTTAATAAAGAAAAAGCCGTCGTTGGGAGAGTCCCCCAACAAAATACTCGTTTGTGTGTGTGTGATATCGATTGCCCTCTAACAATTGGTATCAGAGCGTAGGTCGATTGCGCTCTAAGGTTTCAACAAATTAAGGGTGGGGCCTATAACCATCCTAGAAGATGGAAGACACAGGGGCTGCGAAGGTGCAGGCCTGTGATCGCTGTTGAAACCCGAAACAAAGGGACCTGTGAGTAACAAATCTGATCAAACATGGCTGATGGAGTAGTGGGTGGTAATCCAACAAATCAGATAGTTGTTCAGCAGAGAGAGTCCAGTAGTTCATCGTTAATATGCCCAAAATTAACGAATACAAACTACAACACGTGGACGGTCATGATGGAAGCGATCCTTGACGCACAAGGATTATGGGAAACGATCGATCCAGTAACGGGTGATGCCGTTGACGAGAAAAAGAACAAGATTGCAAGAGCAATGATCAATCAATCCCTTCCCGAAAATATTCTCATGCAAGTGGCTAGAACTCGATGCTCTAGAGAAATTTGGGAAACACTCCAAGTAAGATTTTTGGGTGCAGACCGGGTACAACAAGCACGGTTATAAACGTTAAACCGAGAGCTTGAAAATATAAAGATGAAGGATAGTGAGACAGTTAAAGATTTTGCAGGAAAACTATCCGAGTTTTTCACCAAGTTCAACAGCCTAGGAGAAAGTATAGATGACTCGAAGATTGTAAAGAAACTCCTTGACTCGGTACCACCTCGTTTCATTGCAATAGTGGCAACAATCGAGCAGGTGGCTGACCTGAATACTCTAACACTTGAAGACTGCATTGGATGCCTTAAAGCCTTTGAAGAAAGAATAAAAGGGCAGGAAAGTCAAGTAGAGAGGGAGAGTAAACTCATGTTTACCAAGAGTGACTCAGGTGGAAGAAAGAACACCGATTCAAGCCGTTCACAGGGAAAGGGACGAAGCATGGATAGTCGTGGAAGAGGCCGAGGAAGAGGACGTGGTTTTGGAAGAGGTCGGGGTCGTTATCAACAAACAAAGGGAGGCCCGTAACTCTTACCAAAACAGAGAAAACAACGACCAATCTCGGGATAACCAATGGGGTGGTAGAGATAAGCGTGACGTCCGGTGTTACAAATGCAACACCCTTGGCCATTACGCATGGGAATGTCTTAAACCACCTGAAGGAGAAGCAAACCTAAATGAAGCCAAGAGTAAAGGCCCAACTCTGATGATGGCGGCAGTAGAGTTGGATGAAGGAAAAATCCTTCTAAATGAAGGAAAAGTCAACCCATCTATGTATGCAAAAGATATTCAAGACGGGTCAACTTGGTATTTGGATAACGGAGCTTCCGACCATATGACGGGTCAAGAAAATCACTTCTCAGAAATTGATTACAACATAAACGGCTTGGTAAGGTTTGGTGATGGGTAGAAAGTAAGTATAAAAGGCAAAGGTTCAATCGTTTTTTAATGTAAAACCGGGGAACATCGTGTTATGAATGACGTCTATTATATACCCGACTTAAGAAGCAATATATTAAGTCTATGGCAGTTAACCAAAAATGGCTGTAAAGTTTGGATAGAAGACGATCAATTATGGTTGTATGAAGACGACGGCCGAGTACTCATGAAAGTCACTAGGAGCTCTAACCGTCTATACAAAATCGCTTTGAAATCAGGAAATCCGGTATGTTTACTCACCTCCATAGATGACCAAGCATGGCTTTGGCATGCTAGACTTGGTCATCTAAGCTTTAAAACTATTGGCAGCATGAAAACACATGGTATGGTGCATGGAAACTTAAAAACATTGAATGATAATCATGTGTGTGACGCCTGCATGTTGGGAAAGCATAGAAGAGAACCGTTCCCAAAACAATCCATGCAACGTACGTTTAAACCTTTTGAAATTGTACATACCGACCTGTGTGGCCCAATATCTCCACCAACTTTGGGTGGGAACCGTTACTTCATGTTGCTAGTAGACGATTATACAAGGTTCACATGGGTGTATACCCTCAAGAACAAACATGATGCATTAGAGGTATTCAAGAAGTTTAAACAAGAAGTTGAACTAGAGACATCCTTAAAAGTAAAAGCACTTGGAAGTGATAGGGGTGACGAATTTTTAAACCACCTATTTACCAAGTATTGTGATGAGACCGGAATCAAGAAATTCTTTACCGCACCATATTCCCCACAATAAAACGGGATTGTCGAGACACGCAATAGGATGGTACTTAACAGCACAAGAAGCATGATGAAAGCAATGAATGTGCCTCAAAACTTTTGGGGAGAGGCGGTGCGACATTCCGTCTACATCCTGAACCGGGTTCCCACAAAAACTCTCAAAACCGTGACCCCTTATGAAGCTTTAAAAGGATATAAACCAAACATTGCACACTTGCGTGTCTTTGGTTGCTCATGTTATATGAAGCTGCCACCAGTGAATATGAGAAAGTTAGACGACTGGAGTAAAGAAGTTGTCTACCTCGGGTCCGAACCTGGCACAAAATCCTTGCGTCTGTTTGATCCTAGTAAAAAGAAGATCTACGTGAGCCGTGATGTTAAGTTCCAAGAGAATACAAAGTATAAATGGAGCCATGTCACACAACAACTTGATGTTGGATATGGACCTGAATGGACCCAATTCATGGTCCAAATTGATGCATTACCATAAGAGGTAGAAAGCACTGAAATAGGTTCAACCAGTGAAGGGGATGTAACTCAGCCCCCTATCGAGCAACATCAAACCAGTAACATAGAAGATGACTGGAACCCTCCTCAACAGGAGACCCAAAGAGACATGCCAGATAATGAAGCTCCTGATTCCGAAGACACACAAACTGAACTAGTTTGACATTCAAACAGAGAAAAATACAGACCGCGTTACCTCGAAGACTTTGCACTAACACATGAGGATGAGCTGCTGTTAGTAGATGATGAGCCCACAAATTACTAAGAAGCAAAAAACTCAACCGAGTGGCATGAGGCAACGAGAAAGGAGCTGATCTCCATTGAAGAAAATGGAACCTGGGAATTATGTCAATTACCAACATATTGCAAAGCAACCGCTTTAAAATGGGTCTTCAAGATAAAACAAGATGCAAATGGTAATATAACCAAACACAAAGCTCGTTTGGTAGCGAAAGGGTACATCCAACAAGCGGGGGTGGATTTTGAAGAAGTTTTCGCTCTGGTTGCAAGACTTGAAACGATCCGACTAATCTTGGCTTTAGCAGCCAAGCAAAATTGGTTAGCATTTCATCTCGACGTTAGATCGACATTTTTAAACGGGGATTTAAAGGAAACAATTTTCGTGAAACAACCGAAAGGATTTATGGTACCCGGTAAGGAACACTTAGTGTACAAGTTACACAAAGCATTATATGGGCTTCGACAAGCACCACGGGCTTGGAACAAGAAACTACATGAAACTCTAAAACGTCTTGGTTTTTCAAAATGTCCAAGAGAACAAGCTGTTTATAAAAGAAATGAAAAAGGGAACTACTTAATAGTAGGGGTGTATGTCGACGATCTCATTGTAACGGGTGGAAGTAAAGAAGAAATAGAAAAGTTCAAAGAACAAATGCAATTTGAGTTTGATATACAAGATCTCGGACTGTTGGCATATTATTTGGGAATAGAGGTCTCACAAGAAGGAGGAAAAATATCATTAAAACAAAGCGCTTATGCAAAGAAAATATTAAAGGAGGCAAAGATGGATGATTGTAATGCAACACGTTACCCTATGGAAGCCCGGATGCAAATAGAAAAAGACGAAGGAGGTGAAGTGGTAAATCCAACCCATTACCGACGGATCATAGGTAGCCTTCGATACCTAACACATACAAGACCGGATCTAAGTTACTCGGTGGGAGTAATGAGTAGGTTTATGCAAGAACCGAAGAAAAGTCATATGCAACTTGTGAAACAAATTCTAAGATATATTCGAGGAACAATCGATCACGGGTTACATGAAGAGCAAGATGGTGATTTTAAGTTGATTGGGTTTTGTGATAGTAGTCATGCCAACGATCAAACGGATGGAAAAAGCACAACTGGAATGGCATTCTACTTTGGTAACTCACTTATCTCATGGAATTCACAAAAGCAGAAAACTGTTGCACTTTCGTCTTGTGAATCCGAGTTTATGGCAGCCGCAAGCACCGCATGCCAAGCCTTATGGCTAAGGGGACTACTTAGTGAGTTGATGGGTTATGAAGAGAAAATAGTAGAACTTCGGGTAGACAATAAGTCGGCTATAGCACTTATGAAAAACCTGGTGTTACATGGCCGTAGCAAACACATAAACACACGGTTTCACTTCATACGTGAATGTATCGAGAGAGGACAAGTTCATGTGAAACATGTGAGTGGAGATAAACAGAAGGCGGACATCTTAACGAAAGCATTACCTCGTATCAAGTTTGAAGATATGAGAAACTTAATCGGAATAACAGATTTGGGAGGAACGAACAAGGCTTAGGGGGGTGAATTATGGGCTAACCCTTGTTGACAGAAAAGATGGACCAACCCAATTAGCAAAGTGTGGAGTCCGCTTACTTTCTTCTGTTGAGTCGGTAGAATAATACAAAATAGAGTTTACGTTTGGTTTGTTATTTAAGGTTCTTTGTTGAATAAGAATAGGAAACATAGCTTGGTTATCAAGTTATTATATTAGTATAAATAGATTACTTTGAGTCCTGTAATTGTAATGATGAGTTCTTGAGTTTATTAATAAAGAAAAAGCCGTCATTGGGAGAGTCCCTCCAACAAAATACTCGTTTTTGTGTGTGTGTGTGATATCGATTGCCCTCTAACATAATGTTTATCATGCCAAGATACAATGTCTCTTATGTTGAGATCTCAAGTGTATCATGTGTTTGAGGATAAGTAATATGGCCAAATTAGGATAGCTCATTACTAGGATTTAGGAAGTGATGCGAAGATACAATGTCCCTCGTGTTGAGATCTTAAGTGTTTGATGTGTTTAAGATATGTTACATGGCCTAATTAAGTGTTTGATGCGTTTAGGATCCATAAAGTGATCTCAAAATGGGTCTTCTTATATATCTTCACAATAAATATGTGGAAACTTGGTTATAAACCTTAGGGGAAGCTCCCTTAAAAAGTGTTATTTTTTTTTTGTCTAAAAAGGCTAAACATGACTGATTAGAAAAATAACACGTGGCAACTCTAACAAACCCCAATTTAACTCATTCTAGCGACATTGGAACCAGCTCATCAAACCCTAAACCCTAAACCATAAAGCTAAACCCTAAATCATAAAGCCAGTGGCGAAGCTTGAAGAAAAACGCCGGGGGGACGGGATTTTTTTTCCTATCACGGGGGCCGGAACTATAAATTTTCGCCCGAATACATATAAATTAACACAACTGAGCGAAAAATTGACCGAATACGTATAAATTAACACTACTGAGCGAAAAATCGGGGGGAGGGGGGCTCTCACTAAGCTTCGCCCATGCATTAAGCTAAACCTTAAAGCTAAACCCTAAAACTAAATCCTAAAAACTAAACTCTAAAAGCTAAACTATAAACCCTAAAGCTAAATGCTAAAAGCTAATTTCTAACCCTAAAAGCTAAGATAGTAGAGTTTGACGAGTTGATTCCAACGCCGTCAAAATGAATTAAATCAGAGTTCCTTAGATTTGGCACGTGTCATTTTTCTAATCCTTTTTAGCCATTTTAGGTATATGTCGCATGATAAAAAGAATTAAGTGGACTTAAAAAACTAAATTTTGAGTTTTATATTTTATATATGTTTATATACAATATTAACATCATAAAATGTGCAATTTTAGGTTATTTTAACAACATTAGCAAGATCTTTTTAGTAATAAAATGATGTAAAAGTTGATGTTTATATATATAAACATATTATTTTAATAAAAGTAACATTAGAAAAGCAAGATGTCATATAAATATTAATTGTTTTTTCTTATTTTTTTGTTATTATTACATAGATAAAGGTAGTTATGAAATGCTTTGGTGTTATTCATAATAATATAGTGATAGGAAATGAAATTCAAATCCTAAAAAAAAAAGATCTTTAAAATATATTTAATTTAGTTAACTTATTTAAAACGACTTATGATTATTGACTTCATTTTAACCGTACGATCTTTTTTTAACTATAAGTTTGTTTAAAATTAAAACGATTTTTATTTACATATTAGTTAAATTTATTATTTCAAACCGGAATAGCTTCGAGTATCTATCACTTGAAAACCTTCTTACGTATCTCATTGGCAATTTTACAATCAACGAAGATGTGACATCTTGTATCAACATCAAGATCTCACATGGGGCAATAACCATACAAAATACAAATAACTGTTTAATTTTTGTTGGATTTTGCATACCAATAGGTAACATTAGCTTACGGGGTGTTGAAGTGGATAAGTGGTCCCGAACGGGAACACCAAGCAGGGCTAGGCGGCACCGCCTTGCTCCTTTTCAACAATTTATTTTCCAAAAGTCACCGTTGCGCCACGGTAAATAGAAAATGTTTTTGATTATAAATTTTTTGTTTTTTGTTTAGTGGTTCTTTTAATTTTTTATTACGTAATTTACAATTATGTTTTTTTTATTATTATGTAATATTTTTATTATTAAAAAAAGTTTTAATTAATCTTATCTTTATATTTTATTTTTATTTAGTAAGTAATCATCTTAAAATTAATAAATATTATTTGTATTAAAAAATTAAAAAAGTTAAAGATGAAAGATGTGCATAACATAGTTAAAAGATGGGATGAAAGTGTAACATCCGTAAATCCCGACATTAGTAATTGTGCCGAATGGGTTAAGTGAGAAAGAATTTGGGCTAAATGAATAAGAACTTGGATGGTGGACTTATGAATGATGGGCTTGGGCCCATTGGTTCTGCATGGAAGGTTCTACATAACTAAATCAGCCCCAAAAGCTACCTTCATTTCCATACTTGCACACAAAACTTAGGGAGAGAGAGATCCGATTCCGAGGTTAAAAGAAATGGTCGTGGACAAGAATGCGATTAAAACTGCCTGCGGGGTACCGATTTCCTCCTGCTTCGTGCGTCGGGCAAGAGTTGCGCTGAAAGGCGTATTGAAAAATGTGTTTCCGAGCTCATAGTACGATGGAATTGCCCAGTTCTAGCTCGACATGGAAACTCATGCCTTTCCTTAATCAGTTACTTGCCTCCTGCTACGCCTGCTAAGCAAGATGCATTGCTATTTCCTCTTCTGTGGACTAGCACCTAAATGACTACTCAAAACAAAACACTTTCTACTGTAATATGAGGGAAAGCTCTAAGAGCAAGAATTCTAAATCCACTTAAGTGCTCTTCCGCTTAGGTATAGTGAAAGGTGTCTCCCTTGTGTATGCGTACCATTTGTTAGTACTTGCCCTTTCTTTCACATAACACTTCTCGCGCCACAGAGGTGGTATATAAGTGGTTATCCTTAGCAAACACAGAGAGAGAGAGAGAGTCAAGAAATTAGGTGTTTTGCTCCAAGATTGCTTCCATAAAGTCCCAAAAGCTGCCTTCATTCTCATGTCCCAAGTACACGCAAAAGCAAGTTCACGCGGAAGTATCCCAAAATACAGTATACGCAAAAGTATACTCAATCAAAGTATACGCAGCTCGTATGCGCAAATTCTAGTAAACCTAAAGTATTCTCATGAGAATTTTTGCGAGAAATGCGAGAACAACAAGTACCCACAAGTGAACTTTTTGAGAGAACCTTTTGAGAAAAGTTTGGCCTTGATCCGAAAAACACACCATTCGAATAAAAAAAAGGCTTCCAATCGATCAAACAATAGTAATCAGGCCAAAACTTGAAGAATAACTCATGTATCTTCAAAATCGTTGACTGATATATGATCCAAACTACCTAGAAACACTTCTAAACAAGAAAAATCAGTCCAAAATAACAAATAAACAAACTTTTCTACCTCAAAAGCCAAGAATCCGTTGTAAGCTTCACCGGTTGAGCGTTTATAGCTCTGATACCAATTGTAAGGTCCGAAACTCGCGTAGGATATTCAGTAAGCGGATTCAACAATGCGTTGAGTTAGGAGGAATCTGAAACAACACACGTAAACAAGTATCAAAGGGGACGAGAAGGAATTCACTGTTAAACGCTTTTGTATATTGATAGTGAACACTGATTACAAGTACAAATCGTCTAGTAACTCTTCTGACCCTAATACATGAGATTAAGCTAACTATTTATAGCGAATTGCAAGTTCTCGCTAATCTATGGGCTTCGACTTCACGAGAACTTCCAAGTACTCGGTCTAAAGTTCTCGGACCGAGAACTTTACAAAATGAAGTTCTCGCAAGTCGCTAATCTAGGTCAATCTTCTGTCTTTGAACAACTTGGTGATTGTAGGTTTAGTCCTTACATGGTGTTAATGCTTGTTTGTGATGGTAGATGATCCATTTCATATGTTCTTTGTTGTTGAAGTCCTTAAACTTCATTGATTATGTTTCTAGTGTTGTTGGATGACAAAGTTATTAGGAGTTCAAATGTGTTTTGTTGAAATGATACTATAATATGAATTGCATGTCTAAATAATGATGTTTATATGTTAAAAACACATTCTTTGGTGTTATTGAAGCATTAGAATTAGTTGAACATGTTTGGATTATCAAAATCAAGTTATAGAGAATATGGGGTTTGACCTACATGCGGAATTTAGGGCTTTTGATTTTAACGGGTATAAACCATCTCTAATATGTAAAATATGTTGAATTGATTCAGTTTTGATGTGACTAAACTTGTAAGAAGGAACTAGTATGATAGCAAAGTGATTTTGATGCTCTAAGGATTGTTATGCACATTATGTGTTTGATGAAATGCCTCAATTTTATATTTAGTGAATTTTAATTGAATTCTATGTTAAAAGTGTTTTGTAGGAATCACAGTCTATTTAGAAATCAAGTCTTACATTATAATAAGTGTTAATAACTTGTATTGGGTGAGTTTGGGTGAATTAAGCATCAAACGGGTCATTCGAATGAATAAGGTAAAAAATATGAGTTTAATTCATATGTAGATAAGTACATTGTTGGTAATTGAAACTAAATAAATTTTATTGTAGAAAACAAATGGATGTGATGGTTCTAAAAGTTGAAATAATCCTATTGTGTTGAAGTGGGGATTCATGTCAAGAATTTGACAATTGACATGTTCTGAGTTTGACTACAAGAAAGTCAACTGGTTGGTGGGAGGACTCAAGATATAATCAATCCTACGGGCGAAGGTGAGTGGTTACTATCCCTAACTTGTAATACATATATTGAATATGGAATGTGAGCAAATAATTTGGTTATTGTGTAGTATAACTATTGAATTTGATTAAAGCCTTAGGGTCATGATGACTTGAAAAATATGCTTGACTATGTTGAATGTCTATAAGGAATATGTGGAAGCATGAACTTTAACTTAGGTTGTAATGATAACTTAGTGAATGTATTATGGAGTAGGATATGTAATGAAAACCATCATATTGATGGATACCATTTGTGTATAAAATGTGGTAGTCCTAAATAGATAACTATGTGTGTGTATTGAAAGTTGAAGTATTAATATGTGTTGATAAGATTACATGATAGTCAAAGATGTCATGAGGATGATTGGAAATTATATTTGTTGAGACGTATCCTTTTCAAAATGCATAATGAAGAAACATATGGTTAATTGTGAATGGATTTGTTGTGATTACTCATTAATTCTTGTAATAATTGTATTTGGATTAAAGGAGATGTAAAATGACCCATTAGGGTATTTCATATTGTAATTACATGATTTAATATATATGTGTAACAAGTGGACCGCAGGTTTATAATCAGGTGGAGAGTGATGATATCTGACTTGA
Organism: Smallanthus sonchifolius; assembly: GCA_023525975.1. Classification (NCBI taxonomy): domain Eukaryota; kingdom Viridiplantae; phylum Streptophyta; class Magnoliopsida; order Asterales; family Asteraceae; genus Smallanthus; species Smallanthus sonchifolius. The sequence goes on along the minus strand of CM042028.1, from coordinate 65,934,723 downwards.
GAAGTTGAGAATGGCAAGGCATGTTGCTTATTATCCTAAAGTGTTGTTTGTGGATTTAATTGATGTAAATCTATGAAGAAATAGTTGGAAGTCGTTATGTTATTGTAAAGGTATTTAGGATCATGTAAAATAATGTATTTTTGCAATTATGATGAATCTTGAACAGGTACAAGAGATAAGGGATTGAATTGAAGATTTAAAAGCAACAAAAAAAAATGGAGTTGTGGAGCTCTACTGGGCGTAAATTATGCCCATGGGCGTAATTTACGCTGCCCCCAGTTGCTTATACGCCAAAGTAGCCTCTTTACGACCAAAATTACGCCAGGGTGGGTGTAAACTACGTCAAGGCTTAGTGTCTCGGCTGGTTTTTGTTGTATTTTGATGGTTTTGGTGTGTTTTGTTAGGTCCTAGTCACTCACTTAGCATGGCTAGTGTTTATTTGATGTATGTCTTCAGGTTCCGATCGAGAGTTCAAGTTCGATGGCGAGAATCGAGTCTTCGAGGTGGATTGTACGTGTGAGTCGTTTAACGTTTGAAACCACCCTTTTATAATTGGTTAAGTCTTGATGTTGAATGTTGTTACTAAGTAGAACTTTAATTACTTAATAAACTATCATAAGTATGTTTCAAGTATTTGGTTGGGACTTTAACCTAAGTATTATGTTGTTTTAAGTTGGAAAAGTTGGGATGCATTTTTCGCTGGTTGTTTTCAATGAATTGGTCTATTTCTAAAATAGGGTGTTACATGTCGCAACAGTATATTGGGATTTTAAAGAAATATTAAGTTGTTGTGGAAAAAAAACTAAAACAATATTACACTTGACTTGGGTTAGTTTTGAGAAAAATGATATCGAAGCTAAGATAAAAATATAGTGGTTAAAATAAAAAAAACCTAAAAATAGGCACGCTGTATCGGCAAATTGACATTTTATAAAAGTCATTAGAGAAAAAAAAGACGTAAAAAAACGAAAGCTTTGACAACTTGTTCGTCCATGCTGTAGGCTTGAACTTTATCGCACACAACTCCGTTTTAAACGAAACTTATACTGAAACGTAGATAAAAATAAGCACGTCGCAACGGTATATTCGGAATTTTATTTTTAATACTTGAGGAGTGTAAATGGTAAAATTTTGTGGGTAATTTGTAAAAGTTAAAAAGTTTGTGACCAGTTTGTAAAAGTTGAAACGTGTAAAAGTGAAAAAGTTTGTAGCGAATTTGTAAAAGTTAAAAAGTTCACTTTGTGACCAATTTATAAAAATGGAGAAGTTTGTCATTAGTTTATAAAGGTTAAATAGTTCATACTTATAAAAGTGGAAATGTTTGTGACCAATATATAAAAATTGAAAAGTTCACTATTCCTATTAAAAGATAAATTATTATTATTATTATTATTATTATTATATAATAATATAATAGAATATGGATTAAAAGAAATATGAAACCTTGAATGACAAGTATGTGTTCAATGAAATATTTTAAACTTAATAACATTTCTCGAATAAAGTTGACATATATATATTTTATTTTTCTTCTTCTTCATAACATAATTTAAAAAAAATGATATAAAATTAAAATCACTCTAGGAATAGTAATTTATTAATTTACATTGAAAAATATGTATAATACTAATACTAATATGGAATAATTTTCAATAGAAAACTAATTTCTAAGTAAAAGAATATGACTAAAGGGTTTATAATCTAATGGTATCTTGGTGTGTAGTATGATATTCTTTCTCAAGTGGTTGAGGGTTCTAGACCAATGGAGGACAACTGGTGTAAATTTAAGAGTACGTTTAGAGTGTATGTGAGTTAGTCATTTTAAAAAAAGTAAAAAATTACGAGAACCGCATAAACACATAGGGTCTGGGGCGAATCTTTGTGAGGGCCCGGGGGCCCGGCCCCCCACCCCGATTTTTCGCGCAGTAGTGTTAATTTATATGTATTCGGCCGGTTTTTCGCTCAATAGTGTTAATTTATAAGTATTCGGCAGAAAATTTTATAGTTCTGACCCCTCCTAATAAGAAAAAAAATCCCGGCCCCCTACGCTTTTCTTCAAGCTTCGCCACTGCATAGGGTGCAGAGTTTGAAACCGAATTCACCTCCGGGAGTGATTTCCTGCTGCGGCACCGGAGACTGTGGGGGCAGTGTTCCCGCCCCTAACCCTCTCGACTCCACTCACTCATCTCTTATACGTATTGCTTTAAATGTGACTCATGACATCGTTTTTAACCGATTTTCATTCTCTATCTCACTATATGTAACTATCATTAATATACTACGTACAAGTATTTATACGGTTCTCACGATTTTTTACTTAAATTTAGTTTTATATTTAACACGCCTCTACTCTTATATGCACATTTACATATATAATGGTTTTCTTTTTAATTTTTTTATCTTAATATCACAAAATAAAACTCATACCTACAAAGAAAAATAAATATGTTTTTATAAATCAAGTTGCTTTTTCTTTTACTGAAAATGCCAAAAAAACGATAAATGATCCGTGTGCGAATTCCGAACGCGGTTATCTAAAGTCAGAACACGGTTGGCGATATTCCAGAATTGGGGCTTTTTTAATTCTTAAAGTCAAAGTGTCTTTGTAAATTAGTTTTAAAACTAGGCCCTTGTTTTAATAGCTTAAAACGAAAAAGAAGAATAATAATTTTTATTTTACATTTTTTATAAAACCAGTATTAAGACACTGATTTGCGGGGCGTAGAACTGTGAAAAAAATAACGTTGGAACGTTGTCGCGAACCCGCCTGTTGTTGCAGCGCACTAAAACACTGAAAAAATGTCCATTTTAAACGTAACACACATCGAAACATAGATAAACATAAGAACGGCGCGTCGGTATATTCATAAATAACGAAAAAAGTCACGTTGTTGTAAAAACATTTGCGACCTGTAAGAAACTATTTAATAAACTCAAAGAAAACTATTTAACCAAAAGTTCAAACCGTAAATAAAAAAACATGTAAAAAAAGTAAAAAAAAAGGTAAAAAAAAGGGTAAAGAAAAGATAAAAAAAGGTAAGAAAAATTATGTGCATGTGTGTGTAACCAAAGCACAAATAAGAGAAAAAAACTAAGTGACGTGTGTTGTAGTTTGCACCTTAAAGTTTGAGTTATTTACTATTTTGCCACCATACATAGAAGCTTGTAAGTTATTCACTATCACTTTCAAGTTTGACAATGACAATCGATGGTGAATAGTGACCAAAGGTGGCACATGAACGCTATAGTCCTTCCACCGTGAGCCTAGTTCTACACAACCCCGGTTAGAAACCAAAATTTCAAATTCATCAAGTTTTCTTATGTATTCATGGTCAATGTATATGTTTATATAAAAAGTGAACAAATACGAACACTCTCTAACTCATTATTTCGAACAACTTAAAACGTATGATTATGAAGTCAGATCTTCAGCATAGTTAGCATGTCAACTACCTACTATACTTTCATAAAAAAAAATTACACTTCACACAAATAATATACATCCTAATAGTATATATATGAGGATCTAGATCCCAAATGAGAATCTTAGTTTTCAATTTACAACTTGTAAGGATCATAACCCTCAATAACCAATTGAGAGAATCTTTATTTTCAAATACTAGTACCACTTATAAGAATCTTAATCATCAAGTACATCCTTGTGAGGATCACACTTCTCACTTACAAGTGAGAATTAGAGTTCTCAATGCCTTAAACAAGTATCATAGTCCTCAAGGCGCGATTGTGAAAATCATGACTTAGTAAGTTTCAATCAAACACCATCATATGATATGTAGCGCGTATAAACTAGATTTAATTAGCATGCTTGTATACAAAAATCGATCACATAGGATTTGACTTCACAACTAAACTACCAAATAGATCACTTCCCCTATATTTATATTTATGTATGTATATATATATATATATATATATATATATATATATATATATATATATATATATATATATATATATATACAGGGTGAGGTTCAAATACTAACCAACTTATTATGTGATAAACGTGCTAACCACTATAAAACAATCACATAATTTATAAATTATTTTTTCTTTTAATTATTAAAATAGTATTTAAGTATCTTGAATAAATATTTTGAACGTAAATACGGAAATGATAAGTCATACGTATACGTACCAAATAATGTTACATATACGTGACACATAGTGTTTACATATATGTAACATTAACATAATGATAATTATTACATATACGTAACACTATGTTTAAGAGTGGTTATCATTGTTATCACATAAATATTAGTTAGCATTTGAATCTCATATATATATATATATATATATATATAATACTAAACTATATGAAATATATTTATTACTCCTTTGGTGAAATTTAGATACCAAGTGATGTCCAATTGTCCATGCATATCGAAAATGAATGATCATATATGGTTTTATACTTCTTATTTATATTTAACTTTTTATTAAAGCGTTTATGCGTTGGCCAAGTGGCAACGGCACCTGACGTTTATCCCAACTCAAGTGGTGCCTTTTTCCAAAGTTCTACAGCAGCTTTTAAAATCGAGGCATTTTTCGTGAAAGGAAATATTATTTTGTTTAGGTTCCTAACAAGTGAAGATATGACGACAAACATTTTTTATACGATTTCTAAATGCATATAATTACAAATATTAGAGTTAGAGTGAGTTTTATTAAAAAGAAAATTCTTTCAAGTATACTGATATTTCGCTATGGTTGTCAAAACATCAACGTCAAAACGAACCTAAACACTACAAATCGGGTAGCTTCGGTTTATTTTTATTTTTTTACAATCGAGCCACACCTAGTCAATTCCCTACATATTTTACTTTTACAAACATGCACGTATGTCCCATATACACATTTATGTGCATGTGTATTTATATGACTAGATGATCATACGTTTGCGTATTCGTCTAGTTAAGATATACTTTTACTCTACAAAACTAAGGACCTTCACCAAGGGTCAAATCCGTTGGTTAAGGTGGTTACTAACAGAAAATTCATTGGTGATAATCCGTCAAGAAATTAAGGTGTGACTAATTTGATTTCTAACATATATTACCGAGGGATTACCGACGGGACACTCACCGATAGATTACTGAAAAGTTTTACAATGTCGCATTCAGACGTTTTTTTTGTGATAGATTACTGACGGCTTCTTACCGGTGAATGTATCACTAATGGATTATAGACGATTTTTTGTGATAGATTACTGACGGCTTCTATCCGACTTTGGAGCAACGTCCTACTCCACACCCGTTACAAAATTACATCATAAATCGGTACAAAAATAAAATTAAAATATGTATTACAAATACCCAGAAGCAACACGTACCCTGTTAAATTCGGTTCATCTTCCCTTACAAAAAAACGCTAGTATCAAAAGAATGATCCGGAAAAGCCAGTTCATACTCATTTTATGTATCGTCATATGTGGCTTTAAGTTCTTCCTCGTCACTATCTCAGACCTTTAGGTATAATAAGTTTGGAGACATGCCATGTTTCATACGGTGTTTTAACCATCTTCTTGGTCGGAAACCATATTAACTATGCGAGCAGTTGTTTCTAAGACATAACCTCAAAAGAAGTGTGGTAAGTTAGTATGACTCAACATAGATCAAACCATATCTAACAAAGTTCGCTTTATCCTCTCAGACACACCATTGTGTTATGGTTTTTCATGTGGAGTGAGTTGAGAAACTTCAAAAATTCTTGAGATGTTCATCAAAGTCGTAGCTAAAATATTCGCCACCTCGATTAGACCAAATGACTTTTATCGTTTTGCCAAGATGATTTTTCTCTTTGAAAATTCAATGATTCATGTTTATGTTTTAACAAATAAACAAAACTGTATCTACTGAAACCGTCAGTAAATGTAATTGAGTATTTGTTACCATTTCTTGACATAGTTCTAAAAGGATCACACACATTAGTGTGTATAAGTCATAATAGATCAACAATTCTCCACATGTACTTACCGGTGAAAGTAATCTTAGTCATCTTGCCACTAAGACAAGATTCACATACATCAAAACATTCTGAACTAGTGGATTCCAAGATTCCAGCAATTTGAAATTTTGACATGCGTTTCTTGTTTATGTGCCCAAGTCGACAATGACATGGACATGATTGATTAAAGTTAGACTTTGATCGTTTGATGTTTAGTGTATATATAGAGTTTTCATTTCATGGACCACTTATATCAACTTCGTAAATTTCATTATGAAGTCATGTGAGTACCATGCCTAGTGTCAAATACCCATAATTTACTAGGGAAAGCATATAACTCTATCATAATATTTAGGAAATGAGCATAATACCAAAGTCGCGGAAAGGTCACTCATAATGGGAGATTCGAGCCCTTCAAGTTGCACAATATTTTCCGGCATCTTCAGCACACAAGGGCTTACCGGGGTACCTTATTGCTTATGACAATTGACAAGAGTATTGAATGTGTCATATATCTCTTATTGAGCCTATTGTTGAAACATACTCTTCAATTACACCATCATCTCGTAAGTCTTACAGTACTTCAAATATCTTTGAATATTTGGCTCCATAGTGACCAATATGAGGCAAGATACATCAGATGAGTTATCCACGTGTTTTGCCAAACATCCTTAACAGTTTTGGATGCATTGGACACAGGGGCGTCAGGAATGGATTGGTCAAGGACTTACAACTTCTTGTCGTTCGTTAGGACAATTCGAATATTTCTAAAACAATCCAAGAACTTAGTGTCGTTAAGTTTCTCTTGGTCCAGGATGGATTGAAGTTTGTAGGAGGTATGAATGGGAATGATTATGTTTGAGGTCATCTACAAAAGTAATGTTAAAATGCTAGTACTTTAGATATTTAAATCATTTAACAATTAATCACCCACGCTTTATTTATTAAAACCTTAATTGGTCAAAGGCTAATTTCCACATCACCCTTAACTTCCGGTAAATGATTGAACTCTGCTTACAATAATTAAGTTGATTGGTAAGTTTGATAACCAATTGCAACTTTTAGACTTTTGGGATTCATTAACAATTCGATTGTTAAATTTGGCATGTTATTCCCATGTATGCCAACCCACCCTTTCTAATTGGCATGTGCACTTCTAACAAAGTTGAACCATAAGTCATCCTACCTTAGAACGTTTGATGTCCGGCCTAAGACTAAGGGGTATCACGATACATCACCTCACCTCATTACAAGTAAATTCAAACGAATGGTCTAATGCAACTCTCCACAAAAAAAATCCCGCCAACATACAAGTTTCCTAAAAAGGATGGCATAGACTTATCGTTTTGAAAATGGGTACTTTATGTTTCATGTAAAATATGTTTTACAAAATGTTTTATGTAATGAAATTACATGCGTTGAGATCGTTAACATTTAGTAAAAATCATACTTTACTTATCGGTCTTACGTTTAATGTTAAAATTCATTATTACAATTATGACGGTTTCATTTTAAGTATTAATACATCCTTATATTATTAGTCGTTGATTTTTATAAAATAAACATCCAAAAACTCAATTATTACAAGTATTATAAACTTGCTATTTATTTTATCTTTGAATTTAAAATTTTTTCATTTTAGCAAACTCATTATTTTCATATTTTCATTTTTATAAAATGATTTTGTCATGTTAACATTCTTAGATTTTCGACAAAACGAAGCATGCAAATAATATAAAATATGCAAAGCCAAGCCAATATAATTTGGTGATTTTGTTAGCCAAACAAAACCACCAAAAGGTCCATGGATAAACAAATATCCATAAGCTTGATCTTGAACCACTACTTGCTCCAACATCCGATTTGTAGCCAAGTGAACTCTATGTCGAAACTTCATATGCCAAGTCTACATCTTGTTACATTTAATAAAAATACAAACTAATCTATACTTTTACAACCCAAAACAATCAAATAAAAGACTTGTAAAAATAAATTATTACATAGCAAAAGAAATAACCAATTTACCACCATTATGAAGTTTCAACACATCAAACATAAGGGCAATGGCTTGCTTTGCATTTAACACAAAATATATAATCTTTCATCTAGACATTTTTAACAAACATATTACCTCCTTATATTCATGTGCAAGGTGGTAACATAAAATCATAAAAAACTTATTGCTTTCAAGTATGTTACTTTTCTAACTTGAAAACTTTCATACTTTTCGGTTTCCAAATTTCTACAAACCAAGCTGATTTTACGTCATAAAATTTCAAGAACTATTATAAGAGCCTCTAAACACAATTTGGGTTTCATGCATGAGGTTTTATAAAATCTTTGGCAATGGAATCAAGAAACATGCATGTCATTTAAAACTTTTAAACAAAAACCAACCAAGGATTCATATGTAAGAAATATGAAATTAAAACAATCATAGGGTGTTTAGAGCTACAACATTTGAAGTGAAGTGGTAGACCATTGATGTAGATGAATGAAAGGAACCAAATGTTTCCTCTCCAAACAAGATCCACACCAAGCAACTAAGAAGCTCAAGTCAAGTTCTAGCTTATCACTCTTTTGTATGCAAAGATGTTGTGATAAAACTCAAGAACACCCTAAGAAAAATGTTGTAGAAGAAGAGAAAAACACACTAGAACTCTTAAAAAAACACAAAACTAACTTACTATAAAGTTTTGTAAGTTAGTGACGGTTCTTATGGATCAACACGTCTTAGGAGAGAACAAATTTTATAGTTGTTTTTTTTCAAACTTTCTAGAGAAAATCTACCCACTATAGTAGCCTCTTGTATGGAGATAAAAGGCAAGAAAAGGTGTAAAAGTCAAGTGTAATATAGTATGTAATGAACCCATTGTCTCAACCATGCCATATAAATATACGAGTTAATTACGTAAATGGTCCTTGTAGTTTGATCAAATTGCACATTTGGCTCTCAGGTTTTAAAAATTGTAAACTTAGTCCAAACTTTTATTACCTAGTTGCGTATTTAGTCCCTGGTGTTAACACTAGTAAGTTTTTAATGGAAATTAGCCCATGTGCCATCAACGTGACTTACGACTGCAAACTTAACTTAAAAATGAGTAAAAATCTGTAAAAAAAACAGTGATTTTTACGAACTTTTACTTATTTTTTTTATTGAGTTTTACTGATTTTAACTCATTTTTAGGGGTTACGCTTGCAATCGTAAGTTACATGGATGACGTATGGACTAATTTTTCATTAAAAACTAACTGGTGGTAACGTCAGGGGTTAAAGGCGCAACCATGTTACAAAAGTTTGGGATAAGTTTGCAATTTTTATAACTTGTGGAGCCAAACGTGCAATTTGATCAAATCACAAGATCCATATATGCAATTAACTCTAAATATACCTTTCTAAGTATTAAATGTAACATCCCAGAAATTCTTAGACTAACGGTGCGGGCTAACGAGTTACCCGAGTCTCTTTTAAAAGACGCAGTCGATAAAGATTCTCACGTAAAGCTTGGTTCAACAAAATTAGAAGACTTGATTAACCGTCTAAGTTATAATCTCGGGAGCCTAACGCACGATCAAGGAAACGCGGGGACTCGAAGTGAAATATGATACCTCATTATGGGAAAACCCTAGGTGGGTGTGCTTATGGCTGGAGAGAGACGAGCGGGGAGAGAGAGCGCTTCCGACGAGAAAGAGAGAGGGAGAGAGGTCGGCAGGCGGTGGTCCTCGGCGGTTCACGGCATGCAAAAGATAATCTTTTTTTTATTCGGTCACTTTGTTTATGATCTTTTGCTTGGGGTTGGTTAGGGCTTCAGGTAGTGCAGGCCGTGGATGGCCTACATTGATGGTGGTGAGGGGTTGGCAGTCGGAAATCGAAAGGGGGAGCGTGAAGGTGGCTGGCACGGCAGGTGACGACAGCCGTGGGGTAAGGCTGACCCGGTAGGCGGTTTGGCTCGGAGGTAGTGCGAACGGCTTGGGTAGAACGGCCAGCGCACGGCGACATTGGTTGTGGCTGTCACGACGTCGAGGCTGGTGATGGCTGTGATAGTGGAGTGCCTTACGGCGACGAAGGACGGTATACGAAAACGACGTATGAGATGGCGGGTGGAGCCACCGGGGGTGATGGTGATGGTGGTGGTGCTAGTCGGCTAGGGTTTGCCAAACGAGGAAGACAAGGCATAAGATGGTGTTGCATGGTGGTGATCGGGATGGTAGTATACGAGAAGCAAGATGAGGACGACGGTGGGAAGGAGTGGCGAGGTGAAGCAAGACGGGAAACCGGAGTTAAGCAGGGTGGGGTTTTACATTTTTGCAAGGCATGCATGCATGAAAGGAAACCTGTTCGAATACGCATATGTTCGTGGGATTAGGGTTTTTGCATGACACACGTACGTGCATGCATGCGGACTCAACTTGGATATTTGGATTCGAAATAGGTCGTGGACGATCCAGACCACGTGAATGGAGTGACGAACTATTGAGACGAGCATGTGGGTTTAGTTATATTGTTATGCGCTACTCAACGTACAAATAGAAAGTAATCTGATCTTTGATTATACGTTGACAGGTTCTGGATTTGAGCGTGAACGGACGAGTTGCAAAGCAAACACTGAGACTCAGCATAACCTGTGAGTTTCTAATCCCCTCTTTAACTATTTTAATGTTTTGGGTTGCGTGTTTCATACTATTCAACAAATGTGATACGGGTCATGATTTAAATAAGATGTGTTTTATGGGCTAATTATGTAATAATTAACCTTAGGGTCTACGTGGGGTCCTTAGGAGGTGTGGGCAAGAGTTATGATGTTTTGTGTGTCAGGTTATGAGTTAGTCGGGGAATGAGTTAGACGTTATGAGTATATATATATATATATATATATATATATATATATATATATATATATATATATATATATATATATATATATATATATGATGTGTTATCCTGAGAATATGTATGAAGTGCATGCTTAGTTAACAAGCTATGACTATGCTAGTATGTTTATTGCCTGTTATGTGTTTGTGTTTGCCTCTTATCCTTGTGGCACGGCAAACAGGTGTGTTTGCATCGTTGTCTTTGTGACACGACAAACATGATTGTGAGGACAAAGTCCTTCGGACAGTCACCAGGAGTGACAATGTCCAGGAGGACAGTGATGAGTTCGGGGTGTGTAGAAAGCCGTGACAAGGGTATCCCGGACGAGGGTGGTTGTGACGAGGTATGTGTTTGTGTGCATATATGTAATCTATCTGCATACGAGTGTTTATTAATAATTGTGTGTCGTGATGTTATTGCTACAATAGTTACGCGATTGATTTACGGTGTTGTGTGAGAACGAGGTCGTGTTTATGACCATTGTGTGTAAGCCCTTTTATGAGGGTCATTGTTAGGGCTAGTTAAGTCTATGATTAAGAGCTGAGTCATGTTAGCCAGACTCTGGGTTAATACGTGTTTAGATTATGAGTAGTATTGTAGTAAGCTCGAACCACGTCGGTGAGGCTTACTGGGCTTTGGGAATGGATGGGTTTTGGTTGGTGGATCCTTATAGGAATGGGTCGGTAAGGTGGGGTACATATTTGATAATCAACAACAAACCGTTTTATAAAGGATTGTGTGTCCTAAATTTATACAAATGATTTTGTAAGGTGATGGTTTTACTTCAACAAACTATTAGAACTCACTCAGCATATCTGACTTTTTATGTACGTTAGATTGTTTTGCAGCTGAGTCTGTATGACGAGGTATCTTGGCGTGGGAGCGGTACTACTCGGATTGGTGTGTATGCATTCATAAGGTAAAATTAAGAACGTCAATGAACTTAAAAGATATTTACTATTTTGAGAAAGATTTTCGCTGTAAATTTTAATTAGAAAGGCAAGTGTTTTATTGAGAATACCTAGTGATGAGACCCAACTGTAGGGTGCCCGGTTTGAGGGCCTTACAAGTTGGTATCAGAGCCGAGGTCTAAGAGAAAAATGGTGTTTTCAAAACATAAAATACCTAAACTTAAACCGAATATGGGACGAGAGTAAAACGAATGCCACCAACTGTAACCGCGAGCCAAGAGGTACGTCTTTTGAGTTAAATATTAATTGTTTGAGTATTAATTGTGTAGTGTAACACTATGTAGAGTTGTTGGGTGTGATTATGTGGTGTAGTGAATCCGTGTAGGGTTATATCGAGTAAATACGTGATGTAAATTTTGTGCTACGTGTGACTACGTGATAATTGTTGAATTGTGTTTGTGTGGATTGTGTGCGATGCATGTGCATCCACTGTGGGGAAGGTAGAAAGCTTGTGTGTGTAACATCCATAATTTTCAGATACCATTTTAACTTATCTATTTATCAAGTTATCCATTTTAATGATACTCCGTTTAAATCCCGTACCTGCCCCACTTAATGAGTCACATTAATTTCTCACTTACATATAATTTTCTACCTATACGCATAAAACATACATGTATATTTATATGGACCTATATATATAATTATATATACCCCGTTTTGGAAATTAAATCAAAACACAAAAGCTATGAGCTTTAATCATGTAGTCATCTTTTTATTTATAAATAAATAAGTATAGGTTTTATAGACCATTATACAATTTATAAATTCTTTTAAACGAATATATTCCTTTATAAACATTCGAAATGAAACAAATAATAATTAGGATTTTATAAACTTTATTAAATCAAAACAAGTTTTATATACAATTAAATTAAATCTAAGATATGTAACACACCACTTTTAAAATACGAAAACGCGCGGAAGACTTTTATCCCAAGATTTTTTTTTTTTTTTTTTTTTATTCCTCGCGTACCGCGAGGCGTTTTGGCCACCTCCCTCGCGTACCGCGAGGGAGTCCCAAAATTCTTACCCGGAATTCAAACCTCTCGCGTACCGCGAGAGGATACCACTATGATCTTCGCGTACCGCGAGAGAGCCAAAGGAAGGCAATCCGGATAACTTGTCCCTCGCGTACCGCGAAAGAACCATACCAGGTTCTTCGCGTACCGCGAGGCACCAGATTTCCAGTGAGTTTCCCTTCAGCTGCAGATTTCAAACTTTGCCATTTTTCCAACTTTTTGCATCCAAAACACAAACTAAAAATACCCGACACCTGGGTTTTGACCAAAAGTTTACCTACACCACAAAATCACCAAAACATAAATTCTTGACCCAAACGCACACCCCTTTCGAGGATTTCAATACATAGCCCAAAAACCAATCATTTGCACATACGAGAACCCGCCAGAGCCTTGGACTTGACTTGGACTACATCGGAGCTTTTCCTACATAACCACAAAACATAACACCATTAGTAATGAAGATAAAACATAACAAACAAGTAAATTCTACTTGTTTCCACCCATTCCCCCATTTGACCCGTTTCCACCAAATTTTAACATTTGGCTACATAACACTTGTATTTCACCTACAAGTTTCATTCTTTTCATTTATCATTCATATTAACACATTTCCTTTTCCATTATGGCACATTGGCCACAATCTCATTTCCATCATAACACTAGATCATAATTCACCCATTTGACCCATTTGACCCGTTTGCACCCATTTGGTCAATTAAGGTTTTCATACACATACTTTTCACATACAAGTTTCTTTCATCATTTCATTACCACATTTCCATTTCCATTATGGCACGTAGGCCATAACTTCATATCCATTTAGGATACGAGATTATACTCCATAACCATTCTATCCATTATGGTACTTGGACCATAACTCCATATTCATTCTATCCATTATGGTTCATAGACCATAACTCCGTATCCATTCTATCCATTATGGTTCATAGACCATAACTCCATATCCATTCTATCCATTATGGTTCATAGACCATAACTCCATATCCATTCTATCCATTATGGTTCATAGACCATAACTCCATATCGACATATCCATTATAGTATAAATACTATAACTACATTCCTTCAATTTTGCATACAATTTCATGCTCATTCATACCACATAACAAATTATGCAACTTTACACATTATGCATACAATCTTGCATAAAACTCATTTATCCCCGTTTCATTTATGATCAACACATGATCCATTTCCATTATAGCTTAACACTATAATTACATTCATTCATTGTACATACTAAATCATTCACAATTTATCATATCACAAGTATGTACACAATCACATAACACATAATTCACAAAATTCACCATTTATCATCAATACTAAGTAAGTGCATAGGCACTTACCTTTCGGGTTAGAAGATCCCGCACCGCTCTCAAGCTTGCAATTTGATTACTTGATGTTAGGAAAGTGTTGTGTGAGCCAAAACCTCCTCATTCCGAGCTTCAAATGCAAGATTCAAGCTCCAAACCCGTTTCCTCTTTTTCTCCTTTGCTCTTGAACGACCTAAACACCAAATGAGACTCAATTTTGACTTTCACCAAGTCAAATAGCAGATTTTGGCCACTTTACACCTTTAGTCCCTCAACTTTCAATTTCACCCATATCTTTCCAAAACTAGTTAAAAACTAGTATAACCCCGTTACTAACTTGAAACCCGCTTGTTTCAACTTATTTCTAAAATATTATTTTCCCATAATATTTATTTAGAAATATTTATTCATTTATAACGAGACCCGGATTTTGGTTCGTTACAAATCACCTCCCCTTATTTGGGTTTCGTCCCCGAAACCCGACTTCACATAAAAAGGTTCGGATAATATTTGGGCATTTCCTCCTCGGTTTCCCAAGTCATTTCCGCTCCCTTCTTACGTTTCCACCTTGCCAAAACTTGGCTAATCTCTTTAATGCGTACACGCATCACCTTTCTATCCAAGATTGCCACCGTTTCCCCAACATAAATCAACTTATCATCCAATTCAATATCCTCCAATGGGACAAAAGTAGATTCATCCGTCAAACATTTTCGCAAATGAGACACATGAAACGTGCTATAAAGTCTGCTTAGTCCCTCCGGTAGCTCCAAACATAAGCTACCGCACCCACCCTTACTATCATCTTAAACGGTCCGACGAAACGTGGGCTTAACTTCCCCGTTTCCTAAACCGTATCACCCATTTCCAAGAAGAGACTTTCAAAAGCACAACGTCCCCCACTTGGAACTCAATCGCCCGCCTCCTATTATCCGCATAGGACTTTTGGCGATCTTGAGCCGTTTTCAAGCGTGCTCTAATTTGGTCAATACTATCATTAGTTTCCTTGACCGCCTCGACATTACCAAGTTCCCGTTGACCAATTTCACCCCAACACACGAGTGTTCGACACTTTCTCCCATACAACGCCTCGAAAGGCGGCATACCAAAACTAGAACGGTAGCTATTGTTATAAGAAAATTCCTGCCAACGGTAAATGATCGTCCCAACTTTCCCCAAAAATCCAGAGCACACGCTCGCATCATAATCCTCGAGCGTTTGAATCGTTCGCTCGCTTTGCCCATCCATTAGTGGATGATAGGCGGTGCTAAGGTTCAACCTCGTTCCCATGTCCTCATGGAATTTCTTCCAAAAACGAGAAGTGAATCTCGTATCCCGGTCCGATATAATCGACACCGGCACCCCATGGCGTGACACAATCTCTTGTACATATAACTCTGTCAATCTATTCGATGAGTACGTTTCCTTTATAGGAAGGAATTATGCACTATTCGTCAACCGATCCACTACTACCCATATCGCATCATAACCCTTTCGGGTCTTTGGTAGTTTAGTGATCAAATCCATAGCTATATTCTCCCATTTCCAAAGCGGTATTTCAAGCGGTTGAAGCTTTCCATACGGCTTTTGGTGTTCCGCCATTACTCTTAAGCATGTGAGACACCCTTCAACATACTTAACAACTTCACGCCTCGTACCCGGCCACCAAAAATGATACCTTAAATCATAAAATATCTTTGTGGCCCCCGGATGGATAGAATATTTGGATTTATGCGCCTCATCTAAAATAGTTATCAAAACACTTGACAACCTAGGAATCCAAATCCTATCAAAGCATGTCTTTAACCCCGAATTATTTTCCCAAAGCTTGTCAACATAAGAACCACCCGTTCCATCTTCAAATCCCCACCAAGTGTTAACTCCGTCTTTAATGGTTCCTTCGACGACGAAAACGCATTTTGTCTACTTTTTGCACCAATTAGATCGCCCACTATCTAAGATGGTCTCTGTTTCAATTAGGCGAAACGTTTATCATTTATCATATCTTCACCATAATGAAATAACAACAGTTCCAACCTCCTAACGATTTCGTGTTTGGTCACGCATAATGTATTATGGAGCCCACTCGTTTCATCTGAGAAGTTCCCAAACATTAATCTATCCACCAATAAAGTCCCCATGTTGGACAACCCAACGATACGTGAACCTATCCTCCTATGATCTCAAACCCGAAACACCACATTTCAAAGGAAAACTTTTATGACGTCAAGTTTCCACTTGAATTTCAACACTCCTAACCATGGGATACTTGGATTTTTGAACCACCTTATACGAGTAGTCAACACGTTTGACAACTAAGGAAATCCAAGTTCTAATCCCACGTCATTCACCTCTTAAATGAAAATTTCAAAGCTATCTCACCAATCCACCCATTGAGACTCAAGGTCTCAAGTTCATACCTCTTGGGATTCGAGGATCCCAACACCCAAACATAATACCCCTTGAAGCTCGAGTCTTCAGCTCATCAATTCTTAATCGATAAAGCATGCAACCTCCTCAAGTAAGGATACGATAACTTCCTTACTTGAATCCTCTTTTACAACACTGGGAGGAAGATTCCTATCTGCGACCCAAACATCCTAAGAATTTCCATTGACTTAAACGTAAGTCATCCTTTGAGATTTAAGGATCTAAATCACCGAATCCACCTTTTGAAGTTCGAAGACTTCGCTTTCAAACACCGTTTGTGAAGTCCAAAAGACTTCCAACATCATTTATGAAGTTCTAAGACTTCATCCACCATTTATGTACACATTCCACCTATGTACATTTTATCATTTACCCCTTGACCATAAAGTCCACAAACCGTGAGACCTTTAGTCAGTTTTTATCCTATCACCGACTGTCAGTGCCAAAACGCACTCTTCCATTTTCCTTTTCCACCGAAAAGTTTATGTACTATAGAACAATCACATGGGTGCAATGACCCTTATCAAATCCCCTTTTCTCAACTGGAATACTAAGTATCCCTTTATATCCCCGGTTGATGTCAATGGCACAAGCCATGTATACACACCAATTCGTATGCCTCGTGTTTCACTGTCTCTAATGAGAACAGATTAACACGTCACCCCTTTATCATACTTGACTATGATATGGTTACTAAGTAACCCATCACCTCTTCTACAATCATCGGATCAAAATCTACCAAATTTCCGCCACGACCTGAAGTCAACTCATCGCGAGTGATGCACCTTCTTTCAATCACCATGGATTGCTTCAAAGCCAATACCATTATAGTGATCAACTGCTAATTAATCAAAGATTAATTCTCTCACCTTTCAACTCTTTTGGTTTGCACACCACGAATCCCCTTGTGAAAACAAGGTTTTCCTTCCACTTCGGTTCGCCAAACGATATACTTTCCGCTCTCAAGGCTTCATTCTGTTCCTCTCAAGGATTGCCTCAAATATCCCTATCTTCCTCGAAGGAAGATCAATACCACATGATAGAAAGCTCTAGCCATCCTCCGCTAGGTTGATGCATTCTATTTCTCCCAACACATTCCATGTTCCTCACCACCCACGAGGTGATACACGTCTAGACTCTAACGTACTCGAGTCCTTAAGATGACTTGCGTCCACCATTTCTTCTACTTACACATGTGCCCCTTAGTCTTCCCGAGAAATTTTAACCAAGTTGTAGATGTTCTACCTGCTTATAGGTCTTTAATCTACCCACTTGTTAAGGCACTATATCTTATCTTTGTGCATATGTATTATCCCCATATAATCATCCATAAACATACATACACACACATATAACCACCTTCACCTAATCCTTGCAAATGTTCATTGTTATATGGTTATCATAAAGTCTCTTGCACATTTCGTCTTATTAAACATATTGGCCAGACATGTTTAATAGTACGCCATGCCCAATTGTAATTACCATCTCCATATAACAAGTCACAAAACAAGTTTCGGCACACATAACACCTTAACAACATTCATCATACATATATACATACACCATATATATATATTATCATTTTATCAAATCATTACTAACCTTTCATTTCCGCAAGCTCCGAGTCTTAGTCAAGTCCTTCATGGATTCTCGTATCATTTTCCCCCATATCAAGAGCATCCGGTTTGAGTTTGGTGCCACCACACCAAATCCCTCAAACCATTGCTCTGATACCAAGTTGTAACACACCACTTTTAAAATACGAAAACGCGCGGAAGACTTTTATCCCAAGATTTTTTTTTTTTTTTTTTTTTTTATTCCTCGCGTACCGCGAGGCGTTTTGGCCACCTCCCTTGCGTACCGCGAGGGAGTCCCAAAATTCTTACCCGGAATTCAAACCTCTCGCGTACCGCGAGAGGATACCACTATGATCTTCGCGTACCGCGAGAGAGCCAAAGGAAGGCAATCCGGATAACTTGTCCCTCGCGTACCGCGAAAGAACCATACCAGGTTCTTCGCGTACCGCGAGGCACCAGATTTCCAGTGAGTTTCCCTTCAGCTGCAGATTTCAAACTTTGCCATTTTTCCAACTTTTTGCATCCAAAACACAAACTAAAAATACCCGACACCTGGGTTTTGACCAAAAGTTTACCTACACCACAAAATCACCAAAACATAAATTCTTGACCCAAACGCACACCCCTTTCGAGGATTTCAATACATAGCCCAAAAACCAATCATTTGCACATACGAGAACCCGCCAGAGCCTTGGACTTGACTTGGACTACATCGGAGCTTTTCCTACATAACCACAAAACATAACACCATTAGTAATGAAGATAAAACATAACAAACAAGTAAATTCTACTTGTTTCCACCCATTCCCCCATTTGACCCGTTTCCACCAAATTTTAACATTTGGCTACATAACACTTGTATTTCACCTACAAGTTTCATTCTTTTCATTTATCATTCATATTAACACATTTCCTTTTCCATTATGGCACATTGGCCACAATCTCATTTCCATCATAACACTAGATCATAATTCACCCATTTGACCCATTTGACCCGTTTGCACCCATTTGGTCAATTAAGGTTTTCATACACATACTTTTCACATACAAGTTTCTTTCATCATTTCATTACCACATTTCCATTTCCATTATGGCACGTAGGCCATAACTTCATATCCATTTAGGATACGAGATTATACTCCATAACCATTCTATCCATTATGGTACTTGGACCATAACTCCATATTCATTCTATCCATTATGGTTCATAGACCATAACTCCGTATCCATTCTATCCATTATGGTTCATAGACCATAACTCCATATCCATTCTATCCATTATGGTTCATAGACCATAACTCCATATCCATTCTATCCATTATGGTTCATAGACCATAACTCCATATCGACATATCCATTATAGTATAAATACTATAACTACATTCCTTCAATTTTGCATACAATTTCATGCTCATTCATACCACATAACAAATTATGCAACTTTACACATTATGCATACAATCTTGCATAAAACTCATTTATCCCCGTTTCATTTATGATCAACACATGATCCATTTCCATTATAGCTTAACACTATAATTACATTCATTCATTGTACATACTAAATCATTCACAATTTATCATATCACAAGTATGTACACAATCACATAACACATAATTCACAAAATTCACCATTTATCATCAATACTAAGTAAGTGCATAGGCACTTACCTTTCGGGTTAGAAGATCCCGCACCGCTCTCAAGCTTGCAATTTGATTACTTGATGTTAGGAAAGTGTTGTGTGAGCCAAAACCTCCTCATTCCGAGCTTCAAATGCAAGATTCAAGCTCCAAACCCGTTTCCTCTTTTTCTCCTTTGCTCTTGAACGACCTAAACACCAAATGAGACTCAATTTTGACTTTCACCAAGTCAAATAGCAGATTTTGGCCACTTTACACCTTTAGTCCCTCAACTTTCAATTTCACCCATATCTTTCCAAAACTAGTTAAAAACTAGTATAACCCCGTTACTAACTTGAAACCCGCTTGTTTCAACTTATTTCTAAAATATTATTTTCCCATAATATTTATTTAGAAATATTTATTCATTTATAACGAGACCCGGATTTTGGTTCGTTACAAGATAACTAATTTGAACTTGAACCCCCAATCTTCAATTTTGACCCCATTCAACCTATTTTGACTTTAAAAGTCAAACAGTCCCATTTCTTTGCAATTCAAGACTAACATCGACCAATTTCAGCTATTATGGATTTTCCTTGATTACCAAATCGAATATCGACCGGTTACAAACTCTATTAACATCCCAATTCAGCAATTTGCGCGGCCAATATCGGATTTCAAATCAATTTAAACAGTTTGACTAATCAGAGTCAAACCAAGCCGAATTTGGTTTCAAATCAGGGAAATTCACGCATAATCACTTTTCAAACGTAATCAGACCATATACGAGGCCCAATTCATCATTAATTATCACTTTAATGCACAAATCATAGCCGACAACTGTCACTTGATTTTCGTAATCGAATCGGGTAATAAAGATAAAATTAATCGAATTAATGCAGCCACATACCGTTGTATGACCCTATTCAAGCTCTCTGAAACCTAAATCGATCTTCATTACGACTCTAGAATTCTGGCGAGCATCACGAACAACCGGAAACTCGTAGTGGTCGTTCTCACTCGTCCCCGCACCAAATCACGTAAGATTTATGTAGTTCAATTCGTTTTCGAATGTATTACAATAGCCCCATATCAATTCGAGATGACAAGACCTGTCGGGCTCGATCCGATTTAGGGTTCTTGGTTATTCATACGTATCGAATTTGGGACAAACCACTGATTCAGTGATTGTTTTATGTGCAAAGTTTTCCTAATAATACCAGCGAACCACTCGGTCCAACTGGCTAAGTCATTGCACCATTGGACCGAGTGGCATGGGTTCGAAACCCATACTCAGCGGCCTTTTTACTCATTTCATGTAATCAGACTCGAACCCTTTCTGATTCCATGTTAACACTACTGAGAGCCGGTTTCTAACAGTATCAGTTCCCCTGGTCCAGTGGTTAGTCTTGAATGTCCTCACCGGGGAGACCCGGGTTCGACCCGGGCAAGCCCCATTTAATTTTTAAAACCGATTTATATGCTCCTAAAATGCTATAAAATTATTTTTACAAACCTAACATTATTTAGATCGGATTAAAACAATAATTTGCAATCTCTAGCATAAAACATCCATTTTACACATTTATATTATTTAAAATCCTATTTTTGCCATTTAAAAGTATATATTTTAATCAAATTATTTAAATTAAAAACAAAGCATTTTATTTCCAAATGTTACCAATATTATGACAAGATTTTTATAAAGATGCAATCTCATAAAACAATTGTTTTCCTATTAAACTACATGTACGTATTAGAGTTTAAAAACAAATAAGACTTTTTCTAAAATGTACGACTATGTTCACGATTTTAAGAACACATTACTTTGATAATAAATAGATACATGAGTTTATTTATTAGATATCTTTTACGTTAACAAATTTACTTAAGGGTTTTAATATGCATTAGTATATACTTACCCTATATTTAGACACATGATTTTAAATAAATAAATGACACTTATTTATTTAGCCATTCAAATTTAAACCCTAAATAACTTATATTTTAAGACCTCATACTTCAACTTTCCATTTTTACAAAACACTTGCAAAACACAAACACCTACACAATCCTTTTTCATAAAATAACACGAATCCTTAGTACAAGTCCCTGCACTCAAAAACCCAATTGAACCCTAGATCTCGCCTTAGAACTCTTTGCATGTTTCTAATTCAAATTCATACAAATTCACTCTAGGTTGACTTTGTGATTACAAAATCACTTGTGCTACTTAATTGCTCGTGCTATATACACCATTATTACAGGTGAGTTTACATAGCCCCTTTTTCTTATTTACATATTTGGGGTGAAACATGATTACATTCAAATACTATTTGCAATTACACACGTACAATTCTACAATATGATCATATGTGTTTATTTGTGCTTTATGCTTGAATGCTAATTGTTAAGGCTACATATACATGATATACACGTGCAAACACAAATACATTACTTCAGGCTAACATGTGTTGTTAGGCCCTACATTAGGATAACATGTGTTGTTATGCCCTACATTTACATCAGGATAACATGTGTTGTTATGCCCTACATTAGGATAACGTGTGTTGTTATGCCCTTCAATTACAAAGTTTCATTTGTGCATCTAGCTTAACTTAGATTCTCCATAAATGCTTTATAAACCATGCATCATATGAATTGTACACAAAACATTTGAACTTTACTTGTGGTGTCAAAACCTATATATGCTCACCAACTATTTATAGTTGACCCTCTCATTTTATCATGTTTCAGGTACAGTGTTTGGGTTAAGATTTCAAGTCGCTTCACTTAGGATTGAGGACCTAGTTTTAAATTTGATAAAGTTATTCATGTATTTTTATTCTTGTAAGAGTTGTACTTGATTACTTGAGCTATGAAATAAAAGTTACTGTTTAATTATCACAGCTTTAGTAAACCATGAGCTTATGAACAGTCTACATGTCCCGCCCCGGCGTTTCCGCCGTCGGTTGGGGTGTGACAGTGTGAGTATGATGGGTGAACATTTAGAATCCAAGTAGTAACGTGGACCACCAAATCACATTTGATCCCCGTGATTCAGCAGTCTATGGTTACTCTTATTTTCTGAATTTGTTACCTATAATAATCACTCCAATGTTCTATCTTGTGCAGGTACCGATGGCTGTGATGATTAGGACGAGGTGGATTAGGAGGGGAGCTCTTGCCAAAAGGCTGGCAGAGCGTCAGGCGAGAAGTGCGACTGCTGTTCGCATGGTTATCATTGGGAGGAGACGGATCTTAGCACCGGTCCTATTGACAGTGGTTCCACCAACGGCTGAGGATGAGCAGGAGATACCGGCATAGGAGGTGATTTTGGCGCTTCCGGAGCCTAATGCCCCCAGTGCTACCGGGGTAACTAGGAGAGGTTGACTCAGTAGTTCCTTCTACAAGAGAGATGGCTGGAGAGGGAGGAACGCATTTGCGGTCAGGCATCAGCCTCCGAGACATGATTTGGGATCGGGGAATGGATGGCTGGAGGAGTCTGACAATGAGGAGCAGATGGGTGATAACTTTGACTTGTTCGATGACTAGTCGCAGTGCTTGTGGTCAGGAGAGAGTTGGTATGATTCGAGTGGTGGTTGTTGAGACAATTTTGTTACGAGACTGATTATGTTAGTTTTTTGATTACGTGACTGTGACTTTGACATTGAGTCTTACTATGGGATGGTTTAAGCATGCTTAATGATAGTTGCATTTGTGATAGCATACTATTGTAGGTGCAGTGTTAAATTTTGTACGGTATTTTGTGATTACGTCATTACCTTTTTGGACGACGTGAATTCGTATTAAATGTAATCCTTGTTGTGATGCTAGAATAGGGTTGAAAAGATTACATGAGTAGACTTGTATAGACATGAAATTGAATTTGTCTGTGTCTACGGCCTTAAGATAGTGTCACCTATGTGTTAATGTCTAGCTGATGTCAGAAGTACAACAGGTATATTGCACTTTATGTGAATGTTCAGGATGGGGTCCTGTGGGAAATCATGATTATACATCTTTAGTATATATAAATGTTCAGGACGAGATCCTGTGAGAAATTATAATATTATGCGTATGAATGTGTAGGGTAATGTCTTGTGTTTAGTCTGAGTAGTGTGTCGCTCTGATACCAAGTTGAAACACACCACTTTTAAAAACAAAACTTTAACGCGCGGAAGTCTTAACCCAGGAATTTTTTTTTTTTTACCCTCTCGCGTACCGCGAGAGAATCCTTCCTGGACTCTCGCGACCCGCGAGGGACCCTTTTTCTCAGAATGTTTCCAGTTTTCAGCAGGTTTTCATACTTAGCCATTTTTCTAACTTTTTCCAAAATACAAGACAACAAATTTGCCCAACACATGGGTTTTAACCAAAAACCCCTTCAACAACATGATCACAACCCAAAAACATTTTGTTTATCAAATTACAATAAAAAAGGGGGAATTCCACCAAATCATCAAAACATGAAAATATGCATACGAGGATCCGCCAACGCCTTGGACTTGACTTTGACTACCTCGGAGCTTTTCCTACATTCACCACACATATCACCATTAGTAATGAAGATAAATTCATAACAAACAAGTAAATTCCTACTTGTTTCACCCATTCACCCATTTGACTCGTTTCCACCCAAATTGTCATTTAGGCTACATATTCTTGCACCCTTACTACAAGTTTCAATTATGATCAACACATGATCCATTTCCATTATGGCACAAAGGCCATAACTCCTTTTCATTTATGATCAACACATGATCCATTTCCAATATGGCACAAGGCCATATCTTCGTTTCATTTATGATCAACACATGATCCATTACCATTATAGCACAAGGCCATAACTCCGTTTCATTTATGATCAACACATGATCCATTACCATTATAGGTTAACACTATAACTACATTCATTCATTGCACATACTAAATCATTCACAATTTATCATATCACAAGTATGCACACAATCACATAACACATAATCCATAAAATTCACCATTTATCATCAATACTAAGTAAGTGCATAGGCACTTACCTTTTGGGTTAGACGACTCCGCTCCGCCTTCTACACCCACAATTTGATTGCCTAAACATACACACCTAGTTTAGTAATCTAATCATTCATTCAAAACACATACAATTGAGTTTACCACCCAAATTTCTATTTTCAACCCAAATTGACCCGTTTGGGTTATTTCCATATCCAAACACCCCCTTTAATCAAGAACTCAACTCAACCACTAGAATTCTCTTTCCAATACCTTGACACTAATTTTTATCAAACTAGTTTCTTTAAGTTAATTTGGGGTTTGTTTAAGTGTCTAACACCTCTATAACACTTAATCATCATCAATTTATCAATTTTTCACCAAAACCCCAAAACCCCCAATTTCCTCCATATGAACCCTAACTTTCAAAAATCAAAATCAAAGGGTTCCATGGTGTTGTTCACCTTCCTACACCTTTAGTTTAGCTAGATTATCAATAATCTAACACCATTTTACCACATGCAACCATAATTTCGGGTTTTCAACAAAACCCAACAAGAACACCATAAATGGTGGATCAAAGAGGAAGAAATCACTTACTTGATGTTAGAAAGGTGAAGTGTGAGCCAACACCTTCAAGTTACAAGCTTCAAAGACACGAATTTTGGCTTCAACCCGATTTCTCCTCTCTTCCTCTTCTCTTGAACGACCCAACTCCAAAATGAAGTCAATTTTGACTTCTAAAGGTCAAATATGGCAGATTTGCCATGTTTCACCTTTAGCCCCTCTACTTTCAATCTTTTCCATTTCCTTCCATAACTAGTTAAAACTAGTATATCCCCGTTACTAACTTGAAACCCGCTTGTTTCAACTTATTTCTAAAATATTATTTTCACCATAATATTTATTAGAATTATTTATTTATTTATAACGAGACCCGGATTTTGGTTCGTTACACACTGGTACGGCCCGTGTAGGGTATGACCGTGTGAACTCTGTGTGATTACATGATGACGTGTGGAAGGGGCCACCATTGTGGTGAGTAAGAGATGAGGTTCAGGGGTTTCATGTGTCTACGAATGACGTGGTTAGGTCGTATATATGTAGATTTGCTCAGGTCTAGCTAGTCGTGTGTACACTATGTGCGAGTTAGAGAGTTGGGATACTACATGCCTATACATTAAGCATAATAAGTTTTACTTTTATAACCTGACGTTATGTGCCATGGTAGTACGCAATTAGTCGTGCATAAGACGGGTGGTCGGTGTGCTCAAGCATAGTATTTCTATCTTGGCGATTTCCTCGACGTTGATACATCGAGGTGATGCGGGGAGTTTCAACGTCTTTCTAGACGATTGGTGAGGTGTTCTTATAAGATGCCTATACTTATATCTCGGGAATTTGGAGCACGAAGCCAATGGGAGGAGATGCGAGAGTTAATGCCAAAAGCGTTCATGTGGACGCTTGATCAAAGATAGTATGATGTGATCGAGATGACGACACCGACGGCTTCAACATGGAGTGATCAAAAGGACGTTATGAAGAATTCTATTGAGGTGACGGGATGGAATTCTATCAGGAATAGGGATGTTTCTCCAAACATGACGATGGATGGCTGAGGCGTGTGATGGGACGGACTTCATGTTCGCATTGGTGATGAAACGCGGTCGATGATCCCATGCTAATAGTAGAACGACAACAAGGAAAATGGAGCGAAGGAGGGATAAGTGCAGGATTGCACCAGAGACCTCGAAATGGGTGCCTACGCGGGTACACACATGGCAAGAGCAAAAAGGGGAAACCTTAGAGAAGATCAGTGAAGCTTTGCCCAAGCTCTTGGAGGTCATCTGTGAAGGACAGATGTGCCACATTTGTGAGTAAGGAAGCGGTGCCTGAGTTTGAGGAATCTTCACCGGATAGCGAATATGGTATTAGACCGGAACGACGACGAATGATCCTAGTTATGAACACAAGGAGCCCTACTTGGGGATGATCATCGAAACGATGAGATCATCCGGGCTATGCAAGGATGAGTTCATGGTGTGTCGAAAGCCCTGACGAGGGTAACCTTAACGAGGGTGGTTGTGACGAGTTATGTGTTTGTTTGCATATATCTAATCTATCTGCATATGAGTGTTTATTAATAATTGTATGTCGTGATGTTATTGATACAATAGTTACGCAATTGATTTACGGTGTTGTGTGAGAACGAGGTCATGTTTATGACCATTGTGTGTAAGCCATTTTTGTGAGGGTCATTGTTAGGGCTAGTTGAGTCTATGATTAAGAGTTGAGTTATGTTAGCCGAACTTCGGGTTATTACGTGTGTTAGATTATGAATAGTATTGTAGTAAGCTCGAACCACGTCGGTGAGACTTACTGGGCTTTGGGAATGGATGAGTTTTGGGTGGTGGACCCTTATGGAAATGGGTTGGTAAGGTGGGGTACTTATGTGATAATCAACAACAAAACGTTTTATAAAGGATCGGTGTGCCCTAAATTTATACAAATGATTTTGTAAGGTGATGGTTTTACTTAAACAAACTATTAGAACTTACTCAGCATAACTGACTTTGTATGTACGTTAGATTGTTTTAAAGGTGAGTCTGTATGGCGAGGTATCTTGGCGTGGGAGCGGTACTAATCGGATTGGTGAGCATGCATTCGTAAGGTAAAGTTAAGAACGTCAATTAACTTAAAAGATAATTACTATTTTGAGAAAGACTTCCGCTGTAAATTTTAATTAGAAAGTTAAGTGTTTTGTTGAGAATACCTAGTGATGAGGCCCAACTGTAGTGTACGCGGTTTAGGGCCTTACATTAGACAACAATTAAATAATCAAAAATCCATGCCAAAACAACCTTGGTAAAGGATGTTCGACCGAGACTCATCTTGGGGCACCAAGAATAGGTTATTAAACTAATTTTTTGTGTATAAAGGTCCTTAATGGTGTTTTATATGTTTTTCTTGTACTTTCTAGTTTATTTGAACCTATTTTAACTAAGATAGCAAAACAAATGATTGCATGATCATCTAATACATATCTTGCATGGCCACCTTATTCATCATAGTAACTAGTGTATAAATGAAACAATCCAAAGTAGAAGCATAAGGCGGCATTCTACAAATCATGACTATATACCAGCCCCCCTCCCCCCCCCCCCACCCACACACACACCCCAACAAACACACACACATAATCTAATGTATTCATACATGTTTCACTTAATAATGATACGTATAGTCTTGACAGGTTATTATATGTTAGGTCTTGGACATATGAACCAATAGTTTCCTTTTCTTTTCAACATATCTACTAGTAGGAAAATTCTAAGAACCCATTCACTCTTTTGATAAATTCATGAACTAGGACACATGTGTATGTCATTTTTTATATAATTGTATTCTATATTTGGTGAATGTTGACATAATCAATTTCTACAACAAAAGTCATACAAAATCAATTTAGACATCCATAAAAAATGAACTAAACCAATGCACACATATAAATACATAAGCATACATGCATACAGATACATAAAATACATATAAGAAAGAAAAATGGCATGCAACGCGGTGGTCGGGCAACAGTTGTGGTTGTGGTGGTTAGCCAACGGTGGTAGTCACGATGTTATTTTTGTAATTGAGAGAAAGAGGGAAGGTGGAAAGAGTGGGGGGCATGGCAATGAGCTCCTGGTGGATGGTTTGGGCATAAAAATTTACAATGAATTACCAACAGAATCACTGATAGGAATGTTTGTCGCTAAGAAATTCATTAGTGATTACCGACAGAGTAATGACGGATAATATGATTATGATTCATTTGGACCTTAATAACTCTTGCCATCTGTTATTGGGTTCGTTTGTTTACATAAAGCCAAATTAGGTCACAAGAAGTCATTTTTGTGTTAAAGACATGTGTATATGATTAATGGTGTATTTTTGGGCCTTAATAGGCCATGACATGGGTTATTGCGTTGTTTTAGGCAATACAAAGCCACATTATGTTATATCAAGTAATTTTGGTATTAAAGACCCGTGTACATGATTAATGGTGCACTTTTGGGCCTTAATCGTGTGTTGTTTTAGGTTCACAAAGCCACTTAGATTTTAACAATTCGTTTTGGCAAAAAAGACATGTGTATATGATTAATAATGCACTTTTTGGCCTTAATGGTCCTTAACATGTGTTTTTGTGTTGTTTTATGTTCACAAAGACACTTACACTATAACAAGTCATTTTGGTGTTAAAGGCTTATGTATATGATTAATGGTCAACTTTTAGGCTTTAATGGGCTTTGAAATGTGTTATTATGTTGCTTTAGGTTACATAAAGACACCTTAGGCTATAACAAGTCATTTTGGTGTTAAAAACATGTGCGTATGATTAATGTTGCACTTTTGGGCCTTGGTATGTTTTATTGCATTGCTTTATGTTACACAAAGTCACATTAGGTTATAACCAATCATTTTGTTGTCAAAGATATGTGTATATGCTTAATGGTCTACTTTTGGCCTTAATGGATCTTGACGTGTGTTATTTAGTTGTTTTAGGTTACACAAATCCACCAAGGTTATAACAAGTCATTTTGGTGGTATACATTACATTTTCAGATCTTACATATAAACGACATTATATATTCAGATATTATAGATAAACTGCATTATATTTTCTTATTTTAGAGATAAATTATATTACATTTCTAAATCTTACAAATTAAGGCGACAACTGTTAGTTAACTAAAATAGATAAATGTGCGCACACGGGAGAATGATGTACACAAGGTAACCTAACTCATGATACGGGCTTGTCTCCCATCTCAAGATTTTTGGAATCCTACTTGTTTATTACGTTAATTCCTAACTTTGTTTCAATCTACGAGCTCTTAAAGAAAGCACTTCGTGTAGAGCTATATTGAATGTATGCGGAACGACCTTATTCAAATTTCGAGACCATCCATTCCAGCAAACCCTCTAACACCATATTCGCTCAGATAACGGATTCAACATTACATTCACCATATTTAACTTCCGAGACCATCGATTCCAACTAAAGTATGGTATGCGAAATATATATTGGTATTCAACGAAGAAAATATATCACGAGACTTATACATTTGAAAATTATAGAATGTGTTTGAAAATAAGAAGGGTTGAGCAATATTTATAATCACAATTTGCGAGAGATTACCGACAGGCTATTTACCGGGAAAAAATTTCTGAAACTAAGCGGGAATCTTTTCTAAGAAGACTTTTTATGGGAATATTAACTTTGAATTAGCGACAAATTACCTACGTAAATTCTGTCGCTAGTTGGTCTCACCAATAATCGTCTGAAAAGTCTAGATAGAAATCTTATATGAAATCTTATCCTTAATTATTACCAACGGATTACTAGTGGATTTTATAACCGTCGGTAATCCGTTGGTTATTACTTACGGATATTTTGATTTTTTTTTTATTTTTTTTAATTTATCTTGTAGGATTTTAGTATGATATTCATTATTCTAGTAGCGATAACTGATTCATAATTGTTATTAATTATATACAAAAATAACTAAGCACATTGCAAAAAGGATCACCCGGCTTTCGCTATGCATGCTATATTAAAAGGAAACATGCATGAACAGGGAATTACAAGCTGTACTGCATGTGGTACAACCACTTGATGTATAATGTTTCAGTACACGTAGTTTTTTATAAGATATAAAATAGTAGTTTTGACTTTAACATATATAAAAGGTTAAAAATTTCTTTTAGGTAATTGCATATTTTTAGCCTTTTTTACTGCAAATTGAGATTTGAGGCATAAAAGCTATTGTGAAAAGGTCAAGATAAACTTACTATATTTTATGTTATTGATGTCAAATATATAGTAAAACTAGCTTAGGATCCGTGTAATACACACGGGTTGAAAAATATCAATACATAAAATTCTTAAATTTTTATATATATATTCTACATGTATAAAAATATATTACATATACCAATGATAGAAAATAAAATTCAAAATATGTAAAAATTAATATATAATTGGGTATCGAAAATACGTTAATTACTATTTAATGTAATTTGACTTTAATTTACTATTTGATTGAAAATAAAAGTTACATAATTAAATTTTAAAGTTTCTTATAATAAGGAATAATTTAAAATAAATATGTTTTATTAGTATAATTAATATTTTAAGTGTATTTAAGAAGAGAGTGAGGTGGGGAAAAAATAAGCAGAATGAATATGGAGACGACACGCGGTATGAAAAAACCTTTATTTATTAGATAGTATAGATATAGATATAGATATAGATGTGTTGAAATCAAGAAAAAAAACTCGTGTTTTTTAAAGTCAATTCAAACCTCCAATTGAATAGGGGGCAAACGACCATGAAAAGATCGTTTGGATTTTGTAAATTTTCTTAGATTGATCCATGGTTTGGTTTGGTTAGTTTATTTTTTATATGAAATTTCTACGTACATATCTCTAATGAGAATAATTAAATAACATTTGGTTTGTTTATAGTTATATAAAATATATAGTGTTAAAAAGATATTTAAAATAACACAGAAGTCACTATCTCATCCTTAGTTTTTTTAAATTAATTAAGAATTGATTAGGCTAAAGTTTCTTGAAAGTGTACGATTTTAAAATATCTTGAATAATTTATAGGTTGAACATCTTTTTCGAATAAATAGACCGAGAACGTCTAAATAAGTTTGATTTTTTATCAGATCATAAAAGCCCATTTTTGATCACAAAAGGCCACGTAACCAAAAAGGGGTTGTGGGTTTTTTTTTCTAGTGTTTACAATACTAAACATTTAAAAAAACACCAATCACAAAAGGCCACGTAACCCATTCTTGGCAGACCCGGCTAAGCCCAAGCTTCCACCGCAATCCGCCAGCTAAGGGGCTGCCGCCGGCTAAGCACCACCTCTCAACTTCTTTCTTGACAAATTTTGGTTTATTGATTATGTGGACCCATGTGTACTTTCAATGATTGTTATCATTGAAATTTTTTTTGCAATTTCAATGAGATAAAAAAAAATCAATGGTCATTTTGCAATTTTTTTAGTCATGTTATTTTGATGATTTTCCTGAAAAAGAATCCCATAGAACCGTATGAAAAACCTTTATCCCGTATGAATTAAGAAAAGTGAATAAGTTATTATTCAATTATTATCACTTTATACAAGTTCTATAATTATTTGTGAAATATTTTTTTAAGAATCTTTACATATTAAACAAAAGAAAAATCACATAAACAAGCGGATATACAATGGTTTATGTCGATGTTAAATAAACCACCTTACTTCCAACCAAAAGTTATTCTTTACTAGCTTATCTCGAAATGGATAATTAAAGATCATCATTAAAAAATTGTTTCTCTAAGGCAGTAGAGTCTAGAGATCACTATAGCTTCTCCCTTATTTCTATTTGGTATTTCGAATCGTCTTTTTAAGATGGTGAAGATCGGTAGAGCTTCTCCCCACATTCTTTTTGGTATGGACCACCAAGAACTTCTCACTTTCTAAAAGTGACAACACTTTTACAAATGAGTATTTGAGTATTAAAATTTAGCTATCGTTAACTCACTTATTCTATTTCTATCTTTAATCTTGATTACATGTGATGCTTACGAACATAAGATCACTTAAAGTACTAATTGGTTGAATCTTGGGGGAAAAAGGTTTGGATAACCCAAGGGGTTGTGGGTTTTTTTCTACCAATTGTGGCCCTCCCTTCACCACCCCCATGTGGATGATCTACAAGGTTCATAACTACTCCTCTTACTACAGGTCGCTTACCTAGCCAACGAGGGCGGCTCAACATATTTTGGGGTTTAAAGCGAACTTTGAAATTGAGGCTTTTTTTGTGAGAGTTTTCTAAATACATAAAAGTTTTTAAATGTAATCTTATAGAGCGTCAAAACATGAAATATATTAATGTTATTTAGGCCGAAAGTTAATATAGTAACTCTATAAATAATTTTTCAATCATTTTGTTATCTTTTCTTATTTCTCTCTAAAAACATAAAAAAATTGATGGATTACCACATATATTTCAGCTTAGAATATAAATTAAAGTATTATTTTTCAATTTTTTTGTACTCTTAAAATTTGTGAGTCTAAAGCAGTTGCTTTATTTGCTTGTACTGTATAGACGCCACTGGGTGAGTCCAAATGGTGAAGGAAATGTGTTTAAATATAAGTTAAGAACTTTTAGAAAAATTGGTAGGCCTCACATGTCTATTCACAATCAAGACTTAAATCAATAATGCTCCTTCTTTCTCATAATTATTTTATAGTCATTGTTAATCAATGGTGCTCAAAGTGTTTCTTATTCGTCCAAATGGACCAACAAATCCTTGCATGCTTAGTTTGACTATTCAAGATATCTTTATAATGAACATTCTTTCTAAAGATTTTATCACATGACTCAATTTTATACAATATGAATTATGTTACAAACTTCAATAGATTTATAAAAGATCTTTATAACTTTGTCTCTGAGTGATCATTTGTCAATATGAACAACCCATTTACCTAGTGCTTGAGTGTGGCTTGAACTCTCATGGGTGAGAATGCTTGATATTGACTTGGAAAGGCAAATTTTACGTTTTGAAAAGAGAGTGTATTTTGTAGTTTGTGACAAGGTATGCACTAACACTTTTCAATAAGGTATAGTCAATTTTGTAAAGCAAATAAGCTAAACATATGGAACTATAAAAAGCAATATCAATGTTAAAGATTTAAATTTGAATATTTTAGGAATATAAATTATTTATCATAAATAGGTAAGCATGTACACTTATATGCTAAGCTCTTCCTTGTTTTCTATATATATACTAGGTTAGAATCCTCACTATTACACGGGTTGAATAAATGTAATGTTATATATTTAGTAATAAAAAATTTATGTCTTTAAAAATCTGTGTATTACACGTGTTGAATAAAATATAATGTAATATGTTAATGCATACACTCGTCAAAATATTTCTTTAAAAATATATTCTTTTAATATCATTATTTAATAGGAGAGAGAGGCAGAAAAAGTATAATGATGATGCATCAGAAAGTAACACGTGTCTCCCTATGATTTTTATTTATTAGTATAAAGATAGGGGTTGGTTATTGTGCAAAGGGGAAAAGCGTACAAATTAAGGATACAAAGCCACCAGGATGCGACAAGTGTCCTTATGTCAGGCGTAAATTTGTACGTGTCATAATCACGCACAAAAATTACATAATTACACACATTATAAATTATTAGACAATCATATTAACTAATTACACGCACAATATTACGCAACTTGTATAAATAATTATGCAATCTATGTTTATAATTACGTGCGATGATAATCGTATAGGTTATACACAAAGTATATCAACACTTTTAAAAAATATATATATATTTTTTTAGAGTTAATTGCACAAATGGCCCCTATGATTTTATCAAATTTCACGTTTGACCTCTAGGATTGAAAAATTACAAACTTATCCTCAAACATTTGATATCAGGTTGCACGTTTGCCCCCTGATGTTAATAACAATTAGTTTTTAATAAAAAAATATCCCATGTGCCATCTATCTGAGGGTAATTCAAACTTTTCAAATCTCGAAAATGAAAACTGCTTAAATTTACTCATTCGGAGTAAATTGTTCCTCCGGGGTAGATTTACTCATCCGGACCAAATTGAAACAACAGTTAAGGATTGACGGTTTTCAACCAATAACCATCATGACGATTCATTGTATATGTTTACCCCCATATAGAAGTAAATTTTGGTCAGTATAAAAGACACGAAATTTCTAACACACTTTAATATATTCGTTCTTGAATCTCTGATTCTTATTCGATCGGATTTTAGTGTATACCATGGAAATAATTCAATCTGAAAGCGAACTCTCGCGATTATCAGAGAATCCAAACATACACGAAATCCACATTCCTACATTGGAGAATTGTATTTTATACGAGTAAAGCGATTATTAAAGATATATCAGAATAAATAGATGAATCAAAAAATCAGAATTAGGTGATAGTCAATTCCACAGATGAATTATTAACTAGATATACTAGAGATAGAAGCTAATATAATCATACCAACTAAGCTAAGTTAAAGTCACGAGGGAAAAAACATAATAAATATGTCATCGTATATTCTTTTTTAATTCCTACAAAGAAAAGGGTTGTAAGTTTTATTGACTTGTCTTATCTTTCCTATTTTATTTCTCTAATAGGAGGTAGGTGTAAGTTTTATCATATGATTTGATTCTTTGTTTTTCTTGTGATTCTTTTATCTTTTTCTCATCATATAAAATAAAATAAAAAACTTTGTATTATCTTATAGCATCGGTCCATCATCAAGTTGCCTCTTATTCTGTAGTAGGAAAAAAAAAGAATGCATCCTTAAAATGAGAGAATGTTGAATGTATGTGAAAAGGTTTATATACAAGTAAACGGGTAACTTTTAAGTTTGATTTCTAGTAGGGTGAGAAAAAACCGAATTAACCGACAAACCGTACCAAAAAAACCGATCGAAACTAAAAACCGGCGTCTTGGTTTTGTATTTTTTGAAAACCGAAAACTACAGTTCGGTTTCGGTTTTATATTTTTTTTTAAATTGAAAAAACCGAACCGCATACATATAAACTTTTATAATATATTGTGTGCATGCATATATATATATGTTACACATATATTGCATTAATAGTCGGTTAAGATTTATATTAGTTATTGAATTTATGAAATATAATGTTTATGTTTGAATGCTAAGTATTTTATAAGAAAGTGATAAATTATGTAGTTAAAAAATTTTAAGCCCGAGTATGTAATAATCAATTAATAACTAGTTAACAAAAAAAAATTATTCCAAAAAATTCATGTTTAAAAACCGAAAAATCCGAAAGCGAAACCAAACGGTTTTCAAAAAACTAAAACCCAGACTTTAAGTTTTTAGTTCGTTTTTATCTTAAAATCGAACCAAACCGGCACATGCATATCCCTAATTTCTAGTATGTTATCAATACTTGGGATTTGAGTACACTCACCATTCTCTTTCATAAGTATGTAAATATTGAAGAATGAGTTATATAGATAATAATTTT
The DNA here is from genome assembly GCA_023525975.1 of Smallanthus sonchifolius. NCBI lineage: Eukaryota > Viridiplantae > Streptophyta > Magnoliopsida > Asterales > Asteraceae > Smallanthus > Smallanthus sonchifolius. The sequence goes on along the minus strand of CM042028.1, from coordinate 65,898,822 downwards.
TACTTCCAATAAGTATATATGATTGAATCCTTGATGTGGTAGGTGACCATGGCACCATGCACATTTACACATATTTATTAATTTTTTGGATGGAAAATGCTCCTTAAAAATTATATTTGAGGGATTTTATAAAAAATTGTAATTGAACTGAAAACTAATAATTAATTTGATTTATAAATTATTAAATACACATGATAAAATAAAAAGTTATTGAAAATATATAAAATAAAAACAATTTTGTTGTCGTTTAAAGAGTGTCGGTTAGTGGCGAGTACATATGGGTACCTACCCACCGTGTTTTATCACCACATCTACAAATTAAAATCCCTTAAATAAAGGAAAGACACACATAACGAATCCAAGGCAAATTTTCTTTCAATCAATATTTCTGTGCAGATTAACACAAACCCTCCTCCAACTATTTTTTACTCTTAATTTCCACCCCATAATAGTAGATCTAGTTTTCTCAAGCATTATTCTTCTTCTTATTATTATGTCTTTACATATATACAGTAGAATGGTGCCACCACGATCCTACGGGGAACACAACACAGTAAAACAGACTAAACTTTCCAAAGTACCAAATCAAACAGGCAGCTTTGAGATTTTATGGTTCGGTTCATGTTAATTTTACGGTTTGAAAAAAAAGGGTTTAACGGTTCAATTTATGATTTGGAACTTGAAACTATAAACCAAACTAACTATTTATTTTATTATTATTTTTGTTATCTACCGTTGGTTAGGTATATATACATATATATAACAAACAAACTACCTTGTAAGTAAGATCTCACCATTCTACTAGTAGGATTTAGGGAACGCGAGACGAGGGCAAGCATTTCCTCTATCACAGAATGTTAGGTGTGTGTATATATATATATATATTTTTCATAATTCATTTTTATCAATTTTAAAAATTTAACATAGACTAGAAATTTGAAATTTAAAAAATGAGGTTAAAATTTTCTCTCTTTTTTTAACAGTATGTTAAAATCTTCTAAACCGAACTATTTTAACCCGTTTGATTAATCCGGTCGACCTAACCAACCATGCGGTTATAGTTTTTCGAAACCATAATTAGTAGTTTGATCAAAAATGTTTGTCAAAACCAACGTAATCAAACCATGAACCCCTAATTAATAGATATAAATCTATTTCTCTATCTACATCTATATATATATATATATAGGGGAGGGTTCCAGAGAAAACCAAGAGTTAGGCGAAAACCAAGAAAACTAACTTTTCACCATTGATTGAAATTGATCAATGGATGAGATTAATTAGTGGCAAATCTGTAAATATTTAATGGATAATGAATATAA